>JACVBY030000418.1:0-654265 GCA_017589505.3 Metroxylon sagu
AATTAGCAATAATTTTGAAATATTTCTTAAAATAGGTAGACTAAGTAGAAATAGGAATAAAACCTCCCAAATCCTACCTTGAGAGCTGACATTTTGAAGGAATTGAGCAAATAGCAAGCTTAAGGGTGTAAATATGAGGTGCAGGGATCTTAAATCCTGAAGCATCAAGGAAATAGAATAAGCAGATGAAGAATGGAAATGGGTGAAAAATGAGGAGAATCAAGGGCACAGGTCATGGAGGTTCAAAAAGGAAGGAGTTTAAGTTATTATAATGAAATCCTAAAGTTAGTAGAATTAGAATAGATATACGATGTGTGGTATGAGGTGAGCTTGAATGTGTAGCTCAGTGCAGGATGAGCTCAGGCACACTACATTACATGGTCGAGTTTGAGTGCACTACACCATATAAGCAAGTATGAAAGTGTACTACATCATATGGATGAGCTCAAGTGGCAAGCTCAGAAGCACGACATAATAGAAGTAAGCTCGGCCGGTGAGCTTGTCCATATAATTTAACAAAGAGTTAACTTGGATTGCACCGTCTAACAAAGGGTTAGATCAGGTTGCACATGCAATAGAGGGTTATTGTGGGTACATAGCTTATGTTATAAGCTTTTTCTTTCTATTTACTTAATATTTCTTATATAAATAAGAAAAATTCCTCCCATTTGAATTCAATAAATATATTAGAAAAATTAAATTTCTTAATAATAAAAAGTTAATTCTCTCTCTCAAGAACAAATTTAAATAATTTTAGAAAATCTCAGTTTAGCCAATATCAAGTTAAGATACTTCTGCTCAGGATAAAATTCTAAAAAATTAATTTAGCTTAGAAATGATAAAAAAAATAAAATATTAAAAAAATTATTTTGAAATATAATTTGTAAAGTTTTCACCAATATTTGATCAAACTTACAAGGCTTTCAAACTTAGATGGGATTACAGTAATAGTTCAACTTTATATTGACTAATATCGACATGATTCAAAGCCCATTAAAATAATAAAATTAAACTTGCTATAAAATTTTAAGGTTAAAACTTACTTTTTAGAGTTTAAACTATGACATATTATTAGACTAAAGGTCAAGGCACTAAAAATTAGTCTCCCTATTCCAATGTTCTCATACGACCATTAAGCATAGCACCATTAGATTATTAGCTATTCGGTTCATAGCTTATTGAAATTTTAGATCATATTAGAGATCCTTTTATGAAAAATCTTTCATGCAAATCAATCTTTTGAAAAATAATGAAATATTTACAATCATAACTTTACAGAATAATTATTTTTGTAACTTTTCAAGTTAGTATTCGACTAGTCTAATATATCTAGCCACAACTGTATTATAATATAGGTACTATGCCATTATGATGAATTTTATGTGAGACAGCCAACTTTTACTTGTATTTGGATCTAACAAACCATTATGCTTTTTATCAAGAATAAGGTCTAGGATGTCAATTTATTGGTCTTTAGAGCATAACAAGGTATCCTATCCTTTATTGGCCTCTACCTCTGACAATGTTTAGTTAGGTAGATTGCTACTATTGATTGCTCAATTTGATGGCACACTTGAGTGTTAGTGGAAGGCCTAACCTTAGTGAAGGAGGACCTCTACAACAACATTATTCATCTTAACAGTCTTATAGGTACAATGCCCAGCCTCACTTATAGCCATGGGCAAGGTTCGAGTGCTTAGGAATATTTAATCCTCTTGTAAACCTTGTCTACTTAGATAAACCTTTAAAGTACTTATGGATTCTTTTTGGGCTTTAGAGCTAATGTGTTAGACATAACCTATATTGTATATGATCATGTAGATAGGATATAGCTATAGTTTTCTCAACTATTTTGGATATTAAAGATGCAAATGATTTTAGGACATCTCACTTTCAACAATCACTTCTCTTTAACTTGCTAGAAGAATTAGAATATCATTATTTCTCTTTTCTCTTCTACCTTTGGCATGGAAAGCAAAGAACGGAGAAGGAAGAAAACTCTCCTCTCTTACCAGTGCAAAAAAAAAAAAAAGGAATAATTAAAGGAAGATGTCTACTTTTTCATTCTTGAAAGGAATAAACTAGAAAGAGGGTATCTTCCCTTTAGTTGAACAAGAAAATATAAAATAAATAGGTCCACAAAATAAAATTAGCTTGGTAACTCATTTCAAGGGTGGTTTGTATTTTGCAATATCTCATTCATGTCAAGGATGTATTTTCCATTTTAGTAATAATTCAAGTTAGTAACATCCTTCATACTCTTAAGTATTAAATATGATCTAGTATAAAAAATTGAATCATATCATTATTATAATATGCCAAGCAATAAAACTTCTTATGAAGATCTGTGGGGGCGTGTATTTAGTCTCACAATAATTGTGCACATAATAAATCTTGGGTGTATATATATATATATATACAGGGCCAAGGAACCTAAATTAACACTTTCCGACTAGTCTTTTCAATGAAATTTTACGTTATTACAAATGGTATCAAAATAAACTCGCCTTACAGCTTTTGTGGATTAGAACAACAATGTAAAACGCCCTTTTGGTGCTTATCCCTGAGTGGATAAGTTATAAAATTTATTATTGGCTTAAATGAGGAGATTTTGATACTTATATAGGACCAAGGAATCCAAATAATATCGTCTGGCTAACCTTTTTTCGTGAGGTTTCGGATCATCACGCATTATATGCTTGTAGAGCGAGGGCGCGATACATTGTATGACTTAAATGCGACATTTGAAATTTTGAATTTGAAATTTTGAAACTTATTCGCTAGATCAACACGCAATGGTCAGGATTAGTTCCTTTGTACTTAAGAAAGAGTCTTTTTTGAACTTGCTTTCTCTTTTGTTTTCTTCTCTTTTGCTTCTCTTTCTATGTGCGTCTCTCCTCGTGTATCGCCTGATTTCATATCCGCATTTTTTCCGGTATTTATTACCCTCTTATCCTTTTATAAACTCTCGTCGTTTAGTAAATAAACCTACTTTCCCAATTTTCTTTGCCTGGTTCTCCCTTCTCTTATTTATCTCTTTGCATCTCTCCTCGTTTGCATCGTCTGCTTTTCATCTTGTTTTTCTCCTTAGATGTATTGTTTCCTCTCTCCTTATAAACTCTTATGCTCTAAGAAAGAGATCTTATTTTCTCAACTTGTACTCCTTAGTCATATCTCTTCTTTTGCTTCTCCCTCTCTAGATGTGCCTTCTTGTATCTGTCGGCCCCTTCTAAATCTGCTTCTCTTTTTGTGAGTCTTTTTTTCTTCTCTCTGTTCGATCTTTTGATCTTTAAATCTTACTATGTTCAAGTTAAAGAATCGCTATATTGATAATATCAGGTGTCAAATGGTTGCGGGGCGTCTATTTCTATCTAATCTGTTTTTCACATTTATTCTTCATCTTAGGTGAGGCATCAAGTTTGACGATGGATGGCAACTCAAAATCCTCATTCCCTTGGTTTCTTTGGCAAGGCGATGATGGTGCACACACTCAACAGAACTTACATATCAGATCGCCGACAAATCAGGTAAGAAATTAGGGTTTCATAATATTTTCTTAATTATACATCTTTATTTATAATTTTTATAGATATATTTTAAATCATGTGGGATCGAGTAAGTCATCCTACATCTCAATAAGCTTGATTCAATTTTTCCGATGTTGATATTACTATTATAGAAAGAAATTGACCTAAAATCAAAAATTGTAGGGGAAAGGGGAAAAGAAATGGGTAGGGTAATATGCTTTGAGATCACTAAAAATAGTTATATGCATGACCCTCAACTTGATTGAGATTTGAGCTATGATAACAATTATTAGTCATTAAGCTTTGAATATGATGATTTATAAACTGATAGCTCTCGTTGTAATAAAATATAAATCAACATATTTTAAGATCTAGCCTATGACTAATAATGCATCACCAAAAACTTTTTACTTAAATTCTACTTCTGTAATGTTACTTTAGGACTAAGTGATACATAAGAAATATAAAATTTTACTATTTATAATTCAATATCTCTTTGATCATAAGTTAGCCAAGATAGTTGAATATTTACACTATTTTAAGATTTTTCATCTTTTTATTTCTATTAAATATATAAATAAGCTAGATCATTCTTGCGCTACTTTTTCTACTAAGATAGTCAAGATATAAAGCTTCTAAATCTTGAATTGCTTGATTTTTATTTATAAAAAAATTATTTCAACATTTTTACCAATACATTCTTTTATAATCAATATCAATAAATATATTATTTATAATGATAATATTAAAAATCAATATTTTTCAAATGAAAAATTTTCCTTGTGTTTGATGAGCTTGTTAAGATTCTAATAAATATAAGAAATGAAAGATATTTAATCCCTTGCAAGCTTTTATTTGGCATTAAAATATTAAGAATGAGTTTTTCCTAGCTAATGCCTAGGAACATGACACATCCATAAAAGCATTTTTATGTTTTCACCAATATATGTAACATATATAATACAATTCTTATGTTATATTTTTACATTGACTAATCTATCTTTTGGATATCTTTAAAAATCTAACAACAATTAATTGTGAAGAAAAAAAAAAAGGAAAATTGATAAGGGTACTTCTCATTTTCATAAACATTCACACAGAAAAAAAACAGAATGCAAGCAAATTCATCTATCAAAAGGTTAAGCATGATTGCCATTTTATGCAAAATATTATATCTTGTGATGGCCTTTGTAATCATGTTAAATTCAATAGGATTTTAGCCTCTCTCTCTCTCTCTCTCTCTCTCTCTCTCTCTCTCACACACACACACACACACACACACATGCACACATAATTTATAAACATTTTCTTTTATATTACCTATTTTTATTTTATCTAGCTACCTAAGTTGATTTATTTTTCTACGTGTTGGTGCATTTTATAATAACCCACTCTTTTATAATTGAAGTATATATTATGTTTGCTCTCTTAAATGACATAAATATCATTAATTAATTCTATATTCATGTTTATAGACCATCCTCTCATCCCCTCATGCAAGTACAAAGAACTTCAATGTTTCTAAATAATTTAGTCATCTTTAAATATTTCAAAATTAGATAAGTAGGTCCAATATTTTCCTTAATTATTCTCTTAGTTGTTGTAAATATAAGATAACTCAACTAATATAATAGGAACATATTAGATGTTGCCTTACATTTCTCATGATTATAAGATTATCATTATTGTAATACTATAAAAACTATAAGTATAAGCTACTTCATTGTTCTAGTTGCTGGTAGGATTACTATTTCATGTACCATGCATGTGTCGAAAATCAATATATGCATATGCCTATGCTTCATTGCAAACTACTAGTTATATTATAAATCCTTCTAGTATTTTTCTTTCTCAATTTTTTTTTTTTTTAGGTTCTAGATGACATATTTATAAAATAAGCCATTGACATATAGCATTCATATTTCCATTCTAGCATGATAACTCCATACCCTTGGCCATGTAACAGGGTTGCTCATTGTAATGAAGTATTAGTAGATACTTTTATCTCTAAAATTTATTCCTTTTATATTGTAGCAATTGCAGAAGAAAAATAATCACTTATTTCTAATTTATTTCTCTTGTTATTCTTGTTAACCCACATGTTATTTTGGGCCAAACATTTTTAATTCAAGAATATTACAGGGAAAAAAAATCAAATGACATTGTAGTTTTTTTGGCACAAAATGGCTGCATTTTCACTTTTAGAGACAATCAATTCCGGATTATCAAAATTAGTTGATAAGTTTGTGAAAAAAATAGTTGATGCAGTCATGATATGAAACTAAAACCAGATTGATATACAATACTTATTGCTTTTTGGACTTGAGAAAAATCATTTTCTAAAGATCAAATTCATGCGTTTAGCTTTTTCTAGTGGTGCACTTCACTTGTTAAATGATGTATTTTTATTCTCCCACCATTTCAAACAATTGCTAGCTCTTAGTCTATCTTAATATCTAGCGTCTAGAATAAACTTTTTGTTAGCCATTTTAGTGGGCTGTGCTTTGTCCGCGATGAGTATTTGATATTAAGCAAAAAAAAAAAAGTCAAATCGGAGTCGGATTTGGGTCCACTAGAGGCGTTCTCAGCCCCATTTTAATCGCTCGCGGATTTTAACCGCGGTCCCCGGATCCATTACACCCGCGTTCTTCATGGACCGAAGTTTCCGACTCCCGCGTAAACACGAAAAATAAAAATTAAAAAAAGAAAAAAAAATAGTACGGGGAAAATAAAAAATAAAAGTGAGAAAATGGGGAATTTACGGAGGGCTGGAGTTCGGCCGGGAAGAACGACTCACCGGCGCTCCGGCGAGATCGCGGTATTCCGGCGAACAATCACCCTCCTGATGTCCAATCCACACTCCGATACGCCGGGAATTGGCGGAGGAATCATCGGAAAACCACCGAAAGAAGCCCCAGAACCGCTCTCGGCGGGGCTGGAATGGTGGAAGGGAGAAGTGGGGTGGTTTTGGCGTCAGGAATAGAGCCTGGGGGCTCCGGTTTTTATTCGAGCCTTCTATCTTTTGACCGTTGCGGAAAAATCGGTTCTTTAGGGTTTTGAGGAGGGTCTGGTTCCGATTTTTTTCCTTCTTGGCAACGTCCGCATGCAATCAGTTGGTGGGGCCGGAGGACACGGACGGAACCCTGCGGCGGAGACGCCGGGATGGCCGCCGTCGTCTTCTGTGTCGCCGTCGTCCTCCTCTTCTGCTGTTGCAGAGTTTGAATCAATCCAGCAGCAAAGTTCACGCTGACGCAAGTGAGTTGGATTTCGCGCCTTCTTGGCACTGGTTGGAGAGACCGTTATTACCGTTGCATGGGGATATGTGAAGGTGTTAGCGGTAAATACGTGGAAGTGATAACATTTCTGCAGTGGAATCGACGGCCTTGATTCCATCCTTAGAAAAACTTATTTTGATTTTTTTTTTTTTTTTTTTTTTGTGACGTTGGACGTACATCACTCTGATTTCTGATTATTAAACTATCCTTTTGGGGCTTAAAGTAGTCTCCGAATTGCTCGCTATTCATTGAATTCTCCCTGTTTTTGGTTTTTGGTTTTTTTTTTTTTTTTTCTTTGGATTACCTGGGGTGGTACCTTGGGTGGTTTCGAACTGTTTAATGATAAGGAATTTACTTTTTTTTTTTTTTTTTTTGGATTACCTGGGGTAGTATCTTGGGTGGATTTGAACTGTTTAATGATAAAGAAAGCACTTTTTTTTTTTCTTTTTCATTTTAAGATTTCTGGTGTAGATTGCGAACTTTGAAGTGGCTTGTATAGATGAGAAGAAATTCGAATTGAGCTGTTTCAATTTTGTCATCTTTTTCTTATTTATTTCGGCTAGCAATTGGTTAATTACCCGTTGCTGGACTCCTTACCCTTTATTAAGATCTAGAACTATTTTCTTAGATGTTATTGATTCAGCCTATCCTCCTCTGGAAGGATTTCAAAGTTTTGTTCTTCTGATTCTTGCTGTTTATTGCAATGGCATGCGCCTCATATAAATCTCTTGCTTGCTTTACGTTTATGGCCTTCCATTTTTTTAATTCATTTTTAGAGTGGAATTCAGTTCTACAGAGATACAGGTACAAGTAAGATATAATATTGGATTTTACCCGAAGTTTAGTATAAGTCTAAATTTTTGGCTTTTTTTTTTTTTTCACAATTTGAAACAGTTATTTATTTATTTATTTCATAATCCCGCAACAAGCTTTCTGCATGCTAAAGCATCATCTTGTGAGGAAAATCTCACACTTCTTTGGCCTAAGACTTGCATGAAATAATAATATGGTTTTGAATATTCAATGCCTGCACCCTTTTCTTGTACATTCTGTTTCTGTTTTTTACTATGATGGGTTGCAGTAAATGAGGGATAATTTATTGCAAAGCTGAACTTATTACAATCATTTAGTAATTTCTGTTTTAAATGATGTACCTCATTCTCCCATTCTTTGCAGTCATTGCAGCAGCAACCACAGCCGCCTCCAAGAAACCCTGAAGGAGATCCTTCTAGAGCTGGTGGGCTACATGAAGTCCTTGCCAGGGCTAACTTTCCATTATCTTTGGGTGCTAGATCTAGTTCCCAGACACCAAGGAATGTCAATGATGTGCATCATCCTCATGCTGGTCTTCAAGTACATTCTGAAAACCAGAATAAAGGGCATGGTATAGAGCAACAGCTGCAGAACCCAGTTCATCAAGCTTACCTCCGGCTAGCTATTCAGACTGCTCAACAGCAAAAATCTCATGGGAATCTGCTAGTCCAGCAACAAGGTGGGGTTGGTTCCTCTAGGAGAGATCAAGATGCTCATATGAGCAATTTGAGAAGGCAAGATCTCATGTCTAGTCAAGCAGCCAATCAAGCACAGCCTTTGAATCTAATTAAATCAGCTGAACTTATCGAACCTGGTGAGAAGCAGATGGAAAGACCATCTGAGAAAAGAAATGAACTGAAGCTTCCCCAGACAGTAAGTGGGCAGATAACACCGAGGAATATGTTAAGACCCATGCAATCACTACAGGCACAAGCAAACAGAAAGGATATTGCAAACGACCAGTTGATGATGGCACAATTGCGAGCTATTCAAACATGGGCCACGGAGCGTAACATTGACCTGACTCATCCACCTAATGCCAATCTGGTCGCTCAAGTGTGGCAGTCTGCTAGATTGGCTGGGATGCAGAAGCCAAATGAAGTCAGCACAGCTGCACAGCGGTCATGCTTGCCTTCCTCAAAGCAACAAGCCTTATCCTTACCCAGTGGCAGTGAAAATTCAGCCCATGGGAAATCCTTGGCTGATCATTCTGTTCAGGCAGGGACAGTGAAAAATCGAGGAACATTCTCCTCTGGGTCAATATCAGCTGCTGGGGGTTCTTCGACTCTAGTCAATTCCTCTAATATTCAGATGCAAAAGCCACTTGTCATTCAGAACAAGGAGAACCAAAATGATAGGGCATCCAGAACTCCATTAGCAAATGTAAATGGAGGGCTAATCATGCGTCCTCCACAATTTTCTGGGAGCACAAGCCAGACCATTGAACATTCAAATGCTAAGAGGAAATTTGCTGCAACTCAAGCACTACCAATACAGCATTACAGTGAGCTAAAGCAAACGAGCCAACCAACGTCTCAACCTGCAGTTTCTTCAACTGAGATCATTCGTACCCCCTTTCCATCTCGTGGAGGATTAGCCCAGGTGATACAGCAAAATATTGGGTTTACAAAGCAACAAATTTTTGCTTTTAAAGCACAAATAATAGCATTTAAGCGTATCAAGGTATCCATCCCCATCTCCCTTCTTCTTAAGTTTCAATAATCTTTTCTCTGTTTGTCTATTAGTTGAGCTCTTTTCTTGATGCAAGAGTACAGCAGACACGTTAAAATGCAGCGTTAAGTTTGTTAATCATGATTATGTTTTGCAGCGTGGTGATCGTAAACTTCCACAAGTAGTTCTTGATGCCATTGCACCTCCACCTCTTACTTCGCAACTGCAAAAAATATTCCTTTCACCAGGAATTGCTAACCGTGAAAGAACAGTTGCAATGAATGTTAGTAAGCAAGCAAGTCATCCAGAGACTGTTGAGCAAGATCCTGTGCTTTCTTCTTCAAGAAAAGGATATGATTTGTCACAGGAGACTTTCACTGGGAAGGGGAAAGCAACAATGCTTAGACACCTGGAACGAGCAATAAATTCTGCTAAAGAACCCGCACAAATTGCATCCGTAGAGAAGAGCGGTGCCATTTCTGCCAAATGTGATCAGGATATTGGACAGGGATCTCAAAAGACGCGTACCAAGAGTGATTATAATTCTGGAAAGGGCAAGGCTGTTCCAGTGCACCATGGCACAATTGAAGCCGGACAAGTAAAAGAACTGGCCTCCTCGAGCAATGCATTAATTTCAAAAGACGTCGTTGTTGCAACCAGAAAGTATGATGGTCCTCTCTTTGATTTTCCTTTCTTCACAGGAAAACATGAATTGTTTGGTTCAACAGCCGCAAATAGCTCGAACATTTTGCCACTAGGTATTGACGTGAAGGATTTACTTTTGAAGGAAGGGACTGAAATCTTAAAAAAGAAAAGGACAGAGAATTTGAGAAAGATTAGTGGCTTACTTTCTGTTGACCTGGATAGGAAAAAGATCAGTCCTGATCTAGTTTTGCGGCTGCAAATTGAAGAAAAAAAGCTTCAACTTTTAGAACTTCAGGCTCGACTGAGGGATGAAGTTGATCGACAACAACAGGAGATAATGGCAATGCCCGAGAGGCCGTATCGTAAGTTTGTTAAAGACTGTGAACGCCAACGCATGGAGCAGATGAAGCAAGTCCAGCAGTTGCAAAGGAAGGCTAGAGAGAAGCAACTAAAATCCATCTTCCAGTGGCGCAAGAAGCTCCTTGAGACTCACTGGGCCATTCGAGATGCACGGATTACTCGCAATAAAGGGGTGGCTAAATATCATGAGCGGATGCTAAGGGAGTTTTCTAAGAAGAAAGATGATGATCGAAACAAAAGAATGGAAGCATTGAAGAACAATGATGTGGATAGATACCGTGAGATGTTGCTGGAGAAACAAACCAGTATTTCTGGTGATGCAGCACAACGTTATGCCGTTCTCTCCTCCTTTTTGTCTCAGACAGAAGAGTATCTTTGCAAACTCGGGGGGAAAATAACTGTTGCAAAGAATCACCAGGATGCGATCGACGCATCAAATGCTGCTGCAGTTGCAGCACGTTCCCAGGTACGTGTTTATGTACGTGTACGCTGTCATTGTTGTTGTTATTGTTGTTACTTTCTTTTTCTTTTCTTTTTCTTTTTTTTTAATCTGCCTTTATCTCCTCTTTTGCTTTTGCTTGCTATCTACTGTCAGTTGGGCAATATATGCAGGCTGTAAACAGTAAACGGTGCCCCACAAGCCACTCAATTATTATTTGATGATAAATGGGTTTGGCTTCTAAGAGTAGATCTGAAAATATTATTAGGTCCAGCCCAATGTTGTCCCATCCATAGGTCCATCCAAAATTCACTCCATTTCATAATTAAACATACCTATAGGTTGTCCTTGGCAATATTGTACTTTTATCAATTCACATTTCGAAGAAAGATATGATGCCTGGGGATCTTTCACCAATGTCGAATTAGAGCCATCATCGGTGTCATATAATTCACAACTATCCATTTCATACTTCATAAACCAGTCATCTTCGTATATGAATTTGTATCTTAAAATTCATTGGTTGATTGGATTATGGCCTGTTGATCAACAGACCTTTCACTTGAATCATTTATGTGCTTTGCATGCGATGGGATCGAAATCGTTGACTGCCATCCATTTAATTCTCCTTTATATTAATCGTTCATATGCATCACACGTGCCAAACTTTGGTTCATATATGCATATCAAAATCTTCATGCGCATTCATTTCATTACAATTCATGTGGGCTCTACCTAGATTTATTGGGTGATCTGAATGCCACAGCAAAAGTTGTTCCCATGACTTATAACATGTCTTCGAGTCCATGCTACTTTACATGGAATATGAGTTAGCATAACCTACGTCACAGCACCATATCTTTATGAATGCACATTGGTCAAATTTGCAGTAATAGATAACATGTTAACATGCATATTGCATGTTGCCATGGCACATGCTGTGTTTGTTACAGATAATATGTTGAATTCAGATTGAAACATCATATTCATATTAATCAAAACGTGACATTTGTACAAAGGTTTATGGTTAAAAATTCCTATTACCTTGTGGACTGGGTGATGTCATAGTGGTCAAATTCCCCTTTTTCGAGGAGGTTCCAAGTTCTAGTTCTAGGTGATGTATCAGGCTCCAAGTTCTAGTTCAAGGTGGTGCATCTGCAAGCATTTGGAATTAGGTAAATTGTCTTGGGTTGGTCTTCTCTCTCTGTCTCTCTCACACACACATACACACATGCACACGCGCATTCATGCAAAAGAAAATCTTGCATACCTTGGTAAGTATTGTAAAGAATAAAGAGTTGCAGCATTGCAACTATAGAATATTAAATTTCATAAGCATCTCTTTAATGTCAGAATCAATTTTTGAGTTTAAAAAAAAAACGGAGAGGTTGGGGACTTAGGAGAAGAGACAATATTGTTTTAGAAGAGTAGAGACTTAAAAGTTCCAATGGACATTCCAATCTAAATTTATCTGATAGGAGTCCTAGGCTGAATCCTAAACTGTCCGTCCTGGTAAGTATTTTGGATCTTGCATGGATCAAACCTTTTTACAGCTGTAATTATAATCTTTCCGCATACAGGGACTTTCTGAAGGAGAAGTCAAGGCTGTTGCAGCACGTGCTGGCGAGGAATTCATGATTAGGAATAGATTCTCTGAAATGAATGCCCCAAAAGATGATGCATCTGCCAGCAAGTAAGCTTATTTTTGAACTATTTTTATGATTTCTTTATCACAAATCCACTTGTAACATGCCTTTAATTGTTTTGTTAAATTTTCCAATCACACCATTTTGAATGTGATTTAAGTTCTCCAAAACAATCTTCTTTTCATAATGCAGTATGTGGACCATTGGTCTAATATTTTTCAAAATATTGATTTGGTTGTTGAGTTCTTTTTAATGAAAACTGCTGAATGAGACTGATCTATCTCATATATATCAGGTACTATAGCCTGGCACATTCTGTGAATGAAAGAGTTGAAAGACAACCCTCAATGCTAAGGGGTGGTACTCTAAGAGACTATCAGCTTGTATGTTAGCAACTTAAATGTATATCATTTCTTTTACATCTGTTAAAGCAGGCCAAGGAACATCATGTCATCTCTATTCGTTTGTTTCTAGGTTGGGCTTCAATGGATGCTTTCATTGTATAACAACAAGCTGAATGGGATTCTGGCAGATGAGATGGGTCTGGGCAAGACTGTACAGGTTGTTCATTATTATAATTTCTTAACTGACCAGATTAAATTTATAATTTTTGAGCTGCATTGGTATGGATTATAATAGCAAACATAAACATTTCTCAGTCAATTTAAGTCTGAAATTTATTGCTAAGTTCCTTCTAAACTAGATATTATTTAGATAAATTGCCTTCTGTTGTGGCATCCAAGAGAGGCCTTGTGTTAGTATTACATTTTATATTTTATATGCCCATTCCCCAACTCTTCATTAAAATCAGCTTCTAAGTTCCATAACGAAGTTATTCCCTTTCTTATGCAAACAGGTAATGGCATTGATTGCTCATTTGATGGAGTTTAAAGGGAACTATGGGCCACATCTCATAATAGTTCCAAATGCTGTTTTAATAAATTGGAAGGTCAAATTAATTTCTCTTTGTATTTGCTGGTTTGGAATCTTTGCTTTTTCTAAAGCTTTTCACTGACATCTTTGTGTTTATTTAGAATGAATTACTTAATTGGCTGCCAAATGTATCTCGTATTTTTTATGTTGGTGGAAAAGATGAACGAGCCAGGCTGTTCTCTCATGTAAGATCCTCACTCTTCTGACTTTCCTAAAAATTTTCAGCAAGCGCTTGTGATATTTGTTTCTTATTCAAATGAATTTCTTGTGAGCTGTCATACATTTAACAAAGGCAATCAAAGGGTCTGAATTGATAGAGGTGCTTATTAGTCAACATGCACATAAACTTACCTTCGTAATTATAAATGTATGCTTGTGCACTAGTTGTTACTTTTGTCTATTAATGTTAGATTATTTTTTATTCATGCATTAGATTGACTTGAATAAGGAGAAAATCTGATGGTTCAAGAGAAAAATTTTCTGATTTTTGAGCATGGTTTTAAAATTCAAGTACAAATAAGCACATCTTATTGTATGTACCACAATATCTGCTGGCTGGTTCAACTTTCAGCAGGGAAAAAAAAAAAAAATTAAGCTAGGTGCCCAGCAGTACAGGGTTGATCTGGCGCCGGTCCTGGCTAGTTCACTCATGAATGGCAATTACCAATTTTTACGGCCAGTATGATTATACTGGCTTGGACTGGTCAATATTGCATAGAATTTAAATCTTTGCTTTTGAGTTGTTGGCAAACACAGGGAAAGAGGAAGGATTTGACCTTTTGACAATTATGCAATATTCTCCTCTTTCCCTTAGAGATCTTTTCCTACTTGTAAGGATAGCATATTACATTGGTGCCTACTTCTTGTTCATATGTAAACTTTCATTCCTTTCTATTAGCTTTTTATGGCAATCTCCAAATGTATTTTATAGGCGTGCTATATACACACTCAATTGACATTCCATCCTTCTAGGTCCCAACTCATTTATAAGAGTCGACTAGGTTAATTACTTTCTTCTTAGGAAAATCACTGAGGCTTAAATTGTTTATAGTCTATCTAGGTGCAACACAAGGCATTGTGCACATCTTATAACATGTGAATATTTAATTACTGAATATTTTATCTTGAATATCACAATCATGTAAAGTTAGGGGTGACAAATTATATCAATGGTCAATAAATGGGTCATGTCAACTTAAGAATATAACATCAAATGATTCATCCCGAAGTTGATCTGTTTATTAATTGTATTAGAAATCTAGATGTCAACTTAACCTACATTTACACATACAGTGTCTTAATTGACCTGCCCACTAGCTTTGGAAAATGCTAGCATTTCTCTGGTTTATCGTCAAGGTATCTCCAAGTACATGACTCAGTGTGTCAAATACCTACTTAAGTTGTGATTTTAATGGCAAACTTTTTCTTTCAAAAAATTTTAAAAAAAATCTCAGAACATAATTCTAGTTCAATCTATGCTAAATTAAGTTGACATGTAAAAGTTTAACCTTGTTGTCCAGGAGGTTTCTGCCATGAAGTTTAATGTGCTTGTGACAACGTATGAATTTGTCATGAATGACCGATCAAAGCTGTCAAGAATTTATTGGAAGTATATAATCATTGATGAAGCCCAAAGAATGAAAGACAGGGAGTCAGTTCTAGCTCGTGATCTTGACAGATACCGTTGCCAAAGACGGCTGCTTCTTACCGGGACACCTCTGCAGGTCTGCTTCTTTTCTAGAGCATGAAAATTTTCATTTTAATTTCTGGTCACCACAAGGTGCACAAGAACATGTATAAGAATCATAATAATTTGAAGTTTTGAATCATATAGTTCTTACATACTGTATTATTACACACACATTTCTCTGCTGATTTCTTGAATTGTTCGAATTTTATCTGTAGAAGCAGAAAGATTGGACAGGTTAGTATTGCACAGAATTTTGGATAGTTTCAGCTAAATTTTAAAACCTTGGACAAGATTATAATCTTCTTCTGAGCACCAATTCACCATGAATTCTTAGTCATGTATTTTTAGCTTTCTTATTCTACCAAGGTATCTACCTATTTGTTGTTGTTAAATATGTTATGCTTGTAGATAAAACATGTAGGTGCCCACCATACTTGCAATATCTAAAGAAATAAATTGAGTTAAAATGACTAAAATGCTGAGATCAGTAGGTCCAACAGTAGAGCAAACTTTGTACTAGCCTGATGTAGAACTTGATAGATGGGACTTAACAGCAAGGAAGCAAAATAGAGCTCTTCTTCAGGTGTTAATTTTATCGTTTCCAGTGAAACATCCTCTTTGTTTCTCTTGGTGCATTATGCTCATGAGTTTCTGGTTTTCTGATTAAATTATGTAGCATGCATGCACTTGTTTGTGATTCTGGTATTATATAATATGTTTCTTGTCATTTGAACCGTAAAATATTATCTAGCTAGTACTGTTATATCACGTATTTACAATTAGATGGTTCATGTTTTTCGCTGCAGAATGATTTGAAGGAACTTTGGTCCCTCCTAAATTTGCTTCTACCTGAAGTCTTTGATAATCGGAAGGCGTTTCAAGATTGGTTCTCAAAGCCCTTCCGAAAGGATGGTCCTTCTTCACATGGCTCAGAGGAAGATGAGTGGCTTGAGACTGAAAAAAAGGTTATTATAATTCACCGGCTTCATCAGATATTGGAGCCTTTTATGCTAAGGCGTCGTGTTGAAGATGTCGAAGGGTCGCTGCCACGGAAGGTGAGTATTTCACCAAGATTTTCTTTAATTGTATTTTCCTGAATCATTGGAAGAAATATTGAGTCAATTCGTGATTACAGGATTCCATTGTTCTGAGGTGTAGAATGTCAGCAATTCAGGGTGCCATCTATGATTGGATTAAATCCACTGGTACTGTTAGGGTTGATCCTGAGGATGAGTTGCGCAGGGCTAAGAAGAATCCTTTGTACCAGGTCAGGTCATATAAGGGTCTTAGCAATAGATGCATGGAGTTGCGCAAGGCATGCAATCATCCTTTACTAAATTACCCTTTGTTTAGCGATTATTCCAAAGACTTCATTGTCAGATCTTGTGGCAAACTTTGGATCCTTGATAGGATTCTTATAAAACTCCAGAGGACAGGCCATCGTGTGCTCCTCTTCAGCACCATGACAAAACTTCTTGATATATTAGAGGAATACTTGCAATGGCGACGGCTTGACTACAGGCGGATTGATGGTACAACGAGTCTAGAAGATCGGGAAGCAGCAATAGTGGAATTCAACAGCCCTGAATCTAATTGTTTCATTTTCTTGCTTAGCATTCGTGCTGCTGGAAGAGGTCTAAATCTTCAGAGTGCAGACACTGTGGTAATATATGATCCAGATCCAAATCCTCAAAATGAGGAGCAGGCAGTGGCCAGGGCTTATCGCATTGGACAGCAGAGAGAGGTGAAAGTCATATATATGGAGGCAGTTGTTGACAAAATCTCGAGCTATCAGAAAGAAGATGATTTGAGAAATGGAGGCACGGGAGATCTGGACGATGATCTTGCTGGTAAAGATCGATACATGGGGTCAATAGAGAGCCTCATTCGTAACAATATCCAACAACATAAGCTTGATATGGCTGACGAAGTTATAAATGCTGGTCGGTTTGATCAAAGAACAACGCATGAAGAAAGGCGGATGACTTTGGAAGCATTGCTGCATGATGAAGACAGATATCAAGAAACTGTTCATGATGTTCCATCCATGCAAGAGGTAAATCGCATGATTGCTCGCAGTGAAGAAGAGACTGAGCTGTTTGATCAAATGGATAAAGAGTTTGACTGGACTGGTGATATGATGGAGCACAGTCTGGTTCCCAAGTGGCTTCGAGTTGGTTCTAGAGAAGTAAATGCTGTCATTGATATTTTAACTAAGAAGCCATCAAAGAAAATTTTAGCTGAAATTTTTAGTTGGGAATCAGGTGAAATATTTCCTGGTGCATCATCCCTTGATAAATCTGAGAGACGAAGGGGCCATCCAAGGGGACAAGCAGCTAATGAAAAACATTCTGTTTACATGGAATTGGATGAAGAAGATGGTGAGGGTTGTGATGCTAGCTCGGAAGAGAGGAATACAGAAACATACAATGAAGAAGAAGAAGAGGAAGGAACAGAAGAATTTGAAGAGGACGAATCTAATGGTGCTGTTGATGCGCAGCCAAATAATAGAGATGACTTGGAGAAACAGGGTTTAGCTTATGATGGCAGTGGCCATGATATCTCTGGAACAATGGAAGAGAACAGAAATGTCCATGCGTTTCAAGAAGTTGGTTCATCAGGATCTTCTTCTGGAAGTCAAAGATTGCCTCAGCCTGCTGCCGCTTCCGTATCTTCACAGAAATTTGGATCTCTCTCTGCTACAGATGCCAGGCCAGGTCGTCCTTCAGAATGGATGGTGCGTAGCTAGTTCTCCTTCAAATGGCTAAGTTATTATGTACTTTGAGCTGGTTATGTTATTTTATACTTTCAGTTGGTTATTTTATTTTATACTTTCATGTAACTTTCGGCTGTGTAAAATTGCTTTAACTGATAATTGCCAGCAAAATGAGCTCAAGGAAGGAGAAATCGCCGTATCAGGTGATTCACAGATGGATCTGCAACAATTAGGAAGTTGGATCAATAAGCATGAGGATGGTCAGGGTGAACAAATTCTCCAAGTTCTCCAACCAATGGTAAAGGTAAAGCGTAAGCGCACTCTTCGTCTTCATCCTAGGCACACTGTTGAAAGCCTAGAAGAAAAATCCAGCAACAAGATAATCTTTTCCCAGCATGGTTCTCAACTTCCTTTGCAGGTGGACCATGACTATGACATGCAAGTTAAGACTAATTCGGATCTGGCCACATCTAGCGAGCCTGTTTCGGATAGGCATGATGCTAGCACCTCTATTAAGCTGAGCTGCAATTTACCATCTGAAAAGAGATCAAGAATCGGTTTACCGGAATTCGGCAGGTCAAGTTGCATTTCTGGATCTGTGGAGGATACAAATGAACTTCCTAAGGAAAGTTGGAATGGGAAGGACACAAATACTGGTGATCCCAGCTTCATGGGAACAAAAATGTTAGATAGCACACAGAGGGAGGTAGGTGCTCTTGTCCTGTTTTTCTCAACTATATATTTTCTATATGACTGGATTTTTTTGACCTGCTTTTGCTTTAAAAGAAACTAGGGCTTTACATTTCTAACTTTGTAACCATTCGGAGATGATTATATTGTGTGTCATTAAAATTATTTGTGTTTTGATTTGCTGTATCATGGCTTAGCCAATCTATTAGCGGTTGGCTGGTTTTGCACATCTTTTAATTTCCAATAACTAGCATTTTCTTTGTTGTAAGCAAGCAGCCAATGTTTTTTAAGTTACATGTATGAAGGAAACAAAATATATAGTGTGGCTGCTGACTTCCATGAACATTTTACAAGACAGCAAAATCATTTTTCTTTGGAGCACTAGTCGCCAATTTATAGCATCGTGATGCTGAGACAGGTCTGGGAAGCAATAGATATTCCTGTCACTTATTTTTTCTGACACGACATAGAACTTGCAATTGATGCAGAACATAGTTTAGATGGCATTCAAGTTTGAATTGTTATGAAGTTCTAGGGTGCACTGCTTACAATTGTCTTCTTTTTGTTCTTTATTTCCCTGATAATTTAACAAATTGTATTGTACTTATATCCTAAGCTTATTATAGATGTTATTTTTTCATGCATCGAAGATTTATGCAACAATCTCACATTTGCCCATATTTGTCTCCAAGGTACATTGGAGGCAAGAGGCAGTTTGAATACAAACCTCTTTAATTCTAGGATTATAAGTGGTTCTAGCCATATGGTGGTAAAATGGGACTCCTTATTATATGCTTAGACATAAGTTACCCAAAAAGAGGGGCAGGAAAAAAAAACATTTGTTGGTAGAATATAATTGCAAATTTAGGTGCTCATGTTTTTTGCATTCATGTGGAATGCTAGCTTCTTTTCTCGTATTTTTTTTGTTCAATAATTAAGATTAATTATGTTAATGGAGATTATTGCTCGATGGGAAAGTTCTTTTTGAGGTTCAGCTGTAAAGTTCCCCAGGACATTACCTTGTGGCATGTTAGCCTGTCTAGGGTCCATGTTGATCGTGGAAGCCGAGTTCCAAATTGAAGATCTCATTTGTCATACTTGGATTGGGTATCTGATGGCTTTGCTCCTTGAACAAATAGACTGATCTATAGATGAAGTTCTATAGCCATTCTATGGAAAAAAAGCAGCTCTTTCATTTAGAATATAAATTCTCACATTGTTAATTTATATGAATCGATGAACAGTTAATTTCATGACTAGTAGATACAATTGAATATGATCTGATGCTGCATCTTTGTTGTATGTTGTTCCATTCTGTGGTATATTTATTTCAAACTCTCCTTGCAAAATTAATATTTTAATTTATTGTATGCGTTAATAATCTCAAGCCACGCACATTGATATTGCATCATAATTCCTTGCTTTATGAAATGGGTAAATTAGTATATGGGCAACTATCTTCATATTTATTGTTTTATTTTATAGTGCAAGAATGTTATTAGCCAGCTTCTGGGGAGAATCAATAAAGATGGCTACCAAGTTGTTCCCCTACTGTCTGATTTATGGATGAAGAATCAGAATGTTAATTTCATGAGCACTGCCACTGCTACAAGTAATATTCTAGATTTGCGAAGAATTGATCAGCGTGTGGACAATTTAGAGTACAGTGGGGTGTTGGACTTCATAGCAGATGTGCAGTTGATGTTGCAAAATGTAGTTCAGTTTTTCAATTACTCACATGAGGTATGCTCATTACATTCTCATCTTAATTCTTCAACAAAGAAACTAGATTTCTGAAATCATGAAAATTTATCTAATTATGAAATGTTGGTGAATGACTGAATATGAGTCTTGTTGATTGCATGTTGCCTATATCAATTTAAAACTTTTTTTTTTTTTTTTTTTATCTAGCCTATAATATAATCTGATGTTACATATTTTAGTTGCATTACTGAATCTCTGATAAGAACTTTAGTAGGTGGCTTTCCAAAGCCATCATCTTGTTTTAGTTGGTTGATATATTACCTAGAGTGAGTAGCCCTCATATTGAAGTGTCTAGTCAGTGGATCATGCAAAGAAGATTCAAAAAAAAAAAATTACTAATTTTCATAAATATATAAGATAACCAGTCTTACTAGAAATAGATTAAAAGAAATTAAGCAAAACATAAGGTAACTGAGAAAAAAACAATTTCATGTGTATTTGTGATTAGAGGTTTGAGCAAACACGAGGGTATACCTTGGCGCAATGGTAAGATTTTTCTATTATGATTAAGGTATCATTGTTTCGAAATATGAAGATAATCTTTTTTTGTATGTAAAGGTGAAAACAACCTTTTTTTTGTATGCAGAGATAAGATTGTATACATCTAACTCTCCTTACACCTCATTAGCGGTAGGAGCTTCGTGCATTGGGTACCTTTTTTTTAAGATTAGAGATATCAAATAAGCAAACCATTTATAAGTAACTCATTTCCAACTCAGAGTCTAGCTTGACCAGGGCTCACTCAATTAGAAGATGAGCTAAGTTTGAGATTTGTCATGCTTGTTAGTTATTAAAGTTTAACTTGATTAGGCTTCAAATGCATATTATAATCCATAAATATATGATATATTACTTTTAGTTTATTATTATTTAATGTTTTATCGAATACCATTAATGAATTTTTGCATAAATAGGAATTTCATATTTGCATATTTACCCTTTAAAAAGTGTGTTAAGCATTTAATCTTTGGCATTTATCTTTACAATCTTTGGCATTTAATCTTCGGCATTTATCTTTACAGCAAGACTACTACTTTACTTCAATGTTTTTTTATTTTTCAAAAAAAAAAATTGCATGCCTCCTCTACTGCTGATGCCCAATAGTAAAAAGCCTTTATTTTGCATAAACAAACATGCAGCTGTGATGATAAGGACCACATTGCTATAAGGAGGTTTATCTTTTTCCTTTTTACTTCCTAGGGACTTCAACATATGATCCTTTAGTTAAGGTCTTGTTAATCTTTTAATTCTATATGCAGGTAAAATATGAAGCACAAAAACTTCATGACCTATTCTTTGACATCATGAAGATTGCATTCCCGGATACAGACTTTCAAGAAGCTAGAAGTGCATTCACTCTTTCCTCTCCTGGAGGATCTGGGACTGCTGTGTCCCCGAAACCGGCAGGCTCCTCTGGGCAAAGCGAGCAGCATAAGACCATCTCTGAGGACAAACCAGAGCCAGGTCCTATTGTGCTTGCACCTTGTGGCCCTGTGCCTCCAGATGAAGATGGGAGGACTTGCAACACCTCCAAGTCCCAGAAGGAATCCAGTCCTGCCGGTGGGAGCGGTGGAGAGCATTCAGCACCGGAGCTTCCTCTTTTGCTGGCACACCCGGTGGATCTGGTCACCTGCAAGAAGAAGAGGAAGGACAGGGACAACAAGTCTGATGTGAAGATAATTGGCCCCATGCCACTGCCTGGCCCAGGACCAGCAGGTCCCTTACCTGTGGCTGATGCAGGCAAGGTGGGTCCCGAGTCCCCTCCCAACACTAATCAGAGCCCCAGAATCCCAGTCCAGAAAGATGCACACCCAACTCAACAGGCATTGCATCCCAGTCAGGGGGATTGTCAGCCAGCACAGCAGCCTGTTGGTGAGACAGAGAGGCCCCCAAGCACAGATGAAGTCCAATGGGCCAAGCCTGTCAAGAAAATGAGGACAGATCCTGATGAAAGGAGGCCAAGCCATCTGTGAGTTAAGATGTGCATGTATGTCATACTTCCCATGCTGCAGCAATCAAGAGGCCATGCATCCCCACCACCCTTTATTCTGCATGCTGCTTTTCGCACCCCCATAAACATCTCTCATTTAAGAGTAGTAGTGGCTGTGATGATAATAATTTTACAAAGACAAGGAAAGGTGAAGGAGAGAAACAGTTTCTGAGCGTTTAATGTACTCATGTTTCTGTTTTTAATGCTTTTGAGGACTCTTAAATTTATGGTATCTCCCAGCAAATCGTGGGTACTTTTATTTCTGTTGACTGCCTGCTATTAGAAGCAGGGCCAGTGAAGGAGCATGTGTTCTCTTCATCATGAATCTCCTCCCATCATTACAACTGGAGGAAGTGGCAGCCCTTGGCCGCTTTGTGCAAACAACTGGAATCCTTAATGTCTCCTGGCAAATGGACGAGGGAAGTGATGGATCTGACATGCCATCTTGTGTGACGCATGGTCTCCACCCGGATGATCAGCAAACAGCTGGCATGTCCCATCTTCTGTCTCACTAGGAAAATCCATCAGCTTTTCTTTCAGTATGAAGTACCATGAGGTGGTTTGTTTTTATTTGGATTATGTCTTCTCACTTGATCAGCTTAACCAGATGGGGATGGCAAGTTCTGTGCATATAATGCTTTTCACAAGCTGGTTGTTTTAGTGCTATTTACAAGGACAAGAAGGGTGGTTAAAAGAACGTGTGAAACTGGAATGAATCTTAACTAGATTTTTTTTTTTTTTTAGTTTTCTCAACTTATCTAATGCGGATATATCAAGGTAGACCCTAGATTTACTGCTTGTGATGTCAGTTATCCATTTTAATAGGAGACAAAGATTGGACAGACGCAGAGTGGAACAAAGTTTCTGCTTCAGCCTGCTTGCAGTGCAGGCAGAATTAAAAGGTGCTTCCTTGTAATGTTTAGTACACCGGAGGGCCCGTCATGGTGAGCCCAAGCTTCGAAATATACTGTTTGGTTCAGTGGATCTACCCTTTAGATGCATCTATTTTTTTTTGGTTTTACGAGTTCTTGACGAGGTCTCACTTGTCTGGCCCGGGCCTAATGGTGGACATGGAGTCCAATGCTTGCAGCCCTGTGAGTAAAGGTGGCCATCAACTCTTTTGCACTTGTTGTGTGGTGCTGGAGGCATTGATGTCAGTAGCACGCCAGTCATCCACCATCACAGTGTGCACCATATTGCGTGCTGCCAAAGCATATGATATAAAAATATAGAAGCATAAAAATAAAAATATGCATTAAGTGAGATCCCAGTTAGCATTTGGTGCGATGCTTTGTCATCAAATCACTTCTCTATTCCTTTCAAGCAATTACCTGAACAGTTTAGATCTTGCTTTTGCCCAAGCTAAACTGATGCTTAAACGCTTTCGGCGTTCATCAAGGCTGCAACCAGTAGAAATTTAATGATCAGGGAATATTTATAGAAAGTGCCATTAATCTTATTGAATAAATTAATGTAAACAATTTGGATTGCGTTGGAAGGTGCCGAAAGTTGCACTAGAATTTTATATTTTAAGTAAGGAAAAAAAAAAAAAATCCACCCTTGAGAACTAGAGATTCAATTTTTTATTTTATTTTTTTAATTATTATTAGAAGAGATTTGTGAGTGATAGGGTAATCATTAGTAGCCTTCCTTTCCTTACTTGGTCAAAAGAAGGAGCCTTTCTTTAGAATACCTCCATTCAAAATAAATTCCAAGGAGACACCTAGGCACTTTCTTGATTTCAAAGTAGATAAATGAGACTATGGTTATGGATTGATGAAACCTTGAAATGTATTATAAAACTGAAAGACCATTAGAATGCAGGTCTATCATATCGGTCTAAATTAATTATATCATATTGTACCATACTGAGATATTAATACAATGTCAATATTCGATATGGTATGAACCAAACCAGTTGGAACTGAATAAAACTATCTTATATCATCTAATACCATTATGTACCATTTAGTTTTGAACATTATTATAATTGAAAGTGAGAAAAGTTGTAAGCATCTTGTTTCGGTACAAGATATCTACTTCACCAAATTAATAATGATTGATATAATTTTTAATATCAATTTTATATATCTTGATTAAATCTTTGATCCCTCATCATTCTTTCTTACCATGCTTTTCTTAATCGAGACATGGGTCAAATGATGTTAATGCGATAATACCTAGGTATCCATCTAAGTCCTTGACATGAATTCAAAACTAGAGGCATGCGATATTCTTATGGAAAGAACAACTGAAAGGTAAAGATATCATTTCGACAATGTGAAGCAATATTCTTCTAGGAATGTCAATAGAACTAATCGAGGCCAAGTTTTGCTCAATGCAAGACTTTTCATATCTGATTCCATCCCCATTTCGTATCTTACCAAGGCAATAAGTATAATCTCCATTTCAAACCTCATGGGGAATGAGGATTCTCGGCCTTATCCTATTACTTTATTTTTTTTTTTTTAATTATTTTTCAAAACATAATCTAACAAATCAAATGCCAATACAAAT
Source organism: Metroxylon sagu (assembly GCA_017589505.3). NCBI lineage: Eukaryota > Viridiplantae > Streptophyta > Magnoliopsida > Arecales > Arecaceae > Metroxylon > Metroxylon sagu. The sequence goes on from JACVBY030000418.1 coordinate 24,677, forward strand.
AAACCAAAGAAGCCTTGTTTTGGAGGGGGAGAGGGGGTGTAGTGGTTTCAGAATGAGGCTATATATATATATAGTTCGGAACGGAACGGATCAAATTAAGTTTCAAGATGGAGAGTGTATGTATTGGCCTCACTCCAACCCTAGATATAAATGTTTTGGGTTTTTCTGAAACCTATCCCAAATTCAGTTGAAGCTTAAAGACCCATCTTGATGGATTGAAGTGGATCCTTAAAATTATCATCCGTATGTTCTTCCATTCATGATTTTGGGTGTGTTGGAGCACCGCAAGAGTTCAATTTTCCCTGCTAAAGTTGTTACGCAGTGCATTCCCTGTGTCTCACCAAACATTGTCAGATCACGTAGTCCTATCATTAGAGCTCTACCATGACTCTACTCTCAATAAATAGTTCTCTTGTAAACACCACTACTTGTCCCTGTTAATGAAAAAAATATTCTAGAGCAAAACTAAGAAATGTTAGAGGAGACCTAAACTAAGAAAACAAGAGATTGGTCCACCCTAGATTGGGGAACTAACTAAATGATGCCAAACATGGAGATAATTTCGTGTTAAACTATAACAAAGAAAATATTATCAGACCTTTTCAGTGAAGTGGCTAAATATTTAATTAATTGATTGCTATAATATAGAGAGAGAGTAGTTGTAAGTCCTGCACGGAGCATTGTATTTGCTGCCGGCCGTGAGAATCCTTGTCTGCAAGCAAGCAAGGTATTAGGTGATTCATTGAAATCAAATTATAAATTGTTTCCATAGAAGATGTGTACAAAAAGAATAAGTTTTGAATAAGAGGTACAAATGAGCCCCCCCTGCTTAAGCTTGCTCGGATCATTTGAATTTAAATATGGGTCATAAGCCTCACATTGATGCAACCAAATCCCTGGGTTACTTTTGCCAATCACACTGAAGACAGTCACGTGCCAATCTAATACTTTGTCATAGATAAGTCTTAGGATCACACGTAGATAACTCAATTGCACCTTGAACTTAGCCAAAGTTCAATAAACTAATGGCTCAACATGTAATCTAATATTGTGAATACAAACACAGTTTATCTAAATCCAAATTTAAGATGTTTTTGTACATTTTCTTTCCATATTAAATCTTGTCGCACACTTGTTATCAGGTAAAAGTGTGGATTTGGCTCCCCAAGCAAGTGTATCACACTTGAGTCCACATGGGATCTGAATTTTGTTATATCTTATCACATGGACATGTGCTTTTTGGGCGAGTAGTCCACCTTGGGTCTTTAAGCTCCACCTTTACAGAAAGATGGTCCCTTATTCTTTTATGTTTTCTATTCTGCCAGCATGCATGCTCCTAAGAAAAAGCACTCCTTAGGCCTTTAGACTCTAACCTCACGCCCTAAACTCAATTAGCTTAGTTAACTAAGTTTTGCCAGTGGAAATTGATGTTTCTTAAGAGCACCCTAGGAAATTTCCAGGGCTTTGGCTATCATTACGAGCATTGGCAGCTCAACGTGCCAGGCCCGCCATGGTTGACTGCTTTCCACTTTCCAGGCTATTCTGCATGCTGGCCACCTTGGGTTCTGCACTATGATAAGCTAAGCACATTTATTTTGCTTGGTCTCCTAGAAACATTAACCATTATCTGGCTAAAGCTTATTTGCTCTCTTGGGTCCTTTTTTTAATGAGGCTCAAAGGTTAAGGCACTTGCTCACTTTCTAGTGGGGTCTCAAATTTTGAGGTATTGGCTGGATGGGGATTATCGGGGAGAGATGGCAAGGATAAAACCATCACCATGAGAGGAATAAGCCAAATGGAATTATATATGAGGTCTCATTTATCTTTTAGGTGGTCACATGGGAATCTTGTCTTGAGTGGCCCCAGTCTGAGGCCTAGAGAAACATGTCCCCTTGGTCCCTTGGCAAGAAACTGTTGTTGGCCAAGAGAACGACATTAGCAAGGGCAACATTGATGGTCCTGCATCCACCTCCTATTGTGGCATATGTGGCTATGATTCTGTTGTCATTGAGCCCAATAAAAAACAGTGCAAATATCTTTTGTGGGGGACTAGATCTCAAGGTGTGGGCTGTCTCGCCAGGAGAGAATCTCCCCTCCATCCTACCAGTTCTCCCTTTGGTCCTAAAAACATTCAAGACGCCCAAGCAAACAAAGTCAGTTAGCTTTAAGTTCTAACAGAGGCCTAAAACTGTGCCAAGACCACCCTAATGTTTCAAAGGCAATCACATGCAATTGTACTGCATTAAGATCTCTGTCATGGGAGAACATGCCCTTTGAGGAGATCTCCTGCAAGGGCCTATGCATTTAAAGTCAACTTTCGTGGTCCAAAGAATGCATTGCTTTCGACACAAGACTGTACAAGTATGTCTCCATCTTCATGTGGTGACTCTCAGTCGATTGAGATAGGACTGTTGCCAATTGTCCACTTTCGTGAGCAGATCCTGAATCAAAGCCATGCATTAATAACAGGGAATATACTGAAATCTATGTATGGCGTAAAAGAGACAAGCTCCGAGTCTCTTTCCCACATGTACTGGTTCAGCTTGATGACTTCACACCACAGTAATCTAATATAATTTGGTATTTAAAACCTTCTTTACTTGATGGAGACATGGAGACTTGAACTAATCACCAACAAGGGGGTATAGAGTTAGTATTTTATAGCTAGTTTAACCATGTTATTGTGGTTAGACTAGTATCTTGTTTATAAAACTTGAAGAAAAGGGCAAGAGAAAGATCAGTTAGCTTTGTCATAAGGCCAGTGGTAAGCACAAGCAGCCAGTGAGATTGAATGACAATTCATGTTGATGGTAATCATATTACAATTTTGCAGGAACGATTGCTTCAAATTGCTCATCTTCTCAGCTTCATGGCATCTTTAACCAAAAAAGTTGTTTAATGTGTGCTACTAGCTTTCTTAAAGCCTTCATGGGCCACATGCCTTTTGGAAATTGTCACTGGACCACAGGATTAAGCTTTGATTTAGGTAAAATTAGGTGACAGTCTTATGAATATTTGAGGCTATTTGCTCAAGAAAAAGAATATTTGAGTCTGAATTTAGTAGGTTCTGGAGTTCAAATGTGGTTGGAAATCTAGCATAATTAGTTAAGCAGTTGATGTCTTCAAAATCATATGACCTGGCCAATATATGATGAATCCACCTCTCATGTTTTCCAGAGAAAAGTCAGCTAGATGATTGGATCATCAATTTAGCCATTACTGCTTGCAACACCTGCCTCTTCTGATTTTGCATTAGCCCTCTTTAGACTTAGAAACCAAGGTTTTATGGACCAGAATCCTCTGTTTCTCATTTGGTTTCAAAATTTTTCAACTCAAAACTTTTGTCTGAATTTAAAACATAATCCAAATCAAATGAACTAGTTTCAGTTCTCCTTTCCCAAGAAATTATAGCTTGGCTCTTACAATCAATACTTTTTGTATCATATAATTTATGAGAGAAAAATTGTGATTTCATGTTAAAGTATGTCCACCCAACTCTTTTCCTCTCACGGTTTCTAGACATTAAAAATAATTAACATATTCTTATATATTTTTTATATTCTCTTTATAGCAATCTAGGATTTTATTCAAAAAAAACTAATCAAGAAAGTATTATTTGAGTTCCTTATTCCTACATAAGTATTCAGGATCTTTCTAATACATAACCAATACGAGGCTCATCAGCATGGGTTCCCACATATTCCTTCTATTCAAGCTCTAGCATTTTTATCGAGCTAAAGATCCATATACAAATCTACATTCAAATCCAATTATAAACACATAGAGCCAATCTATAATGTTTCTTATTATACATAAGCTATGAGCTAGGTTTGCTTTAATACAATTTGTAATAATTTAAGATCTTCTTAATCTTGTAAAAGTACCTAAGATTTTTTTAGTATATAATCGATATGAAAGTAAATACTAACTTTTACACTCTTACTACTATAATTAGCATTATATGCCTTTGAGTGTTGAAAATGGATGTTTTAAGCTTCAACAAATGATGTTAAGGCATCTAATTGTAATTACTGTATTTGAAATATGAAGTGCCAAGATAACATTTGTGTTGATAGAAAAACAAACTTAACATAAGTTACATTACAATGATAATTGTGAATTATCCTGCCAAGATTTGTTACAATTATAATTAATGCTTTATAGTGCATTGTAATTGTTCAATGCCAACATGCATGGTGCTAAATTTCAAACTAACGATGACATTGCATAAAATAAAACTAATGATGCATGGCAAAAGATGGTTAATCTTAAAATAAAAGATGAATAAAAAAGACTGGTGGTGCAGACAATGATTCAATCAATATATGGTTATTCCTAAGAAAAAAACAATAGAAAACTACTCATGGGTATTGCTTAAAAAAAAAAAAAAAAAAAAAACAGAGAGTACAAAAAGGTATGCTCAGCATACACTCATCCCATGAGGGACTTTCTGCCAAAAAAAACATTTTTAGAACATCATATGAGTAAAAACATTCAGAATTCCAGATGGTAAGAACTAGATCATAATCAGACAAGTAATGGGAATGCCATTCCCAATGTTTGAAACTATTGAAGCTAAGATATGAATAGTAAGTACCATGGGAGGTTCTGGACCATGTGGTACCACTTCCATCAGTATATTTCCAATCTCCGAGCATAGCATATTTGTTTCTTTTACCAATCTCTTGTCAGTTGTCACCTATTAACTCCCAACTTGGGAAGACAGCAACAAAAAAATAAATAAATAAATAAACCAACCCCATGGGAAGCGCACTGTAGCTGGTCACTCCTTTGCCCTGTGGCCACCCTCAAATGCCCAGGAAAATGGAAAAGGTATTCCTATCTTCACCCTCCAATCTTTTCAACACACCCCTTACAGCTGGTGTCTTCCACTAGATTATTTATTTATGAAGGAAGGGAAAGGAACCACTGAAAGAATATCATAGCAAAATGGGGGTTGGAATAGGAAACCAAATAAAGAAGGCAAAGAAGCGTGAGACCAGTCAAGAGGATCTTATCTCACACTTGCTATTATACTTCTTCCCTGCCCCCATGGAGACTTAGAAAACTCTTTACACCAGTCTGTTTGGCCTGAGAGTGAGCGAAGGAAAGGGAAGACTCCTTTGGATTGGACTCTGGAAAGAGAAGGGATTGATGGAAAATAATGTAAGTTCCCACCATCTTCATCAATCAAACCATCTTCTTTCTCAATATAGGCAGTATGGGTTGCTTTCAGGTCCCTCTCATGCCCTCCTGGTTGTTTCATCATAAACTTTTATGATTCTTTTCTTTTGCCCTGTTTCTAATAAAGAGAACAATATCGGAAAACAGAGCATCTACACGGGTCCAGTGTTTCTGATTGCCCAATGATGTTTTCCTGCTTTTTTTGAATTCTGAAATTGTTAATCTGTGGTGAAAGATGTTCAGATCTGGTTTCTGTGGAACGTTCTGGCTGTTCGTCCTTTCAAACTCATTCTTTGGTTCCTTTTCGGATGTAAAAAATTGGTTTTTTTTTTTTTTTTTTAGTGAAATGTTTAAATTTTAGATCTTGAGACTCTTTGTGGAAAGCCCAAGCTCAGATCTAGACATTAGGAGGGATTTCTGTATGTTTGCATTGAATAATTAAGGGTAGAAAATTTCCTAGACTTGGAGGCGTGAAGAAGCTCCTTTCATTTTAAGTTATAAGAAAAGTCTAATTTCCATTGTAACAATTGGATTCATGGAAATGCATCAGATTTTGTGTACAGATCGCGCGACAGTTCTTTGTGATGCTCTCTCTCTCTCTCTCTCTCTCTCTCTCTCTCTCTCTCTCTCTATATATATATATATATATATATATACCTGTCCCCCTCCCTTTTCTTGCTTTAGATGTGTTAGATGTGCTGGGAGTCATCCGTGCCATATACTTTAGAGTTGTCAAATGTTAAAGTTTCATATCTAAATTTGAGTTTTTATAACTCTCTTGCTCGAGATCTGGAACAGTGAAATTTCAGGTTTTCATATTCCATGTAGTGACTTAACAAGGAACTACTATCTTCTTCATTTCTATTTGAATTCTGAAGCTTTCCCCTATTGTAGATTCAGGAAACCTTTGATGATGTTTGCTGAGTATGATTAGATGATTCTTGTTTCTAGTCCTAAAGCAAGTCACTTCTTTAGTTCCAAGATGATTCTATTCTAATTTGAACATATGCATCCTCATTTGTCATCCCCTCCCCCCAAACCATGCAGGAAACCTGATGCTTATTTCTCATACCTTTTCCTAACTTTGAAAGTGCAAGTAATTTGTATTCCATAACCATTTGGTAATCCCTGATCTTGGGTTCCAAACTAATTTCCCACTTACTCTGAACTAGAAGTTGAGAGAATCAATATTCTTCTCCAGAGATATCAAACAGCCAGTATGGTAGTGAACTATTAATTGGATACTATATTTTGAAAGTCTATAGCCTTTGTCTTCATCGAAAATGTTGGTTGTAGTAGAAGCAAAGTACTTATTCTCCCATCTTAAGATGTGAATTTGCTAATTTCTCCATTTCCATTTTTCAGAAGGGTTTGCATCTTAGAATGAATTAAAGTTCAAATATATAGAGAGTGGGATACCATATGAAGATGGATATATGGAGCTTCAACAAGAAAGCTCCAATCTTGGGGCATTGTGTGCCACGAACTCGAGGAATCTTTCATCTTCTTCCTCAGCATTTGTCTCTGCAAGTCAGTCACCTTTCTTCTCCCCCCGATCACCCGTGCATGGCTCTCAACTAGTCCAACCTGGCATTGCAGTGGCCTCCCATGGTATTGTTATAAATCTTGATCATCTTGGTTCTAGCACTGCAACTAGACAACCAGAATCTTTATCTAATAACAATTTTGTGGCATCTGATGTTTCTCCCGCTCCAAGTTTCTGCACTTCCAGTAATTTTGGAACCCCAGGAAATGTTTATAACAACCCTGGTCTGGTCTCATCCTTTAATGGTATTTGCAACGGCAGTTCATCTAATTACAGCCAAGGAACCAGTAATGGTCACTTCACTCGCAGAGAGAAGCAGAAAAAATTGGGGAGAAGCCAGGGAAAGTTTTCACTTGCTCAACCTTCAACTTCGGTTTCTTCAGCCAGTAGGCTTAGGAGTTGTGATGTGTATATAGGATTTCATGGACAAAAACCTTCCTTGCTGAGATTCGCCAATTGGCTTCGTGCAGAGTTAGAAATCCAAGGGATTAGTTGCTTTGCATCTGACAGAGCCCGGTGCAGGAATTCTCGGAGCTATGATATGGTTGAAAGAATAATGAACGCTTCTACTTATGGAGTGGTGATTCTCACAAAGAAGTCATTTGGGAATCCTTACAGCATAGAAGAGCTTAGAAATTTCTTGGATAGAAAAAATCTAGTTCCAATATACTTCGACTTGAGTGCTGCCAATTGTCTTGCAAGAGATATAATTGAGAAGAGGGGAGAACTCTGGGAGAAACACGGTGGTGAGTTGTGGATGCTGTATGGTGGCTTGGAAAGGGAATGGAGAGAAGCTATTGATGGACTTTCTCGGGCGTTAGATTGGCAATTGGAGGCATATGATGGTAACTGGAGAGAATGCATACTTCAGGCTGTGGTTCTTATGGCTATGAGATTGGGGAGGAGAAGTGTGGTGGATAGAGTAAATAGGTGGAGAGACAGGGTGGAGAAAGAGGAGTTCCCTTTTCCTCGGAATGAAGTTTTTGTTGGCAGGAAAAAGGAACTCTCTGAGTTGGAGCTTATTTTGTTCGGCGATGTCAGTGGGGATGGAGAAAGAGAATACTTTGAACTCAAGACCAGGCATAGGCGAAAAGCTTTGTCAATTGGAAGGGCTGAGGATTATCGTGAAGACAAAAAAGCAAAGGCTCAGCAATCAGAAAGCAGCATCAAAGGAAAAGAGCCAGTTATGTGGAAAGAATCTGAGAAAGAAATTGAGATGCAAAGGCTGGGTAGTCCGCAGAGGCAATGCCGCCCTTTAAGGGGCAAAAATGGAGGGAAGTTTGGTAGGAGGAAAAGATCAACAAAGATACTATACGGGAAGGGTATTGCTTGTGTGTCTGGGGATTCAGGAATTGGTAAAACAGAATTGGTTTTGGAATATGCATACAGATTCTCCCAGAGATACAAGATGGTTTTGTGGGTAGGAGGGGAAACCAGATATATCCGGCAGAACTATCTGGCTCTGCGAACTTTTCTGGAAGTTGATATGAACATTGATAACCATTGTCCTGAAAAAGGAAAGATAAAGTGTTTTGAAGAGCAGGAAGAAGAGGCAATTGCCAAAGTAAGGAAAGAGTTAATGCGAGATATCCCATTCTTGGTTGTCATAGATAATTTGGAGAATGAGAAGGACTGGTGGGATCGAAAAGTTATAATGGATCTTCTGCCTCGATTTGGTGGAGAAACCCATTTCATCATAACCACACGTCTTCCTCGAGTGATGAACTTGGAGCCCATGAAGCTTTCATACTTATCTGGTGTCGAGGCAATGTCTTTGATGAAGGGAGGTATAAAGGATTATCCAATAGTTGAAATTGATGCTCTCAGAGCCATTGAAGAGAAAATTGGCAGGCTTACGCTTGGTCTTGGTATGGTAGGAGCTATCCTTTCTGAGCTGCCGATAACTCCAAGTCGACTGCTTGACACTATAAATAGAATGCCTTTGAGAGATTTGGCATGGACTGATAGAGAAGTTCTTACACTGAGACGGCATACAGTCCTCATTCAGCTTTTAGATGTCTGTCTTTCGATATTTGACCATGCGGATGGACCAAGGAGTTTGGCAACCAGAATGGTCCAAGTAAGTGGCTGGTTTGCTCCTTCAGCAATTCCTATCTCTCTCTTGGCTTTTGCGGCACATAAGGTTCCAGAGAAGCATCATAGTGCTCCTGTCTGGAAGAAGTGCTTGCGTGCACTGACCTGTGGCTTTACAACATCTCATATCAAGAGATCTGAAGCTGAAGCATCATCCATGTTGATGAGATTTGGGATTGCAAGAAGTAGCACAAAACCTGATTGCATCCATTTTCATGAGCTTGTCAAGCTATATGCTCGCAAATGGGGGGGCACCCGAGTTGCTCATTCTATGTTTCAAGCAGTTTACCTTAGAGGATCTGTCTCTCAATCATCCAACCATCTATGGGCAGCTTGCTTCTTACTTTTTGGATTTGGGACTGATCCTGTGGTTGTGGAGCCAAGACCATCTGACTTGCTATTCTTCATAAAACGTGTGGTTCTGCCTCTAGCCATACATACATTTATCACTTTCTCTCGGTGCAATGCAGCATTAGAGCTTCTACGCCTTGCAACTGATGCATTGGAAATTGCTGCAGAATCCTTGGTTTCGAGAGCTGAGAAATGGTTTGATAAATCATTATGTTGCATCAGACCAGTTCAATCTGATGCTCAATACACATATCTTTGGCAGGAATTGGCACTCTTGAAAGCAACTGTTCTAGAAACAAGGGCAAAACTAATGCTTAAAGGGGGGCAATATGACATCGGGGATGACCTCGTCCGAAAAGCCATTTTTATCAGGACTTCAATATGTGGTGAGCATCATCCAGACACAATAGCTGCTCGAGAAACACTCAGTAAACTTACAAGACTTCTCACAAACGTTCAAGATAGTTGATCTTGCGTAGTTCCTTTCTTATTCACCTTATATTCTTTCATGTGGTTTCACATTAGAATCACAGAAATGTCTAAGTTTCAAATAACAGGGAAATTCCTGAAATAACCTGAGTTTTTCTTTCCCACTTTACTCTAATCCTTATGTTTCTTTCATTTTGGCTCTTGCAGAAAGCATAGCTGATAACTTTAAATCAGTTCATAGTTTGAGTTTGGTAGCCTTTTAGTATTGTGTATTGCTCTTCTATTGATGCCATCCTGTAATTAATCCATCACGTGTAGATGATAGCTGTCATTTTTTAATTGAGTTATCAAGCCTCTGGACCTTAGAGTGGTTTTGAAAGGAAAATATTCTAAATTTGTGTGATGGTAATGTCACTTGCTTAACTTATATTTCTGCCTTCTAGAATTTAAGAAGTGCCTTGGACCATGTTATCTCTAGCTAGATGCTGTCTCTGTTTCTAATGATCTATTGATCTGCAGCCACAACATAGTTGCACCTTCCAAACTAATGCTTTCATCCATTGGTTACAATACATGGAATATTCTCTGTTTGATATTACAGTTTTTTAATATCTAGTTAGTTTTATAGTAAAATTTCTCCGACTATACTGACAATTGGGTTGGATACTCTTTTTCTGTCTTCAAATTGAAAATATTCTTTTGGCTTCTAGAGTCACAACTTCTATGACTTTAATTCATTTCATCCTGTTGTCACCAGGGCCCTAAAAGCTATAACGGCGGTGTTGTGGTTTAATTTTTTGAATAATTATTGTTGTTAGATTGTGTTGTCATCTCATAGTTTTTGATGGAATATTATGTATACTTTAGACCTGGCCTCTACTAAATTTCACATGGGAGTTAATTTTACAAATAACTCTATTCATCTGATTCTAGAGGCATCCCTTAGCTTATGATAGTGTATTGTGTCCTTGAGGCTTTGGCTTCTACTAAATTCTTAAGCTGACATTTTGATCCAGCTCTCAAAGTTTTCTTTGCTTTTCCCAACTTCATATTATAATGCTGCATTAATTATGGTGAATGCAAGTAAATATAATTAAATGAGGAGAATAAAACATCACAAAAGGATAAAAAAGATAGAGTTGGACTACACACTTTAGATTGATGATTATAAAATCAATTATAGATCATACAAATTGAAAAATCTAAACTAATGAATACGACGTAGACTACAAAAAATGCTTAGGCACTAAAATTCATATATTTTGGTGGTCTGTAACTATACATCAAGTCGGTACAAACATAGATGACATAAATTGCACTAGTGTTGTAAAGTATATGACTAAGCACATAAATTGAAAATTCACTTTTTGAATCATTATCTATTGATGTGAGGATAGAGACTGCTAAAACCCATAAACTTTGGTTTTTAGGCATTTTTTATAGTGTAGATCATGTTTATGGTTTGGCTCTTGAATTTGGATGGTTTCTCATTGATTTTGAATTATTAATCCTTTCTTCAAGAAAATAGATGTTAGTTTATATAATTTCCTATGAGCACATCAAGTCTATGATAATTTATACTTTAAATTAGTGCAAATTGTTAATTACACCCATGTAATGGTAATGAAAAAAAACCCTTTCTCCAGTTGATATGATGCTAGATCTACAAAACTTGACACATGACAAAATAACTTTAAGGATTTTAAAAGTTGAAACAAGGAACCAAGTATCTAATGAAAGATTTTGAGAAAGTGGTTTGCAAGCTTAAAAAATAATATAAGAATCAACTTATTGAGAGTTTCAAATTTTATAATTATAGAAAGGTAAATTTTACAAGACATAGAATGGAACTCGATCTTAATGGTAATTTTTTGCTTATCAATACCACTTCCAAGGTTTCTTTGTTTCATAGGTTTCTATCTTTAGACATTCAATAATGATAGATTATGACCATCATTGCAAATCGTTATTACTATTATGGAAAAAAATTCTCTAGGCTATTATTTCATCTTAGTATTATTTACCAAGATTTTAAATCTCATGAGACAAAGGCATTTCAGTTTTTTTATAAAACAAGATGCCTTGCATCCCATCCCATCCCATCTTGATCTCCAATCCAATCAAGTGTCCTAGTACTTGAGATGCTTTTTTTTAAAAAAAAAATTATTTATAAACTTTAGTATTTTATTTGATTTTTGAACATATTTGAACTTCGAAAGCTATATTTTTTATGATAAATTAGATCTATTTAAAATTATAATGTCAATGTATTATGATCGGGACTGGATGGCCGAGATCGATCCTAAAATCTCCCTTAGGAGGATGAATGTCATTCAGAAACCATATTCTTTTACTGCATTGTATTCTTCAATGGATTAACCAGTTGGCTAACATATTCATCTATTTGTTTATACAAGTAAAGAATGCTGGTATAGGACTGCCCAAGCCTCTTAGATGTTCAGTAGGTTATTCTCTAAGGGACTGTTTCTATGAAAGTGGATTCAGGAAGTCATGTAAGTCATTAAAGTTGTCCACTTCAGGATGTTTGGATTCAAGTCAAGTAACTAATGTTATTTGATTACGTACGTATCTCATTTTCATGAAGCAAATTTAATTCAAAAGAATATCATTGTCACTTTTCATAAATTGAAGTCTCTTTTAGATTTTCATTACTGTGTTTGAGCATAGATCATCATGAGTGGCTAACATGTGTAGCCATGGTTCGCTGTAGTTGACCGTGTCAAGTTTCTCTTCTAGGAGCTTGAGCTTGTCTTGCAGAAAGTCTTTGAACCAGACCTCACTTTTCAAGAACTCATTATCGTGAACTTACATCTCATGATTTGAACACTGATATCACAGTGATTTAGCATCAAGCAAGTGCAGCTTGCACTGATACTTGAGTGCATATTGCACAGCCAATGCCTCATTTGTGTACCTGAGCACTGCAACATTTAAAATACCTGTCCCATTTGCAGATGATGTGAAGGATCCATGACTCTCTGGTCTGCTAGAGCCTTCTTTAGGGAGTCATCAATGACTTGTTATATTTTTGGACATTACCATAGTTTGGAGTGATGGAGGTTTCTTCTTTATCATTATTTTGCACTTAAGTATGAAGTTTGAAATCTCTTGCCATGTAAAAATGCTGGTGGGTTATGTTGCTGGGAATATGATGAAACGCATCTGTAGTTTCAAATATTTCAGCATTAGATGCTGTAGCTGTCAATCTTATTTGTAGTACATTGCTCGCACTCATCAGGTTCTAGTTAGCCATTTCCCTTTCGTTGACAATGTAGCATCCTTGGGGCATCTCAAAAGCACTTGCAAATACCTCTGTTATCCAACGATTGGTGTTCTATGCTCTGAAATTGGTTTTTATTTTCCACATAAAGCAGAATAGGATAGCCTTCAGCAATATTCTATGGTAAGTAGTTTTGGCAAAAACATTTCTGGATGCACTTTTGTTGTCTTGCAACATTCAGTTATTTTCCATCGGTGTCTTATAATCTTTCTCCAGAATAATTGTTCCATTTGGATTGTAAAGTTTCCTAGTGCCAAGTAGCTAGCTTCAAATCCTGCCTTAACCAGGGTTTAGGGATTCATGGGTATTTGGAGAAAAGGCTACCTCCCACCTGTGCTTTTCATGTAGCACATTGCCTCCAGCCCTCTTCTTGAGAGAGAGAGAGAGAGATGTGGTTTGAGAAGTAGGAAAGCATGCTTGTTAATTGCATCTTCTGTTTGGGTGCATTAGAAGCAAAACATATGTAGGATTTACCAATAAATTAACATAGCTTGCTGAGAGATGATTCTGTAAGCTATTGATCTTTCCTGATGCAGATATGTTTATCATTTCCAATATCCTGTCATGATATGGGCTCTTCTTCATAAACATTTTATGGCTTCTTCCACATCAGAGTTCATATCGTCTGGATAAATCCATCTTTCTTGGCAATCAAAATATCAAACTTTTGTCATTCTTGATGGCATGTCTTCGAGTTCTCAAAAATATCACCTGTTTATGGCTCTGGGGACACCAGAATGTGCAAAAGCATAGTCTGGAATGGCAATCAATACACATTGTGAAAGCTTTATTCTACCAGCTACTGAACATTTTTTGTTTCAGCTTCTGATTTATCTTACTATATGTAGTATTGACATATAGCTAGCATCAGATATGCCAGCGCTTTGCTAATAGAATAAAGATGTAAGATAATAATGGATCATCCACTTGCAGGTCATGCTCTTCTGTAAACCATTTTAGATGGTGAAACAGCAGTTAGAACTGAGAAAAGTATTGTGATGCACAGAGGGTCCACCTGATCCACTTGTCCAAGTATAGCCTTTGAGAGTTAAATGAGATGGCTGTCAAACTAATTTCATAGGCCTTCCTTGGTGTTGCATCCTTGACTTTATGCTAACCAAGAATATTTATCCACTTCATAGGTCAAAATCTATTTATTAGTATTTAGTTATCCTTTAGACTGTGTTGCATAGTCTAGTTCATTTGTCAGCCTAGGACGCTGAACAACTATCATCAGCAAGAGTAATTTCTGGAGCCAAAAGAATCCAAGTTGTCTAGAAAATTCTCATGCTTGCTTAATCTTCTCATTTCCCACTGCATGCCAGTATTTTTCTCAAAATTCTATAGGAGTCCCAGATGCCTCAAAGCATTTTGTCTTAATGTCATGACATTTTCTTGTAGGCCAATGTTTTGATGAAAAGGAATGCCAACCATGATCTTCTTTGTTTTTTATTGTTTACAGAAGGATTGGATATAATCCAATAACATGTATTTCTGTAATAGAAATACTTGGATGTGGATCTACATGATCCACAGTCATATATGTTATAATATTGAGTGTTGCTAGCAGCATTCTTTTAGACAGTTGATTTGTGGCTTTCGATGTCAAAGTGTTTCGAATTTTGTGGTGATACTTAGCTTGAGCTTAAATTAAGCCTCGATGACCTACCCATATAATTTTAGTCAAGCCAAATAGGCCAAACTTCAGCTGTGCTCACTGATTGTCCAATAAATTATCGACTTGGATCTGGACCCAACAAGAAGAGACTTACAACCCAAATCTAGGGGCGGCAATGCTTGACTTATATAACCCATTTAACTTGATTTAACTCATTGTATATGATATTAGATTACTTGTTTAAGAAAATAGTAGGTTCAGCTTAGAAGTTTTGAGCTGTTTAATACATAAGTTGTGTTTGAGTTGACAGATTTTTAACCTATCTTGTATTTGACCTGGCCCGTATCCATTCTGGACCGATCCAATCCGATCCGATCGTCACCTTTACCTGAATCATGACTTGGACCTCCAATTTACAAGGTGAACCTGGAATCCATTTATAACCTTGCTACCTATAGCTGTTAAGCAGACATTGAAGAGCTTATAAATTTGTCTTCTAAGAGAATTTATAAATTCATCTCCCAATCACCATTCTGTTAATCTCCAAATATGAAGTGTCCACCTAACACAGCAAGTCAGGTCAAAGGGGCATGCTTGTGCATCTCTGTCATATAAAATGAGGCAAGAAATTCTCCTGTGCTCATTACAGTATCCTGTCCCTCCAGTCTAAAAGTTTAGTTGGAAACTCTTTGGTGGAAACAATCAAATGCCTTCTCGTTTTTGTCACCCATAACAATGACATTTAGGTGCTTTCCTTGTGGCGTAAAAACTCGACAGGTTCAAATAGGTAATGCCCAAAAAAAAAAAAATCCAAACCGAGTTAATCTGGACACACATATACATGTAGCTATATAGTCATTGAGCAAAAAGATATCATACACAATATAGTTTATAAATTTAAATTATTAAACTTGTTTTTAATACTTAAAATATATACTGGGAAGCTTCAAGGATAAATGTCCAACTAAAGAGATATTGCAACACCTTTATAGTTGTTATTTTGTACCAATAAGATGCATTAGTAAAAGGATTCAAAAGTGCATCATCATTGGTTTACAACCAGTTTAGATATCATTAATTACAATCAACAGTGTGGATTTTCATGATACAGATCTACTTATTTTCATGGGAAAGTATTTAGACCTAAATATTCTCGTAAGCATTCCAGTATAGCTCAAAGAACAGTAAAAAAAATAACGGCAACCCAATTTTAACTGTGATAAAATAATTATTTAAATTGGTGAACGAAAAGCTAGCACAATTCTAGCCCTAGATTTAAAAATTTAGGCACCTATATGCTTACTTAGGAACCCATAAATACTCATGATCTGCCAACTTGTAGTGAAATATCTGGTGTCCCAGCATGTAAGGAATTTTCATTGACCTCAGTTGAGACTCGATAGAATAAATTATATTTTTCTTACCTATTTTTGCAATTTTTCTTTTTGAAATAAAGACTAATCTCTCGTCCGCTCCATTATCTTATTTCAAAAGATCGTGCATTACTGCAGATGAAGTGAAAAAGGTCTATAAAAAGAGCTACTAAATGGGCAGAAGATGGCGTTGCTTAAATGTTCAAGCGTAGAACATAGGTCTCTTGGTGGCGGCTCTCGTAGCTAAGAAAAACCCTCCACGCTAATTAGACAATAAAAGGACCGGATCATCTTGGATTTGAGCTTACAAATGGGCACTAGCTTGTCAAAATCCTGACATTTAATCCCTTGTCTTCTATTTCTTTTCCAGACCAGTTTAATGCTAAACCATTGCTGTACGGAATTTCCTCATCTCTATCCACCTGATGCACATGTTAATAATGAAAGAAATGCATCAATTAGAATTGGACTCATTACTCATGCAACAAGTTGTTGCTATATTTGCACCTCACAACTCTCTATAGGCATCCTGACATCTCACATCTATTGGGACATAATCTTACACCACCATTTTAGGGGTTGATCGGTGTCCACTGGAGCTGCAGTTGGATGAGTTGCAAGGGTAAAGGGTGAGACCTCTGGTCACAGAAGATGGGGAGGAGAGGGGCCATCATTCATTGAAATACAGGACAACATTCAAGATTCCAACAAGTGATGACAGAAAGCTGAAGAGATGAAAGTATGGAGAAGAACTAGAACATGGAGAAATCTTGAGCACTTGCCTTGAAACTTACCCTGCGGCCAATTTGATCACAAGTCCTGGTTTCCTTAAACACGCTATAATTATTGAATCAAGGAAATTGGAGCCTAACATATCCAAGACATCGCATGCACCATAATTTTAGATCCAACAAGATGTCCTGCATGATGCTGAAATGACTTACCATCCCAAATGTCCAAATATAACCATCTCACCAGTATATTCTGGCCTCATCTTATAAGATTCAAAATCTGAAATATAACGTCTAAGCCCTGACATTTATTTTATTACCACAAAGATCTATCACCCGTGAATCTTCTGCAAAGAAGAACTATTCTATGCAACGACAGAAAACTGGAAATCAAAAATTATGCAAGCCTATAGCAAGATGGTGAGATTAGCAAAACCGTCTGAAAGAACTAGACAGTTATCTTCCAACCGGTTGCAGAGGGCCAGAAACGAAGATCCGCCAGCTCTTGAATCTTTGCTTGCAACAAGGACTTGTACACAATAATCAGGACCTATCGGCAGAGCAAATTACTAAGGGTCAAACATACCATGGCAATCCAAGCTCTATGAATATATGTC
This sequence comes from Metroxylon sagu, assembly GCA_017589505.3. Taxonomy (NCBI): domain Eukaryota; kingdom Viridiplantae; phylum Streptophyta; class Magnoliopsida; order Arecales; family Arecaceae; genus Metroxylon; species Metroxylon sagu. The sequence goes on from JACVBY030000418.1 coordinate 41,921, forward strand.
CAATTTTAGCACACATTCTCAAAAGCAGCCATGGTCAGAATTTTCAGTGACAGCAATGCTCAGAATCCTCCGACGCAGCATACATGGGTGTGCATGTCTGTGTCACAATAAGATCAACCACAACCCAATGTACCTTCATGCATGGTATTTCAATCATTGAACATTTATAAATGACATTAACATAAGTAAACTTATTTACAAATGACACAGGAATCTGACAGATTTCAGTTTAATTTGCAAGAAACAGAAACATGTACAAGGGGATGAGGTGACCAAATGAGTTTGCTGTTAAGGATCTGGGTTGCCAACCACCGCCTCGTCACTGGAGTCGTACTCATCTCCACTCAGCTCTTCGTCACTTGATTTGTCTTCCAGAGCACCGATGTCATCAGGCTTTGCATACCTTTCACAATATTCTGGATGATGATGATAAGGAAACAATGAGTAATAGCAAAGCAAACACCAGGATTTCTAACCAACGAGCACAGTAGCGAAAATAAGAAAATGGTAAATTTGGTCTTAAATGGGGTTAGCCATGGACTCAGGTTAAATGTAAGCCATGCAAAATTCAGTTTAATTAGCCATAAGAGGAAGCAGCAGAACTGTCTACCTTGGTATGGGCATTATAAATGAGGAAGGTATGGACATTATAAATGAGGAAGCATGGGTCAAGTCCTTGCTTTACCATTTTGTGTCCTAAGAAGATGGTATTATGGGGGCAGCATGATTTCCATGCATATGCTGAGTTCAGTGCAAGCATACATGCCGTTTCTCTATCCGTAATTTTCAGTCAGAGGCATTAACACAGAGAACTAAGACTATATATATCCTGCCTACCTTTACCACAGCATCATTAAAATGTATTCTTTTATCTGAAATCCATAGCAGTTATGTCCAGAGTTGATCTCCACCAAACTCACTTCCTAATTGATTTGCCTTCGTCATCTTTGTTGATGGAGGATCATTGAAAAATTGTCAACAAACAAGCATATATTATTTAACCATAAGAGGGCATATATTGTTAACCACAAAATGTGTAAATTGCTTAGATGTCTTTTAGCGGACAATGGCACAACTTTAGTTAATCTGAGAAACATGAAATGATGAAATGATGACCACCCCTACAATTTCTCCTAATTTTATGTCCATTCACTCAAAAAGATTTGTACTAATTGAAACAAAGGAAGTCAAAAAGTTTCTAGACAGTGCATAATTTGTTTACTTATGTTAAGAATTTTTCAGGTTTGAATGGGAAAATTTTGGAGGTTCAAAGGCTCATGTGTTTCCTCTTGCAAGCCATGTTAAATGGTAGAAAAATGCTTAGAAAAAACAAGATATAAAATTCCACAAATCATCAACAATGTTCAGAAATGATACCTGGGAACTATATATTGAGTAGCTCAGAAGTTAGAAATCATCAGAGAAAGGGAGCATCAATGAAAGAGGGAAAAAATGAGTGACAAGGTTCATTTCCTATAGACTATTAAAGGTCAGAATGCCCTAAAAAGGTAAAAAGCTGGGGGGAAGTTGACTAAAAAAAGCTTAGGTTGATGCAACTTGTCTAAGAAACAAAAATAAATGTGAGAAAGTCGAAATTAAAGTTCCAAACTAGTTAACGAAGCCAGGAATCATATTGAGCATATCCAATGTGTTGCTGGATCTTGGCCTTTGGATCCCTCTCTAATTTAGAATGAGTTTCTTAGAGTCTATCAAAATCAATGGAATAGTAATGAACTGATTTGTGAGAGTGAGGCATGGCCAACACCACCTTCCTCTTGAGACCCTTAATGGCATGAGATCTTAGTTAGACCCTTTTCTAATAGAATAAGGAAACTGTTTAGGCTATGCCTAGAATGAAGTTTGCAGGGCCTTATGGATCACAAGAGGACTTTTATACAAAGTATTGGGATATTGTCAGGTCCAACTTTTTAATGCAACAATCTATTTCCATAAAATCAGTTTTCTTCAACCTCAATGGAACTCAAATTACATTGAAATTATTCACAAGCAGATAGACCTCACAAAATCCAAGATTAAAGGCCCCTGCCCTATGTAATCTGGACCCTTCAATTTAACCTGAGGTACCCACACCTAACACTTGAACACAGATACTGGTATGAGATCTTAACATGACCTTACAAGAACAAACAGTCAATTATTGAATGGATCCAATGCTAAGGCACGCCTGCACCATAGACTCTAGCGTGGGTCCATGTAACATAGCTCATATCTTAAGCAACATGTGTGACAGAATTCTAGTTAAATTCATAGCCAACACGCTGAAAATGGTCAATGGCAAATTTCCAGCTTTAGAAAAGGGAGTCTTTATTGTTGGGAGGGACATTAGCAAGAACATATCAATAACCAAAGAACTTATTCATGGTTTAAAAATGAAACATCCTAAGGTCATTTTATGTCATTGAAAATTGATATGGAAAAGGCTTAAGAAAAACTTAGTTGGGACTTGGGAGGCCGTAGTTCAGGTTCTTGCTCGGTTGAACTTCCTGCTATATGGATATAGTGGATCTTTTATTGTATTCCCACCAAATCCTTTGCCATTTTGATTAATGGCACCCCAACTAGATAGTTCAGAGCTAAGAGAAGTAACAACAAAGACAACCTACTATTACTAAACCTTCTTATCTTGCACTCTTAAATTCTCACTAGGATTCCCGGTGAGAGGATGTATCAAACCATATTTTGAGTTTCCTTTGAGGCAAAATTCTCCATATTTCCATCACGTTTATTACACTAATGATGTTCTCACAGTTACAAGGTGCCTATGCAGGCCAAGTGCCAATGCAAGGGCCGCCTAGGCATTGGTCAGTTAAAAGACATAACTCTTTGTTTTATTTGCTACTTTCTTGCTTTACATTATTTTCAATTCTGTCAAAATAACATAATTTAATTTTACATGAATTGGGAGTGAAAATAACAAACTTTACGTCATCATGTCCCTCATCTTGTCCACCTTCTCATTCAACCATAGAAACACCTCTCTCTCACCAATACCAAGGCAAGAAGCAAACATCCATAGACAACTGCCCAAATATGCGTCCAATTGCATCCAACCAGAGGCCCTCTGGCAGCCTCTAATAGCATCTGACAATCAATAGCCTCCTGAACTCAGTTGGTAACCGTCTGATTGCTCAAAGTTCCTAAGTCCATAATTCCATCTCTTTCCTTCTCTTGATATTTTCCCTTTCTTATTTTTTTCTCATTCCTCTTCTCTTCTGAAAGATCCATCTTTTTCTTTCCTTTTACATCTCCTTTCCCTGCGTACTTCAAAAATGATTCATTTGCTTCTCTTCTTCCTCATTTCTTCTTCTTTTTCATTGCCCTTTTCCCTTCTTTTCCTCCCAATTTTCTTTCTTTTTTTACATTCCCCTACTGCAATCATTAGGAAGTAATATGAATTTCAACTGACTTTTGTGCGCGTGTGCATGGAGGCTTTATCCAATTTGTGCTTTTGAGGTTTAACTTCTAACAACTTGCATTAGTCACATATCACTCCTAAATTAGTATTGGTGTATTAATATGTGATGCAACAAGCTTTGTTTTTGACTTATCTATGCTTATATCATATTATAATGATTTATTTTGGTTATGCAAACTTATATATTGGAAAAAAGAGGTTTTTTCTATTGATTTTATGTATTTTTTGCATTATCTAAAAATTGATTTACAATATGACCAAGTGATCCCGGAGGTGCCTAGCCAATGCCTAGATGACAAGCAGTCCCTATCAGCTAAAAATGGACAGATTTAGGAGACAAATGTCATGCCAGTATCCATGTTAAGTCAAAGTACTTTATGCTAAGTTAAAGGGTCCAAGTAACTTGGGAGTCAACAAACCATTTGTAATACGTGGTCTTATTTACCACTAACCTGGTGCAATGCGAAAATAGATGGTGCCAATGCGAAAATAGATGGTGCCTACCATCCATCATCTCCAATGATGGGGGTTGTGTAATCCAATAGATAGGTGGTTTTATTTACTTGTCATGGAAACCACCTTCTTATTATTGCTAATGCAATCCATATCGCAAGTCCCTTGGTTTCAAAGGCATGGACAATTCAAAGAGCTTACAGCGTATGAAAGTCATGTTTTGACTTACGAAAAATGGTACCTTCGTGAAGATGTCTTTAAACAACCAAAAGAGACCATTGGTAAGGTAAAGGCTAACCAAGCCAATGATTGTTAGCTGGTCTTTTGATATGATCAGCCACACTACGACTGAGACAAGGCCCGTACAACCATGGAGAGCAGAAGAGGGGATTCTTGGTCAATGGGCAAAAGCCCAATCAAGCAATATTGCATGAGAGAAGAGGGGCAACGCTGCTCACTAGACTTTGATAAAGGAAATCAATGCTGCCAAACTAATCCAGAATAGGAAGATCTAATTCTAAAGAAATCGATATTCGTGGCTTGCTGGCTTGCCTACCTCTTTTATAGCTTTGCCTTCATTTTGCTATTTCTCTTTAGCAGGGTAGGGATAGGACTTGCCTGCTACTTGGTCCTTTATGTGATCCAATCCAAGCATAGCTGCCTCCATATCCAGTTCTAGATCAACATCCTTTCTCAGATCAAGACCTTGTTTGAGCTCAGTTGATGGACCCATGACTCATGGAACCCAACAGCCCAGTTTTCTGAGAAGGGCACTCAACAAATTGGGGGCACACCGAGCAAATGCAAGATATTGGCCTGCTTTGCTTTCTTAAACAAAAGCAAGGACCACCATGGGAGGTCAAACCAAGGGCCCATGGAAGTTGGGGTTCATCCCCAGTAAATATTGGATTAAATAATAGGGGACCGCAGACAATTGGGTTTACAACAAGTATCTTTAGGAGATGAGGTTTTGCCACATCTATTGTGAAGCACAATCCACAAGGGATTGGATAGTGGATCAAGCATTGATCATGGCAAAAATTTTAGATGAGTTGATCACCCAGAGGAGTTGCTTCAACTATTAGCCATCAATCCTCGGCATTTTGTGCTGGCATATCCTGTAGGATTGTACTTGCCCATCTTGACCACCAAAGAAAGAAGACAAGTGAAGAGTAATATAAGGAGCTCTTTGAGAAAAGAGAGGACAGCCATGGGAATTTTGAAAATATTAACATACATGATAACATGGAGTCCTAAAAGCAAGGCAAATGAAAATGAATTGAAACAAGAATTCTGCATTTTTTTGGTCCTCCAGGAAAATGTTAAGATTTAACTGGGTGTGTGATGATATTAGGATAGAGAAAGGCTACAAGGAATCAGATTATATTGGGCCAAAATCATGGGTAGTTTTTGTTCTTATGCTGCAGGGGAAAAGTGGGGATAAGGAAGAAAAGACGTCACAGGTCTTAATTAATTAAAATGACACACTAGCATATTTAAGAAGAAACGTATAAGTGTTGAAATGATACATATATTACAATATTAGAGCAGTATTTCCTAAAAAAGCAAAGATCAACAATAATTTTGTTGAAAGTAACAAGGAGACAAATTCTATGATATTTTGCAAGCACTACAAACATCAATATCTAGATGGTGATTAAAGTTAATAATGCAAAAATAATTAAAAAAAGAGCTCTAGAGTAAATTGGAAATATAAATCAAATATTGAGGGTTTAATTACAATGGAACAGATGAATTATGAGTACAAGAAAATATTTTTTTATGAACAAATCAAGAATGCGGTATTATTTAAAATGGAAAAGGCCCCTATATTCTTTTCTACATCTGATTCCATATAACCATAATCATAACTATAAAGGCCCATCCATTATCTTTGAATAAGAAATAGTGTTCATAACATAAATAAAAATAAAAATAAAAATAAAAATCATATATGCTACAAAATCCTCACAAAGAAACGGTCGCATCCGTGAACTTCTTGTCGGTTAAGGTTGAGAAATGGTAGTACATGTCGAGTTGATTTACCATACTAGCTTCAAGGATTCAAATGATGTAACATAGAATAGAAGATGTTTAAGAAGCATAAGCAGACCATGACAAGCTGCTCAGCTCCCTGGTGTATGTAGATTACATAAAATGCAAAACCCACTTGTGGATTAGTATAATATAATGCATATTATGTTTGATCACATAAGTTTAACCTAGGGTGGAAAATAGCAAGCATTCACACGTAAGTTTATCCCATCATTGGTCTAACACAACAATTAGCCAAATTATCCAATTAAAGATACTAAAGAAGAATCTAGCACCGAGAGAGAAATCCAGGATGAATTCAAAATATGTCACCTTTCACTTTTTGTTCATATGCAGGCCGATCACGCATCATTAATGCTGCAGCCTCCCCATTCAATGGATCAGACGGATTAGGATACAACAGAAGTTGCGGAAGGAACACTTCGAAAACATTAACAAGATCTGGTAAGAAATGGTAAGAAAGACATAGGATGATCAGTGCAACTCATGATGATTGGAAGTGGCTACGAACCAATCGCTGCCAACAAATTTTGAATTCTATGTCAACAATGGCATTAATGCATGATGATGGGAAGAAGATGAGCTCTATTACCAAACATGGGACTCCAGGTCTGGTTGATGACATCCAAACAGACAGAACCGGACCTAAATTAGAGACAGAGGAACAATGGTAAGATCCAAGCTGCAAGGTATGTTGTAAATTTGATTTTCTACAATTTAGTCAAGCATAAACAATAAGTAGTGAGGGTACAAGAGTATCTCCCATACAGATTAAAAAGGCACAGTATTAGCATCCAAAGACTCACATTTCATCAACATTGGGATGATACATCTTGGTAACAAAACCAATGGATGGAGACTTGTAGGGATAAGCGTCAGGCAATTCCACCCGGACCCTCCACACACCCCCTTGATAAAGACCTGACATATCCCATAATTGCATCACAGAAAACTCTCTTAAACCACCAGTAATTAATCACAACGGCAAGAATTCAGCGCATCATCAAACTTAGATCAAAGCGCTACAACAATAGCTCGTGCAATCAACAACCATGTCAAAGAAATTTATTAGAACATAAGATAGCTGCAGTGACCTACAATACCATTTGAAGGAACTCAAAGGAACGGATAAAAATCAAAACTTTACATCAAGTTCTAAACCACATCATTGTAGACAAAAGACGAGCATATTTGAAAAAACACCCAAGGACAAACTACAACCTCAAGAAGAAATCTTTGCCTCATAAATCGATCAAAGATTAATCTTTAGGAAAGCAAAGAAAGATTATAAGAAAAATAAATAAAACAAAAGTTGGAGATAATTTTGCTTCCCTCTTTTACATCGGCAAGCTCCTCTTAGAACAACTACATCAAGAACTCAGATCAGGAAGGGGAAAAACAGCAGGAACCCGGAAAAAAAAAAAAAAAATTCAAAAAACCATGAGTCAATTTTTGCATAATTCATTAAAAAAAAAGGAAAAGGCAACGAAATAAAAGCAGGTAAATGGTTCCGATGCCATACTGTCATTAGGGCCATGGAAATCGACATAGAATTCTTGCATCCCATCGTTCACCATCTCCACCTTGTAATCACTCATCATCCTATATCACATTAAAAAAATCCAAAAAAAATTAGAAAAAAGGGGGGGAAAAAAAGGAAAAAAAGAGAAATCCCTCCATCAAGGGGGCCATGGAGTTCGAGAGATTCACAGTTTCATCAGGTCCATCTCGCGGCGCTTGCTCGGAGAAGACATCTTCGCTTCGTTTCTTCGAGGTCGGAGGAAGAGATGGGCTTCCTCCTCCTTTTTCCCGAGGGGCTTACGAGGGAGGATGGATTGGTTCCTTGGGAGTTCTTTACCCTCTTTTTCTATGGGAGAAAAAGGTCTCGGAGGAGGACAAAAAGGCTGATAGGGCCGCCCTTTGGTGGCTTTTAGACAATCTTATTTTATCATTACAATGTATTATTAAATCTCCACACGCTTTGTGGCGGTGCGCTTTGAAAAGATTCCACGCACGCTTTCTACGTCATTCTTTTTCCCAGCCGTTCGGCCCCCCTCGGCCTCCGGTCAAAAAATAAAAAAATAAAAGTTAAAATATATTTTTCGTCCGCGAGCTTCCGCTTAGATTCATTTTACTGCTCAACCTTTCGACCTTTCCGTTGTTGCGATTTAATCTTTCGCTTAGATTCATTTAGCGCTCAACCTTTCAACCCTTCCGTTGTTACCATTTAACTTTCACATTTTAAAATTATCATATTCCCTCATCGACGTATCACTCTTCGTATCAGCCATGTAATGAAACTAATGCAATATTTAAAATATGAAAGGCTTAATTCTTTGGATCAAAATAAATTTTAAGTATATATTTGAATAAATAAAGTTTTAATTATAATCCTGCGAGGTCCACATCTAGTGTAGCTCTTGTGATGACATTATAGTGACGTGATGATTTTGAAGGGTTTATTTTTCTAATTTTAGAAATATTGTTGTAACGTCACCATCAGGCACGAATAAAAGGTGGTGTAATCCTCATTGCAATAAATTCATATCTTTTTTTTGTTTTATTTTTAAATCAGAACTCAATTCCAATCATCTAACCTCATCGTACAACATTTTAAAACCTTTATGCCTTTGCACGATACCCTTAGAGTTGGCATTGTTTATGATACCATCATGCTTATTAAAATTGTTCCTTATTGTTATAATTGAAATAATTTTTAAATTTGTATAAAATAATGGTTGCTATACTGAGAATTATAAAGATAAAATTTAGATACAATTTCTTAAATACAGTTTATTGGTACTTCACTTAATAAATGTTGCATGTTCCCTTGTTTCATTTTTAAAATTTACATATGCCTGTTAAACTCCATCAGAAAATAATATAGATAAGTTAAAAAATAATGATAGATATGTCATTTTTTTAATAGAATAATAATATACATGTTGTTTATTAAGGATCGTGCAAGCTATATAGGAAGAATCATATATAAGTTCTATTCTAATTAGGAAGATGCTAAACATAAATTATGGTGACTTATTTTTGAGACAAACTATAATGATAAAATGATAAAATTTATAATATCTCTATTAACACATTTATAGTATAATCACATCAAGATTTAAATTATCATAACTAAAATATATTATTTAATCATAAAAAATATTATTGAAAGGGTATGATTATGACTTTTTTTTTTTAGTGCCATGATTAGAGCAAAATTTCGATTGATATATATTGACCTCATATTGATTTTGATAATCACAAAATAATTAAGTAAGTTACTAATGAGTTTGATGAAGAATCATAATGAAATGCAGGTATACATGAATCATCAAGCTAAACAAAATCGATTTTAAACTCCGGTATGGGTTTATGGTTCAAGAAAGAGATTTTTGTAGAAGATTAAGATCCAAGAAAAATGTTTCAAGCTCAAATTAAGTGAAACTCAAATGTTTGGCAAGTTATCAAATGAAAAAAGTTCAAGTCATGAGAGTTAAAGACACTTATTTTCTTCAATACAATAAGTTCTCTTGGCCTCGGAATGAGTGTTCAAGTTTTGGAACCATTAGTCAACTTCCACGCCAGCTATTGATACTTAAAATGAAAGTTTGAAGCCATTAACCAACTACCTTGCAAGCTATCAATTCAAAACTATGCCATATAAGGTTTTACAGTGAGTGTTTCCAAGTTAGTCGACTACTGTGGTTAGACAGTGAGTTTTTCCAAGTTAGTCGACTACTGTGGCCAAAATAGTGAAGATTTTCAAGTTAGTCGACTCTGTAGTAGTGGTTTGAACAGTGAGAAATCCCAAAGTAGTCGACTACCGTGCCGACTAACTTCCTGGGAAGCACAATAACGGCTAGTTCTGACATTCTAACGATCAGAAATGGCTAGTTTAACGTTTCAATCCCTCAACAAACTATAAATACACATAAATGTAATGGATTAGCAAAATTTTTGGAGGGTCTTTGAAGAATTAAGAGTGAAAAAAAAGAGAAAAATCAAGTGAAAATCAGGAGAGAAGTCAGCCTTCTTCATTCGAAAGGAAAGTATGCTGCAGAGTTTGAAACTTCATTAAAGCTAATTTAAGGCTCCAACCAACTACTCAAGAAGCTTCTTTAAATGCTCATAACTCCAGCATTCAAAGAGGAGGAGCTCATTTAAAGGAGGAGACCTTTAGAAATCTGTAAAGTACTTTTATTGTTAAATTTGCTCATTTAGGAGTTGTACTTTCTGAAACTATTTTTTCTTGTATGCTGTTTAAGTTTCAACTTGGTTGAAACTAGTGTAGGGTGTGCCAAACCCAAATTGGTGATTTGTAAGGCTCCCTTTTGTCTAAGAAATAAAAAACTAGCTGAGATAGCTAGAAAAAGGCTCCCTTGTGCTTAGGAAACAAGAAGCTAGCTGAATTAGCTAGGTTTGTAATCGTTTGTGGAATGATTAGTGAAGATAATTCTTAAGTGATTATTAGAGAGTGGACGTAGATGCAAGGATTGGTACCGAACCATTATAAATCTCTGTTGTTATTTGAAATATTACATATACTTGCAAAAAATTTTCAAAGAACCCAATTCACCCTCCCTCTTAGGTTGCTTAGCTGGGCAACAATATATATTATGGTTATAATTGATGAATCATGGGTTTTTTAATCTATTATTAAAAAAATATTGGACTACAATTAATAGACAACTATATTTTTTTTATTATATAAAGATTATTAAATGCTATCACAATGGCAAAAATGACCATTTTTTCTTTGAATGAAGGAAAAATATGGTTTAAAAGAACGTTACACTGAACGCTATAATCAATATTCTGAGTGACCCAAATTGGGTTATGTATGCACATGTATTAGCACTTAGGCAAGAGTTTTTATTTAAAATGTTGACTAATTTAGAAGACACAATATATAATGAGAAGACCAGCTATATTTTTTCTATATTCATAATATAAATTATTATTTTCATATATATATATGGTGATATGTAAGTGATGTTCTTTAAAAAAGCACCTTCATTATAATGCTTGATTTTTTACTTCTGAGTAACTATTGTTTTAATAAGGAAGTCCAATCAAAAGGTCTTCCTCCAATGGATAAATTTCTTTAAAAAGTTGGTTAATCTTTCCACAAACCAAGTTAATTATATTCTAAATAATTGGATGAATAAATTAAATTTTTATAAATACCATTTTATCTATAAAATGGAGAAAGGCTTGCTTATCATGATTAGATAACATACTTCTTTTGTTATTCGTAAAGCATCTTTATCTCTCTCTTATGATTCTTATTTATTCTGTTTATTTACGACAAACTCAAACCTAAATGGCATTACTATAATTTTTATTTAATTTTCAGTCAAAAGACCAGCAGATATTAATAAGTCTAGTAGATCTTCTTCTCACTTCATCTTCTTTTATTAATTTTTTAATATTATTATTTTTTCTTCTTTCTACTCTCGATCTTGCATTTTTTTTCTTTTATTATGTCATCCGATCATATAAAATAAAGAATAAAACTAAGAAAATAGCCTCTACTCCCATGCATAATCTTAGGCACTACCTCTCACATAGTCTCTATCCTTATTAATTTAATCATATCATTAAGGGCTTATTTGGTTTCTCAGAATAATCCTCTAAAATTGAAATTGGAATTGGAATTATTGATTTTGATTCCAAGCATTTGTTTGAAAAGATTAGAATTTGATTCTAATTTTATTTGAAATCTAAACCTGTATTAGAGAGGGTATGGAATGCAAATACTCCACCTAAGATTGCAAATCCACTCCTACTAACTGTAACCAATGCATCCTACAAATATAATAGTTTAATACGTAATAACATAATTATTATTGGTACAACATAAATAGTATATAACTATTAATAATATAATACATAGTTAATAAATTATAATGTTCATATAATATTAATAATAATATGCCATACATATTATAATAAATAATATTATATAATGATAATATATTAGTATATATTATTATAGTATATTATAGTATATAACTTCATGTATATTAGTAGGATTAGAAAATTATATTTCAATTTCAATTTCTATATGAACAAAGCAAATTTGTAAAATGAGTGATTTCGATTCTAATTCCAATAAAATTCAGTTCTGATTTTAATTTCGATTATGATACCAAATCAAATGAACCCTAATTTTTTTTTTTCCTTCTCTTAGCCTTGCTTTTTTTTTTTTTTTGCTTTCTTTCATTGTGACTTATGGTTATGTTTGATAAAGAACAAAATTGGGAAGATAGTCTCCACTCCCACACAACCTCCAACAGCCCTCTAGCGTTGCCTCCAAGAAGTGTATAAATAGTTGCTATTCAGGGTAGCAAATCATGTCAATGGGCCGAGTCAAATTCAAAGTATAATGATAAATAAATTAATCCAAATCTAACTCGTTTATTAATCAAGTTAAATATCTAAAATCGAACCCAACCCCTCTATTATATGGGTTACACGATACAATTTGTATAAACCATTTAACCTATACAACCTGTGTAAGCTGTATAAAACCTGTGTTATATATTTAATACCAATTCACTCATAAAGTCATTATATATTAAAAATTATAACTAAAGCACAAACAAAAATTTTATTATTCAATAAAAAAAGAAAAATAAGTATAAAATCCTTACATAAGCATGTAATCATCATCATAAAATAATAATTAATTAAAAGATGATATTAACTTAAATAAATAGGTCTAGTAGGTTATATCTAGATTAGTAGATCAAGTTATGCGAATTGACCTATTTAATAATTAGGTAAATTATAAATCAATTTCAGGTTAGCAGGTTAACCCATGACCCAACTTATTTATTAATCATGTCTAATGAATTAACTCAATTTTGACCTAAATCTGTTTATGCTCAATCGAAACCCGCTAACTTCATATCAGGTTCAAGTCATGTTCACGGTTCCTATCCAAAATTGCCAAACCTAGTTGCTATGCAGTCTCAAGTTTTGGCTCCCATTGATCACTAAGTTAGGGATGTAATCAATATTTTATGAAGGAATATAATACTATTATCTAATTAATAAAAATTAATTATTAAAAGATAGATTTTAACAACTTATTTAGAAAAGTTATAATATAAAAAAATATATAAACAACAAATATTAAAGCTACTTTTTAATGTATAAAAGTAAATAAATAAATAATTTCTTATTTAAGTGTTGCTTGAATACTATTTGTTCAAAAAAATATAGATTCTAAGGAAACTTTCATACCACCAAAGGAACCAATCCTTTCAAATAAAATAAAGGGTTGATTCCCATTTCACCCCTAGTACATCAAATTCTTAATCATTTATTGTGCAAATTTGAAATGACATGCATGAATATAATCCTATAATTAACCTATCAAATTCAATATATTTTTTTAACATTTTTTTCCACTTTCCATCGTGCTCATCGTTATTGTGATGTAAATTCAACTTTGTTAGGATATCTACTAAAGAAAATTAAAAAAAAAACAGTAACTACAATGAAAATTGAGAGTGAATTTTGTAGTTAACTCATTATTGCCGTGTGGATTGCATCTTTGGGGCGATATCCAATAAATTTAATATTACCGTCAGCAGAGAGGTTGAATTATATATACGTCGTTGAAGACATCTCGTCACATGAGCGTAAGCGTAGAGAGTGAATATCGTCTGGATATCGTGTAAGGTCGGACACCTGATCATCTGATACGTACACGGCAGGTTATCGAGTTATTGTGATTTGATGCAGTCTTAAAATTTTAAAGTTTAGTTATTAAATATTATTTATTTACTTATTTATTTATTTTATTGGGTGAGTAAGGAGGAGGGAAATTAGCGTTGTTATTATTATTATTATTATTATTATTATTATTATTATTATTATTATTATTATTATTATTATTATTATTATTATTTCCTTAAGGCTAAAAGTTGACTCATGCTATTGTCCCACGTTATAAGCGTTTGGGGAGAGTGCATTTTCTAGAGTTTGCTTTGCTTACGATCGCAACAATAATTGACCAACAAGATTGTTTAAGCTTGAGTTTGATTAAATTTAATTTTGGACTAAATTGTCAAATTAATATTATATGGAGCTTAATTTAAATTTAATTTCGGAGATGTGTCTAGTTAACCAGTGTGATAATTCCAGTAGACATGAGACTACTTGATTTAAACTTCAACGAGAGATTGTGATTACAAAATAGTAATTTTTTTTTTTTTTGACACAAGGCGTCAATTTTTTGAATAAAGTCAATTCTTTAACATAAAACAAATGTGAGCTCAGCTTGGAAGAGAAAGTGGAACCATCGTGACCATAAATGGATTTTATTTTCGAATATAGACAACTAATTTGCTGTATCTTCCGGTTCATATTATTTTTTATTCGTTTTAAAAGGTTAGTGATAAGGAATTTTCTACGTAATTATAACTTTTTATTTTTGAAACGATATCCTTTAATTAAGAAAATTTGCCATGCACATGTATAAATCTTGAAAAATTTTATTATGCTTTTTGTCCTTTGCATGGTGATGCCGGCCCTTGCTGTAAATAATCAAAGGCTAAAAATAATAATAATAAAAAAAAAAGCATCTGATTGAATGTTATGGTTAGAGCATTATTTTTTTTAAAAAAGTTAACCAAGTAGCATAGCAAAGTCCATAAATCTATGTAAATATATATTATACTCTCCTTCTCCCTAATTTTAAAAAACTTTATATTTTCTGCATAATTTTATTTCTTGGATACAAAAGCCAATTCTCGCTTATATTTATATGAAAGGAAATGTGAAAATTGTGATCCAACAACATTAAAATCAAATTTAATTTTGGATATAGAAAGCTGCATTGAATTGGCTCAATTCAAATATTTGATATGGAAGGAACTAGAGAATGTGAAATCATGTGATTTAAAATTAGCTTTATTTTTTGGATTTAAAAATTAAAGGTATATTTTATTTTTGAGAACTATCTTATTTTTTATTTTCATTTTATAAAAATTAGAAAACACTTTTGAAATGCGTTTGGTGATCAAAGATAAAATAATTTTCTAAAAAATATGATTTTAAAATGATAAAAAATTAAAAATAGTTTAAAGATATTTTCATTAATTTTATTTTGAATAAAGAAGAGAATAGAAAACAAAGTCTAAAGAACTTAAAAAATATATGGATAAAGAGCATTTTTTTTTTTTTTACCTACTCTTTTAAAAGCTGCAGTTTATAAAGAAAATGAAGATGGAAAAAAAATTTTCTTTTACTTACCAAATATATTTTTTAGAGATCAAAAGGCCAAAAGTGAAAATTATTTTTAAAAAAATAAAATAAAAAAAAATATTCTTGAAAATCAAATGCATCCTAATTCTTTGCATGGATCAAATTGTATCTTTGATTCATGTCCTCTTGTAAATATTCTATTTATTTCTTTTTTTTATTTGAATCTATTTATTTCTTTTTTTTATTTGAAAGGTTCTACGTTAATAAGGAATCCACCGCATAATTGTAATTTTTTCCTTTTTGAAGGATATCCTTTAATAAGAAATTCTTGACATACATTTATGAATATGTATAAATACATGTTATACCGGAGTCAACTAATATCTTTGATATAAAATAATTAAGAAAAAAATGATCACGGTGGATACTTGATGATGAAGATATGATAACGAGTAATGAAGAGGGATGGTGGTAGTGATGGATGATGCAAAAATGTTAGATGATCAGCATTGCTGATGACTAATACAAGTATGATAATGATAATAAAAGATGATGAGTATGAGAAAGATATGATGGCAATGATCATGATAATAGTGGACTGCTTGTGATGTTGAAGGATGATGAGTAATAATAGTGATAATGATATTAGTAGATAAGAAAGAATGACTAATGATAAAAATGATGAAGATAATAAAATATGATAGTATAAAAGATAAAAAAATTTATTATTTTATTTTTAAAAATAATTTAAAAATATTTTTTAAATCTAATATATATTTAAAAAATTAAAAAATATATAATTTTTTTAATTTTTTATTTAAAAATATTAAGATTTGAATATAAAATCTTATTGCAAAAATTTTCTTGAAGATGCCTGCAGCTTTACGCAACCATGCAGGTTCTCGGTAACCTTCGCGAGCCCGCGGGCACCCCGGAAGGAATCCCGGAGCCCCGTTCAAAGGATGCGTCACGTCAACTGTAGGATGTGGGGCGGCTGGGCTGCGCGAGCCCCGCGCAAACCTAACCCGTGGCGTCACGACACACAGAACAAGCTGTAGCAGAACCTCGCTCGTGTTCTGTCCAGCTGCAGCACAGCTGTGTTGTACGCTTTAAGCCGGTGATTATTGATTACAGAAGAGCATGACTCACTCCTTGCTCTCCTCCATTCGCTGTCAAGTGTTCCCAGTAATGGGAAGAACTTTCCAACTGGGTGGGATACTGATGGACGTGAGATCATCCCTGCCATCTCTGATAGCAAAGTCTTGCAGATAACGACAATCTGTATTAACCAAAAAGATATTGATTTCTGGACTCCAGACATAAACATAGAAAAACTAGTTATTAGTCCATCGAACTCCATGGTAGAGTTATGTGGCTGCACAGCTACATAAGGAATTCTAGACAGCAAATCCAATGACAGATCAAAAGTTTCTATGGATGATTCCTACTTAGCAATATAAAAGTGTTGGTTGGAAAGTGCTTGGAAAGAAACATGAAGTGGATCACTTCATCTTTGCCTCTGTGAAGAGAACATGTTTATTCACTCTTGGGTCGTACTTACGAAACTCGAGTTTCTCCGTGATTCTTCGAGGATTCTTCCGCTTAACGTAAAAAAATCCAGTTCCTGCAGCTGAAACCAGCCTGATGAAGATTGATCCACCCTTTGCTTTTCCCATCTATGTTGATTTGCTTATCTACGAAAAGAAAGCAAACAAAAAACAAAGCTACATAGCCTCAGTAGATATTCAAGATAACTTGTTACTCACAAGATAATAAAGCATTAGTAGTGAATTCTTACTCCTTCAATATTTGCAAATAGACCAGCAATACAAATATTATCAAAACACAGGACGAGTATGAAAAATTTCTGTAAGCAGAATTAAAAATGCAAGATACAATGACAGAGGCATTTGCATGTAAATTCATGAAAGCAAATGACAAGAATCGAAAAGGCACAGTTAGTCTGACGTTCTATAAATGATTCAGCAATGGAAGAATGATCCTTTGGAAAACTAGTTCAATAAAAATAATTGGAGAATTTATGACTATGCTTACAACTGCTCTGTGAAGCATCCATGCAATATTCATGCTATCCAACTAACTCCTTTTGCCATTGGAGATTAGTAGCCAGGTAAACAACACCAAACAAATGGTTCCTTCTCACTAAATTGATTTGATATTCTCGTGTTGCCACTATAGTAGCAGGAATTGGTGGAAGATGCAAATGATAATTAATAGTATGTGAAAAATTAGATATTCAGTGGTTTCTCAAAATCAACGCAAAGTGATGTACATAGACAGGAATGTAACCATTTAGATTTACAATGTGCAGGTATGTCAAGTAAGAGCTAACAGATGAAAAGATCCAGCCAAAGTAGGTGGTTGAAAATTTTATATGACAGAAGAATATAGTCATTTAAGTGGAGACCTCAAATGACCCGTGACCCAGCAGAGGGGGCATCAAAAAACACAGAATAGAAACAACCATTTTGAATGTGAGGTGGGAATTAACATAGGAAGGTTCCATCATCATACTGCATTGGAACAGGTGGATGAATCTAAAAAATAAACAGAGTTCTTTAAGGATTAAATCCAGTTGGGAACGGTTCCTTTTTTTGTTTTTCAGTTTCATTTCATGGTTTTCCCATGATATCTGAATCCAGTTGGAACAGGCACCAATCTAGTACAGAAATTGCTTAAATTGGTTTTGGGAAATATTGTTGGATTCAGCATTAACTATTTAATTAAAACTGTGCTCTTTAATTCAACCAAATTTAAATCTTGCAAGAGTGATTAATAAGACTTGAGCACCCATTTGTTGCACAATAAATGTAATGATTTTCTTATGGTAGAGAAATATAGGGAAAATTTTGATGAAGCAAACCTTATCAATTTTTCAAAACTCTTCCAGTTTGATAGAGTTAGTAGGCTCTAGTTCTGTAGCAGAAAAAGTAAGTAGAGGATATTTTCTAATGTTGTCAGTTAACAAGTTTGTAAAAAGATTAGAATCACACTACCTTCTTGAAGAGAAAAGATTAGTTTGTTTCTCTGCAGTGTCCAGGCATAATGGCCTTCTTAAGCAGATGCATAACTCTCTCCTTGAATTACTCTGAGATGATGAACACAGATTTAACTTGGTTGTGTTGTTATGTTAGATTGTGCAGGTGACTTTCTTCTGTTAAAATGAACCGAGGGTTAATTACTAGTATGGTGCCACTGGTTGCTGGATCATAAAGAGCGGTATGTATTTATCAGGTCATCTTTTCACATCCCAAGATCGGATCTGTCCACAAATCACAGAGTATCATTATGATACTCTACAAAAAAGACTAATGTGATATAGTATGTGGTTGGGCTATGCATAAATGCAATTAAACCTACCAAAGGTCGATTATTCTAGTTTGTGCTGATTCACTTTCAAAGGGTTCTTCTCCTGAAATCTTTTGCTAGGTAAGAGGCGCTGGAATGACAAGTGAGACAAAAGAAACATTTGGATTAACAAACAGTGCAAAAGATTTGAAGAGGTTTCGAGTTATGCCAATGAAGATCAAAGGTTTTCGTTGTTCATCATGCTATTAAGACTTACAAGCCTTAATTGCGAGGTGCTTCTCTCAAATTGAGATATACACCATCTTTAATGCATGTCTTTTACGTCAATGCAGATATGTTGTAAATTAACTTTTCATTTTGCAGTTTCAAATGCTGAAGAAAATGAAAAGATGATTGAAAGGGAAGTCACCTCGGCATAAGAATCTTCAGAACCCTCAGCATAAGAAAAGACATGCAGAGAAGATAGAGCTAAAAAGATTGTAGTTGTTCCAAGATGTCCGATGAGAAATGTAACCCATAACCAATTTAACCTTCTCCACAAGATTCCCAACATCTTTCATTGTCATAAAACTTTAAAGTCCATTTTAAAAAAATACTTGGAGTTCAAAGACTTCAATTTGATAAAGCAGAGTTGTTCTAATACCAACTCAGCCAGAGAAAGAGTTGAGAATTAAGAGAAAGAGTTGAGAATTAAGAGAATAAGAATGTAAAGAAGGAAATCACTTGAGCTTGCAAAATTCAATCATTAAACAGTAAACTAGATTATTTTTTAGTCATTAATTCTACATAACTTGAACTCTGAACTGAGCAAAATGAAGAAAAAGGATTCATATAGCCAACTTCAACTAGTTTAAGATTAAGGCTATGTTGTTGTTGTTGTTGTTATTATAATTCTCCATAACTTAGAAGAATGGTGGGCCAAAATTAAACTTTATACATGTGCCAGCTATTCCTCTTCTTCTCATATTTCTCCTTCGTTCTACAAGACTTAACACAATTCTTATATGACAAAACCATTTTTGGCTTTAGATATATTTATGATACATATATAGATTCAGATTTTTAGTAATAGAATTATAATTTTATTAGATCAATGTCTACCGCATACAATAAGCAATGGTTTGATGGCTATAAAATATATATGGGCATTAATCGTCTGAGATAATGAGAATATTGTTTGAGTGGTTAACTGACTACATGTATGATCCAAATAAATGCAGCTCAACTTATAGCTCTGCATTTTCCTTGATGGAAGGGGTGACATCTTGATTTATTTTGACCCAATATCACATCCTATGCAAATGTCAAATAGCCTCAGCAATGCTTGGTGATAGGTCCTTCTATAGCCTAGGAGATAGCACAGGCAATTCGGCGACTTCCTAGACCACAAAATTTCTACAAGATTTATAAAATTATCTATACAATTATATAGTGCAACTAATGATTAAATCTTCAATCATTCTCAGTAAACTATCCATATTAGATGACCAAAAGATACATTGACAACAAACTCTACTTAAAACACATCACATTAGCGAAACATTATTTCATATAAGCTTCAAAAATACGAGTATACAGCATCTTGTTGTCTTAGCTCGAATGATAGAGCACAGAGACTCTACTGGACGTGGGTTGAAATCCCATGAACAACACTACAAGAGGACAATCAATCCACGTGAACAAAATATGCACATATAAATAATTTAAACAATCTACAAGAAAAATGCTTAATAAAAGAAAATCCCATACGACACGATTAGAATTCTCTAACACATAAACTAACATTGATATGCAACAGATATTACAAAGCTTCTCCTCTTCTCTCAATTACCATTTACTACTGTTAAAAAGGAACACAAACAAAGAAAAAAGAAATCATAATAAATAAAACAGTAAACATTTAACAGAAACTTTCTGAAAAATATAGAGAGAGGAAAAGAGAAGAGGGATAGGCCACTAGTATTAATTCTTTTGATCGCTAACAGGGGATAAGCTTTGTCAACAACAAAAAAAATCCCAACACTTCTATTAATAGATAATAACCTCCGTTCAACGGAGCATTTCAGGAGAGGGGGGGGGGGTGGAGGGAGAGGCGTACTTACCTTGAGGGCTCTCGGATCCTAGCAGCCGTTCGACTGTCACCGCCGCCGTGGCGCAGGCGATTGCTGCCCTAGTTGGAGTGCGGAGAGATGGAGACGATATGTTCTCTTTAATTTCCCTTCGCGCTGAGTTGCCCTGGGTGGGTCGGATCGGATGCAACGAATCGGAAAGCTCGATCAGCTTGAAATTGGGTTAACTGGGCGGGCCTCGGCGAGTGCCCGATGGAACGGAGCCCACAACTCCCGTGCAACGACGGCTGGTCATTCTTGGGCCATGTTTCGAATGGCGGTAGAGGGTTGGGAAGGGCCTTGGTAGGCCCAAACTCTCGCACACGCTCTCCCTTGGGTTCCGTTTCGGAACCAAGTTTCCGACGAATTATAGGATTCATTTGTAAATAAATTCTTATATTTGACTTCTTACATTTGGCTCGTTATACATGAAATCGTAGAATTAAGATGAATCTTTTTTGAAGCAAATAAAAATTAATTCAATGCTTTATTTTCCTAAATTACCCTTATCTAGTAATTAGTTGAAAATAGTGATTCGAGAATTGTTATGTTAATTATATTCTAAAATCACATTTAATTATATTAATTATAATTATATTTAATTATAAACTAATATAATTATATTGAATTATAATTAATAATGATAGTTTATTAAATATCTGTTTTACATATGATTGGATATAATTATGATTATAATTTAATTTTTATATTAATTATTTTCAATTATCATTCTAATAATAATTAATATGATATTATAATAATAATAAATTATCGATCCATAATATAATGATTATATTTAATTATATTATTAAAATAATATTAATATATTATTATTTATGAAATAAATTATTTATATAATATGAATTATTAATTTATCAAAATAATAATAACATAAATCATGTTGTTTTTTGTTAAAAATTATTGTTCATTGACAGGGTAATTTTGCTCGAAAATTTTGTTTCTTTCTTTTTCTCTTCCTTATAATAATTACATTAGTAGTACATAACTTTTTTTTTTTTATGTCACATCAATCATTAAAAATTATTCATTATAGCGGAGAACTTCCGGTCGCCATATCAAAAAAAGAGAGAAAATAGGGAATAAAACAATCGAGGAGAGGAAAGTTGGATGCTTCTCATCTTTCCTCTTCGGATTGGAGTTCTTTGCTTTTGTTAGCTGTTGGAGAGGGAAAAAAAACCAGGTGGCTGGCTTTAGCAATGCAAAAAGGTACATGCCTTCCGTCGATCATTTCATTTTAGGATCTTGTGCGTTAAGGTTTGAATTTATTTGTTGACATAACTTCCTGTTGATTTTGTCGGTTAATAATGTTAATTGCGAATAAGAATTAGTGGTTGGAACGCTTTTGAATAAATTGACTATGAAATCCCTCAACTATTTTCCATTAATTATATATAAATATTTATATTTTATTATTTATTTTGATGAATTTTTATTTATAATAACTTCGAAGATATCAATATATATTTTAAAAATTATAAGTTACAATATATTTTGATGCTTAGATATTAATAAAATAGAATCACATAGCATTTTACTTCTTCATTTTTTTTGTTCTCTCCCCTCTCATTCTCCATTAGAGGGACTTTATAACTCTTTCTCCCTCATGGCCTTAGACGATAGCCTTTACCGAACCATATCCGCCGGTTTCATCCTTCTATTATGTATTCCAATATTTAGTTATTTATAATTTATTATTAGCTTTCAATTTATCATGTCTCCTATAAATATATCAATTTAAAAAATAATATATTAAGCAAAGAATGATATAATATTCTTATTTGTTTGCTTCTTCCTCTATTGAACTTGTTATTTAATATTTAGTTCATTTATAGAATTTCTAAATTTCTATTTTATACTTTGCATCTAGTTCTATTTATCTATTTTTTATATCATTCAATATTTTTCAGTCAAATATTTTTCATATTTTAAAATTTTCTTTTCTCGTAGCATGTTTTTAGTTTAGCTGTATAAAATTATACTTATTAATTTATTTTTATTTTATAATTATATTTTAATTTTGTTTTAGTTTAATTTACTTTTTATATCTTATTATTTATTCATTTGTTCAAACTTACTACCAATCCATTTTTACTCTTCTGCTATCTAGACTCCTTTCATCTTATTTTTCCATTCTAAGTTATATTTTTTTAGCTTTACTATAATTAATTTTATTTAATTTGATTTTATATTGTATTTGTATTTTAAGATTTGTATTTTTTTACTATTTAATTAAATTTTACATTTTAAAATTTTATAAAATAAAAATTTATCTCTTTCATATTTTAAAATTTAATTTTATATTTAATTAAATCATGAGGTAGACTTAATTACATTCAAATGTAACCAAATTTAGATTCGATCACCTTCATTATCTTTATATTTCACGAATCCCAAAAATAAAAAATAAAAAAAATGAAATGGTTCGAAATTCATATAAATTTATGGATGAAAAAGATGATCGAATCTTCGACTTAATAATATTCGAATGTAACAAAATCTATCTCTTATATTATTATATAATTTTATTATTTTTTTTAACTAAATGTACATTGTGCATGTGCATGCTCAATTTCTAGCATGCATGTGAACATAAAGACTATACTCCTTTGAAGAGAAGAGGATTTCTGTTGCTCCAATTCCGAAATCAATAATGGAGTATCCAAACCATAAATCTACAGTGTTAATCATGATTTTCATGGCTAAAAATACATTATATGATTTAATAATACATGAATTATACATCATGTGAACAAAAAAAAAATGAATAGATTTTATTTTACTAGATCACTAAAAAAACATGACAAAATATTTAAATTGAATGCAAAACTAATGGATTTCAATGCTTTTGAAGTTGATCAGAATAGATAACATTTCCTATAGGAATAGAGCCCATCTCATAAGTACATTCCAACTCTAACTGAACCCAAGCCAGCCATGTTATCAGTAGAAACTCTGCAAAATCATCCTGTACCTTGAACCAACATAAATTCATTCACAGCAAGACCAGCCTCAAAGAGAGATTTCAGAGTCATCCTATAAGAGAGTGAGAACAATCATCTCTGCTCAGAATCCCTGACCCATAGATCAAACATGATGCTCTCAGTTACATCACCATATTTGACTTGTAATTAGTGTTAGCATTCTCATCTAAATTTACACAATGTGCATTATGGAAACCTAACATACTTGAAATCATGAATCTTAACTGCATCATGACCAAAAGGATTGCTTAAGAGGCCAAACTCCTCATCATCACTGCCTATGCTGGATGGAGTCACCCCATTCTTGCAACTCCTGCATCCAAGGAGAAACACATTGAAAGGATAGCTGACTAGATTTTTCCTCCCCATAAAAGGAAAACATCGGTAAAGCTGGCCCCAGAAGCTCTTCTTTAAAGGTGATGGATATGGCCTTGAACTTCCTTTCCCCTTCCTCTGTCCATTAAAGTCAGAAAGTGCAACTTCCTCACCCATGTGATCATAGAAAGCTGAATACAATTCATTTTTCAGTTGCAGCCTCTTCCCTGGCACATGCAATCGAATGCACTCTTACACAACCAGGATGTTCACACAGACAGGTATCTCTCCTCTAGTAGTACCTTGGCTTTGACTTTCAGGAGAGCAGATCCAAGTCTGCAACCATTTTGGGGCATCAGAATCATGACAGGCTGCAGGAGAACCGTCACTTGAAAAGAAGGGCCCTCCAAGAACTGAATCTGAAGTTGATATCTATATAGCCAGCAAGCAACGGCATCAAGCATCAAATGAGGATGCTGGAATCTTCATTCAGCATCATTACTGTCCTCTCCCGCAGCCAATAAGACCATTTTCATCCATGTAATCTTCATGAAGTGTGGATGTTTCAGGGGAAGAAAACCTGAATTAGACTGCTTGTTTGCAGATCGAAGCCTATGGCTGCATCTTATTTTCATTTTAATCTGTGAACTGGCACCAACAGAAACCCTACAGGATCTGGCACGGTGTCTCCCAAACAGGCCCTAGATGGAAGAATGCACCTTCTGCATTATGAGTATATATGCATTTCTAGAAGAGAATAAATAAGAGAACAACATTTTTTCAAATAAAAGCAAATGAAAATGTCCTACATTGAGGAATATCATATGATCAAATAGGTAACTAATTCTCAGAAACATCCACATGGAACCAACCCATTACACATTTTAGCACTATCTGTTTCTTTCAAAATTAACCTCAATCAACATCCACTGCAATGATACCTAAGCATTTATTTTAACATCCTCAAAGGCAGGTATATTTAAGTGGTGTGGTGGCATAAATATTTTTTTCTCCAAACAATAGTTACATTTGAAAGTTTAATCTGAAGCAGGTAAATAAAAGTAACTGACTTGAGTAAAAAGTAATTTACTTGGATATTCACTGACGGCATGATTTACATCATTTTAGTCAAGGTTTAAAAAAGTTGGCAGGTATCATATGAAATAGGACAATGCATACATTTTTTATTTTTTATGGAACACAATGCATTAATATCTTTACTTGAACTGCATTACCTACTTATTGAATAGTGTACTATGTGGTCTCGCACAATACACCATGACACCTGGTATTAAATTTGATCATGTTTGCTAAAGGCCTGTTTCAGAATAACTGAGCACATTTTAGCCTGTTTATCATTCAAAAAGCATTGCAGCTTGTTTCACCTCTAAACTAATTCTAACGATTACAATTATATGCATAAAAAAGATAAAGATCCATTCTCCTGCAATTTCGCAAGGAAACAATGATTTTGAAGATTCATTTGAAGTCTTCGAGGGTCACAAACATTTCTAACAATGACATCTTTTATATCCATAAAAAGGGAATTGTTATCATTTAACATAATCATAAAACTTGATATCAAAAATGTACGACTGAAAAATCTAAGATATCAGAATATAATCAATCACTATGTGCAGCTGTTTAGGATTCCTTGATACTGCAGACTCGTGAGCTCCAAACTTGATTTGGACTATTAAGTCAATCGTATATCATGGTAACGTTAGACTTTCTGAATTTCTAATAACTCTAATGCATCATAATCAAAATATGCCTTCTGCAGTCTGCCTTCCTGGTCACCGGTAATTCCTTGTGTTTCAGAGAGACGTTTTATAAAGAAAGCTACCTTGCATCTTACAGCCATCCCTCAACATTGGCAGCTTTGTCTCTAACAAACTTATGTCTTAATAATCATTATATATAACTTCGTTGAGCTTTTTATGTCCTTGGCTGTGATCCAATTCTGTCTAAGATGGGTTTCTCAATTATTTAATGAGAAACTTGTGATAGGCTTGGTCATTAAAGTAGTAAAGCATCAATGATGTTGAGGTGAAAGTGATGGGCATAACAGAGAAGAGAAGATTGCACTGGATAAAGTAGATGAAGGATAATAAGCCGCAGAATCAGGGCAGGCGTAATAGAAAAATAGACCACAAGCAGGGAGTAAGACAAGAAGCAAACCAATGCTACTTAGGAAAGAAAATATTGCAATCATTTGGAGATTAGCAGGAATCAAAGAGAAGTGCTGAAAACCTCGCCTATCATTGCATCCTAAGGGAACGAAGATGGAGGAGGATGCCAAAAAGAAAGGCAATTCTCAGTGAAATAGAGGTTTAGGGGCTACCTAAGCTTGAGCAAGCAAAATCCAAATTGACCCCGATGGCAAGAAAATCTTAGACGACAACAACAATAGAAATAAAGATACATGAACAGCTCTTGCATTTGAAGGTCAGAGTCATGAAAAGCATCACTGGAACTATTGTGGATGACAGCGGCAACCCCCCTCCTCCCTCAAAGAGAGAGAGAAAGAGAGAGAGAGAGAGAGAGAGAGAGACAGAGAGACTCCGAAAGTCTTGTTCAAAAATTGATGCAGCAGAATCTACTCGACATTCATGTCCCTATCCTCTTGGTTGGATACAGAAAGATGTTGAATTGAAAATCATCTAGCAATGTACCTTCAAGTTTGCAATTATTAAAGGGCATACTGATTAGGTGACATGTAAGGTGGTTCCTTTGGATGTTTGTCAAGTTATCCTTGGGAGACCTTATTTAATGGGATTAACATGCGAGTCTGTATTGCGGCAATAAAAGTACAATTCGTGAAGGATGGAAAATAACTTACAACAAACACTGCTAAAACATGGTGTTGTATTGATCTGGTAATTGTTACACAAGCAAAAGGTCTACTCAATACCTGCAAAATTGTTGTTTTGTTAATATTGAGAAGTCAATGTTTCATTGCAAAAAATGAGTTAGAAAGCTGAAATTAGTATGCTACTGAAGAAGTTTTGAGGAACTCTTCCAAGAAGAAGAGATTACCACCAAAAAGACCAGTGGTGCATGAAATTCAATTGGTCAGGGATACTTCTTTTGCCCAAGCTTGACCCTTGATGCAATTGAATCATAGAAAATGAAGAAACTTGAGGACAGATCACTAAGCTCCTAGATCAAAGAATAATTAAGCTTAGCACTTCTCTGTATCAAACATTTGCGGTATCAGCATCTAAGAAATGATGGTTGGAGGATCTGCATAATTATCATGCTTTAGACAAAATCATCATTAATAATATATACCCTCCATCCTGGATTGGTTACTTGCTGAACCAGTTGAGCTATGCGCGCTGCTTCACCCATCTAGATTCGAAGTATGGATCTCATCATGTTCAAATTTGTAAGGGGGACATTTGGAAGATAGCTTTCAAGAAAAGGCTTGTTTGAGTGGCTAGTTATGATGTTTAGCTTGTCTAATGCCCCTATACCTTCGTGCAATTGATAAATGAGGTATTGCAACCTTCCATTAGAATAATTTATGGTAGTGTATTTGGATGATATATTGATTTATTAGCAACAGCCAGGAGGAGCATATCTAGCAAATCACAAAGGTTCTCCAAGTATTGCAGCAAAAAAAAAAGAAAAGAAAAATCAATTGCATTTGAACCTCAAGAAGTATGAATCTAGAAAGTAGCCTTTGGTGTCTCTCGAATTTATTCTTTGGTGACGGAAATTAAAGATTGACCATGAGAAGGAAATAGTCATTTCAAATTGGCCTAGGCCAAAGATAGTGACCGAAATGTGATGGTTTATGAGAGCATGTCAATATGATTGCAACTTATACGGCACTTCTTAGTGATAGTAATATCTTTATATGGTTTAATGAAGGCCAATTAGAAGTTTGAGCAGACTAAGGAGCACAAAGATATCTCTCAACTTCTGAAAGAAAACTTTTGAGGCTCTTATTTTGGCACCGTCTCATTTATATAGACCCTCAAGCTAGAAGCTGATGCTTCAGGGTATGTGCCTGGAGTGGTTCTTACATAGGGTGGAAGATTAGCAGCTCACCACTTGGAGATGATTTATGCAGTGCAACTTAATTATCTTACCTAGATAACAAGTTGTACACTCTTTGCCAAGCTGTGAAATATTGGCACTCATACCTGTTGGGCAAAGAGACTATCATGCATACAAATAACAAACCACTTCCATTTTTCTACACATAACAAGCTCAACATATGAAGTGGATGTCTTATCTGGAACTATTCAACCTGCTGATAAAATACGAGAGGTCTACAAAACTTAGGTGATATGTTATCTAGGCCTCCACCATCAGCTGATTCCAGTTTATTGGTTTCCATGCAGATTCAACAACATTGTCATGAAAAGTATGAAGAATTATATATGACAGATCCAAATTTTTAAGATGAGGAGAAATTGAAGATATGTAGTTGAAGAATTTTCATCGAGAATGAACCATCGTACAAAGGAACAAAATTGTGTATCCCTAATGCTATTGATTATGTATAATGGCATAAAGTTGCTAATAGTTAGAAGGTTAGAAGACACTTTGGAATAGAGAAGGCTAATTAATTTGAGAAGATATGTTTGCTAGTCCAAGAAGTGGTAAGATATGGCTTAGTTTATTAAAAGATGCGTGTTGTGTTAATTCAAGAAGATATGTTTACTAGCCCAAGAAGTAGTAAGATATGGTTTAGTTTACTAAAAGGCGTGTGTTGTGTTTGCTAGTACCACCAAACCTAGCAAGAGCATCTTCATGGATTTTCTTTGAGGATTAACAAAAATGAAACATGACCATGACTGTTTGTCCACAGCTTTGCACCACAAGTTTGATTCAGTAAAGATGATTCCTTGAAAGAAGACAATCCCCGAAGAAGCAGCTAGGTTATTTTTTCAGCAAATGTGGAAGAATTTTTGTTTACCATCTATTATTTCAGATCAAGACAGCTGTTTTCTTAGTCACTTTAAAAATTTTTACAAGCAATAATAACACCAACTTGAAGCGGAGAACTACATTTCAGGGTTCAGCTATGGTACTTTTTTAAAGTTTTTTTCAGAAATTGACCTTTAATCCCACCCATTCAAAGCTTCATTCAGTCATTCAAAGCCCCTTATGCCACCCCCTTATACCCTTGGACTTCTGTTTATTTGCAGCAGCACCCACATACAGCCAGAAGCATTGTAGAAAAAGCCCTACATTTCATCCACAAATAGACAGACAGATAAAGGTCATAAATTCTAAAATCATACATCTTTTTCAAAGCTCTAACTCCAAGCATCCAAAAACTTTGGATGATAGTGTACCTCATTTTCAGTTCACCTGCAATCAAGCCATACATAATTATACCCAGAATTTATCTGCCACGCTTTGACCTATAGTTTGCCACTTATACTGAGTCAAACTCTAAAAAGGAAGAGGTAGACTTGGGATGAGCTCAAAAGTTTTTGGAGAATTTTAGAGGGTTGCATCAAGAGATTAAGAAGTAGCTATACAATTGATAACAAAAATATAAGGACTGATATGACAGCCTTCAAGTAAATTCTAGCTTTAAAGAAGGTGATTTAGTTTAGTTACATCTGGACCAAGAAAGATTGATAGTAATTGAATGTGGTCCCTTCATATTTTTGAGAAAAATTGAAAAGAACACCTTCAGCTTGATTTGTCACCTTGTATGGATACGTATTATATTATCAATGCACAAAATATAAAGTTATTTGAGCCTTCCATGCTGAATGAAGACCAAGCGCAAGAATTACTGTTACTATCTGTGAATGATCTACGGGTGAAGCAAAAGGAGACATTGACCAAGGAAGATCACATGGACCTAATGATGAAAGATTGAGTCTTTTTGGATTAGTAGAAAAGCTCAACTCTAGCAAAGTGATTCGATCAAGAGAAAAGAAATCCGGAGTTTTCATCTTTAGTTTTGATTTGGGAGGAGCTAGATTTCCTTGACAAGGGAGTTTTAATACAAAAGGAACACTAGGCCCACTATGAAACAGTTAGGCCACTTGGGTAGGTCTAGACAAGGTTTGAGAACAAGATCTGCCACACCCAATGACAACTCATACAACAAAATATTCAAAGAGCATAACTTTCACATATAGCATCTGTTTTCAACTTCTTCTTTTTTTTTTTTTTTAATCAGGTAACTTTTGATACCTAATGCATGGTAAGCTGCTAACAGGCCCGTTGAGCTTGAAATTGACTCGATTCAAGCTGCTTAGGGCTCCAAAATGCCCAACCAAAATCAAGTTATTATAAAATTGCTTGGGATGTAACTTAGTCCATGAAGTTACACCCTCAAGCTTGGGCACTGACCACCTCAAACTTTATTTCCAATTTACGTGGCTTCAGTTTATTTCGAGAATAAAAGAACTCCTTAGCTTCATGGTCAAAATTTCAGAAAAATCAGATGTGGTTCCAATAGTGACACCAATATTTAATCTAAGCATTTGAATAACAGAACAATTTCTGATTTTATATGTTAAATCTTTTTCATGAATAATAAAATGATTAATGAAATTACACCAGTGGATGTTCTTGGCTTACAAAAACTGCAATCCTGGTATGCGAAACATTGCATGATACTGCATAGATATTTTTAAATCTATACATATAAGCATTAGGGCTCCAGTTATCTTTTACTTGGTCAAACTTTTCTGTCAGCTGATTTAGTCCAAACAAAGGAATGGGCCTTGTTTGGAAAACCGATACATGGTGCCTTGGAACCAAGATCATTTCTAAAGATGCTGGAACTTTTTAGTTTTAGATTTATTCACAGAACAGAAGCTAATCATACATCAAAGAGCACAGGTGATAAGACAGCAGAACAAAGAAATGATAGAAGAGTGACTGGTACAAAGACATGTCTTCCAACTTATCAGCTTCATCAAATCTGACACTTAAAAAGAGGAACAAAGAAGAAGAGGAAACAAAGAAGAACTAAAATTGTTTTCAATACATGATAACGATCTAAAAAAACGATAAAAAGGGGTTTCTAAAAAATAGGAAAAAGAAAAAGGTGAAGGAGGCTCCATAAGCTAACAATAAAATGAGATCACCAAACTTAATAATAAAGTTCAGCACATAACCATACCATAAGCTGCTACACCTTCTTTAAAAGATACAACAATCATGTCTCATGAACTCTGGATGACTTTAAAAAAAGGAGATAGGTAACTAACTGAAGACCATGGCATACTCTATCATAAGTAGAGAAGCATGCAGAACTTTGGAAACTTATTTCAACAAAATTCTTATGCATCAGGGCACTCTCTTTATCCATACACCAGATGCTGTACCATCTGCAATCACAAAGCCATGAAATAAAAAAAGTGAACTGATGACATAGATTATTTTAAAACAAACTAATGGACACAAATACCAATAAATTGCCAACAATTACCTGACTATTGTGCTATGAACTGAAAACCATGTAACTTTTTCTGGGACAGACTTGATTACTGCCAACATGTACCTCATAATGTGCTTTGAAGACCATCTGGTTAGAGGTCAATCCAATCATCCTTGCCTTGTTGGCATAACCACGCCTTACAAAGGTTTATGCTTCTACATCAGGACCAGCAGGCACCACAGCGAGATCGATGATGACCAGCAGGCCCTGCTATATTTGGACATACGTGTTATTTAACTTCACTAGCAGTTTCCCAAGTCTCTCATTCTAAGGTAGCAAAATTAAATTTCTAGCAACTCAATCATTAGAAAAAGAAGAAGAGCACATTTTTCATATACATATATATGAGAAAGATTTAAAAAGGATGACAAATTAACAAGAGAATCAACTATAAAATATGTATTTCTTTTTCTTTCACATAATTTTAACAGCCAAAGCAAAATATCTCATTATATTAACCTGGTTATTTGGAGATCCGGAAGTAATAATATCAACTACATGACAATATGGCAAAGTCATCTTACTTACTGAAGGACGATTCAGTTTGAGAGGCATGATTAACGTGATTACAAATACCACTTGCTGAGATACATAATTCTTCTTGTTGCTCAACCCTCATCACATTTAATCCCTAATGACGAATAAGTTAAAGCATCAAGTGAAATGCCCTGCTTCATCATTATCTTATATATCTCATAAGCTTTGTCCCAGTCACCCATTTTGCGATATCCAGTGATGAGAGCAGTATAAGTTACTCCATTAGGAGTAAGACCCATTTTCATCATTTCATCCATCAGTGAGACTGCAATGTCCATCATATGCAGCTTACTATATCCATCAATTAGACAGGTGTAGGTAAAAACATCTGGCAATAGACCATTTTGCACCATTTTGTTGAACAATTCCACAGCCCTTTTCATATCTTTGCACCTAGAGTACCCATCAATCATTGATGTATAGACAACCTTGTCAGGTGTGAACCCCTTTCCAATCATTTCCTCAAATAAACTCAAAGCATCAGGCAACCTGCCACTCTTACAAAACCCATTGATAAGGCTGGTATACGTGAAGATGTTGGGCATGACACCTTCATTTGGCATTCTTCTAAACAACCTGTAAGCTTCTTCCAGATTCAACATTTTGACCATACCATCAATAAGGATGGTATAAACAACTACATCAGGAACTAGCCCCCTCTTTGTCATTGCTCCAAAAACTTCCCATGCCCTATCTGACCTTCCCTCCTTGCATAACGCATTAATGATGACCTTATACATAAACATATTGGGAACAACACACCAATCTCGCATTTCATTTAAGAATCTAAAAGCTTCTACTACTAGTCTTTCCTTGCAAAACCCATCAACAATCACAGTGCAGGTAATAACACTAGGCATTACACCATTATGAAGCATAAGTTCAAAATGACCTAGAGCTTGACTTAAGCACCCTTTTTTGCAATAACCATAAATTATACTTGTATAGCTAAAAACATCTGGAATAAAATTGTTTTGAACCATCTCTTGCCAGAGCCCATAAGCACCATCCAAATCCCCATGTCTACAGTACCCATCAATGAGAATGCTATAAGAAACCAAATCATGTTTGCAACCACGAGTTCTGAGATCATGAAACAAGTTTAATGCACTTGCCATCTCTCCTCGCGCACACAGGCCATGCAAAAGCGAGCTATAGCTGACTATTGTTGGTATCATTCCATTGCTCACCATCTCAACAAGCAGATCATAACCTTTCAAAACATCCCCTTTCTTGCAATATCCATCAATCAGAATGCTGTAGCTATGCATGTCTGGTGTCAAGCCGCATCCCTTCATTTCATCAAAAACCATCAAAGCTTTATGCAGTTCACCTGCCCGGCAGAAACCAAGAATGACAGCATTGTAACAGTAGTTGTTGTGTGGCAGACCTCTACGTTGCAAGTCCCGAAGAAAATCCCATGCAGACTCGATATTCCCAGCTCCACAAAGACCCCGGATGTAGGTGCCATAAGTCACTGCATTTGGGCTTACACCATTCTGTTCCATTTCCTTGAGAATCCCACTAGCTTCGTCCATGTCTAACATTTCTCCTTTAGCGTACAAATCCATCATAATGGTATAAGTGTAGACATTAGGTGATGGGCCAGAGGACCTCATATCATCAAACAACCTTTTGCCATAGTCCACCTCTCTTTTTTCAACAAAACACTTGAGCAAGAGATTACACAATGGAACACCAACTTTGAGTCCAATTCTCTTAGCCTCCATATAGGCTTCCAATGCATCTTCTAGCATCGATGACTCTGCAAGAACCTGGATGACAGCTCCATAGGCTTGGAGCAAGCTCACAGCACCATTTGAGAGGTCCACCAATGAAGAGAGCAATCCAAACAAGCTGGAGTCCACATTCTTATTGTAATCCAAAACGCTTCTAAGCAAACACCTGACCTCCTGGTGCATCCCGGCTGAAGCAAACATTCCAATCAACATCGCAAACGATACTAAAGAATGAGAGTAGCCGTGCTTGTTTACTGCCTCAAAGAATCTAACTTCCCTGACAACGCTCCAATTCAAAGTATGCACTACTATGGCCAGGAGGGGGAAAAGAGTTGGGCGCTTGCCACGATAAGGACTGAGACCCTTTCCAATAGTCCTCGAAGCAGCATCAATTTCGACAGCGGGCTTCGAATCAAACAGCTGGTCGTCCAAGAAAAGCAGAGAGGAAGCCGAGGAGGAGTAAGACCGCATTGTTCCAAGAAGTGCTCGGCGAAACAGTCCCAGTTCAAACCTGCTCATAGAAGAGGGTCTGAAAACCCTGCGACTTGAACTGCCTCCCAATAGCACGGACGCCCATTAGACGAAACCCAGGAAGCCCATGACGGACAAAGATTTGTTTCCCCCAAAAGAAAACCAGAATAAAATAAGAAAAGAGAAGCTTTTTTTTAATGGATTCCAATGATTTTTCGCGTCAAAAAACCAGCTTTTCCATCAGGGGGTTTAGCATCCGGAAGATTACAAGTGCCCATCACTGAAAGCCCAAATCTTTATTGGTTTTGGGAGAGCAATTTAAGGTTTGGAATGAAAAGAACTGTTGAAGTCGAGAGAGAGAGAGAGGTACTTGGCGGTGGTTTGTTCTTTATTCGAAGCGGACAGAGAGGGTTTCTGGGGTGGAAGGCGGCACCGCGGCAGAGATGAAGAAAAGGCCGGGTCAGGAGTGGGTCGGCGTCGGCCGAACCGGCCTCCGAAAATAAGGAGTGATAATTTAGGACGGTCCGAACCCTTTTTTTTTTTTCGAAAAAAAAAAATCACAGCATCAATTATGATTTTACTATCATCCAAAAATCCAAAATCTCGGAACAAGTAACCAAGAAATCAAGATATCATCTATCTCAGAACTTGCAGCCACTCTAGGCCTCCACTTCTCCGACGAGTTGGGGCCCTTCCGTGCCGAGGCCGGCAACAGAGGTGACGAAGTACTGCATCCGCTTGTACGTCCGGGCATTGGGCTTCCTCCTTTTGTCCTGCTTCGCCACCTTCGGCGTCTGCCCTCTCACCTTCCCGGCGCAAGCCAGCAACCCGTGCACCTTCCCCATCTCCGACTTAGGGTTCTAAACCGGAGGAAGGAGCAAGCCATAGATTGGTAACGGCGTTTGACCTGAAGATGATCACACTAAACCCTAAAATCACGTAGAATTTTTTTTTTTTTTTAAAAAAATTATTGCGTTTACGGGTTTAACATTAAAACTAGTTTGGGTTCTTGGGTACCATTTGACTATTTGCATTATAATAGTAGAAATAATAAAGATAGATTTTAGTTTGTCTCGTCCTAGAGTTATTAAATAGAATTATACCAGTTTTATTTATTAAAAACTATATAGAATGCATATTTTATATGACATTTTTGCTTTAAAAAAAATTATTGCAAGAATATTGGTATCTATAAAAGATATTTTATTTTAAAATAAAAATAAAAAATTATGGCATTATTAATATTCTTTCTATCATTCCTATGTTTCTCATTACCAACGCTTCAATAACATATCAAGAAAAAGCCTTCCAAGTGCAACATTCAAATATTTTATATTAAAATAACAATTTTCATAATTATTATTTTAATTAAAAATAATAAATAATAATAATAAATAATAGTATTATCTTATCATTCACTTTTTATGATCATGTTAAATAACTCGTCATAACAAACATTATCTTTTTTTTTTATTTATGATAATATGTAGCGCAAACCCTACTCCTACCCCTATCCTTTGCAACAATCGTTATAATGACTATGATGATATAATTTAGTACTTTGTTTGACATCTTAGCTAACAACCATAATGCTTGGCATGGTGGTTGCTCATTTGCTTTTAGCCACCATCTCTTTACCATTAACCTCACCATCTTTTCCTTGTGCCACCTGATAGTAACACCGCAACAACCATCTCCAACGCTACCAGCCACAAGTGAAAACGGCCAAATAATTCATTTTTGTATTCTAATATATTTAGATATCAATATAAATTTAAACATTCAACTAATATTTATATTTATTTTAAAAATAAATATAGACATAGATAGATACTTATTCGACCTATATCTGAATATCCAATATTTGTAATCCTATTTACTATTTAGGTCATGTTTAAATTAGTTGCTAAGATGCCTTTTAAGTGGTTCTTTCTTAACAATTAAGTCAAACAGTAGTTGATCAATAGCTATCCCAAACAGATCCTAAAATACTCTTTAATTATTAAGAAAAATAAGCTATTATAATAGCATGATATTTATTTAGTAATATCTTTGATTTGTTACTTAGAAAGTCTACTTATCTTACTTATATCAATTTTTTTAATATCTAATTTATATCTACATCTGTTTAAAATAAATATAGATATTGATTTATGTACCCAACTAATAATATGTACTTGTATCTATATGCTTCAAATAATCGTGCATGCACTATTATTCAATTCATATCGGATACATTTTCAGCTATACTAATAGGGTTGATCGCGAGCCACTCATGCAGCCCACTTAGTTTAGCCCAAAATTTTGCATACTTAAGCATTAAAAATAGGTTTGTGGGACAAGCTAGGTGAAAAAGACATGATCTAAAAATCAGATTTAGCCTAGAAAAATCAAAAAACAACCCAACCTAAACCACATATGTATACATGCATGCATCATAGTTGATCATGTCTAGGTGACCTATGTAGCCTAACCTCAAATTTTATGGGCTTGGGCACTAAAAGAACCTATTTAGATCTTAAATGAGTAGGGAAAAGGGCATTTGGGCTTGGGATTGGCACTTTAAAATATAGGCTTGATGACTAGGCCAAGTCAATTCTAGGCATTAGCATAGGGCCTACCTATTAGCATGTAGCTTAGTTAGTTTAATATTTAATCAGTTCCACTACTAATAAGAGACTTGGTCCTTTAAGTTGGCTTATTTTAGTGCAAGGCTTACTCCATTTAACTAGCTTGTCTTTAAAAAAAGAATTAACTCAATGGAGTTAATGTTGAGTTAACTCGACGAGCCTCACCAAACAACTTAGAGGAGGAAAATGAATCCAACAAGAATAAAGTCCATTTCCTTGCTAGACTCGAAGAAGGGGGAGAGGTTGATTTCAAAGTAATTTGAGTCGATGTCTATTGCAAACTATGGAATGGGGCGAAGTCTAATTTCCTCTATTCCATGATATATCTATGGCTGAAATATAGCTATTCTGTACCAGAGTAGCTAGATCTGGCTCTACAATGGTAAGGATGAGAATGACAAAATATTAAGATAATAGTCAGCCTTCATAAATGAATGATCGATGGACCTATGACAACACTCGTCCTCCTTTTAGGTCGGCTTATTTTGGAGCAAGGCTTAGTTTACTTAACTAACTTGTCTTTAAAAAAAGAATTAACTCAATTGAGTTAATGTTGAGTCAATTCGATGAGCTTTACCAAACAACTTAGAGGAGAAAACGAATCCAACAAAAATAAAGTCCATTTCCTTGCCAAACTTGAAGAAGGGAGGGAGGTTAATTTCAAAGTAATTTGAGTCGATGGCCGTTGCCAACTATGGAATGGGCCAAAGTTCAATTTCTTCTATTCCTTAATATATGGCTATTCCTCACCATAGTGGCTAGATATGACTCTACAATGGTAGGGATGAGAATGTAATTTAGTAGGATAGTAATCGGCCTTCAAAAATGGATGATCGATGGACCTATGACAACACATGCTTTCCCTTGTTATTTGTTTTAAGAACCGAATGAGAACAATGCAATGGCTTTGCTACCCAAACTCCTTTATTTTCTCAATATCCTTTCTCTCTCTTCTCTTTCCTTCCCTTCTCTTTCTTCCTTCATTTCTCTCTTTTCATCCCATTCTCTCTTCTATTACTTTATTCATTCTCTTTCTCTCTTTTCATCACAAAAAAAAAAAAAAATACCATTACAGGTCATTCTGCTTTTCTCTTTACGTGGTGGGGCCCTAACCTTTATATAAGATCTGCCACCCTAAACTCATGCTCTGATCCTTTTCCACCGAACTTTATTATTTTCTAATTCGAGTCTATTTTGTTCCGTATAAGTGGACCACAAACACAACAAAGAGAAGGCTTGCCCAAGGTCTATTCCAACCCTTCATCTAATTAAGGTAAGATCCTAATCTTTTATTTCAATTTGATTTTTGGTACGTCCATGATTAAGCCAACATGAGCTTAGATGAGATGTTGATGTAATGAATCAAAATTTTTTAAATAAAAAAATAAGAAATAAATACATTATTTATTTGAGGGCTTCAAGAATTTTAGAAATTATTTAGTTTTATATTTTTGATTGTATTAGATCCTCTAGAGAGAGTTTTAAAGTAATTAGATTTTATTTTAAATTTTGCTTATTGTCGGTAAGTAACTTTACCCTATTTATAGTGTTTTTATCTCAAATATATGTGTGTTTATGATTATTAAATAATTTTAAAATTTCATAATTTTTGTATATACCCTCTTTATAAGTAAACTGGATTAACTAAGTTTACTAATTCTAATATATTTTTTATTATATATATGTATGTATGTATGTATGAACGAACTTTTGTTATAATTGTAGAATTATGCAAAAATTTGATCTTAAGTTTATATGTGAAAGAACTTGAATATCTAATTTGAAGTCATATGCATACGTTAATTATTCAAAATATTGATAAATATTATGATTACAATGAGATAAGATAACATTAATTATGATTACATAGGCTATGAAGTCTTAGTTATGCTATACTTTGGATCTTGCCTGTGAGGGTTATAGGAAGGCATCTTTTTGTTCGGCAATCCTATGTGCTTTGAACTTACTTCATACAAGTTAAATATGATATTTTGTATTTGCTTTATAAAGGTTAAATATAATACCATGTTCTTTAGACCTCGTCACAAGATGGTTGTAGTCTTATAAAATAATGAGTTATTAAAATGATTTTGAAATAATTATAGGATTGCTTATCATAATTATATAAGAAATGCTAAACGGAAAATGATTCCTTATTATGCCTATGTAGAGAATATAAATTACTTCTTTTCAAATTATGTATAGCATTGATTTTTAAAAAAATTGAATTATACATAAATATGTATAAAAAAGAGTTCTTTGGAATAATATGTACAATTTTATTTATGAAATTTTTATTTAGTAACATTAGTATCTTATACATGTATTTCAGAATTTTATATTATATATTAATATATGATTAAAAGTATTTATTGTTAAGCTTAATTGATTCCTATGACTATTGCCTTAGTTGCTTACTAAGCTTCTAACACCACCTTTCTTTTCGCTTCTTTCATTTTCAGCACTTAAAACATAGCAAGGTATGGAAAGAAATTAGACTATAAACTTAGTGTAAGTTTAGTTTTAAATAAGTCGATTCAACCTTTCAATTCATACCATAAATAATGACATCAAAATTGTTCCCTGTAAGCATGTATGCTTTCAAGGAGGAAATGGAAGCTTGTCAACTCATAAGGGAGAGGTAAATATGGATCTTGTAATTCGTAGAGACTCTTCTTCATACCCAACCTTTCAAATATTTTATGGATGTTGTTATTTTATTTGATTATTATTAACCTTCAAAAATTTTATAAAAGTAGTCATCGACTAATAATTATCTAGAATTGACTAGTTTTGAAGATTAATTTTATAAATTATTATTAATTAATTATAATATTTATTTAAAATAAATATTTCACATGTATGCAATAGATTATTAGATTCTTTGACATATATATTGGGTTAGAGGCATGATAACCAATCAAACCTTCACCAATGACCATTGCTATCATTATTATAGCCAGTCTCTTTGCTAGACCCGCTATCATGGTTCCAAAATGCCTCAATGATTCAGATCATCCATAAAATTGCAAGCCTATAGGATGAGTGTAGGATCTCAATTTAGATCCTAAAATATCTAGGATCACCATTTTAAAGAAGGATTTTAGGATTTCAAAATAGAGTTCACATGGAAAGGAATACACATGGGTAATTGCCAGGCTAAGGAGAATCCCAATGGGCATCAAGCGAAAAATAAAAAAGGAAAAACTAGAAAACCATCAGATATCTTCCGCCTCTTCCTAGCACCGCTCGACCCACTCCTTGGCCTCTTCCATAAACCCCAATTAACTTGTGGTGCTTATTTTTATTATATTATTTCTTTCATTCCCACACACAAAAAAAAGGAAGTATTTCAGCTAGTATCATTTCAAAAATTATATATAATAGTTTATAAATGTGAATTTGTTTAGTTGCTTTTTCTACCCTGTTTCTGACTATATATGGATGGTGGCTTAAATATTGAAAAATATAAGGGTATAAGAGCATTGGGTAAAAGATGACAGCCTTGGAATGATGGCCTCAGATGGTGAAGATTGAAGACCAATTTTTTTAAAAAAATATTAAAAAAGCTAAAAGTATAACACCTTTAAAAAACATAACTAGAATTAAATTGAACATCTGATTAATTGAATCTAGCTCTGATTAAAATTAATTTTGAGTCTACAGAACAAATTTAAACTTAGTCCGCTCAATTTAATTACTTTGGAGCCTAGCCATCTTCAAGCTTATTTTGGAATGAGCTCAAGCTGCTAAAGATTGATCGACAACTAAGTCCTCATCCGATAAATTTAAGTAGACTATAATATAACTAAGGAAAAAAATTTATCATTAGGAATTAGACTTAAAACTGACCTATTTGATTGGATTAATTCTGAATTTTCCAGAAGGGAATCAGTTTAATTCTACCTGCAAAATTTTAAAATTAATTTTGATTGTATTAGTTCTAAGTTTTAGCTTAAATCAATCCAATCCAACTCATGCTCACCTTTACTACATCCAGGCACTAACATAAAAATCTATAATTATACGAAAGATGAAGGGGCAAACTTAAAAAAAAAGGTTTTTCAATGTAATGATATGAATAGAGTCTTTATGAAACGTGTGGATATAAGACTGCATTGAACTGTTCTCTTTCCATCATAAGAGAAACTACGAATCAAGCTATGAAAAAATGCATTTAGCTGTTTTCCATCACGTGAGAAGATGGAGGTATATTAGAAAAATTTTTGCCATGAATTGTGTTGCATGAGTTGTTACCAAAACTTTATGAAACATGTGACCGCATTAAATTGTTTGCATGAGAAATTATAGTTTATTTTTACAATTTTTATCTTTTGTTCTTTCATCAATCCTGTTACAATCGTTTATTTTATATAGTAATATGCTGGTACATTGTATGAGTTGTTTTTATTATCTACATTAAATTTTTTTTAAGCAGATGATCTAGGCATTAATTTTATATTATATGAAAGACGAAGCGATAAATTTGAAAGATAGTTTTTTGTTATATCAAAACAAAATAGATGGGCATGAAAAGGGGTAAAGTTTCATGAATATTGTGCTGAAAAGGAGTGAAGTTTCATGAATATTGCGCTGTGCCAAGAGCACAAAGACATTCCTCTCTTTTCAAAACACACAATCTTACACATACACTGGACCAGCTCGATAGAATAATTCTCAAATTTTAATGCTAGGGTGTGGTATTGGGGGGTTCGGAAAGCAGGTGTTTTAACCATAGGAATTAAAATTGGTAGTTCGGCTTAATCCATAAGGTGATGTACTATCGCTGCCACATGTGGCACGGTGGCCTCCATTAGCCCGCCTCATGAAGAGTAAAGCCAATAATAATCGGTGCCTTGCATCAGTTGTTTAAAAAAAAAAAAAGAACAAAAAAAGTCCCCTCAAGAAAAAGATCTGGTGCAACAAAAATCGAGGGATTGAGGCCATAAAATAGATGACCGTGGTAGGGCATGCAGTGAGTAGGAGCAATCCTATAACAGTCGTGCATTTATATATGTATTATTTGATGTCATTACAGATGACAATTGCTATCACCCAGTTGTTCCTAATCCTTGGGACCACTATTTAACATAGTTTGGCTTGAAAATATATAACTCAAGATATAAATGCCACGGCCAACCTATTGATTCTATTCATGAGATAGAATTTTGCGTGAGAGAAATTTTAGTGCAATAATAAAGTTGCTCCGCTATGATATGTCATGAGTTCGAAACACATAAATAGCCTCTTCACGTCTCAGAATACTGTTATATATATCTAAACCTTCTCAGATCCCACTATGTCAGAAGTTTCATACGTTGAAACTCCCTTTTCAAGCAAAACTTGGAGTGAGTTAGGTTAGAGTCGAACCAAGTGTACATGACTATGTGGTAGCAACACTGCAAGATGAAAATCTGAAAAAATACTACTCCAAGAACCTACCATGCAACACAAAGATGTATTTAGTAGTAACTATTATCTTAAACTAAGATTAAGGATCACCTTTAAATAGAAAAGAACAATGATCACCTCGTTATGGTGGTGCTGCCTTTGTTTTTATTGTATATTTTTCCCTCTAAAATGCACTTCCACTCATGAATAACAATAAACAAGTTTCTCACTCGATAAATAATTTCTCAGGAAAGCATCAGCCAAACTGATTCAATTTAGTTTCCCCACAATAAAGGAAACATGATAGGCACACGGGCAGAAACAATGGGAGTTGGTATTTTCTCGGTAGTCTCCATATAATTGCCCAGAACTTACCTCATTTTTGGCATCTTGTTTCCCTTTTCCTTATTTACCACATTCTTAAAATTTGTTTCCTGCTTCCTGCTTACAGATTGCCTCCCACAACTGATTCTATCAATCAAAACGTAATACTTCATGCAAATTTTAGGTTCCTCAACGCTTACCGCACAAGCATCCATTAGCAAGTCGCATGGGATGGCTGGGTCTGTTAGACCCAGACTTAACCTAACATGCATACACCTAGATGCAAGAGGATCCAATATAATTTTGGACTTTTGGTTCTCTTAGACCGGACTTAACCAAATAAGGATGTGGAATTACTACTTGGGATGCATGTTTCACCCATATCAATGAACAATGCTAGAGAACTCAATTTACATAAAATCAACTCAAAGACTATGTTGAGTTCACAGCAAGTCTACAATTTAAGGACTGCATATAAAAACATCTAGTGTACGATACTTTCACTATTGCAAGAATTGAGGAGGGTTAGACACATGCAAGCTTACCTTCATAAGCGGAGAGGATGTTTTCATGTTTCAAATCTGAGACACCCATGTCACAATAGAGGGAAACAATTACTAGATGAAATCTTATAATTATTTTTTGTTAAAATTTAAAATATTGTAGACCTAGCGTGTCAAATCCATGGACTCTAAGCTTCTCCTAGAGAGTGCTCCCAAGAGAGTTCAAGCTGTATCTTTGCCCTTCTTTGCCATCAATTTTTGAATTCTTTGATGAATTGCATCATTTGCATCAAAAGCAACTGCCTAAACTTTTATTTATTAGATAATAATACTCTAAAAACCAAACGGAGCACATATAAAAGAATCATTGCAACTTCTGATCAGATGAAGAAAATTAAAATCTAACCAAACTTAGACGATTGGAAGAACTACACCTAACGATTCAGAGAACATCTACTCAGAAAAATAAAAGAAAATGTCAGGAAGATGACATCCATAGTTGAGCATACGGATGGATGATTTCTCAATTCATGTTTAACTTTAGGCCAACCATTTCCATCTCATAACATGTCCTTTTGGTATGATGCTATAAGAAAGCAATGTTGAAAGGGCAAAGTCATTATCTCTTCTGCCTTCTCCATAGCTTCTTCAAGAAAATCCGTAACAAAATGAGCATAACAAGAGTCAACTTCTCATGAAAGAGATGGTAAAATAAAAATCTCTAGTACTTACTTTCACAGCTCTATGATTGAATATCTTCTCTCTTCAACAGCAACAAAGATTTTAACATGTATCCTTGTAAGTCATCAAGTAAGTCTCCCAATATGTTTCCAGCCATGCTCTATCCTCCTATGAACTATCTAAAAAGCGTTGTGGTCCTCCTCCAACACACTAGGCTTAAATTACAAGGGAAGGATAGAAAGAAAGCCCTGGAAGGGAATTCAATTTCTTTCAGGCTAATCAAGATGTGCCTATTTAAGTATTCTCCTTGTTCCACATGTCCGATATTGACTCTGATTCCAGTGCTCATTGCAAACATAAACTTTGGCTCCTAAGAATCTTCGGTTCTTTCAACAATAAAACCAAAATATAGCAACATAATGCATTCGATGTCTATACAAATACGGATTTTAGCTTCAAAATACCTTTTCTAGTGGATGAAAGCCTAAAGAAATCTTAATAAAAGCTACAAAATCAGCACGAAGCATGATATCAAGATCATATCAGTAACAAATCATGATACCAAATGTATACCATGCCATGCAGAATAAATCATGTAATTATATTCTAAATCCAAAATCACAAGCATGCTCAGTTGAAGGAATGGATCTCAAAAGAATGACATTAAAGACACATGATGCAAGCCTTGAGAAGGGTTATGGGGAAACACATGTCAGTGA
This sequence comes from Metroxylon sagu, assembly GCA_017589505.3. NCBI lineage: Eukaryota > Viridiplantae > Streptophyta > Magnoliopsida > Arecales > Arecaceae > Metroxylon > Metroxylon sagu. Next base: position 86,267 of record JACVBY030000418.1, read on the forward strand.
GAGGATGTCTCCAATATAACGCACAACATTCAGAATATGTTGTTACAATATCAGGTCTTTTTTTCATACTAAAAAAACATATGACATCTTATAATTTTTTCCCTATGAAATTGGCAATGATTCAGTTAGACAGTGTTATTCAAAAAGATCCAAATAGCTCAGTCTCTGACAGAAACTTCAATATTTTTATTTTTCTGTTTTGTGTAATTTAGCCACTCATCATACTTCTGTATTGAAACTTCCAGTTGTAAATTTTAGCAATCTTGATCTTTTTTGTCTCAAATCATTTTAAAGTAAATGAATTGAAATTCAACTATCATTAAAAATTTACAAGAGAGCAAACATTAGGTTTTTCAAAATGCTGTCACTTATGACTTCAAAAAGTTGGCACTATTTTAGTCAGCTTTTTTTCCCTCAAGCCCTTTCAAAAGAATAGTTTCAAAAACTTTTTAGAGAACTTGCTTTTTTCCTTCTGTTAGATTTTAAATCTAGTACCAATGAGGAAATGCGAAAGGTTAACCATTGCTATCTTGCTTTGAATGAGCTTTTGGTAACATAAATCATGAATTCAGTCTCCTTCAAAAGCTTCCCATGGGCGATCAATTTTTAACAGTTTGATCAATTCACATTGTATAAGCTATAAGAGAGGTTTCCTTGTCAAAAAAAGCTGACATTTCACGTCAGTGAAAGAAAATAGAAGTTGCCTGCAGCACAAATTATGAGAACAGCAACAGCACAATGCAAACCTTTGCCACCCAAAATGGCAAAGAATGCATGCCTTCCTGCATCATTCTATGATGTGCTTAAGGCATATGTATGGTAAGATATTTTCCAACAACAGATTCTACTATAGGATATTGGAGATGTCCATGTTATTTTGAAAGTTTGCCTTAACGTTTCTGTTTTTTGTCTTTTTTCTACATGCACTTTCTTGAAGGTAGGACAAAAAAACTGCACGATATATGTTTTTCTAAGCAAAAGAACTGGTCTAAGCATCCATTGCTATAATGGCAATTGCATATGATTTTCACTAAGCATTTCAAGGACAAAATAGAAAAAGTGAAAGAGCACAGTGAATCTAAGTACCTGTGATGAAACCTTGAAGAGTATGCTGCCACTACCAGGACAAGCTTACTTGGTGCTCAAGGTAGAAATGAAGATGCAGTCCACGCTTGACAGCCTCTGTGTCAGCGTGTACCAAATGGCTGCTATTTTCCCAACACCGCAACAGAATCCAGGTCTATCTGACCTCATGCCAACCATGTCAGCAGGAAGCTTTGCAAAATTTTACTTCGCTTAAACAATCACAAATCCATCCACAACAAGATTTAGCCTCTAAGAAAGTTCTCATCATCATCATAGCAAGAGAGTGAAAATAGTTCTCTGGTCAAAATCGTTGCCCTAAATAGTGAAGATCAAATATGATGCTCTGAGCTTAAGACACCATCCAAGAATTCTAATTTGTGTCCATATCCAAATCCACACATTGCACATTAGGAATGCAGACAATAGCCTTGGGATCATGGACTTTGACTGCATCATGGCCAAAACGATTACATAAAAGGCCAAATTCTGCCTCATCGTCATCACTGTCAATGCTGTTAGGAGTCACCCGATTCTGGTAACTCCTGCGTCCAAGAAGAAATACGTTGAAGTAATAGCTCACTAGATTTTTCTTCCCCTTAGAAGGAAAACATAGATAAAGCTGGTTCCAAAAATTCTTTGCCAGAGACTGTGGATTCAGGCGCACAACATCTTTGAACTTACTTTCTTCTTCCTCTGTCCACGAAAGTGAAACTTCCTCGCCCATGCAACCAAATCTCCAAGAATAGAAAACTGGACCCAACTCACGTTTTAATTGGAATCTCTTCTCTGCCACATGAAATCTAACACACTCTACAGAACGTGGACATTCACAAAGACAGGTACCTTTCTTTCCTTCTCCTATAGGATTTTCACTGAATGACAGCCTCTTCTCTAGATTTTCTGGAGGCCAGATCCGTGTCCCCAACCATTTCAAGGTGTCAGGATCACTCAAAGTTTCAGAAGGCTTGCCAGTCCAATCTGGCACATTTGCTTGAAATGATGGGCCCACAGGGACCCGCTGCTTCTGCAGTCGATCAATAGATAGCAAGCTAGCTATTGCATCAAGCATCAAACTGGAATTTCGGAGTCTTTGTTTGATGCCATTATTCTCCCCTCCTACAGCCACAAGACCCTTTTCATCAATGTCATTGTCAGGATGTGTGGATGTGTGAGAAGAAAAGCCCAAAGTATATTGCTTGTTTACAGCTGGAAGCCTCTGGCTGCATCTTATTTTCTTTCTGTTCTCGGAATCGTCATCAATAGAATCCTCATAAATTGAAGGATGTGCCTTCCGCCCCTTCTGCAAGACCAAATTGGAATTTACATAAGAATTATGAGGATTCATGCATTTCTAGAAGAAAACAGTAAGAGAATTATAGATAAAAAACTAAAGGAAAATAAAAAACTCTTTAATTATGATAAACAGAGCCAACTCCTCTTGTATTTTGGCTCTGTGTTTCTCCCTACGTTTGCTTCAATCTGCATCTGCAGCAATGATACTGGAGCGCATATTTTTTACATGCTTAAAAGGCTGGCACACTTCTGTGAATTATTAACATAGATTACCTTTGTAAACAAAGGTTACAAAAGAAATATTAACTGAAAAGAGGCTAATAAAAGCTTACAGAAGCACTACTAGTTTGGCACTAAGATTAAATATATATGTATATGTATGTGTCTGTGTGTGTGCGCTTAGGATAATATGTACACCGGCAACAAGATTTGAAATTTTAGTCGAGCTTTATACCATTGGTATGTATCATATAGCATCAGACAATACATAAAACTTTCTGCCCTTACGTATGGTATGAGATCTTCTAGCGTCTTGATTGGAATTGCATATGTAGTCATATTATGTTGTTTTACAAGATACTATGATACTCAGTAGCATAAATACTGTGATCAGCAGTATAGTTCAATTAAGTACGGTAGGCCTTCCTGAAAGAATTATTCCAACCAAACTTTCCTAGAAACCCCTTGATGTGAAACTCCATGATGACCACAGCAGCATCTCAAGATAATTGCCCAAAGATTAAAGAAGCTGCTGCTTATTCTCAAGAAATACATTTCCGAATATGATCATTTATCAATGTTATTACAAAAAGTAATAATTTTGGTTGTATTATATGCTTTTACCAATTAATCCACAAATAAGCTTTAGAAATTAGAGTCACTAATTTAGAAGCTTAAGTACTTGTAGTCAAACTAATATGTTTGTGCACATTTTATTAAAAATACTATTAAAGAAACATGGCAAATAATTGCCAAGGCAAGAACTATCGGGAGAATTACTCAAACAAGATGATGAATGTTACTACTCATGACACGTTCCTGTAAAGAGGAATCAGGGGTGCAGAGTTGGTTTATGTGGATGAACAACCCTTTTGCAACAGGCACCATATATTTGTTTTCCCTACTTTTTACAGTCGCCACCCTTAAGTGTTCTATAAGTGGTTCCAAAGTCTATACCATTGCCATATTGATTCTTGACTTTCTTAAACTATGCAACTTTGATAATCATGGCTTGTACAAAGTAGATTTTAATCCGGAGGCATTGATGTCTTTAGAGTCTAGTGACTTCAATCCTGAGGCATTGACCTCTTTATAGTCCATCTCCACTTTATGTGACTTCAGTTTATTTTGAGAACAATATATCCCTTAGCTTCATGATCAAAATATAACAAATATTTAACATGGATCAAGTAGTGACACCACGCCCAAGAGTCTAAACAGCATCATATTTTTCAATGCTACATGTTAAATCTTTTTCAGGCATCATTAAAATCTTTTTATTAAATTATACTACTAGATGAACTTGGATTAGAACAAATGTGTTCCTACCACATGCAATGTTATATGATACCTCACAGATATTCTTAAAACTCTGGCAATGAAAGCATTGCGGGGTTTTAGTTATCTTCTGCTGTATTATCTTCCAGACTTTCTCAGCTGATTTATCCCAAACAAATGGATGTTGTTTGTAGGATGCATCATTTGACACCTAGGTGCCTGGGTTGCTCTAAATATTTAAATAACATCCTTTAAAAAATTGCTAGCCGTGGAAGCTCCTCCACAGCCAAGTCAGAGAATGACTTTCACGTTCAGATTCAATTTCCCTTGGCAAAATGACAAACCCCAAACAATTAACCTCTGACTTTACAAGGGTGAGATTTTTTTAATTAAAGTAGATTTTATTGTCTTGAACTGCACACATCAAGTGCCTCGGATGATGACAACAGTTCACTTTTGATTTGTTTTACACCAAGATATCATCAAAATTTTCAATGCAAAATTCTAGATGAACAACTACTTGAAGTCAATGCATGAAGTATCAAGGCACATATTTGTGCTTCAATTTGTATTGCATCACTTGCTGAACTAATGACAGGTTTATAATAATATTGTCCTTATTTAGCAACAGTCTTCTGCTAGATTCAGTTATCATCTTGGAATATTCTTTTATGAATGTTTTCCATTTTAGACTGGACATCGGTAGCCAGAATTTTCTGCAAGACTACCATGCCTACCTTGAAATCCCTTGAGAACTGTGCACATGCATTAATTTCCTAGGCTAATTCTTACTTAAATCATATTTAGAGGTCTAGTTCCCCAATTCCATACTCTCCTTCAAGTAATCATGAGCCGGATATCATGTACCCAGTCAAAAGGCCACCAATTGTAAACAATTAATGATGATGTCAAGGACCAACTTTCCATTAGAATCTGAGAAGTTCAATAAACATCTTGTATGCTTCATATCAAAGATCATCACAGATTATTGGACAGCAATGAAGTGCTGCATGTAATAAAAGAAACCAAACTTTATTACAAAGAAGATCATACAGGACCATAGAGAAACAACCATCAATAGTGTCAAGGGGAAAACAAAGATTAAGATAAACTATCTATTTCACCATCTAGTGCTCGCTGAATGTTATATGTATAGCTTGGCCACAACCAACTTTTTGAAACTCCAGCTGACTTTCTAAAACTTTAAACTCAAGCCAAATAGAACTCATCTATTACAAGGCAAACCCATAATGGTTTTGCAATCCTATATCAGATACCTGTAGGACATAATATTTTTCAAAAGCAAAAGTCAAAACCCATCTAATTCCTATTGAATGGTTGATAGCTTCCTATGATCATAACCATTGCCATCAAGCCTTATCCCAACTATCTTGAGTCAGCCTTATGAATTCTCATTCCCATAGCATTCGGCTCTCATTAATTAAATAAATTTTATCTGACTCCAACTTTCACCACTCACATTGGAGGATCATCAGGTACATTTGCTATGGAAAATTCTTTGATGATCTCATGATTGGTATACTTCCAACAGTGGAACCAAAGTCATCATCATGAAGTTTATGCATGGGTCTGTTAGCTGCATCAGAGCTCTTGAACCATGACTTCATGACGGATGTTCATGTATAGATCATTGTCAAGAAGCTAGGGTCAATCTTCCCAAGTTTTTGTCCAATATATCAGCTCTGGAAGCCATAATGTGTTCACTGATTAATCTATCAGTCTGGTTGTCTCTCACCTGTATGAAGCAATTGGACACAATAAAAGACCATATTAAATGAAGTATGGAATTTTACCTTGCAAAGCATTGAATTTACAGACATCTTGATACAGAATGTTACAGCATCAAATAGCTATTTACTTTGAGGAACTAAAATTTATTGTTTACTTTAGCATCCAATATATGATCCACAGTTATAATGTGCCCAAGTGGTGTTGTTGGAGGTCCTTAAGGAGAAACATAAAATGCACAGACCAATACAACCCTCCCCTCCAAGAAATGAGGGCCTCCCCTCCGAGAGTTTCTCTAGAAACCAAGACTAGATCCAGACCTTAAGATCATGGTCCTATGAACAAGGCTTGCACCAATACCAAATTGATGCAACCAACAGTTTGGTTCATGAATGTAGTGTTCTTCACTTTATTCCCAGTTAACTATAATCACTAAGCATTAGCCTCTAGTATTCTATTATAGAACCAAGCACAAGGTGTACCTTAATGACCTGGTACAATACTGACATGATACGGGGGTTTGGTACCAGTTCATACTAACACATGGAACAGCTATTGTGCCAACTTTAACAATCTACCATGTGTTGGTATAGGTGTATGCCATATCAACCTGACCCATATTAAGCTACCAGTACAAGATCCATCACCAAAACATGAAACCTTAGTTAGTCTAACTATTTTGGGTCCACTTCATGAATTATCCCCACCAAGAAAGTTCTGTTTAGGGCTTCCTTCGGTGTTATTTTAAAGCTTTACTGTATCCTATTCTTATAACTTCCATCCATGCTATCTTAGATCTTTCCCTCCTGTTCCAACATCCACCATCAAATATTAAAGTACCACTTATTATTAAAGCTCCCTCAGCTTGCCATTTTACATGGCTATGTTATCTCAATTGATTCTCCACCATTTTGTCCTTAATTACTACAACTCCTATAGCTCTATACATAATTCTCTGTCCAGACATCAATTTTAATATTCACACATTTTGTTGCGTTCAACATGTTTCCTTGGACCATAATTATTACTTAACATTATAAATTATTCCACATTGTAGAATTTATTATTGTTCAAGAAGTTTTTTCTTTGATTTGACAAAGTATGCTTCAATCACATAATACCCCAAAATCAACTTTCCACTTTAATTAATCAATTTTAATCCTATTATCTATTTTTTAATATGCCTCTCCATTATTTTGTATAATAAATGCCATACGATAATAACAATTAGCCTTTTCAGAACTAGTATAAACAAAATGCACTTAAATGGAAGTCTAGTTAAAGCGATCAAGAGAAAAATAAAATAATTAGTGGCAACAAGTAAGTGGATTAACTAAGAATAGAAAGACATAGAAAAGGTTAAAGCAAAAAATAATATGGATATTTAAAAAGAGGCAGGGTTGTCAAACCGAACTGAACCGGTCGAATCAGCTCGAACTGAACCGAATCGAACAAAATTTGGTTCAGTTTTCTCTTTCGGTTTGATTTTTATAATATTTTTATTGAATTCAAATAAAGAATATTTCTTTATTTTCATGAAATATCTTAAATAAATTTTGAATGAAAATAAGAAAGAGGAGAGACGATATGAGCTCACAAGAGGCTCTTAGCCTCATATGCTACATAAAATAATAATAATAATAATAAACCATTAAAAAATTAAAAAAAGGCTGAATTAGCCTAAACCGGTGGCATGCCATCATTCAATTTAGTTCCATACCAAGCTGAACCAGTTCAACACCGGTTTGTAGTTCCGTGAACCTTGAAAAAGAGTGGATACTCTTTCTCATAAATAACATAAACTTAATATCAGTCACTTTTCAAGGTTCACTCTTCCAAAATTTAAAATAATATATTTGAGATGTATCGACAACAAACCTTGCAGATTTTGCATGGCTTTTGATACCAATTACAGTCTCCAAAACATTTAATTTACTAACTATTTTAATCAAATCTTGAGTGCAAGGAGGTGCTTTATAGGCTCAAAGCACCATAACATTTTTAAAACTTAAAAGGCATGATAAGAAAATCAACCTAAAATCAGTCCATGGTTTTGACGAACTTCTGAATATAACAATTGGATGCTAGAGTGTTTGGCATCAAACCTTATTGGATGCATTAAGAATATATGTTTCACTCAAAACATTATCCAACTAAGAATCAAGAAATAAGACTTTAAATAGGGTCTAGAATCAAATGCCATGCTATGCTTGACTATGTCAAATATGTTGACATTATCAACTTGTGAACTCAAGAATTGACTTAAATTGTTAAACTAAGGGATGTGTTTGTGAGTAGAGTTGGCTATTTAAAACACATACCTTTTAAGCCTCAAATTCACAATTCCCATCAGCATAAAATTTGGAACTTATTCACCTCTTAGGTTTTAGGTTGATTTTTGAGTATTTCCTGGATATGATTATCTCAATGTGGCATCACATGTAGCTGCTTTTGTTACTTCATGCTAGGAGTAACTTTTCTTTAACAATTTTGAGGTGTTCTTTTGATGGGTTTTAGAGAATGGTTTATCTTATAGGCCTAGGAATCAGTGCATACATGTTCCTCCTAGTTCATTGTTCCTTGGAAGTTAGAATTACAATATCTGCAAGCCTCTGTTACATCCAAATTGATTTATCCCTCCTATCTTTGCATATCAAGCGCTTGAAATTAAAAAAGACTCATCATTTCATGGTTGAATCAGTGATTTAAGTCTCGGCAAGATGAGGGCCATCTTAGTTGTTCTATCCCATTCCAAAGAGATTTCGAGATTGGTTTTAACTATCCTGTTTCATCCTATTTTGATCATAATACATTATAATATTAATTTTAAATATATTTAATTTATCAAAAAAATATAATTTTTAAAGTTTAAATATGTTTAAAAATCATATAAAACATTAAAGTTTCATAAATATCCTTTTTAAGAAAAAAGTATCCCAATTAAATAGAGATGCCTGACTGGGTTAGGGATTGGGATGGGATGTGGAGCATCTCATTCTATGAAAAAATCAGGATAGGAACGGGATGCGAAGCATCTCATTCGATGAAAAAAATCAGAATATTTTTATTCTATAAGATTTAAAACCTTGGTTTGAATAGAACTTCTACCGATGCTTGCCGTATAAATAGTTCTATAGAAAGTAAAGGGTTATACAACTATGTACCATCAACTAGACGACATGGCTCGATCTAATAAAGCACGAGAGCTAAAGTTTTCAATCGCTGTAGCACAGCGAATAAACACGGAACAATCAAAGTACCTGCATGAGAGGATCATTAGAGCTCGTGCACTGGATCTTATTGACGGACAATGCTTGCCTTGCCAGAAGCAGCTGCAAAAAGAATTCATTGAATGCACGAGCCTCTTTGCTTTTCGCACCATCCATTGAGAATAACCTTCCTATTGAAGGATCACCAGGATTCTTTGCCCAAGTTTTCAACCAGTTCAGCATCCACACCAGAGACTCCCGCTTCCGTTTAAGATGAGAGGACCTGCCATTGGATACACCCATTTCCTCGGCCATCATTCCACCATTATCACATACAGTATCACCAAGCAGCACTCTGCACTCGTTCGCTCTACCTGGTGTCAAGAACTTATCTTTCTTCAAATTTAAAGGTAACGCAGAGCGAAATTCTTCCTTCTTCCGATCAGGCACTTCAGACAGAAGGCCTCCGATCTTGAACTTCGATTTCTTCACTGAATTCTTCTCTGAAACTATACAAACCCACTGGTCGAGTGCATCAAAATACTTCTTATAGATCAATTTCAACGAAGAGCCAACTCCGGCATCCAACCCTGTCGCCTCTGACGCCGCTGCCCACTGCTGGCTCTTCGTCACCGAGTTGTACCCGCCCTTTTCGTGCACAACCGAATAGAGCTTGAACAAATCCACCGGCCGCCCGTCTCCAAGCGTCGCCGGAAGCGGCCGGATCTCCCACCTTTGGTAGATCTCCTTCAGGAAAACAGAGAGCATCTGATCGAAGAGCGCGCCGAGCTTCTCCCCGCTAAGATCTTTCGTGGGGACATCGAGATCCCTACAGAAGCCGACGCTTTGGAGCTTGCGGAGGATCTCGGCGACGTCGAGGGAGAGGGATTCCGAGGAGAGGGACCAGCCAGCCATGGAGAAAGAAAAGGTAATGAGGCCTCCGAATTCGAAGAAACGGAGAGGGTTTTGACCACCGGAGGTCGGCGAGGCGGCGGCAGAGCAGAGCAAGTCACGGCGGCGGCGCCGGTGGTGGTGGCGCTCGGCTGGCGGAGTCGTCCATCTCGTCGCGCGCTTTCTACTGCCCGGCCCGGGTTGAAAACAAAAAAATTGAACAAGAGAGGGGGCGATATGGAGTAGTCTTGCTACGGATGGAGGAAAATTGGCTACATAGGCTACACTACTTGGGATTCTTGGACTTTTTGAGGGATGCAAGGAAATAAAAATCTACAAGGAAAGGGGAGCGAGGCAAGGGGCCTCTCTCTCTTTTTTCTTTTTTCTTTTTTTTTTTTCTTTTATGAGAGAGAGAGAGAGAGAGAGAGAGAGAGAGAGAGCCTCTTTTAGGTTTTGTGAAAATAAGGGCAAAAGTTGAGAAGTGAGGGTGCTAGGGTTTTTTAAATTGAACTGTGTTATGGCTTTTCCATGGGATGAGTGTCCAATAGCATAAAACCCTAATTTTGGGAATGGGATGGATTCAGCCCATCAGGTTGTATTGAGAGATTTATGGTTGCCCTCCTCGTTAGTGGTGAAAAGCTGGTTTGGATCAATGCAAGTATATTGTGAAAAATGGCATGCCATGCCAAATGTCAACTGATGTAGATAGCTCCACTTTAACAACGGTAGAATCATAATGTACGCAAAGAAAAGAAAAAAAATTATTTACACTGTAATTTCAATCAGAGCTTGTCTTGCTTCACCTCATCCTGAATTTCAACTAATAAAGTAAAGATCCAATGTGGTAAGAATTTTCTACATTTTATGGATACAGGGATAGAGATAGATTATTTTTATCCCTGCTAGTAGGGATAAAAATAAGTATATCCTTGCCTCATCCTGTTGATTCATACTTAAGTAATATAATATCCTTATATATTTGGATAATATTTAGTTCTTAGCTTAATTTAAACTTTTAATTATTTTAGTAATAAATATAAATTTAAAAGATAAATATCAAATTTATTAATATCCTTATGAGAATTTTTTTAAGCTATATTATTAATTTCATAATTTTTACTAAAAATTCATATATATCTTTAGTAGAGGAGAAGAGGAGAGGGGAGGGGTGGGGTGGAGTGGAGCCGGGTGGGGATGGAAGGGGCAAAGTGAGTTGGAGACCTAAGGGGCGAGGCAAATATGGGAATAGAATGGGGATGGGATGAGGATGGAGATTTATCATTCTCTATAAGATAGGCATGAGGATAAGGGGCAAGGTAGAGATAGAGATAGAATGGGTATGGGGTGGGGATAGAATGAGAATAGGATGGGGATAGAGATTTATCATTGTTTACAAAATAAATGGGAGGATGAAAAAAGGAATGGGATTAGGATAGAAATTATTTTCTTTGGTAAGGATGGGGATGATGATTGGAGTGCCCAACCTCATCTCGTTGCCATCCCTAGCAACAAATCACATGCAATATATGCTAAAAATTAATTAAAAAAATGAGTTCAAGACCTCGAGACAAGTAATAAGACAAGCAAGGCTACAAATGGGTCAAATAGATTTGTGACTTGATCCAATCCCAACCTAATTAGAGCCGACCTAATCTAATTTTGGACTGAGTTCAAGTCTTCTAATTTGCAACTTGACCCAACCTATATATTGTATGGGTCTAAATCGAGTCAATAAAAAATGGGCTTGATCTAAACTTGAATCCATTCTAGTTTGAACTTTAATTATGAATTATATAAATCTCATTTTTCTTCACTCCAATTATTTTTACCAATATATTGAATGAACTTTTATTTAATCTAATTTCTTAATTCATCTTAACAACTACATATTCTCTCATCTATTTTCACTTAATTATATATAAATATTTATATTTCATTATTTATTCTGATGGATTCTTATTTATAATGCCATATCAATATATATTTTAAAAATCATGATTTGTAAATATAAAAATGATCAATTATTTGGATGGAATTAAAAACCTTTCAATAAGAAAAGTTTAGGTTGGTCCTTTTAATCTTATTTAATTTTTAAATAATTTTATATTTAATTATCATTTATTAGATTTTGGCTAAAAAATAATAACTAGATTCTTGACTCAAATACAAGCTTAACTTGATCTGATGATTTTGGACTTGAATATGAAATCAGATCAAGTCGGGAACAACACACACACACACACACATATATATATATATATATATATATGCATATTAGAGAAGTTTTATTATTTTTAAATTTTAAAAGAGTCTAATTAGTTAGGAATGTGAATGAGAGATCAATGGAGATTTTTCAAAATAGAGCCCAACTGGTTTGGGATACTCAAGAAAAACGATCTAGATGAGAGATAGTATAAATGTAAACAAAGGTATAGATTATATATCTAATTTTTTCAATTATATTTATTCATAAATATTTGTAAAGAAAGAAAACAAGGATATTTAGGCCAAAATACGTGATAATTAGAATCTAATATGAAACTTCTCTTTTAATTAATAATATAGTGAGTTTGTAAAGCACGAGCAATTTTTTATCTAAAAGTGATCGTGGACTTTAAATTTACTTGAAAACATATCTCACATGTAAAATATTCTTTGAATGACTCCTCACAATACTAAAATTTTAAAAATAAAAAAGAAATCACCATGATCAAACTATAGCATTCATTCACTTTTTTAATCTAGAAATTTAAGAATTTATAAAAAAATTGTGAACTAGAATTTTAGATCTCAAAGAGATCTTTCTAATAAGTTCAAAGTCATCAAAATTTAATATGTCTACAAAAAGTTATCTCTTCTTGAAAATTGTAGATGCCATGTATACCACAAGAGACTTCTACCATTTAATCTTGCGTATATTGATCAAATGCTCAAGACAAAATGGCCCAACCTTATGCGACATCATAATTGTAGATTAAAACTTTTTGTTTTCAAAAATACAAACACAATTCTAACATAACTTTTTTAACCAATATATTAATATAATTTTGTTGATTAAGTAAAGATTAACCTATTCTGACTTTTGATTATATTTTTGCTTTTCATTGTGCATTTGCAGATACACTTTTAGTACTTTCATCAAATATTTAATTTAAAGATAGCAATTATCAAATAAAACATCCAAAATCATTGCATGTAATTTGTAAGGTTTAAAGTATCTATGGAAAAACAAAAAAAAAGCTCTAGACAAAGTGAGATATATTATCTTGGTATCAATTATCTATCAAGAATGATGGGCTTGTTTGGTAAATAGGAAAGTAGTTCCTGAGAGGTAATTGCTTGGTAAGTTGATGAACAGAAAGAATTTTTTTTTTTATGTACACATTTGGTTAGATGTAGAAAAGAAGCTTGGGAAATAGCTTTTCCCAATCTAGTTATGTTTGGCTAACATTCTTGTTTTTTTGGAAGTAGATGGTTATTTTCAAATTTACCCTTTAATTATACTATTAATCAAGATTATTAGAGGATAACAATGAAAAAGTTACTTTCTTTTTTGATTATTGAGCCATGCAAAGAGCTCTTTCCCATCTTCAAGATGGATTTGAGGTTCTTATATAAGCATGGGAAAGATCTTTCTTCGAAAAAGATACTTATCATCGATTGGTATTGAAAGCTTCAACCAAATAAAGGGGAGGCTACTATTTTCTTAGAAAGGTACTTTTCCATGGGAATCTATTGTCAACTAAAGGGGACGAACATAAGTAGAGATATTGGATATCTTAATATAGGACTAAGAATAAGATGAAATAAGATTTTTGTTTATCTCAACTAAGATAAGAGGTAGAGAATTTTGGTAAAGATTCCAATGCTTTTAATATCTCAACCTCTTTTAAAATTGAGATATTAAAATTAATCTCAATTGATGTGATAGATTTGAGATTAATAACTAAATTTAGACATTAATTTTGAAATCTATTTTTTAATAAAATTATTTAAATGAAAAGGGAGATTATTATGTACCATGATTTACTTCATCATGGTTGATATTTGAAGGATTATTGATTTATATCAACCATAATCATTAGAACAAGAATAAACCCTTCGTGGCTGGTGCGCCATGTGTCTAGAGAGGATTGGTGCAATTTACAGAACTAGCATGATTCAAGTGCAAGCCTTAATGTAAAGCACCAAGCTTTTCATAACATGTGACCTAGAAACTTTTGGTGGTACCTAAATTGAGCTATAATGCATGTCCACTTCTATATATTCTATCAAAAGTGTGGTCATATCCTTCTAACAAGTAAAAGATCCAAGTTTGAAACCTGAGTAGTGCATTCTCAATTATTGGGACCTAGATAGTGAATCAAAATTTATCTTGATAGTCACAACTATTTACCTAATAACCAAGGATTACTGGTTTGTTTCTTAGATAATGCAATCCCTCATAAAATTGGATTTGCTTAGTTACAGTAGAAATGAATTCCTCTGCCTTTCCTTTATAAAAATATTAAAACTTGGATGATTATTGTATTAATAGACTTTCCTTCGTACTCTCAAAAACTACAAATCAGGATCGTTAGAAATGAAAACTTTGGCCAAAAAAATTAAAGGAGAACTAGATGTGCATGGTCTCAAAGCATGTGTTTTCATGGTTGAACATGATAACAATATTTACATAGATTGTTTCACCTAAGTAGACCCATCCTAGGTCTAACCATCTAATCTAACTTACTACATCCAAGGTCAAGAATGGATCAAACATTCCAAACCCTAAGCACATCCATTCATTTTTTCTCTAAAAAAACCACTCAATCCCTAAGGTTAAGTTTGGCTGCCATGCATCTTTCTGAGAAGAAGCCTTTTTTGGGAAAGAAATAGATATGCTCATATTTGGTTGGTGATTTCAATGTTGTCAATGGGAAGCATCTTTCCTAAAAGAAATAACTTTTCACTAGTCATACCGAAAGTCACATCCCATAGTCAAGATAGGAAAAGGCTTTCTCATGAAACATGGATTCATAAGAACCACTTTATAATTTGCTAAATAAAGCCTAAAAGATAAGATATTAGCCCCAGGGTTAAACATAGAGTCATGGTTTGGCCATAATAGAAAAGGGTGAGAAGGAGAAAGAAAAAGAAAAGAAAGAAGAAAATGAGAGGGGAAAAAGAGCGTTAGCCTCAATTGGGGCAACTAGTATCATAGTTTGTATTGGGCTTAACATGAACCTAAATAGCCCAACTTGCTTGTTGGGATAGGTTGGTTGAGGTTCTATAAATTTCAGCTAGGCTTAGGCTTAAAAATCCTAACTTGAAACAATTTATTTGGGTTAAGCTTAAGCTTAAATCTACCTAACTAGACAATAATCTATGAAATAAGTCAGTTTATCTTTATATTTTATAACACTCATTTATTTTGTTTAGCCTAGTTTCTTA
The DNA here is from genome assembly GCA_017589505.3 of Metroxylon sagu. Lineage (NCBI taxonomy): Eukaryota > Viridiplantae > Streptophyta > Magnoliopsida > Arecales > Arecaceae > Metroxylon > Metroxylon sagu. Next base: position 101,425 of record JACVBY030000418.1, read on the forward strand.
TGGGGAAGAAATAGACATGCTCATATTTGATTGGTGATTTCAAAGTGGTCAATAGGAAGCATCCTTCCCAAAAAAAGTGATTTTTCAATGGTCATACCGAAAGTTGCATCCCATAGTCAGGATAGGAAAAGGCTTTCCTATGAAAACATGGATTCCTAAGAACGACTTTATAATTTGCCAAATGAAACCTAAAAGACAAGATTTTGACTCTAAAGTCAAACATGGAGAGTGATGATTTGGCCATAACTAGAAAGGGTGGGAACAAAGATGAAGAAAAAGAAAAGAAAAAAGAAAGAGGGAGGGAAAAGGAGGGTTAATCTCAGTTGGGGAACAAGTATCGTTTTTTATGTTGGGCTTAACATGAATATAAACATCCCAACTTGCTTATTGGGATAGGTTGGCTGAGGTTCTATAAATTTCAAATAGGTTTGGATTTAAAAACCTTTAACTTGAACTAATCCGATTGAATTAAGCTTAAGCTTAAATCTACCTAACTAGACAATAATCCACAAAATAAGTAAGTTTGTCTTTATATTTTATAGCACTTATTTGTTTTATTTAGCCTAGTTTTTGATAGGTATTATAATATAACTGGATACATAAACATAAACATGGATGTTATTTAAATTTCAAAACTAATATTTATATTAGCTACCGTTAAACATGAATGTGGTTGAACATGAGAGACAACTATATCTAGTGTAAATGGAAGTAAATGCTAATATAATACAAGTAACAGCCAAAATCACTGCTAACAAAAACAATAGTGTTATGAGGTGTTGATTAGCTACATTGAAGGGTTCCATTTAGGTGTTATTCATGGGCAGGTTAGTTGAATTCGAAAGTATTACATTAGTGCCACTTTATGATGAGAAACTTTTGAGTTGAGATCTTCTCAAGTTTAGGGATTAGATTTGATGGTTCAATTCTATCATCATAGTTATCGAAGCTCATCTAGTATATGGAACCATAGTTTTTGGTCCAAACTTAAAAGGTTCCAAACTTGGAACTTTGTATATGATCGGCTAGTGCTCTTTAGCTTTTTTATCTAAACAAGTCCTTTAAAGTATTGTATATAGATTATCATAGTCTCTAGGCCAATCCTTCTCATGGAGTTATGCATCTTATATTGGGAACACATAGCATTCCATTGATTTGAAAATAAAAAATTAAATTGAGAGGAAAAAGAGGCATTTGCAATGATCCAATGATCGTTTAAATTTTGTTAGTTTTGCAAACATTTATCTATATAATTTAATCCACTTACCTATTGCGTGGTTTCTTTCTTCCTTTCTCATTAGATCATGGAGTTTTATCACTTTGATATACTATCTTGTAAGTTGGAAGGATAATTTCTTATGCTGCTTATAAATTAAATAATTTATAATCAAATAATAAATATCATTTGCATAATATAAGGATATAAATGTTATTGCTATGATCAAATCAAGGGGTAGGAACTTTTTATTTTAGTTTCATCCATGAAAATAATTATCTATATAATGAAATCTTGGCATGTACACTATTTTTTTCACCATAAATCAAAAATTACAAACCTAAAGGTTAGTATTTGAAATACTAGTATACAAATGCATCTACATAGCACAGGGCAGTAAAAATAAATCTTTTGTAAATATATTATTTTCAAAAAAAGTGAAAAGCAAAAAGCATCTTGACTTTTTTTATTTCAATGCTTAATTTCAAACTTTGGTAAGTAACTTGATCATAAATTAAAATTTTTACAATGTTGCATAATTACCAATAATTTACATTATAATTGATAACTATTTGTTTAAATTAAAATAATTACTAAAATTTTATATAATTAGTTATTTTAAAATAATAAAATTTTATAATAATGAGATTTTATTATAAATCTGCATCAAGTAAATAGGCTAATTATAAATTAGAAGATTTATGTAAATTACATAATTATAAATATCTATTCAAGAATTAAAAAATCATTGGTTAAATATTACTATTTTATTTTTTTATGCAACAATTATTTTTGCATAGCTATTTAATGCAAATACTGAATCAACTAAGTAGATTATGCATGTCAAGAATTATTATTATTATGAGAATTTTGTTGAACGAAAAAAAATATGAAATTTACATGATTATATGAATAAGTAAATATTAATTAATATAAAATTATTAATAATAAAATATAACTGAAAATATTTAACTTTTGATCCAATGACTGATGACTCATATTGGAACCCATCTCTATAGGAGATATATGAAAAGAGAAACCCTCATCTATAGGGTTAAATGTGGTGTTTTTGCTCTGTCACAGGGATGTATATGACTATAGTTTGTAACCATAGAGTATCAGTAATATGATGATATAAAAATTATTAATGATGGATGATTTGAAAATTTTGAATATGATGAAAGTTATTACATTAAAAATTTTGAGTATTAGTTAAAGATACCTCAAATTTTTAAGTAATAGTATATTAATAACTGAAGAAGCTGTAAATTATAAGTTATCAATTTTTAATTAATAATATGCACTATTTCATAAAAGTTTTATAAATCTTCACTTGCTTGATTCGCTAATTTATGCTTTGTGTTATTTACTGAGCAAAAGCTCATAAAACTCTATTAATTTCTTTTGTTTCAAATACAGAAAAATAAAATGGAGACCTAAGTACAAGCAAACAATCACCTACTAGACTCTTTAATTATCTCGTTAGTTTTAGTTTTTGACCATATTGATAGCCTATAAATATTTATCAATTTCAGTGATATTAGAGTATGTGATTATCAACATTTTGTTAGCATTAGATTGATTTAATGAATAATAATTTAATTTTATTACTTGAATTAAATGTTTATATATTGTGATAGATGTCTTGCATGCTATGGAGTATGTGGCGAATTATTGCATTCTATATCTATTTCGGATCTAAAGCGTGGCACCTTTTTTATTAAAATTAATAATTTGGAGATATGAACTATATGTTGAACTCCAATCCTAAATGATGCTAGAATCATCTTATCATGTACATTCATAGAAATATTTTTCATTTTAAAAGCCTACTCTATAATGGATAGCAAGAAGATTTTTAAATGTCCAAATTAATCCTAAACTTAGTTAACTATCTATCATAACCATGAGCTGGGATCTCTCCAATTATCCTTGAAGTGGAGGGTATAGGTTCTCCCATTATAGCAATCCATAATTGGCGCAACCGGCATGGTTGAATGGGCCCAACAAGACACTCTCCCAAGTATAGAGTTAGGCCCATATCTAACCATGACTTTGCATCTATCATAGATGATCATGATGGGATAGTCATTCAGGATGCCCTCATATTTTATGAGAGCAGAGATAGGATTTATTTTTATCCTCACTAATGGCAAAAATAAGAATAAATATATCTTTAACCCATTCCGTTAGTCCCATACTTAAGTATTGTAATACCCTATATATTTGGATAATATTTAGCCATTAGTTTAATTTAAACTTTTAATTATTTTGATGATAAATATAAATTTAAGAAATAAATATCAAATTTATTAATATATTTAGTAAAAAAAAATTTAACTATATTATTTAAGTTCATAATTTTCAATGAAAATTCATATATGTCATTAAAGATAGGATGAGGATAAAATAAGGATAGGATAGGGATGGAGATTTATCATTCTTTCATGAAGTGAAAATGTATATAAAAAAATTTAGAAATAAGGATAGGAATTGAGGTTTATGGCTTCCTTAGATGCTCTCTAGTTTGGTTTGGAGAGAATTCAGACTCTATGCCCTTGTATAGTTTCTTTCGCAAGCTCCAGTTCAGTACAAGGGAATAGGTGTGGTTCATAAGGATTTTTAAACTTCTTTTCTAATGGATAAACATTTCGTTTTGCCCTTCCTAAGTAGTGGTAACACATTTGAGAAAAAAGAAATGATGAAAGGTTCAAAGGGCGAACATAGCCTTCTCAATTCTTTCTGGTATAAATTTACTATCTTTATCTTTGCCATCACCATTATATATGCATTAATTTTTTTTGCCTTTATGACTCCCAACGCTAACTCTAAGGCTATAGAATAGACAATGGAAAGATGACAAAATGATGCTAGTAGGTGAACTTTTGGGAGGGCCAACAACGCTTTTAAGATGTTTAATAAAAATTATGAAAGCAAAAAAAAAAAAAACTCTAATTTAAAGCTTTGGGACAAAGCCTCTGCCAACCTTTTATTCTTTAGTAGAACTAAGAGGGATATGAGCGACGAACATTACATAACTTCCTTAACACAAATTTTAATTATTCAGGGTTCAGGAGGAATTCTTTTGCTTCCGTTCGAATCCAGGCGAGCATGCAACGGCTTTCTTTTTTTAAATATTTTGATGGAAGGCAACCGTTCGCAAAATCTAGGGAGTTTTTCGTTCTTTGCAAATAGTAAACAACCATAGGGGGCTTTATGCAAATAGGTCCTTCCGAGTTCCAACGGACCACTCCAACGGCTCCCCCCCCCGAGCCGTTCAAAAAGACCCGCCAAATATGGTGACGTGGCGGTCTATCATTACATGCCAATTCGTACAAGGCTGGTGGCTGTCTGTCACGACCCAGCTGCCGCGCCAATTGCAACGGTCGCTCGAATCCAGTCCGTCTTTTTATTTCCTTCCGCTTTTTAGAGGGTAGGAGGCAAAATAATAATAATAATAATAATAATAATAAAGTCTCCGCGGGTTCAACGGGCGAACGGATAAAACCCGTTATGTTGTGGTTATTATAATACCGATTCGACTCCTCTACCAAAAAAAATAACAGCCCAGTAGCCTGACTCACATGTCGAAGCTACTGCAAAAAGTTTTTTTTTTTTTTTTTTTTTTTTCTCCTCCCTTTTCGAATAGAGAAAAAAAGAAAAAAAAAAGATAAAGAGATTTAGCTAATAAAATATCAAAAAAATTACAGTGGTTTAGTTTTAAAAGCTTCAAAACTTTTTTAAAAGAAAAAATTACTTTTTTTAAAAGCTTCAAAACTAGAGTTTTAGTGCACAAAAACTCATTCCATTCATTTTTTTAATAACATTAAGTTGCTCAGTAAAAAATAAAATTTATTATTATAAAATCAAAATAATTTTATTTCTATTCGTACTTTAAAGTTGAGTTTGAAAGGTAACTTTAGTATTATCTAAAAAATTTACTATTATGTGACTATTGCATATTAATGCTTTACGATGTGGATGAATGGAAAGGATCTTTATGCATCAAAATAAAAATTTTTGAACCTTTAAATTTTTGCTTTTTTTTTTTTTAAGAATCAGTATATAAATCGATTAAACTCGAGAACATTTGAGTATAAATTTTTTAAAAATTTTTAGAGCTCTACATTATGTTAAAAGAGGCCAGTTTAGATGCTCCTATTTCCTTGTCAATGAAGCACTTGTGACAGAGAAAAGTTGGAAGAGTGAGGAGGAAGCCCTCTAATTACAGCTAATCCCATTTCTGTGCAAGGATGGATAACTTGTCACACTGAAGTGCAGGTTGGGCGCTGCCACTTTACAGTGGCAGAGAAAGAGAAGTTGGAAGAGCGAGGGAGCCTAATAATCGCCACTAATCCCATTTCTTAGGAATAATAGGAACCATAAGTATAAAAATTGGGATAAAATGTTGTCAATGGCCTTCCTCGCTTGTCTAATGCCCTCCTTTCTCGGACGTAAGGTCACTGATGTGATGACACCATTTGGAAACTAAAGTCAAAAGAAAGAAAAGAAGAATTTGAGAAGGATAATAACCCCTATATATCCATATGTATGCAGAGGGATTGATGTAGATATGTCTATAGGTTCTTATAGTAAATTTATATAGAGTTGTTTACTGCTTCTCTTAGCAATCATACAAAGAATATTCCAAAATAATATTAAAAAATTATTTTGAAATATACTAGAATAACTACAAATATGTACATTAACATTCCATCTCAAACTCAAAATGGCATGATAAAGATCTGCTAAAGTTTGAAAGCTTAGTTGAGAAAAAGAGCGACGTAAATATGCCTTGGTGAAGATTAGTAGGTTGATTAGTAGAGAGAACAAATAAGCTGTATGGTACCATGAGAATGTGTTAGTGCACAAAATGACAACCATTCTTAACATATTTAATGCATTCATGAAACATAGCATTATATGCAATGCAAATTATACTTTAATTATCATAATAAAAGAGTGCGGCATGACAATGAGTAATTTTCAAATCCTCTAGTAACCATTGAATCTAGTAATTTAGGAGTTGCATCTATAACTACTGTATATTCAAACCTTGGTGTTGCATCAAGACACAAATGTTTGCTTTTTTTACTATGCTAAGAAATGAGAGTGTCTCTTGACAAATAAAAGATAACCAATACTAGAGCGCACATCAATTTGGTAACTAGCCTAACCAACATCAAAATAAGTACTTAATTTCCAGGTCGAATGTGTACTAAAATCCAAACTATAAAGTAGAGCGCCCTTACCATACCATAGAATTCAAAGAACAGTAACATAGGAGTAGAGTGGGGAGTTATCACATATTGATTGACTAGATAAACTACATAAGTTATGTTTCGCTTAAGGATTGTGAAATATATGATACTATGAAGAAGCTATCTATAAAGTGTAGCATTAACAAGAGGAATGTCGTTGGTGAGAGTTAACTTTGCATTAACCTCAAATAATGCAAAAGCAACCTTGATATTGTTAGACTAACTTGTAATACCCCAAAATAGTTCCATATTAGATGAAAAAAAAAAAGTTTAAATAGCTTATAGTTCAAGTTTACCTGCTACCAATTAATTTTTATTTGAATTTTAGGGCCATATGATTTTGGTCCATTAACAAGTTAATTGGACCAGTAAGTGAGCTCGTGACAGTTACAAATGGTATCAGAACTAATCTGAGTATGCGAAAATTAGTGGGCAGAAGGAAAGGACTATCAATGGAACGATGGTAGAGTCATGTCGTGATGTGGAGCCATCCTTTCAGCACCAACGATCCGACTTGAGGTAGATTCTGGCTAGTTTGTGGTGTACGATGAGGACGTCGCATTATAAGGGAGGAGATTGTAATATCCCAAAATAGTTCCACATCGGATGGAAAAGAAAAGTTTGAATAGCTTATAACTAAAGTTTACCAGCTATCAATGAACTTGCACTCAAGTTTTTAAGGCCACATGATTCCAATCTGCTAATAGGTTAATTGAGTCAAGAGGTGGGATTAGGGTGTTACAATAAATATGTAATTCACATCAATACAAAACAAACACAAACTTATAGATAACATAAATAGACAATATAATACATAAGTTTATTGATTAAATGAATTAAAAATATGATACACTCAATTCAATCTAAGAAAAGTTAAATTGGATCAATCATTTATATCAATCCCTTGGCCTCCAACTAATTATTTCACATGAGACTGAAAACTATTTAGAAAATAATTCTTTATGAAACAAGTCAAATCCTTTAATTTTTGTTACCGTAACAATCACAAGCAAATGTTATAAGAGCCATTGCTCTTTAGTTGGATAACCAAAACTAGGGTTGGATAGGATGAATCACACACTAGTTTCTTCCATCAAGCAAGCTCCAAGCACACTTTCCCTTTAGAATACATTTTATAATAATATTCCACTGAGTTCTACTCTACTTGACACATTATTGCTGGGATCTAGTGCTTTTATGTCTTCTTGGCCACATGGTTTACATTTTTATATAATGAGACAATAAGGATATATTCGCCTCCACTAGCTTAAGAATCTCCTACTCATCTAAATAAGTACATTTTTTAGCCAAATCTTCAGTAACTTAACCTTATTTCACAGGTAGAATGAAAGAATTATTTGGGGCTGATATGCCCTAAGGTTGTTTGGACCACAGGAGTATACCTGGAAGTAACCATAAGAAGAAAAGGGGTTGGTAGTTTTAGTAAGCATTGTTTGGCATGGGGCTAATTAATGTGGTTTTTTGATGGTTGTGGGGTCTCAAGTCCTTCCAACAACCAATTTGAGCATTCAATGAATCAGAGAGGTTATCCTTCACCTCCAAAACAAAAACATTGAGGCTATATTATGTGCACTTAATTTCTGAAATATTTAAGTCACTTAAGAATAATGGTAATAAAATAATGTTACCAAAGCAAACAAACACATGTCCAATTTCGATTAGATGAAATTGTGTGCTCCAAAAACCAACGCCATTCAAGCCACCATCTACAAATAAAAAATTATGCCTTGTGAAGGTAAATGATGCCATACAATCATAAGTGTAACAGCAATCAGATGAAATTAAATGAAAAATAATCTCAAAGCATGTTTCTTGTTTTTTTCTTGCTAAAAAAATATAGAACAAGTGTAATATCAAAAAATAAAAAGGATTAGAGAACAAGATTTAAGCATCTATATTACATGTCAAAAGAGACTTTGTTAACAACCAAATATTAAAACAGATCAAATGCTAATTTATCCATATAAAAATTGAAAAAAAAAAAAAGAAGCCAAGATTCATGCAAACAATGAACTCTACGCAGGGAAGAAAAATTAAAGAACTGAGCTATTTAAACACCACTTGAGATAACTAAAAATAAAACGCTTTTCTTGATACTAAAAGAGGAGAAAGGTAGGAGAGATGGTCAATCCATCGTTTTGATCAAGGACAATACTTGTTTTAGGGTTTATTGGTTGCTTAGTTAAACTTGTCATTTCAAATCAGGCTTAAATCTTTAATTAAATCACTTTCCCCTACTTCCATGGTAGGTGATGGCCTCCTTGGTGCTATTGTGGTTGACGGCTCATGGACTCCTATTTTAAATGTGACTTTTAGGAAAGGGAGAGATAAGGAAAGAAAAGGAAGAGGAAGATGAGTGCAAAAGTGGCGTACTAGATTCGAGGAGGGTGGTATCTTTTAATTTATTAGAGAGGTCAGCGACAAGGGAGCCTCGGATGACAACAAAGGGTCATTGGGTATTGATATATTCTTTATTGATGCTCAAATGAAAAAACTATCAAGAGCATTTTAGCTATTATGAAAAATTTATTAAAAAAATCATGTTTTAACATTTTCGAAAAAGCTTTTCAAGAAAGATTCTAATTGGAGCTTTCTTAATAAAGTATTTAATGGTTTTTGCATTACCTTAAAAATATTTAGAATTTTAACAAACGTCTTAAAAATGTCAAAAAAAAACTTTTGTTTCTCTAAAAGTGTTTTTGAGTCATTCAAAGGCTCTACCAAATGATATCCTAAAAAAAATTTTAAAAAAAAAAGTTAAACATAAGGACTAGAATTAAAGATAAATCAGGAGACAATAGCATTTAATTTAGTAAACCAAGCTCAAGGAGCTTGCTTAAGATGAAGGTGACACATCTTATAACATGAATAAGTTTAACTAAGAAGTGGCTACATGTACCCTTTCTTTAAAAGATCACTTTTAAGGAGGATATTCTTAACATCCAACTAAAAGAATTATCACAACTTAGCTATTGCAATAATGATGAAACTCCTAATAGGTCCTTGTGCAAAATATTGTACTCATATATAAAACCCTTAGCAACAATATGAGATTTATTGCAGTCAATTGGTCTATCAGAGCGAGCCATAATCTTATAAACTCATTTATATAATTTTTCAACTAGATCTCAAGTGTAAGTTTTCTTCAAAGCCTTCGATCCCTTAATCATTGCTTGCTGTCAAAAAGGATTAAAACTAGCCTCACAGAAGGTATGAGGCTTATGAAGAGAACTAATAATAGAAAAAAATAAAAATTGGGGAAGATAAGTAGAAAGTTCTCTTACCCTTATAGAACAATTTAGTAAAATAGACTTAAAAAGGAACATGGAGGTAGATCAGAAAACTAAGTAGGATTGGTTCAGCGAGCAGAAGGATTAATAGGCTGAACATTCCCCTCATAAAAGGTAATATTAGAGGAGGCCTAGATGAGCTCATTGGAGGTCCTTGCATCAAAATCTTTAGAAAATAACTCAACAGATGGATCAGTAAAGAATGAAGGAGTAGAAGTAATAAAGAATGCAAATGTTCCCAAAAAAAAAAAAAAACATGGCAAGAAATCTTGGGCCTTTTGGAAATAAGATCCTAGCACCTGTAACCCTTATGCTTGATGTCATAACCAAGGAAACAGCACAAACAAGAATGGGATTCCAATTTAGTGCATTCATGATGTTGTAATTAAACATAATAAGCACATCCAAAGTCCTTTAACAAAATTTGGTCTAAGACCAAAAAAGATGCTCATAGGAAGTTTGATTGTCAATAATTAGAGAAGAAATTTGATTAATTGTATAAAGTGCAGTGAGAATAGCTTTTCTCAAAAAAACATTCAAGACAAGAGATAGAAACAAGCAAAGCTTGTGAAGTTTTCAATATATGCCTGTGCTTATATTCTTCTCTCCCATTTTATTGAGATATGTTTGGATAAGAATGCTGATGAATGGTACCACTTTGTTTGAAAAAATTAAGTTGAGATTATTCTTTATATTTCATTACAGCATCAGTACGAAGAATTTTGGTTTTAGAAGAGAACTAGATTTGAATGATTTTGACAAAGGTAGAAAAGGTCTTAAGAAACTTAGAACTATTTTATATATAAGATACATCCAAGTAAAATAAGAAAAACTATTCATAAAATAATAAAATAATATGACCCACCCATTGTAGCAGTGGCAGAGGGAGCCACCCCAAATATCTGAATGCGCTAAAACAACGGTTTATAGGTAATAGAATCACTCTTTGAAAAAGGTAAAGCGGTTTGTTTAGCAAATCAACAAGACTGATAAACTCCTAAGTTTTTTGCTAGAAACTAAAGAAACAAAGCATCCAAAAGACACATGACGTAAAACAAAATGCCAAACACGTAGGGAAGAAAGTTGTTCATAGAATGTGGAGTAAAATGAGCTCAAACAAGCGTCCAATTTTACACCCTCTCTCAACAGTGTGTTATGTCTGTGGATCCTACATAGGACAATAATTATGAGAAAAACTTTAGTCTAGACATATATCACGATAAAGTTGACCAATAGATAAAAAATTTAATGTGGTTCTAAAAATAAGATTTATCTAGCAGAAAGTTGACAAATAGGTAAAAAAATTTAATGCGACTCTAGAAATAAGATTTGTCTAGAAGAAACAAAATAGGAGTAGAATCATATCCCGTATGTCTGTCATGTAGGTAATAAAGAATCATTAGCAGCATGAATATCAACTAAATGTGTAATGCTCCAAGTTTATTTGCCAGCCTAACTAACTCCGTTAGCAAGCCGATATCATATGGCTCAAAAATTCAAGTGAAAGTTAATTGGTAGTAGATGAACTTGAGCTATAAGTATATAATATTTTCTTTTCCATCTAATATGGGACTAAATTTAGAGTATCATAATTTTTCATCTTATAATGCGATGTTCTTATCGTACACCACAAGTTAGCTAGAATCTACTCCGAAATAAGTAGTTGATACTACAAAGGTGACTCCACGCCATGTCAGGACTCCACTACAGTCCTATGGGTAGCTTTTTTCTCATACACACCAACTTTCGTATACTCGAATCGGCTCTGATACCATTTGTAACGCTTCAAGCCTACCTACTAGCTTAATTAATTCCGTTAGCAGATCAAAATCATGTGGTCCAAAAATTTGAGTAGAAGTTAATTAGTAGTAGGTAAAGTTAAGTTATAAGCATATAACACTTTTTTTTTCATATGATACGTGGCTGAATTCGGAATATCATAAAATGAAATGCAAAAGTTTTAGAAAAAAACACAATTTGATCATAAGTCATCTGATTGCAATAGGTTGTACGAAAAAACCTAGCAGACGTACCTAATATGAAAGCCAAAGGAAGAATATTGATTTAAGAAGGCTTATAAATCACTTGACGGAGAAAGAAAGCTCAGAAGTAGAAAAATCCTCAATGGCAGTAGTGGCAGCTGAAGTTCGGAAGCAAGAAGGGCGAGGAGTGAAACTAGACTAGTTGGTTCCAGCCTAATTACCCTTTGGAAGCATTCTTGCGAGCCAGCTTTAAGACATTCAACACTTCTCCATATTTAATTATAGAAGCTGAACCAGAAAGAGCACATGGTGAGGAATCGACCGGTGAATTGATTAAAAAAAAACAATCTAGAAAATACTGAGTTAAACCAGTCAAAATGGATCAATTAAAACAAAACTTATAAGCAATCACCAATCATGGAGAAAGGAAAACGAGATGGCGCATGGGGTCCAAGGGCCTCTTTTGCGGCAGCACTGGCTGGAAAAGGTGGTCGAGAGGTAGACAACCGAAAGGATTGATTGGCGGAACTTTCGCATGGGATGCGAGTCGGCCTTCGATAAAGGTGGCAGCCCACGAAAACGAGACGCTTAGAAATCCTAGAAAGGACGTAACTCAAAATTATCGTAGCTCTGGTACCATAAAAACTAAAGACAAAAAGTAAGGAGATTTTTTTTTTTAAAAGAAGAGAAATTTAAAAAGTATGTTTACAGATGTCTAAAGTTTTTTTTTTTTTTTTTTTAATGATAAATCTGTAAAAAAAGGTGCCTATAGCTTCTTATGATAGTAGTACAAAGAATATTCTGAAATGATAAAAGGAATATCCTAAGGTATAGCTAAACACCTATTCAATGCATGGGTGCCAATGTGCTTTATTTTTTTTTATTATATAATATTTTTGATATATAAAAATTATAGATTTTTAATTTAATATTACTATTATTATAAAAATAAAAAATAAGATAAATAAAAATATATTAAAATATTTTATTACATACGATCGATTAAAATTGATTGAACAACTAACTTGTCATTCTAGTATGAATACGTGGTATTATTTATTTTACATGATAGATTGTTAAGAGTTTAAATGATAATTTATATATTTTGCATTAACTATTTTATTAATTTTAACTAGCTTATGTAATAAATTAAATTTATTAAAATAATAATAATAATAATAATAAAATATGCATGCCACTTGATCCTCAGGCGGTAAAATTAAATCGACTAGCTTAAGCTGATAAAAATTACATTGGGAGTTCAAGTGGCCGACATGTGGTTCAGTGCCCCTACCAATTGCGTTCGCCCGCCATTGCGTGAATTGAAACCAGTGCAACGCATGATAACCTTTCACATGTCAACGGAACGCTATTAAATATGCCCTCCCTGCATGCAACTTTCCATATTAATGGCTTTAATAAAAAGGTGATATTGTGATAATTTTCTTTCGTAAACTACTCCACATGTAATCTCTCCACCGTAGAAATAGAAATTTTCTTGCGCTGGGACGCAGATCCGTAGAAGGATCTGCTTTAGCTCAGACTGCTACCACTGCAAGGCTAACAGCAGCTAATTCTCATCAATTATATATAACATAACCACATCCCAACTGCTACTCCAAATCCAGTCTAAAAAGCGACACATCTCGTACATTGGCATATGGCATAATCAGAGCAAGTCATGATGAGCATCAGCATGGTTGAGAGCATGCGTGGCTTAGTTGGTCTGATGTTGATGATGATGATGAGATATAATTTGATGATGAATATTAAAAAAATAATAATAATAAACCTTTTTTTTTCTTGTATAAAAGATAATAACTTCTCACTTTTGAAGTATTAATTTTCTTTTATTATTGTTACGCGCATACATACCTAACTTTTTTTATAATATTTCTGACTAGGGGCATAAAGGGTTTAGAATGGTTGAATGAAGTTTTAAATGGATAAAATTAAAATTTAAATTTTTTTTAAAAAAAAATTTTAAAAAAAATTTATTGATTCATTTGTTAAAAATATAATTTTACACACTTTGTATGAAGTAGGTAGTTTATTCACTATTTATTATATATTATTTTATGCCAGTGGTCTCATAAAATCAAGCCAACCAACATTATGGAGTACATAAATGAGATGTTCATTTATTTACATTTATGCGGGGAGTTGTAGATGCAAATATTATATATGAATTATAATGTATAAAACAACTATTTAGATGTTTAAAACTACAAATGTAGGCTGCATTTCAACTATAGAAAATGACCGAAATCTTAGTAGTGGACTAGAGAAAAAACTGGCCGTGATTCTAATTACAAAGGTTATTGCAATTGGCCTCTCCAACCACTTAAATTTAATATCATATAGTTTCAACATATTAAATATACATTAATAATGTTATAATATATATCATAAAAACATAAATTTGTTATTATAATAAGAGATAACAATAACAATAAATAAGTAAATTTATAATATTATATCACTATATATTATGATTATTATATTGTTAATGATATAGCAATTACTATATTTATTATATTTTAGAACTACTCATCTATAATATATCTATCAAATATATATTTATGATTGCAACAATATGTTTAATTAATTAATTATTTATTTTTTTTGATAAAGTTACTATAGTACTTATTGTTATAATAATGCAATGTAAATTTAGTAATAACATTACTTTTGTGTTAGATTTATAAAAATAATGCAATAGTTATTATATTATAACTTAAAATATATTACTATAGCAATTATTATTATAAAATCATAACAATTTTTTGACAATATAATCATTATTATGATCATAATAATAATATTTATATGATATTAAAATAATCATAATTATATTATAACAATAATTAGTGTCAATTATTAAATAATATATATTAAAAACATATCTTCTGATTTTAATAGTATACTTAATCATTATAATATCAAATATTTTGATGAGGAAATCATTACCATTGTAATTATTGTTACAATAATCCAATAATAATTATTGTATTATTATAATAGAAAATGAACCAATTCACTATTTTGAGGGGAATAAATTCACTATTTATACAAATAAATTACCACGGAAAAAGAAATGGTTTTTAAACTAAAAATCTAAATTTAGCATTGTCAAAAGCAAGCTGCATTTAAATTGCAGGTAAATAAAAAATCTTAAATTTTTTTTATAAAAAATCTTAAATTTTTTTTTAAAAAAATACTTGGCATTCATTAAATGTAAATAAAAACTTTATCAATTTGACAACTTCATAATTAATTATTTTTTATATTTAATAACGAATCTATAAAATAAAATAAAATCCTTTTTATCATGCTACAAGGAGCATTCCTCTTTTTCTTTTGCAAATGATAGGACCTTGGTTGATTAAGCCAGAGGAATCCAATCTCCACAAATTTGTAAACCATAAAGGGCATGAGCATTTTAAAGTTAAGGTGAAAATATACTTTTGATCCCTAAATTTTCACTTAGAATTCATTTTGATTCTTAAACTTTCAATTATTACAGTTTAATCTCATATTTTAACTATGCTACTTTTTTTTTTATTTATTGTTAAATGTGCTCAATTAAAATTAATGGAATAGCTATTGTATCACCCATCCATCAGTCCATATATTCATATAAGAGTGACATGCCATTTATTTCATCAATTTTAACTAATCTCAAATAATGAAATATCATAAATACAATAGTTTTAAAATATAAGAACTAAATTATAACAATTAAGAGTTTTAGTAGTAAAAATATACTTTAGTCTAAAAAAAAGCGATTCAATTGTGATATTGTTTATAATGTTTTTGATAATCAAACTATAATTTCATTCCATCAAGTGCTCTAACTCAATGCCTTTGGCTTCTATATAACTTTCTTATGTTCTTAAATTTTTTTTTTTTAATTTATGGTATCATTCACATGGTAAAGCTTGTGTGAAGGGGTTAAATTTGCTAGGGTAATTTTTTATTACTTCCGCTGGGCCCAAGATTAATGCTAAAATAATGAACAATTTTGGAAGGGCCACGCAGAACGCCCGACAGTTTCAGCCTCTCAGAACATTATGGCCGTTCCCTTGACGATTCGGCTCTTTACGACACGTGTCACTAATCCCCGCTTCATTTCTGGCCAGCAACCGAGGTTGAGCTCCGCTTCATTTACTACCTAAAATACCCCTGTACCGAGGTGCCTGCCGCGAACCAAGCTACACTTGGTACCTTCCAGAGGCCACGGCGCAGTACTCTTTTCGTTGTTTTACCAAAGTATCGGGGTAATTTGGTAATTGGGACAGCCCTCCTCGACGCTTCCCCGAAGATTTAATTAGGGTTTCTGCAGCGATGGGAACTGCAGAGATCCTTCGCCTTGGGTGCGGATTTCTTCTAGGGTTGACCAAATGCACGGAAAGCTGAGATCTAGGGTTTCGGGCTTCGATTTCTGGAGCGATTTGTATGGGATTTAGCGATTTTTGGTTGCTTCCTGCTGTCGAATTGCGAAATTGAGCTCTGATTCTTTTTTGGGTTTCTTCCATTTCGGCTGGTTCTGGAATGTGTCTGCGAAGTTCATGGAATCTTGGGCTCTTTTTTGGTATTGGTCTTTTTAGGGTTGGGTCTTCCTTTAAAGTGTAGACTGTTAGAAATTTCCGCTTTATGTTTTGATTCTTTTAAGGGTTTCATCGCTTTATCTGCCTCTGGGATCTGGGGTTTCTCAGGTGTGGTTCCCTTGTGGGGGTTTTCTCATCTTTTAAAAAAGCAGTAAATTTGAGCATCTTAAGGTGGACAATTGCTGAATTTTCACCTGCTTCCAATGTTCTTAGATTTATAGGTTTCTTGCCTTCTGTTGCCTAGGGTTGCAGAAGTGTAGTTTTCTGGTAATTAATTAAAAGCTCTGTGAGATTTGGTTGTTTTACTGCTTCAAGCTTCAATTTTACCCCCCTAAAGCTCTGTCGTGCGATTAGGTTTCTCCTCCGTTTCTGAACCGAATTCAATGGTTGGGGGGTTTTCGGTGATGATTATTCTTGAGATATCTGGTTCTTAATGATTTGATTTTATGCTTTTGCTCTTTTTTCTTAAGATGAACCCAGAAAATGGCAGCTTTTCTAGGTGTGTGAGGCATCCGTCTCAGTTCTTCACTGGTTTCTGTTCCTTTTGCTTGGTTGAAAGGCTATCGAGTGTTGGTTCTGCAGAACAGAGCTTGAAACCTTCAGATGTCTCGCAGTGTGAAATTGTTGAGGTCTCCACTGACATTCCTGATGCTGATAAGAAGCATGGTGAGGTCAGAGTACGGAAAACCCTCCTATCTTTATTTCAGTTGGATGATGCTGAGAGTGCTGCGAGCGAGGAAAATCCATCAAAAGACCAGCTTGTGACAGAGAATTCAGCTGCTGGGAGTGTCAGGTCCTCGGAACACGAATGCAAAACTGGTGTTTCCGATGATGTCAATGGTTCTAAGGATGTTCACGTTGAGGTGAACTGTAGAGTTTCTGAGAACAATTCTGATGCTGCCAACAGTCTTAGTGACAATGCCCAATTTGGCAAGAAGGTCAAGTCCTTAGAAGATGAGAAGTTCAAAGACAAAGGCGTGCCATTTTGGTTGAGTTCAATGCTGCCAATTAAGGGATTGAGATGGAGGAAGAGTAGCACATTCAAGAAGAACCAGGTGAATGAGAAGAGCTTGAGTGATGGAGTTGAGGATAAACGGCTGGATAGCAAGACTAACTTCCGGCATTCTTGTGACTGGAGGATGTCTCATGATTCGAGCAAGGCCTCGTCTTGGGAATTACCTAGACATTCATGGGATGGATCAATGGTGAGCAAGGCACTAGCATGTTCATTTGCCTGCCTTGAAGAACGTGGAGATGGTTGTAGTAGAATAAAGAGAAGTATGCCTGAAGAAGTTGTAAGTTCTGACCCTAAGCCAACTGCTGATGATCGTGTTATCAGCAAAACTGATCATATGGCTTTGGCCAGCGATGGACCTCTAGCATCAGAAAGTAGCTTGGGAGGCCTTTTCAAAGAACGGAGTTACAAAGAATCTCCCTCAGAAATCACATTTTCAGGTATCAGCAGAAAAAAATCAAACAGGTGGAGTAGAGTGTGGGATCGCAGTATAACCAGCCCTTTCAGAGACTTTGTAAAGAAGCGTGAACATGTGTTGGAGAGGTCGCTGTCTGAATCTTGGCAAGACCGGAAGGACAAGAGCATGGAAACCGTGGGATCTGATGGTGGAGTACAATATAATGGGAATGATCTCAATTCTGCTAGAGCAAGCCAGAGCATAAACCGAATCATAAATTTTGCTAATGGTGATCTTCATAAACCTAGAACTGATTGGCAAAATAGGAGGGCATACAAGCTTGGTCGAAGCCGGAGTGTGCATTACTCTTCCCCTGGGAACTTAGATAATGGACTTCTTCGCTTTTATTTAACTCCTTTAAGAAGCAGCAGAAGAAACACAAGCAAGAGTAGGACGAAAAATTCACGTTCATTAACCAGAGGCATCTTTGGGCTTTACTGAAAGCAACAACATTGTACTCAAAAGGATGCCATGTTTATACTGGTTGTGCACTTATTCTATGTGATGTAAAAGAGGTCTTCAAAGCAGAATTCCCCTTGTGTCCTCCTGCTTCTCTCTCTCTCTCTCTCTCTCTCTCTCTCTCTCTCTCTCTTTCTGTGTTTCTGAGGAGAGGTCCTACCACATGATGCAGTCCAAGTCCACTGCTCGCTGTAGAAAAGCATTTTGTGATTCTGAGTGCTCTTTATGACTCTGAAGATGGAAAATGATAGGTCAGAATCTGCCTAGCTTGGTTGCAGCTTTTTGTGTAAGTGCAACTATGCTGTCTTTCTTTGTTTTTTTTTAAGATGTTAGCTAATATACAGTGAATAGATCTGTATTGTGAAAATTAGTGTGATCTATATTTGTTTCCTTGACAGATAATAATGAAATGTTGCCATCAAATCTCACTATTTGCTAAATGCTGATAGCAGGAGTATATCATACTTAGCTTTCTTAAAAATGAATGAAACTGGATCTACTTGAGTATGAGTTTGAAAGTTATAGAGGAATAACAGTTTTTTAATTTGGATCCGGCGTGCTGCATAACTTTATTTTTTGTCACATAAGTTTAGATCAACCGCATCTGATCCAACTTGGTATTATGGAATATTGAAACAAACTAGGATACTCTGTCTCACCACATGAAAAATTCAAGTAGCCTAGCATGCCAGATCTCAGCCATTCTTTGCACAATGTCAGCTTTTATCAAATTGAAGAAAGCAAAGTTCCTATATTTTGGTGCGATAGCATTTATATTTGCTGTATTTCATTTCCCAAGCAAGCCTCTTTTTCATGGTAGAAGCCAAATTATTCTGTCTTGATTTCTTTAATATTCATCGAGTTTCACAGTTAGAGTATGGTTCTGTTTTTGCATCTGTCTTATTTTATTTCCAAGTTTTGGTGCTTCTGCATGTCCTAGTGGCCAAATGACCAGACCATCAGTATCACTGTACAAATCATACGCTGCTCTGCTTCCCATATGTATGGGTGCTGGTCTAAACTTATATTCTCCTCATTCCCTTACCTATCTGTAGGGTCATTCTTTCTGGACCCCTACTTCAAGCAATCAGTCTGTGTTTCTCATTTCTAGTTTCTTAATTGATATTGATGGCAATAACTATATTTTTGTCTGAGCTGGCAAAAATGGGTGTTGCTTTACATCTCAAGTGCTCGTGCTTGCAATTTACCGTGGTCCTTAATTCTTCATGCTTCTTTACTATGTTTGTTTGACGACTCTGTAGCATAGAATATATAAGTTACATCCTTATATAAAAGTGTGAGCCATATACCCATGACATAAAATGTGCACAAAACTGCAGGTGCACATATATAGTATGTGTATATGTGTGTCACTTGGGACACTGAATGTGATATAATAGTTTGATATGGTGAAGTAAGATTTGTTTGTAGGAATAGTATGATTACCTTCATGGCATTTGTGGAGTTGGTGTTGTCCGATCTTATATGAATGCTTGTGGACTTGGTTATGGATGGAGGTGGACCATACCATCAGTTGTGATGATTGATATCGGTGTCTCTTGGAACCTGACAGCCTTTTTTCTTTTTTTTTTTTGTGGGGGGCGGGGGGCCGCACGGGGTTAGTGATATACGATATATATTTCACTAGAAGATATCCAGGAATAATGCAGATATTTAGCTGTACCAGCTACTTAAGAATTGCGCAATTGTGATGGCTAATATGTTTTCCTATATATCATCGAGTCATCTTCTCTTACATAATGCACTGAGCTCATGCTTCTTTCAATTGATTATACTCTTGATTATTTTCTCTGGAACACTAGGCTTTTTCTATTGCTCTGTATCCTGTCAATGGATAAAAAGAGATCCAAAGTGCTAGAGAGTATATGTGTGGTATGCTGTGAGACTATAACAACTTTGTAAGTTGAGGGAGAAGGATGCAAAAATCTTTTCCTTTTCTCATACCTTCTATTGTCACTCGATTCTATTGTTGATATCATTGTTATAGTCCTAGCCACAGGTCTGTCAATGGTAGTGAGTAAAACAGATGTCTACTTAAAGCTAAAACAAGAACATAAACATATAGGTCACTGAAAATTCCATATTGCAAGAAAAAGGCAAGAGAGAGCAATATGTTCCTTTACATTTAAATTTCCTAATCTGCATTAGATTGAGCCCAGTTATAGAAGCGATGAGCCAAAAACAAGTATAGGCATGATTTTTTTTTGGCTCAAAATTAAACCTAACCAAAGAGGATAGATGAATTGTTGTATAAGAAAATTCATATCCCATTGCTAATTTGGTTTGTTTAAAAACAGAAAAGATATGTTCGTTCTTCAACATATTTTAATTCACCTAAGCCTATTTTAAGGTAAACAAAATGTGCTTGGATATGTTCCAGTGATTGCTATTGTCTAGCCCTTTGTTATTTAGTTCAAAATTTTGGAGCATTTGAAGGTGCCGGTGCCATTGTGAAGGATGAGTGAAAGTATATGACATTGTTTGAATAACAACAACAACAACTAAGCCTTAATCTTAAAGTAGTTGGTGTCAACTACATGAATACCTTTTTTTCATTTTGCTCAATTTAAGGCCATATTTTTTTTTATAAGATGTAGAAATATCAAGTCATTTCTTACTACTTCCTCTTATGTGATTTTCAATCTATCTTTATATATTGTTTCGTTTATATGTATTGAATTAACTTCATATTAGTATATCCCTAGGTTTACATTATACATGTTCAAACCATCAAAGTCGTCATTCCCTCAATTTATCCTTAATTGGTGCTATCTTTATCTTTTTTAAATGATTTTTATTTTATTTTATCTTTTCTTATATTACTACATGTCCATCCTAACATTCTCATTTATATCACACTCATCTTATGAACATATTATATATTATTTTCTAACTATTCAAGATTTTATGCCAGAAGTATAGCTAATCTTATAGCTATCTCATACAACTTTTTTTTCAATTTGGTAGATATCTTACAATCACATATCCCAGTTACACTTTTTTTTTTCTAACTTGTTTTAATCCTATAAATAAGCTCTTCAATCTCTCATTCTTTATAAATACTCTATCCCAAATATCAAAAATGATCGCTCTTAGGAGTTTTATAATTTTTAATTTTCACACTTCATCTCTATTTTTGATTTTACTAAAATTGTATTTTATGTATTTTGTCTTGATTTTTAATGCACTTTAACATAATTCCAATTTTTGATTAATCTCGATCTTAATTTTATTTGCCAAGACTATATTATTTGCAAATAGTATGCACCAAAGAATATTATCCTAGATATGTCTTATAAGTTCATACATAATTAGCATAAAAATGTAAGGATTTAGAGTAGAACCTTAGTATAAATATATTGTGATTAGACATTCATTGGTATTACTGCTAGTAGTTCTAATACTAGTAATTACTTTTTCATACATGTCCTTAATTATATTAATATATCTAATAAAAATTATTTTCTTTTTTAATATCTATAATATTTTTTAAATTTTTTTAAAGATCTTATCATATGCTCTCAATCAATAAAAATCATATAAAGATCTGATCTTATATATATATATATATTCTTTATTAATTTTTTAGAAGAAAATGTCTTATATAGTCAATCTTTTTAGCATAAAATCAATTTAGCTCTCTAATATTTTTGTATGCTGAATTACACACTCTCAAGGTTTTATAGTATGGCTCATGAGTTTAATATTATGGTAATTAGAATAACTTTGAATATCATCATTATTTTTATAAATCGGTACTATAGTACACTCTTCCTCTATTAATTAAACCTCTTTTTTAAATAAATTAGTCAATGAAATTACTTTAACATCACCTAAACACGTCCAAATCTCAATAAGAATTCTATCATTTCCCATTTTTTTCTGTTTTTTCATCTTTTTTATGGTCTTTATTATCTAGTATATTCTAATTTTACATATGTATATTTAAGGCATCTTAAATCACTTGTATGACTTTTATATAACAGTTTATTAAAATAATTGCTTTATATTTGTTTGATTTCATCCTTAGATCTTAATCTTTGATGCATTTAATCTTAATCATATCTCTAGTTTTTCTTTCTCTTATAGCTTTGCATTTTTTATATATATTTTTCTCCCTGTCCTTATTTTCTAACTTATTATGACTCTTCATACTCCTTAAATTTAGTCTCACATACTACCTTCTTGACTTCCTTTTTGGTTATGTTATAGCTTTTGTATGCTTTTCTATTTCGTCATTTAAATAGTTTTCTATATCACTCTCTTTTAGTTTTAATTCTTAATTAATCTTTTTGATTCCATCATAAAAAATTTTTACCAGATGACTCTTTTTACTTTGATTTTTCTAACACCTTTATAATTACTTTTCTAATACCGTTAGCTATCTCTTCAAACATGATATTGACTTTCTCATTTATACCCCATTTAGTCCTCTTCTGTTTTTAATACATACATC
Source organism: Metroxylon sagu (assembly GCA_017589505.3). Taxonomy (NCBI): domain Eukaryota; kingdom Viridiplantae; phylum Streptophyta; class Magnoliopsida; order Arecales; family Arecaceae; genus Metroxylon; species Metroxylon sagu. The sequence goes on from JACVBY030000418.1 coordinate 124,213, forward strand.
CAAAACTATTGATTTATATTAAATATTTAAGCTCCCAGTGGTATAACCTTGCAATTCTTATAAAAGATTTGATCAATCCTTTTAGTAAGGAAGAAATTTATTTGACTAGTATCATACTTATTTTAAAAGTTATGAAGTGAGATTCTTTTTAAAGTAAGTATTAGCTAATATCAAGTCATATGTCATTGCGAACCATAAAATAACATTTTGTTCTTCATTTTTATTTCTAAAACCATAACTTTTATGCATTCATACAAAAAATATATTATATCTTACCAAAAATGTGGCTTTGTGGCATCATATAATCATACTTGAGGAGCATAAACACTAATAGGCTCTTCTTCTAACACCCGTTTAATTAAGATTGTTCTATTTTCTACTTCTTAAAATCTACAATGCCATTTTTGAAACTCTTAATTTCTACACTATTTTTTATTCTATATTTTGCTCATCTCACCAACTTCCTTTACTTTTCTTTATCCACTTAATCTCTCATAGGCAAGATATATTAACTCTCTAGACAGTCATTTTATTTATTAATTCCTATCCATGACTTTATATTCTAAGTTGCTAAACGAATCTTACTTCTCTAGACTAACTTCTGTACTCATGCCTGTCTATAAAAGTATGAGAACACTTATTATTTTGCAAATCTAGGCCTCAATATGGTGCTTTGCTTCTAGAGAATATCCTAATTAACTCATCCATTTCTCACTACAATACTAAATATAACAGACATCATCATTGACATGGCTTGAATATTCAACACTAAATATTGCAAACTAATTGATAGATTTGAAACATCTTATGCTATGCTTAAATTTCAAATCAGAAACACTATAAGGTGACCAACTCATGTTATGTGGATTAACTAGATTTATTAGCAATTGTCATAGTCATCATCTCATGAAATTTGAACATGTTAAATGAACCATGTAATACAAGTTCTCTAGGTACACATGTTGTTGTCGTTAAACATCTTCCTGAAAACATGTTGAACCGCATTAAATACTACAAACAAACATTCTTCATCGAATAAGGAAAAATTACATCTTACAATAGATGCACTACCAAAACACATGGGTATCAGAAAGGTCATTATGCAACATTGTACATCATACTATAATGATTGAAACTATATATGAAATGGCACCAATAAGATTGACACAAACACATATGCATGTGGGTGTGTTTGAATGATAATCCCCAAGATATTAATGTTTGTACCATGTCATTATGTCTAGAAAAGAACACATAATATAACTGGTATGATCTTGGAAGAAAGGAAAAGAAAGAAAAACATTTAAATAGACAAAGTGGCTGAATTAGAATTTTGAAAAATAATAAAAATTTTGAATTACTGATTAGCCAAAGGGAAAAAAAATCTTGTACTAGACTTCTAGTAATCACAATATAAATTTGTAAAATTTGGGTTCAGTGGGACACGAAGAAATCCCTTATTGAGCTAACAGTCCCTAACATAGACTTGCCAACCTATTGAAGCCTACATGAGAGGAATAGATTAAGCTTGACATTTGATGACCCATTAAAATTTTGGATCAACCCAAATCTAGCTTGATCTTAGTTAAGTTTACATAATGTCCTTTTTTTTTCCCTCAGAGGGGGTGGGGGAGTGACATCTCTCCATGCCACCTTGTCAAAAACATCTACATGAGAAACCACCATGTTTGGCTTCTCCTTGCTCCTCATATGGTTCAAGAAAGGGAGCCCTTGTCCCATAGAAGACTAGAATAGCGCAACAAAAGAAAAGTTGAAGTGAATCAAATTAGAAGCTAAAATTGAATTAAGAAGTCAACTAAAAGCTAGAACTTAGAAGAAGAGTAAACAAAACTAGAACGAGCAAGTGAGAATTAGAAGATGAAAATAAGAATTAAGGCCTTATACAAATAACTAGAACTAGAAGAGAATCTAGTAAAAGAAGGGATATCTAGAAGGCATCGAATATCCTTTTTAGGAACTGTTCCGCTCCACCTCCAATCTTCATAGGGCTGTGGTTGAAGAATTCTGGCATCCCACCAACATCCTCTTTTCAAACTGCATCATTGCACCATCAACCTTGAGCAACATCACACGACACAAGAAATTGAGAAAACTCTCAAAGAAATGACTTTATTAATTTCAATTATGACAAAGGAGTACATAGAGCTCCTATTTTTAGTGTTCTAAGGCTCTTGCATTAAAAGAAATTTGTGGGGTCCCTTAATACTTTACTATAACTCGATTAACTAAGTTCTAACACAACTCGAACAAGAAATCTCTCCTTGAGAGTGTTTTGGAAGCAGAATTCCTTCCAGTAGTGAGAATTGCATTGTTGGATCCCTTCATACAACAATTATGATGTTGTTAGATCATCCTAGACCTTGTTTGGTTAGGATTTGGAGAAAATTTGAGCTGACGCTAAGGTAGTTCACTATTTGATGGTTTTGATGATCCATTGATTGTATAGATGGCATGGTTTTGGCTGATTCGAAATCCTTTTGACGCCATGCATCTGGTTATCGATTCATAGGCTGGACTGCATTGGCATCGCTTCAGTAATTTGACCATATCCTTCATCTAAGCTTTGATTGAGGCAATTCAAATAGTGCTAGGAAAGCAACTTGATGCCAGACATCATAAAAGTGGTTTCACTTGAGATTTCGAACTATGTCAATTGCGTTGATGTTATTTTGGGGACTGATGTGAAGTTTTCTATTCCATTAACTGCAAGTTGAGCCAGTTTCTTCAGAATTGTGCATCCGTTGGATACGTGTAAGTCAAGTGCCACATTGTACCCTTTTGTGAAGTCATATTTGAGGTCTAGTGGATGTATGGAGTGTGCCCCTAGTGGTGACTTCTCTTGGAAATCTACCTTGTGTTTGTGTTGGAGAAGCATTGCTTTTAGGGTTGCACGCAAGGATGGCTAGCAATTGTTTCTAGGTGCGGCATCATCATAAACCTATTTCACCCACATTCTCTCATTATCCATCACATGTGACTGTGTTCAGAGTCCTTGCTTCTTCTGCCTTGATCTGACAATAGCCGATGAAGCCTGACTGTTTCTTGAACCTTAAAAGGACAAAGAAAGGAGTGGGCAGATAATAATATGGAGGGAGATGGAAGAGTTCTAGGTAGGGCTGTGAAAGGGACTAGGATGAATGTGAGCCAGGTGAGAAGAGAATGGGGGTGGATTTGAAGGCAGTGTTTATGGAGAGGAACGAGGGGGTGGGAGGTTTGTGGGGTTTTGTTGTCAACATTAACTGAAGTTTTGTTTCTTTTTTAAATATTTCTATTTTGTTTTTGAGTTTTGAATTTGATATGTGGATTGATCTGGAGTCAGTTTGAACTTATATAGGTCGGGTATGAGTTTGCATGTTCTTGATTCAATTAGATCAAAGTTAGGTACTTGCTCAATGGTTCTTAACCTTACCTGAACCTAGTTTGACTTGTCTAAGTTGCCAACACTTATCATTCTAACTATAGCCACTTAGAAAAAAGATCATAGTGCTATGGATATGTGCATGTGAAAAGATCTCAAGAGATATTGTTACAACAAGTACATAGTATCACGTGTTCATGTTCTTTTTCGCCTATTATATGCTCCACTCCTACAAGTTCAAACACTGTGCCAGGGTTTTAATGAAGCATGAACTATCAAACGAATATGAGTCACCTTTAAAATTTTGTTGCATAAGCCTAATTTTCTATAACTAACCATTTAGCTTGATCCCAACTATTTAAGTGAGCTTTATGAACCCTTGTTTGCCAAGCATTTTTATCTAATAATATCTTGGATGTTATTTGAAGCTTTTGCATATCTTCTCTCACAATCTCTATCCATACTAGGATTTCCCCTCCTTTTCCTATAAAATTGAGGACAAACTTGAGTATCTCTTCTTACCGAGGCCCTTGATATCTTCATTACACAATGCCCATATCATCTAAATCGTTTCTCTATTACTCTATCCTTAACTTAACGCAACTCCTAGGACTCCTCTAATATACTTATTTCTCGATCTGTTCTTTCTGGTTTTACTATTCATTTTACCAGCCACATTTATATTTCTTGACTTCTCCTTTTGAGTTCCATTTATTGTTCAACATTCCGAGTCATGCAACATTGTATGCCTCATTACCTTATAAAATTTCACCTAATACCCTAAAAGAACTCTATTTCGCCCAATAAGCTTTTTTTTTTTTTTTTTTTACATATATCTTCAGTTATCTTTGTTTTAATGGTCTGTTTAAAAAAATATAATCATTTTAATCATATTGCCCTGGTTGTGTATGGGTCTTTTTGTAGATTGTTGAGCCAGAATTCCTAGATCCCTAGTTCGTTTCTCTTAGAAACAGAATTTATTTTTGCTCATCTTGAACCTGGCTGTAAGTTGTTATTATTTCTACATACTCTGTTAATGTTACCAGTCCTCAGGGTGAATGTTATCACCTGTTCAGCCAGTTGGAGTTTGCGTCTGTCCTCTGCAGAATAGGATTTTACATACCAGGTGGACTCTCGCTCTCATCGGAATCCTATATTGTTGGCCGAGGGCTGGGAACTAAGCTGATGCTAGCCCTTGGGCATATGTAATATTACTCCAGACCATTATAATTGGTCTGTCTAATGATGTTAGATTACCTAAACATTATGAACCTATAAAACGATGCACAAGCAACAGTTTTTTATGTGCAATATTACAACTATGATATTATTGCACAACAATCATAATGGCTGTTATTTGGCAGTACAAGTTTCTAGAAAATAAAATAATCATTTTCATATAAATATTGTATGATGCATGCGTGATTATATTATGTAAGTATCAAGTTTTTGGAATGCGTTTATATAGCCATTATAAATTCATTATGACAGCTAAGTGATGGTTATAGAAGTTTATTTTTTAATGGTTACAGCATGAAAGTTTGTTCAGGTTTTTTTTTTTTTTTTTTTTTTACCATCACCTGTTGAAACTTGAAATAAACTATAAATCTATGGATTCATTGTACTTGCATATTGCACCTATCTAGAGATTTTAACCTGCAAAAATCGAGTCCTTGATTAACCTCTGTACAATCAGCAGGAATATTTTAGGAACAGCCTTTCTCAAAGGACTCTTATAAATATCAGAATTTGATAACATGTTGTGTGTTTACCGTTCTTAGCAACAGATCCATCAACAAAACAGTTTTTCGAACTGTTTTTTCTCTGATGAAAGTTTAGCCTTTGCATGGTTCTTAAAGAAGAGGAGAAATAAAGAGTTGAAATTTTGATCGTGAGGTTAATGATTTCAGATCCATTGGATCTTAGTTGTGGAGGAAATGATGAGCGCTTGGATGAGATGATTATGTGGGGAAGGTGATTATCTTGGGGTTTTTTGGGATCCTCTCATGGATAGAAAGAAAAGGGGTTTTACTCTGACATTGTGAGGCCTTCAAAGAAGACACTAGAAGGGTAAAGATAAGAAACATAAATTAATCGCAATAAACTAGGGTTAAGTTTTCTAAGCTTTATGAAACACCTTTTCTTATCTTTACCCTTCCCTTCTCTCTCTCTTTTTTTTTTTAAAAAAAAAAAAAAAAAAAAAAACCTGTACTTTGATTCGCTCGGCACGCTTGTTTGTAGTCATTCATCGTTCCATTGGAGGTAGCCTTGATTATAGAGGCGTTAGCAATTGTTCATGCACAGATCTACTGCCAGGGCGATATCCAGCATGTGGGCTCCCAAGTATTGGCATTGGCTTGAGTCTGCGTGCGACTGTCAACATAGTCCTTGATCACAATATCGCAATCCTTTACCTCGCTACCTTTCTCACGGAGTCGCCAATTCGTCCCATTGAGTAACTTAATGGGAACATGCAAGTATAGTGGCCATAGGGAGTGGCAGTTTCCCAGTCATGATGGCAATGCCACCAACTCATGATTCAATGGGGAAGTTTGCCTTTCGATTCACCTTTCAAACTGCGCCATCGCCCGATGAGCCAAAGAGAAAACTGGTTAAATGCCCATGCCGACGAGGCGAACATTTGGGCGCATGGATGGACGCTGTATGCTTCCTATACTCTCTAGAAATTGGAATGGGTAACTCAAAAATCATATCACAATTCAAATCTTCCATGTGTGATGGTCAACGGACCAGTTGGTGCTAGGCCTAGAAAGCATGCGACCTTTTTTATGTTTCAGATCTTTGTTAAATTCGAAGGTTTTAATAGCGTTAATATATACAAATAATATTTTCAGCAAGAGAAAAAAAAAAAAAGGATAGCTTTGGTTGTGCCTTCTTTTTCTTTCAGTTCCTCCCGATTAAGTAGAATTATAATCTCTATAGAATTTTTCACTATTTAGAGAGGTTGGTAAAATCTGTATTAAATTAAAATTTGCTTTAACATTTTAAAAATAGATAATAAATAATAATTTTTATTATATAGTTCTTTTTAAAAAAAAGAAAATGTAGTCTTTTTTTTTTTTTTTTTTTGTTGGGAGCCCCTTGACATAATACAGTCTTTATTTCTGACCGTCAATTAACTCAAAATAAAATAAAAAAATTTATTGGATTGTCTAAACAACAGTGAAAGTTTATATAAATGCCATGGTTGCCTTTCTTCTCGCCTCTTTCTTGAAACCAGAGATGACGCCATTCTTTTCCTGTGGACGCATCGTGGCAGTACAATAGTAAAAAAAAAAAAAGAAAGCAATATTCTTCGTAATCTTTTACTTCGTTTCGTCTTTTAGGCTTGCAGAGCAGAGCGTACGGAGAATATAATAAAAAGCGGAGTGAATGCAATGCATGTGCCCCCTCCCCTCCCCTCGCCTCGCCTCGCCTCGCCTCTCCCTTTTCCTTTCCATTTATATTTATATTTAGTTTAATTTGATTTGAATCCCGGAAACGGACGCGCTTTTAATGCCCGCCAGCTGCCATCCGGACTCCAAATCCCGGACTTTAAATCCCACTCTATACGACCCTTCCGTTACTTTGCTTTCGTCCCAAACAGACTCGCTCGCGGAAACCCAGTCGTGCACCCACGCACCGACGCGCGGGGCCCGCGGTGGAGTGCCGTCCGGGTCTGTTACTGTTGACGGTGAGGCCTTGGTCTTCTATAGCAGATTAGATCCCGACAGCTGGACTGGGAACACGTGTCGCTGTCTGGGCCCCACCGTCAGACTTTTGGCGGCTCGACTCGGCTTCGGCGAGCCGACGGTGGAGTGCGTGAGCCGCCTGCTGTGCTAGTGAAATGACGGAATGGAGCCTCGATCATAAAATTAAAATGCCACTTAGTTTTGACATTACGTTGATAACTTATTTTCGGTAGAGCGAAGAAGAAAGAGTACATTTCATCAAACTTTAAGAGCATAAATTTTTCAGGCAGAGAGGCATATTAAAGCATCAATAGAAAAGGATATAAATGAATTATATAACTTTTCTTTTTTTGAAATGTCCAACACAGTTAACACCTCTATTGAATTAGGAGCTCTAAAATTTAGAACCATGATCGTATCTCTAAAATATTTCTTAAAATTAAGATGTAATTATAGCATTGTTTATGATGCAACTAATCAAAAAAAATTAATTTCAAAGTGAACAAGAGCAGCCATAACTTCCTTGCTAGAAGGGAAGCCAAAAGGCATTACTAAGGATTTAAACTAAATGTGCTTGTAAATATATGATATTGATTGGCTATAATAATATATGAATGCATGTTTATATGATAAGTTTGATTAATCTACTCTCATAATTTATTTTAAATTTTATTAGACTATTATGATCATGCTTTTAAATAAAAGCATGCATTTAATATATATATATATATATATATATCTATCTATATATATATTAATGAGGTCTGAATAAATGACATAATTTTGGTTGGTTACTGATGTTGGAATTGATGACTGCTAGTGTAAATAGTGTAAAGTATTTTATATATGAAAGAATGTAGAAGGAAAAAAAAATGAGTAAAGGCTAAATGACTATTTAGAAGTTGACTAAAACTAGTTGATTGCCAGAGAAGAATGCACTCATGATATGTTTGGTGTGTATGCATGTGCATCATCACCATTCATGATCCATTGCATGACCGAGAGCTAAGCTTCAAATGCCTTGGTAGGAGGAATATGTTACTTGATTATTAATTTATAAAGTTTAAATTTGAAACAAAAACATATTATGCTGTGCAATATATCGGAAACAAAATTTTCTATGTTAAATAAAACTTTAGCTAAAGAAATTAACAAGCATTTGATTTGTCATAAATGCATTGCTTGCCTCTTGTCTACTCTCTCAATCTAATAGATGTTTGCAGTTACACCTTCTAACTTTAAATAATATACCATCCATATTATAGCTAAGCATTACATGCACATGTAAAATATCTTATAGTTTTTAAATTTTATATATTACATGCCAAAAAAATCCCTTCCAATCATCATTTATAGAGAGATTAATTTCTCTCAAATTTAACACCATAGATAAATAAGTAACACATCCTTCACATGTTCAACATGAAGAAAATGGGGAAGAGTAGATAAAATTAGCATAAAGTATACCATTTTGATGAAATAAGTAATAAATTCATACAATAGGCTGGCTTAAATTCATTCAAATGAAAGTCTTTTTACATGCATATGCAAAGATATTTTTGCTCCCTCCAAGTAACACACTTTTAAGGAACTATTATACCTCAAAGATGTGAAATTTCTATAGATCAAAACAGTTTCTATACCCCTTATATCCCTAATATACTTCATAAAACATGATATTTAATAAAAAAATGAGTGTACAAATATACTTAATTAGTGAAAGAAAACTATAAACTTTTGTGCAACTCTTGATGCAAAACATTCTTATAGGATTACTACTCACCTTCAAACATGTAACTCAAAAGATGGCTAATATATATATATATTAATCTTAAGCGAACCCATCTCCCATATGGGGCTCAAAAGAAACAGAGCTCAAGGTAACACGCACACAAAGCTACATCTATGTGAATTGCCGGCATGCTATACTGGAGTCCAACCTCATATTGAAGTGTCCCAAAACAAACGAAGAGACCAATCGCTGTACACCCCATACACACCTTCCCGACCCCATGCTGTCCTCACGTTTCGATGACCGGGTGTAATTTGGGGTCCTTCGGGAGCCGGTGCGTATTTACTTTTAAGCATGTTAAGCCAACAGCCGTTCAGCTTGAGATCGGCTTCAGACAGCGAACCGGCTCGGTCTTCACCAACGGGCGAAGGCCGTACGTTATGCCGGTAACCCCCACTCCCACCCCCACCTCCACCTTGTTTTTAAGCGTTTGCTCACTCCATCGGCGGTTGGACGGCATTCAGTCTGCCCTTCTCTCTCTCTCTCTCTCTCTCTCTATCTATCGCACCCTCGCTGTCGCTCTCCCTTCGTTGAAGCCCTCCTCCTTGCTCTCCCAAAATTCCAAGAAACCCAACCTTTTCTTCCTCGAGTCCTCTTCTTTACTGTCTCTGGGACTCCCATTTCGGCAGATCTGTTCGCTTTGCGACGAATTGGAACACGGAATCCTTTTCCTCATGGCGGAAAATGCCGGTTTTGAGATCTCCGCGGCTTAAAACCCCCGCATTTCGAAATTTGTGGACGAATCGTTGCGCTGCTTCTCTGAATCGGAGCATTGCTTTATGGTATCTCGAATTTAAGAATTTTTAGATCCGTTTCTTAAGACTGTTCAAGTCTTCTGATTGGGAATAAATCTCTGTTTCTTTCTTTTTTTTTTTAACGAGAATTTGGAGAATTTGGAACTAATGGATATGGTTTTGGATGCTAGAATTAAGTGAGATCCGCGGCTTTGTGCGATCGGCGAGGTGGAGAGGAGTACTAATTGGATAAGGCTGTTGCTTGGTATTGAGCCTTTCTTTGATTTGATTGCATGACATTGCTGTCAGATATCTGAGCAAGTTTTTAATGGATGTTTGCTTCTTCTTTTTTTTTTTTTAATTTCTTCTTTTTAGATTTAAAAATTCCTTTTGTTTCTATATCTGACAGATAAGAAGAATTTCTGGAAGGAATCTGGGCTGGTGAATGGTGAAATTAGTGCAGGTGAGAACTTCTCTGTTTTTTTTTTTGGTCGCTCACCATTCATTTTGAGCTGGCCTATAGGTTAAAGATTGTCTCTTTGTGGTTCAGATGCAATTCATTTGTGTCCTGGATTTTTATTCAATTGCATGCAGTGGAACCCAGTAGCGTCATGGCATCAATTTAAAGTTTAACGAATTCTGCTTTTAATTTCTGCTAGATGAAGTGGAGTTATACTTAGAGAACTGATTTTTTAAAAGTAAATGGGGATCGCCCTGCCAATTCCTGCTAGATCTTAAAGCACTGCTGGATTTAGTAAAAGAAAGCATCTTAGTGTGCATTCAATCTAATGGACTTAGAAATTTTATTTTGAGAAAGTAGGTCATGGTCTTGCAACCTCTTTCATTTGTTAAATCTCAAATTTCTCTAGCAACAACTCTCATAAGCTGATGAATTTTTTTTGCTGTCCATGGCAGTACGAGTGATGCAGATCAAAGCATTTTGAAGCAAATTCGATAGAAGTGTGCAGTCAGGTGAATTATTTTTTTCCTTTTTCTTTGAGGATGAAGACCGTTGGCTATGGCTATGATGCCGTAGTGGCAACATTAGTCGCTTTCAGATTGGTCGTAAACACATTCATCACGCATTGAAACAATAATTGTATGGTGGTGGGTCCTAATTGTGCTTGATTTTCTTAATCAGTCGCCGGATAGCTTGAGTGTTGAGCCCTGTAGCAACCACTATAAGCTGCAAACCTGGCAGATATTTAGGTCCGGGTCCCAGCCCCATGCTTCTACTTTAATAGAGATTTGCGTCTAATTATTGTTCGGATGATTGTGATTTTGGACATTTGTGATTTTCTCCCATGTAGGTTCACAATATCTGAAACTTTCCTGAATGCAAACTTGCATGCAATTAGACATATTAGATATATTTTGTCCAATCTGTTTGATATTTTGTTTCAGGTTTTGTCTCTTTAGTCACACCTAAAGATTTAATTGGAGCAATGATATGTTAGTTGCAACAAGTTTTTGTGTTTCCATTGTTTTGGAAAAGAATATCTTGATAAATTATTGTTGGTTGAATTATTTTGTCAACGTCTTTTACGGTGTCTTGCACCGTGCTGATTGTAGATCAGTTTGTAGGTACATGCCATTGATGGAGGCTGAGTTGTGTTCGTCTCGAGTTCTATCTCCGTCTCGGGAAGAAAGTGGGGATGAAGAGCTCTCAGTGCTTCCTAGGCACACTAAAGTCATCGTTACTGGTAACAACAGGACGAAGTCTGTCTTGGTTGGGCTGCAAGGTGTTGTAAAGAAGGCTGTTGGTCTTGGTGGCTGGCATTGGCTGGTAATAGAACCATTCCTCAGTTGTAGTTTCTTAAATTTTGATATGTTATCAGTATCATCATATGTTTTTATCTTTCACTGAGCTATTTTTATATGCTCCCTCGTGTCATATGATTCGAATTGGTTGCTTTTGAGTCTCAATCAGAACCCTGTTTCAGAGTCATGGTGATGAGCTGATATTAGTATGGACTGGTTAATTCTTGTCCAAAGTGACTTCTTTTAAAAGGGATCCATCAGTATAATTTTTACTCATGTAAAACAACTCTTTTTAGCTATTCCTAACTAAGGCTTTGGTGGCCTTACATCAAATACTCCTTAATTTGATGCGTTTTAGTATATTCTCCTGGACTTCGTTTGCTCAACCTTGTGATCAAAAAATTCTGCTTCAATATTACATTTCATAATGTACTCATTGCCAATAAATATGGTAGCAAGGCCAAAAAAAAAAAGTGAGAATTGTTAGATTATGCTATTAAGAGAGTCTATGGATCTTATTCTTCGGTTTGATGTTGTAGAATTAGGAGATCTTCAACGCTAGTTGATTTTTTACATTTATTCTGTCCTTCGTCTTTTATCTATAATGTCATGGCAAGGCATCATATTAGCTGATGTGCGATGTCAGGTCCTTAAGAATGGTGTGGAGGTAAAGCTCCAGAGGAATGCCTTGAGTGTTTTAGAAGCTCCAACTGGAAACGAGGATGATGATGACGACGTCGACTGTGACAACTCTTTCTGCAGCAGCTCTGACATGGGAGAGAAAGATCTGGATTACAGTAAGTGTTAAGCTTGTATTGATGATCAAATATCAGATATTCTAAATTCTGCTAATGAACAATAATTTGCCAAATTTTAATTGGAGTGACGATTAATAAAACGTATCACATGTTTTTTTTAAAAAAAAATCTCACTTTTTGGGCAGGTAGCATAGAGCTCCACAAACCAACAAAGCCAAGGGTCCGGCATACCAGGCCCTGGACGTCTTCAGCAAAGTCGAATAGCCGAGGCATTTATAGAGATGGCCACCGTTACAAGCCTCAAACTGTAAGAAATCATATGAATGAGTAACCTTAATCTTAGTATATTAGCTTTAGATGATGATAAGTGATTAACTGTAGCGCTCTTGTGCAATCATCAAAGCCTGATTGCTTATCTAAAGTTTAAATTATCAACCATAGTGGATTACTGGGTTTTTATTAGATAAATGATTCAGCAAACCATAATGACATCAATTTATCCCATAGTAACTTGGATCTGTATCACCCAATGTTACTGCAGCAAAAGTTATAGGAAAAAGAAGATGGGATAATTCTCTATAGATATCCTCAATCTTAATCATAAGAGGCCTTGTAGGTTTGGTTTTATGTGTTGAAAGAATGCGCTTACACAATTGTAGATTATTGACAGAGGGTAAATCTGGCCAAACTGGGGACTGCCACCTTGTGGAGATACTGGAGGCACTTCAATCTGGTATGTTTCAGACCCCCGATCCTGTCATAGCGTACCTCGGGGAACATGTGAGTTCTCTTTCGCAGACTAACGTCAAGCTCATGCAACGTTATTCCAGGTGAGCATCAATCCCAACCCATCCAAGGAACAACTGGTTCACTGTGTGCAGCACCATTTCCTTTCTCAGGTACCATTCCTGCTATATATTTTTCTCGCCCAGCCCTTGGACTTGCATAAATTATCATATAATTTTTTTTGCGGAGTCTTAACACATTTATGCTCTTGTTTCTTTTCTCCTAATTGCAATAGCAATTGGATGAGATGCAGGTTATAGTGGGTTTCATCCACACAGCCAAGAGGCTGAAGACCATCTACTCGTAAGGAGGAGAGTAGTGCAGTCCGGATTCCTGTGCGCTCGAACGAAAACATGAAATCTAAAGGGTTATCATGTTTAACCAACAAAAGAAAACAAAGATCTTGTTTCTCATGCTGATGACCGACCAAGTCTGTATTTAAGAGAGCATTGTAAGCTTGTTCACATGAAGCACAGTTGCACTAACCATGCTATATAAGAGGTTTTGTAGCGTGCTATCCTCCTATGTTTGGAGCTATGATCTGATGCCCTTCCAAAAGCTAGTCACGGGGTATGATTGAGGGATCGGTGGCAGGGATTATATATATTTAGACGTGTGGAGCAGTGGAGGTCACGCTCGGTCTTTTTCACTCTTAAGAAGATGGGTGATTTTTTTTATTTTTTTTTTTGCCTCTTTCCAGGCCTCCAGAACTGAACATATTTATAAAGTAAGCGCAGGAGGTGGTGGGGGGAAGGGGGGACAGGCTGTGTGATGGGTTACGTGTCTGTCAGGGTGGTCGTTGGGCAGTGTGCTAATGCGGACAAACCGAGGCCGCAAACGACGGCACTCGTGTGTAATTTTATCCCGGTCTTTCCGCTGATTTCGCAACCCTTTCTCCTCGTTTGACAAATGCTCCATGCCAATTTGATTTAGTCCAGTCTTTTTTGAAAAAAAAAATAAGAAACCAAACAAAATAACGAGTCTCGATGTCAATTCATTTCATGTTCAATGTCAAATGTGCCATAATTTGTGGTGCCGTGGATGAGGCGGCTAGCTTGTCCAAGCTTTCGTCTCCATCCAAATGATCCTCGCACCGGCAGCAAGATCTTTGATTGCGGTACCTCCGAAGACGAAAAAAAATAAAAAATAAAAAAATTCTTGGAATGCAGGGTTCTTGGAATTTAGTTTCTATCTTCATTTTTGTATAACATAAAATATTTATGATAGTGTGTTTGATGAATGATAATGGAAATGAATGGTACTTTTAAAAATAGTTTAAAATTATTTTTACTAATAAATAAAAAAAGAAAATAAATATCAGATAACTTATTTACTTTTTAAAAGGTAGCATTTATAATGAAAATGAAAAAAAAAAATTCTCTTTTTACTTATCGAATGCGTTTTTTTAAGAGATTAGAAAACAGAAAAAAAAAAAAAGAACGTTAAGAAAATGAAAATAAAATAATTTTCAATGGTCAAACGCAGCATAAGATTCTGTCATATAATCAGAAAATGGTGCCTTCTGAGTCTTATTTGAGCTGAGAAAAGGCAAGTGGAGGAAAAAATCCCTGAGAAATGAGATTCTTGAAAAAGCCATAAAAGACCGGAAGGGAAGCCCATCCAATATTGCATCTCATCAACTGTAACCCTTTCTTAGATTGCCAAACTTGCTGCGTCTCATGTATTGCTTCAAGTGACCTTCAACCTGGCTTCCACTCATCGTGGTAAGGTTCTTGGACAAATACATGGCCCCTCTTTAACTTACCACTTCCAAACGTAATGCGAATAGAGCTAGGCATCAAAGCAATCTTAAATAAAATATGAAAATAAGCAATGCTACTACTAAGATTAAACGTTGTACATCTTTGTTCCAAATCTCTGTTCACCTGTCAAGATTCAAATAATGTTCCAAGCTCCCCACCCATCGGCTTGCGATTTCGTAAGTAGGAGGGCTATGTCTGCTTTGTCGTGGCCAGATCATTATTATATGAGAAACAATGGTTGATGTTATGCTTAAGACAAAAAAAATATGAACTGGCTATCAACCCTTCAACTGAAACTTCCCAAAGTGAACTAATGTGGTCCAGGAAAATTTTCCTCCAAACAAATTGATGATCAAGCGCGGTTGTGGTGTTGTAGGCACTTCTATTTGGAGTCCAGAAAAGATGCTTCAGTTGTGGCATAGATACTTCACACCCTTAGCATCAGCATGCAGGAGAATATTACTTGAATACATATTATAAGACTTCAATTACTAGTAATCAAGTAGTAGAATAGGATGGGCAGATCTATAGCTACTTATCATTCCATCCGCAATGAATGGACAACCTCAATTTCATTAGCAGCATTAGTGTAATATTCAAAATAATTTTGAGAAAGAAAAGTTTCAAAGAGCTTATAACTCAGATGACAAACAGTCATTTCTAACTACTTAACTAGCCTAGTTGCTAATGGAAGAACTTTCTACTTTGTGATTTAATTAATTGTAGGCAACGCAGGTCTCATTCATCATGTAGCTATCAATCAGAAAGCAGACACTCTTACACTGAACCTTGAAGGGTCTCCGTGATAAATGCATGAAAATACGGATAAGGTGACAAAGTTTTTTCACCTTTTGTTTTCATGGCGCAGCTTGTATGCAGACAGCTCCAATAGTCTGACAAGGTTATCTTCTGAAAATGAAATGAACATGGTGTCACCATACATCCAAAACAAGTTCTTGCGTGGTTTAAAGAGAGTCAGCATTCACACACTACACCAGAAGTTCTGTAGAGATATGTCATGCATGATGAAAGCTTATTGTGGGAGTCCGCATAATAAAATAATTTAAAAATATTTTTAAACTTTTAAAAACGCTTTTGGATCCTTCAGCCAAACGGTACTCTCTCCACTCAATTTTACAAATAATCTCCTACTCTCTCAATGCAATCTGTTATAAGTTCTCCCTCTCTCTATAATCAACTTTCTCTTAAAAAAAAGAGGTTTATCAATTCAATAATTTAAAAAACTTCATCTATTAATAAAAAGTTGAAACTTGAGTCTTAAAGGTATTTTAAATTTAATTCTTTAATTTATTTAATTTTTTATTATCTAATTATTAAATAGTAGCAGCTTGAAACTAAATATAATTTATTTTGTGCATAATATTATTTTTACTAAATATTATCTTTTTTATCATGGTTGATTAACTGCCATATTTTTTTTAAAATTTATTCCAAACTTGCTTGATGATTTTATTAAATTTAATGCTCCTGACTCACAAAAGATAATAGTAGTTAAGTTTCTACTGCTGCAATCTTTAAAAGAAATAAAGATAGTGCATCTAATATTTGAAGTAAACTCATTATTTAAAAAATTAAAGACAAAAGTATACGAACTGTATAATAAATAAAAAAGATTTCATTTGTAACATTAAAGATAAAATTGGTTACTTATTAAAGCACTCTGCTAAATATGAACAATAATCTAACTACACATAAATACAATTTTCTCATCCTTCTTTATTAGGTTCTAAGAAAGCCAAATTATGTTGACACTAAGCTAGTCTCGTATCACAATACCATGTGATCTATAAGATACGTCACTATCACGTGCTACAATCAGATAATGTTAGAAGGGTGTAGCTAGTATAACTCCTGATAATCCGCCTGCTAGACTTACATACAAGACTAAACAATAACCATTTCATGCACATTCCTATATTAGGAGTATAGCCTTTGATAGGTAAAACAGTTTCATCACTAGCTATACCATTGGAATTAGACATGCCATCATCACAAGGACAACCTCGAGCATCGAAACCAAAGCTCACTTATAAGATGGACACTCTCGAAGGAAATGCTTTTTTTTTTTTTTTTTCTTCCAGGTTCTCTTTCTTTCTTTGCTTTCCATTCTTCTTAACACCTCACTTGGTTGCAACTCTATGGCTGCTCATACCACCCTCTCTCTCTCTCTCTCTCTTTTTGAAGCAGGATGGCTATAAGGTCTCCTCTTAGCCTTTCAATTTTCTCTCTCATTGACTTGAGCATTAGGGGAACTTAGTCGAGCAACCTCCGACACCCCCTCACACTTTTCTTTTATCTTCACAGGAGTGCGAGTGTAGACACAAAGTACCCCTTTACAAGGCTGGGTTGATCAAAGTTTACTTCAATTCTCAGCTCATTATCCACCTCATCATTTCTATTAGCATTCAAGGCCCCTCAGCTAGATTTTGATACCATCAGACAATTTTGTTTATAATCAACGTGTTAATAGATGAGAACTTGCAAAATATATTAATACATGCTTAACAACCTTTTATGTTTTTTAAAAATTTAAAATTTGCAAAATATACAAAGACTACTTCAAGTCTTGCTTTCAAAAAAGTTTCAAAAAATATTATAAAAAGTGGTGCATTGAAAATATTTTCAAAACATAAAGTAAAATTAATATATATTTTTAATCATGTGCACTTATTTATGATATTTGGACTACAAATAATGGTATTGGTTTTATGTGCGTGATTGTGTATTTTATTGATTTTGATTGGATGTTACCTAAAAAAAATGATTTTCTTAAGTATCCACATACTATTTTTGTGGTATGGACAATTATTTTGAAAACTATAAATACTTATGATATTCAAAATAACTTTTTTATTACTTTTAATAATACTAGTAATAATATTATTGATGTAGATTTGTTAAAAATGTAATTAAATTCTATTTTAGATGGTAGATTATTATATTAGATATGCATATCATATAATAAATGTATAAGTTCAAGATGATTTGAACATTATTAATGAACATATTATACAAATTAGAAATATTTAATTATATATTCAATATTTTCTGTCTCGATTATAAGAATTTAAGGAATTGTAATATCAATATGGTAAAAAATAAAAAAAAAATCTTGTTAAAAGTAAAACATAGATGATATTCTGCATATTTAATGTGGAATGGTTCTTTTAATTATAAAGATATAATTATAATATTTTATAATGATCGAATGTACAGTAGCAACTAAATTAATGATTTGGATTGGGCTATTTGTTATATTATAATAAATTTTCTAAAAAGATTTTATAATATAACTAATGAATTATTCAGTACCTATTATCTCCACTCTCTTTGACGATTGATGCCAGAAGCAATGAAGATATTAGTGTTTGAAAGACTGATCGGATGTTGAAGAAAGATCACAAGACTAAAGACTAAAAGAAGATACAAGTCTTGAAGAATGAAGAGTAATTTTATTCAAGTTAGTTATAATAATCTCTCTTTTTTTAAATATATTTTAAATAATTTTAAATGTCAAGAATAATTTGTGTTAATGTGTAATTTGAGAAATAATTGTTTCTCGAATAAAATATCAATTGATTTTATTTCATTATTTATAATTTTTTATACATTATAATTTATTAATAAAAATCAATAAAATTGTTATTGTTATTATTTCTTGGAGCCAAATTTACTTTTTTTCTCCCAATTAAATGATTATAATTATTATTAATACTTTTTTAAAAATTTGTTAGAAAATTAGAAAAGGAGCGGGCCAGCAAGGCCCAGTGCGGTTCATGAATAATATCATACGCACTGGCTGGCCTGGGACAGCCCCCTTTTTTTTTTTTTTTTTTCTATTTTTTATTTTTTATACAGCACTAACAAGTGTAGATCCCAGTTACATGACAGCCAAAAAAAAAAAAAGAAAGAAGAAGAAGAAAACCACGTTCTTTCCGCATGGTAAGTCTGATATACATGTCATAACGATAAGATGTGAAAATAATACCAAAATCTGGAAGTGTGATCTGATTAATAGCACCAGCATCACTCACACATCAACGATGGTAGCCAAGTACAACATAATATTACGAGCAACAAAGACTGATAATGATCGCGCTTGAAAGGAAAAGGACATCCTTCATTTAAGTTCAAAGTATGACCATTTGAAACCAGAAAATTTGATTCGGTTTCTGTTTAGATTTTTAAAAATTAATACAAAACGGATCAAATCATGAGTATATATTATGTAAATTTTTATTTATACTATAATTAAAATTAAAATGCTATAAGTGTGTGAAATAATTAAGCTTTGCCCAACTGAACTATCATTTTAACAATGCTCAGAAGAGAGAGGACACCTCGAGCATCAATGGATAGAGAAAACAGCAACTCATTAAGAGGATAATTATTCTAGCATATACTGTAAGGCATAGTAATTGCTCGCAAGGCAAACATATCTACTGTCTGATTATTCTTTCGAAACAAATGCTCGATTATAACTTTATGTTGAATAGGATGAGTTATTTATTATTGAAGCCAAACCAATGACAGTCATGCAATCATTTTCAACAACAAAGTCGCTGGCTGAATGAAAAGAGAGAAGCTTCTCAATACCAAACCAAGCAATAGTAAGCTCTACAAAAAGGATAAAAGTAATTTTTAAAGGAATAGCATCAGTACAAATGATTTTCTTAATTAAACTAAATTTTCTTAATCCGATTCAATTTGATTTACTAGAATAGATGTTTTAGTTTTGATTTTCATTTAAAGAAGAAATTTATTTAAGTTAATTCGACTATAAAAATATTTCTTAACTGATTCGAACGAATGCATTCTTTTTAACTATCAGCGTCAGTTGATAGGGTTTACTTTCCAGGACGGTTGTAACCAGTTCCTTTTAGCAAATGGGACCCTCCTCTTCTGAACTTTATTTGCTGATCTTTTGTTACCTCGCCTTCTCCGGACCAAAGATTCAAGGGTCCTCAATCGTTACTAGCGCTAGGTTCTCTTGCTTCACCTATTAATTCCTTTTCTACTGAACATATTTTTACTCATATAGATGGCGTATTGTCTTTGGATCAAGCTTTTCAAGCCTCAGCATCCTCATCCAATCTTCTTATTAAATAAGCAAAACTAAAACAATCCATCCCACCGATTTTGAAATCCAGGATCTTCATGCAAGGGAGGAAAATGTTGGGAGGCCGAGATTTATAACTTACAAATTCCAGAGGTGGTTTCCCTTCAGCTATACTGAATAATTAATTAAAAAAACTGTTTCGATGTCAAAATTTTGAATTCTTATTACGGAACTACTTTTTCTTCATGTTATTGAATGGCAAGAATCGGCCATAAAGTTTGTAGAGTACTAGAAAGCAATCACTATTATTTAAATAAATATAACTATAATTTTATGTTGGTCATCAATCCATTATAACCCTTTTTTGCTCCAATAAAGTTATAATCAAAGTTTAAATGTATTACATTTTGCCTATCTAAATTATATATTTTTTATTTGAAGAAGGTTGGCCAAGATAGGATTTAAACATTCAGAAATTTTTTCAACTAAACTATTTGGCACCCTTATATTTAGTTTAAATACCCAGCTATATTTGTAGATGATAATTAGAGATGGTGTAGGTATATCTTATAGAAAAAAATGTTTTGAAGTCTCATTTATTCTTAAAAAAAATGGAAATTAGTTAATACTAATTTTAAGACTTCAGAGTTGACAATTGAGAGGTGATACAGGGAGTTTGATACCATTGACAAATCAAAGGTTTTTATTATAAATGTTACCGCTATCTGGAAGCAAAATGGAATAGCTGAGCCGAGAAAGCATCATCGTCTCAAGGTACGGGTGTCAGTGGGATTAAGAACAGCTAGGCCCAATATTATCCAAGGGTTGTAAACTTAGGACCAAGGCTGGCCCTACGCTAGCTAGGCCAAAGCAAGGCTTAAAGTAATAGTGCTATGGTTATTATAACAGCTCTGATAATGGTTTCAGATACCCGCTGTCAAATTATATAGAATGGCAGGTAAAATAACCAGCTGTTACAATGCATCATTTGGCATCAGAACCGTTGTTAAACATAAATAATTATCATTTTTCACTTGTACATTTCCTTAAATAAAATAGTATCTTCTCAAAATTCAATTTTTTTGGTTTTAAATTTCTCTCCAAAAGTGTTTGTATGCTCCAATTTTTTTTTTTTTTTATTCAAGAAAAAAAGCGAATGGAAATATAATGTTCTTTTTTATTATAACCTATTATTTTCTATTATAAATTTGTAATGTTAGATTTTTTTTTAATATATGCACTAGTGCAATCATTTTTTAATTAAAATTCAGATGAACTGAGCAAACCCATCATGGTTAGTGATAGTCATTTATGTTATTGAGGTATTTGATATCTCTAACTTATCTTAATAGATGAGGCATGCACAAGATTGTTAGAGAAAGAGTTTCTATTCTCGCTCTATAAATATTATAGTTAATCTATTAAGTTGTATTACTTTTGCTACTTTTTAGAGTAAAGAAAGGTGTTCTTTTCTAATACATATGAAACTCTAATTAAGTTTTGCAACAAAAAAGAATTAACGATCTTATGATGAACTCAGATATAATTTATTTTATATTGTATATGTACAAATATAATGTTATAAGATCATCAATATATATATATATATATATTGTAGTGCTGTTATTTTCTTTTATAAATTTATAATGCCATCATAACATCTATTATAATAATTATCATTATAATATTCAAAGTTTGAAATGCTATTTTGGAGACACATAATTGTCATTTTAATTGTTATAACGGTCGATCAGGATTTCATGGGATCCATAACTGCTGTAGTCTTTAGGCCTTCCAACGTTTCTGGGCCTGGTGAAGCTTTACTGCCTAAAAAAATTTTACTTTTAGGCTGGCTTATTTGGTTGCTTAGGCTAGCCCAGTTCATCAATAGTCCAGCAGAAAAATATGCAAGGCACTTTATCTTGTAAACTTGTTCCTAATTTGTTTTTTTAAGTAATAATATTTGCGTACCATGTTACTCTTTTACGTTTGATGATGAAAGGCTAACTGGGGATGGATTTTTTTTTTTTTTTTTTCAGAAAAAAAAAATTCTTCAATATGATAAAATAATTCCATTATGAAACTAGGATTAAAGGCCTTTTTTTGATTTCATTAGTTGATGCAAGACTGACTAACAATCTTAAAATGCGAGGTCGGCATCTTCAAATCCAATTCAAATTTCTCTTCTAATTAAAAAGATTAAAAAAAAATAAAAATAATTAGTAGTAAGGAATTCAATTTAATATGAAAATCGTTCTTAATATTACATCAACTTTATTTCTTGCCGTCCCGTCTAACTTCTCTAAGGTTGGAAGATGCATCGGATCAAAATTTTACCCAAAAAAAACAAAAAAAAAAAAACTTTAACTATTTTGTTTTAAAGTACGATATGACAAACCTCTTGAGGGTAGAGTTGTTCTCAGGAGTTTTATTTTAGCACCAAACACGTATCTATCTTAAATTTATGTTTAATTTATTAAAAGTTTTATTCTAAACACGCATGCAAATGTTTTTTTTTTTTTTTTTTAATGTGCTCTACTCCAATCGGTTAAACCCACTCATTTAGCATCTTTACTAGTATTTTTATATCTTTAAACTTTTTATTAATTATGGTATTACTCATATGCAATCAGAAGTATAGTAAAAAAGTGTCGCTGAAATTGCACTGTAAAATTTTAAGTTCCGACTAATTTCTTTATCCATCAAAAAAGACTTTCTATTGAAGTCTTGCTTCAGACGTGATTTAAATTTCTGATCGAATAATTATTATGGACTCCACTAAAAGAAGGAATAATTATCACGGACAATACAAATGGTCATTAAACCAGTCATGTCCTCCGGTGTTGCCCGTGGCAATGAGTTTCTCTGACCAGCGGGAGAGAGCTGTCGGCATTTTTTACCAAGTCAGCACGTCAGAAATTTGACAAACACCACTAATGAATCACTGAACGCTATTTCTTCGAACGGCGTTGCCATTGTTACGGAAACAATCGCCGTGCGCGAGTGCATGCGTTTGCTGTTGCTGTTGCTGTTGCTGTTGCTGTTGATGGAGAGAGGATGAGGGTGAGGGGATCATTTCGGTCAGTGGCTGGCTTTAATGTGTCCGAGTGCTTTTCACTGCATTTATTTGCGATGGGTGTTCGAAGAAAATGATGATGTTGTTCCATCAAGTTCACAAAATAAATAACCTTTTTCTTTTTCTTTTTTTTTTTTGTGGTTGGTACTAAACTATGGATTAGAAATATACTTGTGACCCTTGAACCTTCCCTCAAAATTCATTTGGTATACCGTTGGGAATGAGATAGAAATGGCATAGAATTGCTAATTCCATTCTATTAGATTCGAAAATATAGAAAAAGAGATTATAACTTATCAATTTCATGTTTATTGATAGGGACATCAATGAATTTATAGGGTCCATAGCATTTGAATTTCAAACGTCAGATTATATTAGGAATCCAATCTAATCTCAGCTACAAGGTGAATCAAACGTGCTCCAATTATTTTAATTTAGTTTGTCTTAAAATATTGCATTTCTGAGATTTTATCTGTTTGATAGGATGGCACATCAGCTGCTCCATCAATCTTAATTGATTTTATGCAATGAAACATCAGGAGTGTAGCTTTTTAAAAATATGAGAGACTAAATTGTAATAATTAAAAATTTATTGATCAAAATAAATTTTGAATGAAAGATAAAAGATTAAAGAACATTTTATCTTATTATTTATCTTTTATTATTTTTATCTTAATTTTTAAAGGTTCTTTAATCTTCATCTCAAGAATTTTAATGGACTAATTTGGTAAAATCATTTTTTTTCTTATCAATTTTTTTTTTTTTTTAACTTAAAGAAATCTTTAATCTTGATAGATATTTGAGTTGCTCATATGTGAGGCTTCCACCCATCCTAATCTTTAAATCCTCCACCTCCTTTTAACCATTTCAATAGATCTTGCAGAAAAGGATTTCGATTTTTTTATTTTTATTTTTTTTTTTATTTTTTAAGAGGATCCCTTGAACTGCTGTCAGTTGATTGTTCAAATGACTTTCCTCCAGCATATTTTGTCAACCAAAATGGAATCGACTTGTAGTCGTTGCTACAGTGGAGTTAGAAGAGTGATTTGCACGGGATCAATTTGAGGCTCTCGTGCAAGTCAATATCAGTAAGTTGAAGAAAAATCTTGGGTCTTTTATTGCAGCCACACTAACGCACTTCTCATGATGGTTATCACCATTTATATCTCATTGCAAATCTTAGATAGCTTAGTTTGTCATTTTACAAGGTTTTTCTTGGGATTTATCCTCTTGCTTAAAAAAAAAAAAATATTTTCACTCAAAATTTATTTTGATTCATAAATTTTCATTTATTATAATTTAGTTCCTCATATTTTTAAAAAAAATTGCATTCCCAATATTTTATTATATAGGGTGTAATACCCAAAAGTAATCCTACATCAAATAAAAAAGAAAAGTTTTAAGACTTTATGGCTTAAGTTTACTTACTACTTAAGTTTTTGAGATTATATGGATTCAACATGCTAATAGATTAATTGAAACAGCAGAAATTAATGGAATATCTGATGTGTCACCTTGACATGAACACATGGACTATTCGAATTACTTTAGTTCATTATATAGGATCAGTTAAAATTGATAGAATATCTGATGTGTTACATATAATATTTTTAAAATATAAGAGATTAAACTATAATAATTAAAAGTATGAAGATGAAAATGAATTTTGAGTAAAAGTTTGCTGATTAGAACTATAATGACTTTGTAAAACATGAAGTTATGAAGGTGATAGAATGGTTTTAAGTTTCGCAGCAAAAGATGAATGTATTAAGGTATTTAGAATCATTTGCTAGCCATACAAGTTTATGAAATTTGTGCTTAGGAAAAATAACCAAGCTATGAATTTGTATGGTCCATGGCCATGAGGAGTTGCAGGTATGGACCGAAAACTTTCATACTTCAAAGCAGATGCTCGAGATGTACTCATTTTTTACAAACACTTTCGTGAAGGATGGTATGATAGATGCCTGGAGAAATAAGTCATTCAATATGTGAACGGGAGAATACTCAGAGAGAATACTTCAGACACCCATCAAATGTGGACAAATTTTTTTCTTTTGGATCCATTGATATTGACCTAGAAATTTCATAATCTATCATCCCTGTGTCTACGCCACACCAAGTCCTTCTTGCTCTGTAGCAGAAGAATGGTTCATGTGCATCAAAAATGAACCTCCTAATATTATTTCATAAATAATTATATAACAATATTAAAGAATATCCCAATTGTGACTGCATAATTAATTAATTACTATATAATTTATTCTAATTATTTCATTAACTACCATAGCTTTCAATTGCTTCTTTATTATTATTATTTTTTTAATAAAATTTTCTAAAATTTCTTCATCTCCATCAAGATCTCACCCATGCAATGCATTCATCATCAGGTAAGTAGTTAATATTTTTAATGGACTATAATGGACAATATGAAGTTGTTAAACCAGAAAATTAATGTTAGAAATCAAATTGCGAATGATAAAGTTTCCATCCTATCAAAACCTTGACATGTCATCTAAGATATCCAGAAAGTTGCTCTTAACAAATGCTTAAACATTACAACTAATCATTAGTTATATAAGAGTATAATTGAAGTCAGTATAATTGAAGTCTTTTTGCTTAACTGCCAATAAAAAACATGCAGCTGGTGCCAGCAATTGGTGGGGGACTGCGCCAGTGAAATGAAGTCTTCCAGTTCTATCCTCCTGTCCTCAAGCAAGAGTCCAACCACTCCTACCAATTCCCAGCAACACCCCAACCATCTAGAAACTAAGGTAGCTAATATATATTGTTATTTTATTTCATTCCAGCTATTTTTTTAAACTTATATTCAAGTTATCTATTATATATTATGATTGGACATGTGTCGTGCATCTAGGACATGATCCCTATGGTTGGCAAAGAAACAAGTCAGAAGAAATAAATAACATAGAATGGTCAAAGAAACAAGTGAGAAATAACACCGAGAGATTAAGTGGAGCCCGGGTGGAGAAAGCGTCAAGGATTTGCATCACACGCAAAGAAATTAAACTCTTTGATCAATATATTAAAAAAATAAACAATAAGGAAAATTCAAAACCAACAGCTAGCCAACTGCTTAAATAATAATAATAATAATAATTGGAGTCCGTGGAGGTTGACCTTGACCTGATCCTTGCCTCGAGCTGTAGTCTTCGGACGTGCCGGACCCGGCTCGCACACGCACGCACCGGAACGCCGTGTAGCATGGACCAGGCCAAGGAAAGCTTCCGAGCGGCGCACGTCAAATATAGGCCCCGGTTACTTCCCGGCCGTCAATACTTGCTGCCAACCGGACCCGTCGTCTTTCCCGCGGTTTCTTGATGAGGCGGAGCTCCGCGCCGGCGTACGGCGGCCGGAAACCGATAACCACTACCTGGAACTCTAGCACCACCAGCCGGAGGTCCCAGGACAGCTGGGACGTCTCCCATAGCTCCACCTCCTCGGTCTCCTCTGGCGGCAGCAAGTTGTTGTCGTCGAAGTCCGGCCGGAACCCGGTCTGGATCGCCGCCCGGGCGTTCGGGTCCTGCTTCGCCCCGCAGGTGGTGAGGTCGGAGAAGGGGGATTTCTCGGAGGAGGACTTCAAGCCGTCTTCTCGTAAGTTTCTTTCCTCCTCGCCCCCCCCCCCCCGCGAAAAGGAAATTTGAACGTTAGGTTTGAAGCGGGTGAAGTTGGTTCATTTTAGAATTTAGCGCTCGTTTTTGCTTGTATTCTTGTTTTTATTGGGAAATAGACGTGAGGAAAAGTTGTCTTTTTGTGTGGGTAAATTTAAAAAATTGATTTTTTTGCCTCCTGGTTTTAAATGGTTTTGATCTGTTTGTGTGGACAAATAAATCCTTGGCTCAGCGGAATTTTTCTCGCTGTTTAATTAAAATTTTGGATTTTATAGTTTCAGGTTGGCATCATGCTTCAAGAATATTCTCTTAGATTTATATGATATCCAGGAAAATTGTGTCATTAGTTCGAGATCCTGGGAAAAATAGAGATTTTTGATGATGGGTAATCTCCATGAATTTTTCCCCAAATTTTTTGTTTTTCTACCAGAAATCTTCTAGGTTCTACTCTTGTTTCCGATATGATCTTGGAATATATTTAAAATATATAAAGGTGATGAATTAATTGTTATGATGGATTAGATGGTTCAACAAGTGAATTTTAGTGAATTAATGATTTTGATGTATTGATATGAGAAATTGACCTCTTTGATCGATCGTTGTCAGTCACTCCATCGCGTAGTACCTATGGAAGCTCCCGTGGAAGCTCTTATGCTAGCGAGAAGAGGAGATCAGGCAGGGGAATATATAATAATCCAATTAATACTTCCCATAGAGAGCCTGGAAGTGCAAGATTCACCATGGCGGAGATCCACAAGGCGACTAAGAATTTCTCACCAGCTTTGAGGATTGGACAAGGTGGCTCTGGTACAGTCTACAAAGGCCAACTAAATGATGGCACCCTTGTCGCAGTTAAGCGTGCCAAAAAGGTTGAATGCAGTTGTTTTAAGCTTTCTTTTTGAGCAAATGTCTATGGCCTTTTGAACTCCCATTTCATTACCCTTTATGAAATTCTCGAAAAACTTATGGCTTTTTTCTTGATTTGTGTTGGCTCGAGACTGATATCAGTATTGATCTGTGATTCTTTGCAGAATATGCATGATAACCGTCTCAGTGTGGAATTCCAGAGTGAGATTCAGACTTTGGCACGTGTTGAGCATTTGAATCTGGTCAGGTTATATGGGTATTTGGAATATCAGGATGAGAGGATTATTGTTGTTGAATACGTCCCCAATGGAACTCTTCGAGAACATCTTGACTGTAAGCCTTTACTGGACATTTTCTCTCTGTTGTTATTGATTATGTTACAGTTCCACCTTCGGCTGTTCTGATTCTCATTATACTATTGTTGATATTCAAAAGGTATTGTCATTGTGTGGGCTTTATTTTGGTCTGCTGCTGTTTCGTTTAATTATTTAACATTGGGATGCCGACATGGATTTGAAATTCAGGTCAACGTGGAAGACCTCTAGACCTTGCTGCACGGCTGGATATTGCAATTGATGTTGCTCATGCTGTCACATATCTTCATATGTACTCAGGTATGTTTAAAAGTGTTCAGATGTTTTGTTACTCTCATGTGTTTCTATGGTTATAACTGAAGATATCAGGTGGATGATAGAGAACAGTGGTGCATGATTTGAGCATATGAGGGATTGGGCTTTTTGTCGACAGTGATATTATCTTTTCCTTTTTCTCTTACTCTGCTACAAATGCTGTGACATCGAAACTTGCAATTTGCCTCCTAAGTTGTTTTTGGGGTCCCATAACCTAGCCTCTGCTGGAAACCACAAAGTTGCACACTGTTATGATCTTGTGCAATGGCAAACAGAAACTTGTGCAAATGACTATAGCGAGACTAAAACAGGGCACCTGAATCTTGCAATAATTGGGAATGTCCAAACAACTCCTTTTGGAGATGAAATAGGCCAAAAACAACCAGAAACAGATCAAGCAACATCATAGAGATATCATCGCCATTGGGAACACATGAAAGGCACAACCACACAAGAAGAAGATTGTACATGGAAAACCCCTTGGGGAGAAGACACAAGGAAAAATCCACTATAAAACTTAGAATGACGAAAATCTCTCAAAACTTTGCCCAAGGTTTTGGTGCATTACAAATAGATGGGGGTATGCAAAAGTTACCTCCTTTTCTTTCTCTCCGAGAGACTCTTCTCTGAGTTTCTGTAGACTTAGGAATGACACTCCTTGCTCTCTTCTCCAAATCTTCATTTAGCTTAGATACAAGAAGTCTTCTTTATTTGTCTCTAGCAAAACCCTGGAGGATCTCCCAGTTTTTCCTTCTCCTCTTCGCTTTCTTCTTCCCTTCGTCTTTTCCTCCCCACACTATTCAACGTGATAGGTATCTCACATTAAAAATGAGGAAATTCCTCATGGGATGAACCCAAGGGATACCACTTCTACTGTCTTCCTCTTTCCAAGAAGATTTAAAGGAATCCCCAGTCTCACTTTTCATGGAAGCCATCTTACCTTAAGCGAGGGAACTTCTCAGGTGTTGAACCTAAGGAACATGGTAGGCCCAACATAGTCTAGGTCTCTTCATGGGATTGAATCCATGGAACACTAAACTTAGTATAAACTAATGGCCTCCTTGTAGAGCTGGACCCCATGGTATATACATCCAACGCAAAGTTAGGCCTTCTCATAGGGCTGGGCCCTATGGCATACACCGAGGTCGTGGTAGCAACCAAGTGCTTGACATTTTCATCTCTTGTGGTGTCCATGAAACACTAAATTTTCATTTTGCCAACCTTCTCTGTTTACAACTGCATTAAACAAAGCAACACTACTGTGTAACGGGCTGCATCTACATCATTCATGCAAACATATTATGCATTCCTAGATAAAACATTCCTTATTCGCCCTTTTATGGTTGAACTAAGCCCATAACCTGTAAGAAGAATGCGGTTGGGCAGTGGGTCAGGGCATCTTCAATAATGAGATCATGGGAGCATAGGCAAGGAGGACTATACATTTATGTGCAGCTGAAAATCCTGGGGTATTCAAGGAAGATATATGGGAAACTATCATAGTAAAGATTCTGCATTTAGATGAATTCCTAGAATCATTAGGTATCCCAGAAAAAATTGGTTTTGCTAGCATGGGAATCCATGCTTGAACCTCCAACATCCTGTTGCATGTGCTTTTGGTAAACAGAAGTTGAGAGCTTCTTTTAGATCCCTTCTTTTAAAATTTCTTGTCCTGATTCATAAAAAATTTGCTTCCATGCAGATCATCCTATCATTCACAGGGACATTAAATCCTCCAACATTCTTTTAACGGATAATCTCCGTGCTAAGGTTGCTGATTTTGGGTTCGCACGACTTGGTGCGACTGAGTCTGGAGTTACCCATATTTCCACCCAAGTTAAAGGCACTGCAGGCTATCTAGATCCAGAATATCTCAAAACTTATCAACTCACAGAGAAGAGTGATGTCTTCTCATTTGGTGTGTTGCTTGTGGAATTGGTATCTGGGAGGCGCCCTATAGAACCAAAAAGGGTGCTCAAGGAACGGGTCACGGCAAAATGGGTATGTATCAAGCTTCTTCCATTACAGATCTTTCACTTTCTGGTCCATAGCGAATCTTCTGGATTAAGTTGCATGACAACAATGTGGATGTTTATAGTATCTTGCATGTATGTAGTGTGTTATTTTTTCTGCTTGCTTGGTATAGAATGGTTTGTTGATGTTAATTTTATGGTAAACTCTTTTCTTCTCCAACGTGTCTTTTGTGAAAGTGCAGGCAATGAAGAAATTTACGGATGGGAATACGATACAAACATTGGACCCAAATCTATCACGAAGCCCTGCCACAAATCTGGCAGTGGAACAGATACTTGAGCTTGTATTCCAGTGCTTAGCTCCAACCAGACAGGGCAGGCCTCCCATGAGGAGGTGTGCAGAGATCTTATGGAGCATACGTAAAGACTACAGAAACCTGTCTTCGGCTTCCTTCTCCCAACCATCCTTTGAAAGGAATGCTTCTCTAGACCACAGGAAGGAAGTGAAAAGCTGATGGGGTGAAATTCTATGTTGTGGAGAATCTATTTACTTTGAAGAAGCTCAGAAGGTCCAGTTTGGGATCGCTCAAAGATGACACTGGATCAGATGGATGTTCTTGCTATTTAGCGTTTGGCTGGTTTCAAGGGTGATGTTATTTTACGGGTTGTATTCATAGAATATTATGTAGGGAAGGCAATTTTATAGGCTCTCTTGTTGGGAAGCTCTTGTCTAGTTTTGTTTAGTCGGGAGGTGAAACCATTCCAGTGCTGTTTGATATGTATATATTTTTTTTCCTTTGTTGCCTGACGATTCTCTATCAACCAACGGAATGCGACGCAAGTTGGATGCTGCTGAGGTTATGGACGAGAAGAAAAGTTTAACAACAGATACCTAATCCAACCTGCAAGCTAGATCTTAATTCATTCAAATAAAAAAAAAAAAATAGGGCAGGTTTTTATATATATATATATATTTTTTGTACCCGAATCTAATGACTGAAGCTGAAATAATCTGAAATTTTTTTAAATCAGCTTGGATCATGGGTGATCCAAAATAACACAATTGCTTATTTAGATATGAGGATATAATATATTTTTAATTTTATTTATTTTAAATTTAAATTTTATCTAAATAGTATCATATAATTTATAAATTATTTACTTGATTAATATTTTAATATTTTATATGAAAGATTATATATATATATATAATGTAGTTGATACTAATATAACTCAAAATGATAGGATTAAAAGTATATTTTTTAAAGTTAAGTGTAAGGATCGATATCAATATCTTTAAACACCTTTTAAGAGGATAGAAGAGTAGAATCGTACATGATTTTACTCTTTTTTTTATTTTAATATTTATTTATTTTATTTTGTAATCTAATTAATAATTTGACATTGATATTTATTTAATTTTAAAAATATATTTTTATGAACTATTAATTAATTATATCATCTTAATATTTTATAGGTCTATAATTACTATTTCTATTAGTATCTAATTATGTTGTAATTTTATATCTAACTGCACTACCATTTAAAATAATAAATATATAAAAAGAAAAAAAATTAATAACTGATAAATTATTTATAAAGAACAAAGAAAAAAAAAGCATGCATTAAATTCTTAAG
This sequence comes from Metroxylon sagu, assembly GCA_017589505.3. NCBI lineage: Eukaryota > Viridiplantae > Streptophyta > Magnoliopsida > Arecales > Arecaceae > Metroxylon > Metroxylon sagu. The sequence goes on from JACVBY030000418.1 coordinate 155,773, forward strand.
CTTTGTTTCATTTTAATTTAATTATTAAGGATTAGATTTTAGCTTTAGTCAGTTAAATGTGAAGCATTTTAGAAAAAGCCTTCAAAATAATCTGTCCTAAATGCTAAGGCTTGCAAACTGACAATAGGTCAAATCAGCATAGTCCTTTTATTTTATTTTGATTGGCAGCTAACCTGCCAGTCTAAGTCTAGTCAGGCTTTATTTCTTGAGAGCAAAAGCCTTCTTAAGAAAGAACTATGGCCAGGATTAGGTGTTTAAATAAAGTGGGAGAATGAAGAGAACTAAAAGATAACATGCTTAACTATTTTGCTGCTTGCCTTCCCCTTTTTGCGTGTATGTTTTATGGTGTCCATCGACCATCTATTGCAGACTCACATGCAGTAATTGATTAATTGGGCTAGCTTCTCATGATTTTGGATTTGGAAATTGAGTAGGCTGCACTTAACCAATACTCTCTGTCTTGTTTTCTTCTATCACTGAAATCTCTTCAACTCTCCAAGATAGGAGACTCCTGAAAGGAGTTGGGAGAGTTCTCTTTTAGCTGAAGCCAAGAGAGAGGTGGATGGAGGAAGAAGGAAGCCACAAGAGAGGGGCTTGTCATCAGATTCGTAAGGATCAAATCCAACAATTCAGGCTCTTTTTTTTTTTTGGTGCTCTCCAAAGGATCTGTTTTCTGTTGAGAGCTTGTTATCCATCATTGGTAGTGAGGATTTTCTACTCTCTTATTATTTGTAATCCATCTATTGGTGAGCTGTAGCTTGTTATCCAAATGTTTGTTGTCCTCTTGATGTTTTATGCATCGCTTTGGTTGGGAGACTTTGCCATGTTAAAATTATGATATGCCCTTCTCTTTAATTGTCATTGTTTGGGATTATTTACATTGGTCAGGTCCAGTTCTAATATCTATTGTATAAAAGGGGAACACTTGGTTCCTCAACATTTTTTAGCTCTTTCTCTCAACTATAAAAATTACTCAAATCAAGCTTGACTAGCTTGTCAAATGCATGACGATGACTCACTCCACAGGCCGAGTGTGAAATTGGAGCTTAGTCTAATTGGAATCAGATTGGTTTTAACTCATCTGAATTCAACTTGATTATAAAATTTCTCATCTAAATCTATATGTTCGACGCAGTCAGATCGGCAAGTCTTGGCCGAAACTTGCTTCTCTCAATGCCAATCAGCATGGGGGAGACCATAAATTTCAAACATGAACTTGGTCAATTGAAGGATTAATGGAGCGTTTTCACAGAGGAATTCCAAGAGTAGAGTTTTGAGAAGGTAAGAAATGGTCTAGAGAGGATCTCTTTCTTCAAGAGAGGGGGGTAGTTGCAGGTGTTATCCCCTAGTTGCATTGTTGGAAAGAACAGCCATTGGCTTCAGCCATTACCAGGAGAGCAATTTGTTGAAAAGAAATTTTTCGAAAAATAGAATAGGTCAAGAGGAATTTGTACACGTCTTTAGTACCTAACAACTGGTGACTTGATCTCCCTTGCCTCTGGGGACGACAAAAAAAAAAAAAAAAAAAAAAAAAAAAAAAAAAAAAAAAAAAAAAAAAAAAAAAATAATTTGTTCACATTTCATCTTACTATTTAGTTTAAGTGTTTGTGATAGATGCTTCAACTTGCAACTAATGTTTTAGAGGATAAAATTTACATAATTCCAACGGTTGTTGGTAGCATCGCTGACTTATACAATAAATTAGGTATATACTTATGTAATGCATAGATGCTAATATAATTTAAATTTTAAAGTCAAAAATATAAATTTATTTTTTATTTTATATTTTTAAATTGAAAATTTAAAGTTATATATATATATATATATATATATTTAATGAACCACTTCTAAAGTTTGAAACCCAATGAGGCATAAAATAAATCAAATAAATGAACTAAATAAAAAATAAAATTTTAAAAAGAGTTTAATGTTTTAGAATGTAGATTAAAAAAAAATGATGAAATCTTTTCTTTTGAAAGAATAGAGCTGATAGAATCCAAATGAAGTAAAACTCTTTTGTAGTTAAAATCTGACTATGATAGAAATAACTATCATAATCCTGACGAGATCTTGGAGTTTGATTCTAAATGCTCATAACTCTCTTTTTCTCTAGCTTTTTGTCTTTTATGGATCATTTGATTTATGGTAATTTATCTTGATAAACTGAGATTGCCACGTAAATTATCATATTTAACAATTAGACATGATAGTTTGTGTATTAATATTTAATTCCCGATAATCTAAAATGTAAAAAGTAGGAATCAAAAATTACCAAAGTTTAGTCATGTTAAATTACATTCTTGACTGCTATGCAAATTATCATATTTAGCAATTAGATACCATACTTTAAGCAATAATATTTAATTCCCAATAATCTAAAATCTGAAAAGTAGGGATCAAAAATTACCAAAATCTAGTCATGTTAAATTACATTCTTGACTTCCATATAAATATTTAATAATACTCAAACTAATTTTATATTTAAATATTTAATATTTAATGTATAATATGATATTTTATACTAAAATTAAATTTAATATTAATATACTATTTAAAGTTTTAAAAACTATTATATATTTATATATAATAATATGTATAATATTAAATATTAAATTATTAATATTTATGACTACTTGCATATATATTACTAAATATTTATATATTATGTTATATATAATATATATTAAGTATTTATAATATTTAAATTTATAATATTTCTAAAATTAGTTTACAAAGAATTTTGATTTTTATCGAAAGTTTTGATATTCTAACATAAAGGAGAGAAGGACACTTAAAAAATAAAAAAGATTTATAATAAAATTTAAAAATATGATAAATTAAGTATCGTATTTTATTATTATGAATCAAATACGATGATCTTCTTTTCTGAGAATCTGATTATCAAAGATAAAATTAATAAAAATACAAAAAATGTATGCCACCTTATCTCATTGTTGAAATGAGCTGGTGGATCCTTCTTTCTCCCAACATAAAAGTTAAAAGCTGGCATAAAGCGTTGGGTAGCATTCAGTGGTTCATGTTTCGGGTGGTCACCATGCAACTCTGCAAGCATGCAAACACAAACGCACAGCCTGCTTGCACGTGTATACTCCCAGCCCGCACGCGCACAACAGTTCAACTTTCTACGGTGCACAAACACATGCATAGAAATCAATGTTTTGCATCCATAAACATGGGGCATATTTTTATGCGTAAAAGCATGCATGCAACGAACGTATATGTATAAAGTATCATCAAGGTTTCTCTAATACAGTGTATACAGATGCGATATGGATTGAAGAGGAGCCATCCAATCCAGCATTCATTGCAAGGAAATGAGTACCAAATAGTTTGAATTCCATCATTTCAAATGCATTGCTGCAAATTTTATAGCAATGACAGAACTTATTTTTCAGGCCTTATTTTCCACCATTATTAAACATGGCAAGTTAAAAGAAAGCAATATGGATGAACCTATCTCACCCCACAAAATTTCAGACAGACTGCCCCTTTATGTAACTATACATCTATAAAAACTGAACAATAGACCTGATATTTTTCCCTCTCTGCACCCATTAACTGTACAATTGTCGTACGTCGGAGGCATTAGATGGATCAGATTAATCTGATCAGTTGGCTTCCTTCTTACACTTAGTCTCGCATCATCATCATAGCATGATGTAGCAAGACATAAATAAAATCCCCAAAATGTCTGGGATGCCAACTTCTTTGGACGTTGATGGACTGCAGCAAATTCTCAAACAAATGAATTTTGGCTCCACCAGTACTGTCACACCTTGCTTGACACTACCTATCATTATAAATGCACAAGACCACCAGTTCTCTGTTTTCTGTTTACTCTGTTTGCTCTGTTCTTGATGATGAGTCCTGCCTTGTTAGCTGATATTCCGGCTCCTGGTGCCCATTGCTTCTATTTGTGGAAATCGAGCACAAGAAGAAGAAGGAAGATGTGTAGATGGTGATATGCCACAAGCTGCAATCGAATAAATTATCTATATCAAGTAAGAATCATCTCAAGCAAGCATATTTGCATGTTAAAACATTCATCTAAATTCAGAGCTTCTCTGCGCTCTCCACCGGCATACAAGCGGGCATGGAGGTACAGCTGGGACTATCAGATTTCCACTGAACAGGAGTCATATTTGACAGTCATGCTATATGAGCTGATGCAATATAACAGAACCCTTGAAAGCAAGCAATGATTGCATGAGTAATATATATGACTAAAAGATCTCATACCTATGCCATACCCAGTAACTTTCATTGGTTTCCATTTTCCAGCTTGTTGCTGCCAAAGCTAATGCAATAAAACCCAATAATATAAATCGCCAACGAAATCTTTTCTGCAGTGTTTTCATAAGATTCCAGAACCAACTTTTAATATTCTGCCATCTGCAACAAAGTCAGAATGAGCTATTCAAAAACTCCAATAGATTTACTGTGGGCTCTTGAGATGCTAGACTATAGAATTTGCAACCAATCATAGGCCTTTTACAATTATAGGGTTCTTAAGGAAAAGGGCAAATTACCAATGATGCCACCGGACCAGATGTTACTCAACATCAAAATTACCCATCAATATATAATATGGATGCAAAGATATAATATTCAGTAATTTTGTGGAAGCACACCTTTCAGGCATATTTAAATCAAATCTTGGTGGACAGTATATGGGTCTGCGTGCCGTGGAAAACTCTAAAAACCATCCGAAAAGAAGACCAAGAGTGCCTATTGCTATAACAATGACAATATTTGCTGACCTGAAATTATGATAATAACCATGTGTCTTGAGAACAAGAAAATGGAGGGAGAATCTTAATATAAAATCATTTGTGCAGCATACATACCTGGTTGCACCCATAACAGCCAACAGAGCAGTGAGAATAGAGACACATGTGTGGATGGCTCTTTTTGAAGCCTCATCGATTGTAGCCATATATATGAAAGTGCTCACCACAGCCATAAAAGAAAGCCAAAAATCTAAAAACTGAAGCCAGAAAGAATCATGTGTTCATCAATTAATAATTTTAGTGGCCAGGAAAAATGATGCACAGAAATATCACATAAGCATTTCATATTAGTAGCAATCTACTAGTTCCTAAGTGAACAATGAATTCAGATAACCGTTCAAACTATATTTAACAAAGTAATTTAATATTATATCTTTTTTCTTCAAAATACTATTTTGAATGCCAAAATTATCCTTTCGGATATTTAACTCCTGCCTAACCTGACTTAACATGCCAATAGGTCAAAGGAGGTTGACCCGAGCCTCTTGGTAGGTCATCTTTGTCGCCTTGGAACCAACCCCTTTACCTAGTTCAAAAAGTGTGAGACCTCATGCTGGTGTGTGTTTAGCCTCATATCAATTATGTACTGGGTATAACTTTGATACTTATGGGACCACCCAATCCAAATAATACCTTCTAGCTAGTCTTTTTTGGGTGATATCATAGGTTGTTATGAATAGTATCTGAGAAAAACTGATCCATGTCTCATGTGAAATAGGAGACACTACGGATAGCTTTTTTAGAGTCACCCAAAGGGTGTTCTATGAATGTGATTGGATTTGATTAAAATTAGATTTGGATTGCCAGATTTGTAAGGACACTATGGCTTGTATGAGAGTATGTGAGAGGTAGTATTAGAGTATATTTAGTTCCATATTGGCGATGCACTGGATATATGTTGGGTACTTATATAAGGCCAAAAATCCAAATAGTACCTTCTAGCTAGCTTTTTTGAGTGAGGTCTTGGGTTATTATAAAAGGGAAGAGGAATAGAGGGGAAGCTAAGTAAAGGAGCCATGGTGAGTGGTTGGCTAGATGATGGAGGTATAGCAAGTTGGGCAATGAGGTCGCAATGGGTTGGTAAGGTGGTAATGAAGCAAAAACAGTGGGCTAATGAGATGATGATAAGGCTCGAAGGTGGCAATGGGGCAGTTGAGAGGAGACTAATGGGGAGGATATGACTTGAACATGATGGAGTGGATGGTAAAAGCAATTTATAGCAAGTGCCATGATTTACCTACCAAGGCTTGATATACATTTTTGACCCTTTTCCTAATAACCTAAACTTTTGGGGTCTAATTTACATTATTAACTCATTCCCTCGCAACTTGAACTTTTGGTGACTAGTGATTATTTGACATTACCGCAAGAGACCATACTCAAAGCCCAAGAGTAGGGGAAGAAGATAATAAAGGGATGGGAGAAGAGGAAGAGGAGAGGAGAGGAGAGGAGAGGGAAGGGATCGCTGTGAGGAGGGGAAGATGGGAGTGTAGGATGGAGAGAATGCAAGAAAAGCTGGGTCTAAGTTTGGAGCTTCCTAACTTTAGATGCACGGCTGTGATTGTTCCATCTCATTTTGTTTTTAGTTGAGGTATTAATTGCACACTATTTGGATTATGTACTGTTACCCATAAACTAATATTAAGTTTGTAGTTACAAAATAGGGGTACTTACAAGGAGCCTTTATATGGTATTTTAAAATATGGTTCATATACATGACCCAACAAATTGGCACCCAACAACCCAAACTCGATCTGACCCACTAGTGAGTCTCCCATGCTTGAGCCATAACCAATTGGTTGACCCTACAGGTCAGGTACCGGTTGAGACCACCAGCTCTATTTGTAAAGCATAATATACATCCTTGCCCTCCAATAAATTACAGCAAATTTTGAACTTTCTGGTAAATGTAATAATAAACCACCAAAACATTTTGCAAAGAGAAAAAAAACAGTGGGTTCTCTTGACTTGTGTCATGGATGCTAAAATGATCGTTATCCGTTAGCTAGAACTAAATGAGATGTTAATGGATTTACTCTCATTTTCATTACATTAGAATCATAATTTTTCTTGCAACTAAAGATAGTGCTGCCATTATGATCTCCATTACTATCTAAAAACCTGTGACCATATCATGGTCTATCAAGTCAGAAGTTTCGTTACAATAATGATATAATTTAAGAAAAATCAATAAGCCATATAAGTTCTGTTTACTAATCAGAAACAGCATAACAGGTTAAAAAGAAAATGGTTCAGTCAAAATGTTAGCCACTGTCTAAGTAATTTAGTTACAAGCAGTGCAACACACTATCATCATAGGAACTGATAGACAAGCATAAGGTGCAAGAAGCATACCTGTAGTACATGAAAGGACAGGACACACCAGGTACCTACATCACATGCATGATATAAACCACTTGAAATTCCACTTGAAGTGAAGAGGACCCATTCAGCGTATGCCTTAGAACAAATGCAATAAGGCATTAGCAAAAACCATTTTTTATTTATTTCATGCAAAGCTAGCAAAATACAAAATAACAAACAACTATTTAGAGATTAACAGTTATAGAAAATACAACAATTAAGTGTCTCCAATGCACAATATAAAAAGGCTGAAGTGCAAACAAAATGATGATCACTTCTTGGCAGGCCAGAAGTGGAGATAAATGCATAAACTGGATAACATTCTCCGAATATCTACATAAACATACAATTATCAGGATCCATGACTGTTATTAGGTGCCTTAGATCTAGAGGGCCGTTTATCAATTATAATTAGGCAGATATACTGCAGAATGTGGTAAATACTATCAATGGAACTGCATTTCTGTTTCCAAGAAATGGCCAAAAAGCCCAATGGCATTCACCAATCCTGACAGCTCCTCTTGCAGAACCCTAAAGCTCAGGAAACCACTATGACTATATAAACATGCCCTTGTCAGGGCCCATGACTGTTATTAGGCACCCTACCCTACACTGAGGGGACTGTTTATTAAACAATACAATCAGGAAGATATCCGGCAGATTGTGATAGCTTACCATCAATGAGACTACATTTATATCTCTAAGAGAAGGCCAAAAAGCCCAATGGCATTCACCAATCCAGACAAATCCTCCTTGTAGAACCCTAAAGCTCAAGAAACAACTATGCAAAGAAACAACTACATGTTTAAGAAAAAAAAAAAAAATCCCCCTTCCATATAAGTTGCATGTTACCATCGGTTAAGTGAATCAGTTGGCGTTGGCATCCTTGAGTTAATGCTAGAAGGTGTCTCTAGGATGCATCAGATGTCCAACATATGCAACACAATTTGCATCAATAAAGTGACAGTTCATCTCTTGAAGAAAAAAACAATTACATGTTTAAGGGGAAAAGATCAACAAATTTCTCCTTCCATATAATTTGCATGTTAGCATCAGTTGAGTGAGTAAGTTGGCATTGGCATCCTCAAGTTAATGCTGGGATGGTATCTCTGGGATGCACCAGATGTCCAACATATGCAACACAATCTGCGTTAATATAGTGATGGTTCCTCTCTTGAAATAATAATAAAGAGATGCCTTTTACAATTCAATCAATCCTCTTTGCCAATTAAGCTTGAGTTAAAGTCATAATCAAACAATCTTCTTGCCACAAACAGCCCAACCAATGCTAGTTTACACTCAAAAGAGACGAGTGAGTGGTGCCCATGTGTATAACTTGGTTCTATTGAGAAATAACAGTTTTACCTTGTGTATTGCATAAGTTGGATTTACTTGCATGGTTTTAATTTTGTACTTGATTAGACCATTTATGCACCTTTTTTTCCAGCAATGCTTGCTCTAATGTTTTTGGTATACTAGTGGAACTTATTAAGTGATAAGAATAACTCCGCCTACATATAAGTTTTTTATATATAACCGGTCTTAAGTCCAAATAAAGGAGGAGGGTTGCGGTAGGTTGACGATCAGCATAAAACTATAGTCACACCCTATGAACATGATAGCTAACTCCAACTAGTTTGGAATTAAGGCTTTGTTGTTGTTGTTTATTAAGTGATAAGAATAATCCATGCAAGTACTGCTAATTAGAGCAATACACAGGACATATAATTGTCATTTTCTGACAAGCTCAGGTTAGAAAAACTGGAAAAAATGAAGAAATATAACTGTACCCATATATGATAAGTTTCAAATCTTGTCCATATTGATCAGGTACAAGTATACAACATCCTCAAGATAGTTCTGCAAGCAACAGGCCCAAACCACTCCATGCACTCATTACCCAGCTTAAATTTGTAATTTGTTTTCTGATTTGGTACAGGCCAGAACTACATCAGTATGCTGTCATTACAAATACGCACATATAAGAATTTTAGCTTATTATTGGATTGTGCTTCAGTACTTTTTTCATTAATCAAATTTATTATTGATTTAAATTCTCAGCCTTAATTTGAAGGAGAGCAAAACCAACATTTCATACATTCATGAGTTAAGCCATTGGAGTAACCTTAATCTTTCCTCCTTTTCATTTCGTTTGTTCATAAAATTCTTTCCATCTTAAACCTTCAGAATCGATTTCTTTCCTTCGTTCAATATCTTGTTCCCTTCCTTTATTCTACCATAGATGGAAGTGAATCATTTATTAACCCAATGGAGTAATGAAAAGAACATTTACATGTGTAATGAAATCATGGATCTTTGAGGATTGTTTCCTGTGCAAGCACCTGCAACACGACACCTGCAATAGGGGAACAAGCTGGAGGCATTCTTGTGCATGTCGAGAACTGCCTCGGTTTCCCTCTCACCTTTCCACACTGTCTCAACAGAAAGCCTCACAAGCACATTAGAGTACTGAGGATGAGATAGGGACCAAGTCCGTGGAGTATCAATTTATAATCTTCCTCATTCATCATAGGTGGTTGTGGAGATTCAGATGGGTATTATCCCCTTTGTAGACAGTCATGGGTTATGAGATGTGATACATCTCTACATCTGATAACCTTTATTTTGATGGAGACTGATTTTAAAAGCATAGTGCATGCAACAACCCCAAAAGAAAACAAAGCCTAGCATATGTGTTTGTATGAGCCAAATCAAGAAGGGCCTTTAGACAGACAAATCCAACATTCTCTCACTTGGCCCACCCTAACACATCAACCCTCATTTTAACCTTTCGAGAAAACATTTATGAAACATTTGTAAAAGAACTTTTATTTAATAAATCATGCTTGGAAATGCAAAATGGAAAGATTAGCATGGTACAAGTCATGGTGGCAAATGCACAATTTGTGATTAATGTGGCATTCCCTCTTAATAAATAGACAAATGACTTCACATCTTCTCCCTGATCTAACCACATTGCCACCACATGGCAGACTGCTCTATAATCCATCAAGTAGAAAGCAGAACATTAAGATTATTAACTGCATCTGATATCACTATTTTATGCAAAGTACCGAGTGCACATCATAAAATTGTTAATGAGTCCTATACAACCCCAATGTTTTTCATAAACTTGGGAGTACATATCTTAATGGATTTATAATCATTATCTCGATAATGATATGTTCCATCAGCACTATACAACTATTGATTGATATGAGAAAATTATTCTGTCAACGAAATCACAAAGAAAACTTACCTTTTGTCGGAGGGACCAAAACGAGGGTAAGATTGCTGCTGCATTTGAAGCAACTAGAAAGATTGATTGCCACATGTGTCCTAGAATTAATGAAGTAACCCATATTAAATGGCAAAGTTTACTCATAATAAAATAGTATGTAGTAGCAAAACCTAGTCAATATGACTGAATGCATTATCTTTTGAAGAACTAATTGATATATGACCAAAAGAAATCACCGAAGAGACAGAAATTCTCTAGTTGATACCACATAACAAACATATTTGGAATTGATCTGTTATGATTTGGTAAATAATTGATTTCACATTATAATTCTAGTTGATTTCACATAACTTTTATCCAGTGCAGTCTACTCCACTATTAAGATTATTGGTTATATCTTATAATGGCCATAAGTGGGAGTTTCCCTTAACACTTTTAGTAAAACATTACTTGGAATTGCAGATCATATGCCCCTTATCTTTTTAGAGCATCACTTTCCCTCTTCTTTCATTTTATTTCATTTTATTATTACTTTATCTCTACCTTTTCTTCTATAAATTTGCTTGAAAGGGTTGTTCATTTAACAAATTTCACCATGTCAGGACAATCTTGGGGCTGACAACAACCAAAACTCAGCATTTTGGTGGACCAAAACCAAGCTTTGAACTTCCAATAGCTACCCAAATTGTCACTTCAAAACAAAACATGTTGTGAATCTGCCGATAATGACCAGCAAGTATCAGTTGTTCCATGTCTCCTATACATGACAGTAAGCTGCAAAAAGTATTTTGTAGTGCATTCTGTGATAATATTCACACAATTGTATTTCATGAGTATGTGCCCTATGGTTATTTAGTATGATTTTACATCATGAAGTATATCTTCTTGAAAAGAAATCCATACCAAATTTTTAGAAATTGGGTAAACCAGCTTTACTTGCACAGCGTTGCATATCTTAGTTTATAAGAGAACATGAACACTGATATGAATAGGTTAAAACATTTATGTGATCCATTATGATTACCTTTCCGTGTAACAAGCTCATTGCTGCAATCAAAGCCTCCATGGTCACGGTCACAGGCACAGTAGCTGTTAGGAAAGAAGCAACACTTATGTTAAAAAGTTCACAACAGGTTAATATGGATTATCTAGATTCTGACCTTCACTGCTGACAAGCAAGTTTAGTATTAACAGTAAACTACAGAAATGTAAAACTTCAGAAACAAATGAATGACCTGTAAAATGTCAGTCCACTTCCATCAACTGAACTGTGACATGCTCCATTATGATTACAATGACTCGGGCATCCATCAAGGGAAATAGACATCATAGTCTGATGTTTGTAATGATTGTCAAGAGGATGCTTCAATCCAACACACCAGGTTCCTTCCCTAGCATATAAAACATAAAATTCAATTCTTTGACCACTTGAATCATTGAATGCCAAAAACGTGGAACCATTGTTACTGGTTGTGCTGTTTGCATAATAGTCCCAGATATCAACAGATGGTAAGCCACCAAATCTGGTGTATATTTCATAATTGATTTTTGTATCTGATGTTAACTGAACATGCATATTAGCTCCCGCCGCACCATGGGGAATATCCAGGAAGAAGTAAGTCCATCCAGATTGCTCAACAGAAGAGTTGCTCAAAAGGTTCTCCAAGGAGAAATCACTGTACTCTGTGGACCCATATTCAACAATAGGAAGATAATATGATTCAAATGGAATGCTTGAACTTTTTTTTGGAACTCTCTGCATGGAGGAAATTCTCAAAGGTCAATGCTACATTACTATATCCAAGTTATATCAAGATCCAAAAAGAAACCTTTCACAAAACTTCAGCTGAATTCAGTCTTTTCAGTTCTCTCACCGTGGAGAAGCAATTAAAAAGCAGGTCAACTTTCACAAAGCTTCAATATAAATGTATAATATTCAATATGATAGAATTATATAACATATCCTTAGTAAAACAAATTAACATACATCTAACAAATCTGTTGACAGTAAACTGGAAAAGTCTTTTCATGAAGAATTAATAAATACAAATGTCCTTTGCACAATGCAAAATTGCAAATAAACTGTTTCACATCCAGACAGCTCATTTTTATTGAAAATGAAGAATGATAAAAAGATACTCCTAAACAAGCCGAGTGCTTTCGACCATTTTGGTCTAAGGGTTGATCCATTTAAAAGATCAAGAATATAGATTGCAGAATATCACTCAAGAAGTCTGTGTCTGTGCAGATTCTATGTACATAGAATGAATACACATTTAGAGACTAAGTATCACATCAATACTGTTGTTCAAGTAGTAAGCCGGACATGAGCATTAGTTTTAGATCAATTCCGTCTTCATACTTGCTAGTGTAAAACAAAAGCCAGGCTTCTATGAGTTTCTTTTAGCACATATTAGGTTGATTTATTTTGATAATTGCAAGTACCTTCTCATTTGTCTTGAGACAATGACTGTAGAAAGCCAACCCTGTACTTTCCCATCAATCTCACCTTCATGGCACTGAAACACAGCTGTGCCAATGCATGCCAAGCACAGGCATGGCCCAGCATGACACGGTACATGTATGCCAGCACCAGGCAGGCATGCCATCAACACCCGATACCTCAATCCTTGAATTTCACTTCTTGTTCTCCCAACATCTATTCCCCCTTCAAAGATTAAGTACTATAATAGATGCATTTAGCATGCAAAATGAAATGAAATATGACTTATAATTATAGCTTGTATGTTTCGTCCAAGTTGCAACTGCTATCAATTACATTTTGCCAAGCTCCCACCAGGTTCATGCACATTTTTATTAGAGGTACATGGATAATTTATGTGGAAACTGGACCACATTTTTGACAATGATAACTGTGACTAAACTTCTAAATAAAATAATAGCACATAAAATCGTAGTGACTCTCACAGATTATAAATAGGGATCAATAATTCTACCTGAAGGACATATGTCTCCCATGTACAGTTGGGTCCAGCCCTTCCACCAAGGCATTCATAGACCTGCCACTGGACAGAAAAACATAGACTGGTCTCTGAGTATGTTTCTTGTATCACTCCATTCACTTCTGTCTGGTTGATTGCCTCAAAGGCAATGAACCAGCGTCCAATTTTTGGCGACTTTACAATTAAAGGAGCCCTGCTTATATCAGCAGAATGATCATGCGAACTCCTAAGTGGCATTGCATTGAAGCGAACATAACACATTAGAAGCATTCCACTAAAGTTTGCTGGGTTATTCATGGAAGATGTTTGATTTAACCTGAAATCAGTAATTGTGATTTTAAACTGGGATGCTATACCCAATACATCCAAGAAGTAGATTTTTAACTCTCCCTGTCCGAGACATGATGAATCAATAGAATTGTTGCATGTGATCAGGTTTTCTGCTGTTGCAAGCATGCTGGTATTGGACACCACTTGTTTCTCTTCAACAGCATATTGTTTGGACGCCAAATGGTAACCAGCTTTCCTATGCTCTCCGGTTCTCACCATAGGGTTCAAACTGCTGCTTTTGCACATTGTTAAATCTAAGAGACTCCTTGATTGCTTGTTTGTCAAAGATTGAGAACAAGAAACCATATTCACTGTCTGATTACAGTAAGGACCCCAAATTGTTGAGGCAGCACATCCTTCTACATATATGCTGGTGCTGAACACATGCGTCTTGCCTCGACTAATCTGCAATATGATTCAAAAGTTCTTGCAACTTAACCATCTAAGCCAAGAAAATGATAAAAGAAACCAGAAATCAAATACGCTAACTGATTGATGGAACTGAATACTTTTAGTTTATCATCTGTGTAGAGTCAGAAGACAAGCACATTAGGTACTAGACTCAGATGAGATATCCATTCAATGCAAATAAAAACAGCATACCATTTTTGATTGTGTACGAGCAGGTCCAAGGCCATTGAAGAACCCCATGTACCATATCCCAGGAGATATCTGCAGAATAACTTTCAAAGATGATATCATCCACTTCTACAGTGGTAAACTTAAGACCCAGGAACAAACTATCTTCATTAAAGTGGTAAACTAAAGACCCAGGAACAAACTATCTTCATTCTTGAAGATAAATCAAATCATATTAACAAGACACATTTCTTAGTAATAATTAAGATCTTGACAACAAGTAATTTGGGAAAAAGTAGCCAAACAGACATGTTTATCCCCTGTTAGAAGCCAGACAAAAAAATGCTGTTCTAAGCAAATCATCACATTTGAAAGAACCACACTGCTCTGAAACTATTAAAGAGATCAAATTAAACCAAATCCAAGCATAGAGAACTCTTAATTTCTGGTTCTTTGTTGGGTTCTTTTGGAAAATCACGTGGTTTTACAACCTATACATGCTTGCTGCCCCATGAAGTTTGTAACTATACCAGCACCTGCCCCTTTTCTGATTAATGAGTTGGCTGTCCTAAAGACTATTTTCAGCTATGTTTATTTGGGACTGTAACCGGTGACGCTAAAAGACAAATAGAATGAGTTGAGAGATTGATGTTGGGCCAAGAAAGCTAGTTTACTTATGGTTGACCCTCTTTAATCACTTTTTGATGGTTAAATATACTAGATTATAGCTACATTATTTTGAGTACTAGTTCTCCTAAGGAAAGTGCCAACCCTTCTAGAAAACCTACTAGTGGATAGTGCATGTTTGTTAGATACTCATATTTCTTATATTAACAATAAGCTAAACATCATTTCTTTGGTTGAGTTAGAGAATCATGTGGTGGTGCAAATTACTACATGTAGAATGCACAGGTTCAAATCTTAGCACCAACTTATGCATCAACTACTATACGTTATTGACATCATAGCTAAGGTGTCACACACATGCTCCATCAAGGGTTCAAATACTAGTATTGGGGCCTATCCCAACCTGGTCCTGGGATGGTATTAAGAAAGACCAGATAGCAATTAGCAACAAGAATGAAGAAAAAAATAATTAATTAATTAAAAAATTGAAGTTCTAAGGTGTCAGGCCATCCCAAGTGTCAAGTTACAACCATCAGGAGCAGAATGATCGGGGCTCGAGAGAACTAAGGACCCAAATGTGTCCCTCTCCATAGTCTCTCCAATCCTGGCTGATACCATAAGGACAAATTAGATCCTTAATCCTTATGTTCCAAATTTTGATTTTTCTTTTTTTTTTACATTTAGAAAAGGAATAAAATGATTTTGGTCACATTTTTCACCATCATGTTTTATAGTCTTGTGTTCCTATATCCAATTAATTAAGCAATTCATGAACATTTTTATGAATGCATATGGAGCATTTTCAATATCTGCCAAGAAACTCTCCAACATCTGCAATGCTCTTTGCAACTACAATATGTAAGTGGCTTATTTAGATGAATCAACAAGTTGATTAAAAAAGAAGCTTGAACAACTTGTAAGTTTGGCCATTGCCCACGACCCCTATTATAGTCTTTTCATGTTTAGGAATGGCAATTTCAATCTATAAGGTACGGGTCTATCCAACCCCACCCTGCTCCATCCCAAACGGGGTGGGGATTTCCCACCTTTTCTAGGGATGGGAACAAAGGCCGGGATGGGGACAGGATTATTTTTGTCCCCACTAGCAGAAACAGGAATAAGTATGCCTTCACCCCGCCCCATTTCTGATCTGTTGGCCTCGTACATAAGTACTATAATACCCTTACATATTTTCATATATTATTCAGACGATATTTAATTCTTAGTTTAATCTAAACTTTTAATTATTTCAGTAATAAGTATAAATTTAGGAGATAAATGTTAAATTTATTAATATGCTTAATGAGATTTTTTTCAGCTATATTATTGATTTCATAATTTTTGTTGAAAATTCATATATGTCATTAGAGACTAGGTGGGGCGGGGATGGAATAGGAATGGCACAATGTGGGGAAGTGAATTTGTCTTTTCCCATGGGGGTAGGGATGGGGATGAAAAAAAAAAAAACCATTTATGGGGACAGGGCAGGGATAAAAATTATTTTCTTTGGCGAGCATGGGAACAAGGATTGGGGTCCTGCCCCTACCCTGCCTGTTACCATTTCTATGTTTGACTTGTAATGCTTACTTTTTGTGAATAGGATGTTTTTATTTGTTTTGACGCTATGGGCAAAAACATGTCCAGACAACTCATGCATAACATGTTGATTAAAGCATGTGCCTGTGTACAAGTAGGTATCAAGGTTTGGTGGTTATGCAAGGAATTTTAGTCAATTAATAAAAGAACAATAAAAAAATCCTTAACAAAAGGCTATTTGTCATCAACACTTCGATATATTAAGAGTAACGAAACTGTTTTAGGAAAAGGAAATTTTTCTTCACACATCAATCCCTTTAACCATATTTACAAACAAGAACCTTATCACAACTATTAGGAGTGGCTTCATGCATCCCAACTTAGCAAGTTTCTGGAAAAGTACCAAAGGAAAATTAAACTGTTCAACCATAGAATCAGAGATGACACAAAGAGAATGCTCTTCCTTCCAATTTGGCAGTTCAAGGGCAAAAGAGGACCAGAGCTAGGTGGTTTCTACTGAGCTTGCTAGCAAGAGATGAATGTATGGATTCATGTGAATATGCTTTGTAACTAATATAAGGTTGTCAAAGACTATACTAATTTCAAAATTAAACTACAGAATAGTTGCAAACCTTGAAGATCTATTGATAAAAGGTTTATTATGTTTTCCAGTTGAAATTTGTACACAGACAGATATTGTCAACAAATTTCGAAAGAACTATTTCAATAGATTGGAGTTCATTCATAAGGCCATTGTTCCAAATCTACTGCAACAAAAAATGAATACCATAATTAATTAAACCATCAAAAATTGATATGAAGTCCACAGCTAGTTCTCAGAAGATAAAGATTTGATATCAATTAATTGAGTCAGTAAAGAATAACAACCTGTTCATTTGTCAATATCACTGTAAGATTTTTCTGGAATGGAATGCATTGTTCCACATTGGAGAGATTCTGTGCACCTCCAAAAGATCCATTCAAGAGAAAGTTTGAAACTGTAACATAGAAGTATTTTCCCTTTAGACTATTTGCATCATTACAGAATTACACTTAAAGACAAAAAAACCACAGGTTAAGGGAAAAATCTCCACCAAAAACATATAAACAAGGCAACACAGCTAATCCCTTTTTTTTGGCAGAAAATATTCTGAAACAGAAGCAATAACCTGACTCAAAATCATATCAGAATTAGAGTGGTTCCTCAAAAGAGACATAGGCAACACACGTATAAACTTGATCAGAGACAACTTTGTCATTAATGCCTAAGAGAAAATGTTATGCAGATGACTAAGCAGAATTAGATATATACAAAATACTAGTGCCCCTTCAAAACCTTAAATTTAGTAATAAAAATAAAAAATGTTTTCAACAGGACTGAAACATTAAAGAAAGAAATCATATTCAAAACAAGAATAACCAAATTGTCATTTTTTTTATCCCTTAGCAAACTGCATAGGGCCATATATTACAAGTCTGAAAGCAAAACAACATTAGCTAAAGCATGATAGAAAGTTTTGTTTGAATTTTTCATCAAAAATGTCCAAATGAAGTCAGGATGCCAT
This sequence comes from Metroxylon sagu, assembly GCA_017589505.3. Classification (NCBI taxonomy): domain Eukaryota; kingdom Viridiplantae; phylum Streptophyta; class Magnoliopsida; order Arecales; family Arecaceae; genus Metroxylon; species Metroxylon sagu. The sequence continues at coordinate 173,789 of JACVBY030000418.1, forward strand.
GTACACATAAGTTGGGTGACTGGATGAGCAAATACACAGTTATTTGCCACTGGTCTGCCATATGATGAGCAGTAAATAGAACATCAACTTTCGATTCTCCATCTCATTCATATTCATCTAAGAAAGAAATAGTAACTATGATGATTTATTGAAATAGTAACTATGATCATCTCGTTCATAGTGAAAGCAAGGGAAGATGATGTATTAAAATGGTAGTGGGACAGAAACTATGATGTACTGCAGAAGTGAAGCCATGCCAGTTCCCCAGTGGGACAGAATGCCAGTTCCCCAGTGGGACAGAAGCTATGATAGAGATTCCAGCATCCCTGTATTGAAATGGTAATGGGACACCAGCATTTTGGTGGGGTAGAAATGCAGAGTGCAATACTGCTGCATCATAAGTGATAGGTCAACTTGCTAGACTAGCATGCAGTCATCTCTTTATGCTGGACTTAGTAACATATCCCAGAAGTTGACAAACAGAAATAATGCGTACACGTATGTACGTACGCATGCATGAATGTATGTATGTATGCATTCAAAAAATCAATAGACATGGAAATGTTAATCCAGTACCATACATGAATCTTTCAAATAAGTGTCTGATATATCAGGAATAGGAGGACTGCCCTCTTTCAAACATATAACAGGTAGTGTACTTGTTGGAAGTCGTTCCATCTGTTCCTTGTCCTGTAAAATTGGGTTATAAAATCATGAGTCAGAGGGTAAAAGAAACATCATAATACAAATTGAAGAACTCAGCAGACAAATTTTACTTGAGCAGTTTTTTGTAATATTCACAACGTAAGTTAGAGAACATACAAATTTGGAAACATGTGATAAATGCGATTCTTATATAAAGTACTACATTTAATCCTGTAAAGACCAGATACCGTAAATGAGTGCAGTGTCAATTTTTTTGGATCTCTTTTCTTTTTTTTTTAATTCTCATATCTCCTTCTCTCAGTGCTTTCTTCATGGTATGCAGAAAGTCAAAAGAAATGAAATGATCCCTATTTCAAAACCAGGTTGTCAATATAATCCACCTTCAGAATGAAAATTGACCCATCACCATTTGTTGGAAGTCTTCCTGATAAAAATAACTGGATCAGCAAACCAGCAGATCCATATATTGCTATTATCAAGTTGCAGTAGTACAAAGAGAAGCTCTTTTTAAGTATTTCATGCAAGTTATGTGTACCAAAATTGTTAAAAAGGCACACTCAGAGGATTCTTTGATATTCTTACTGACTCCTCTGCACTTCTTTGTTTTATTTTTATTTCTTTACCATTTTTATTTTCCTCTATTTCGTCTACCCAAACAAAATTGCACAATACCACCATATAGATCTAGCCCATACCGAAGCCAAGGTAAATAACTAAAATACTCCACCAGTCAGTTGTTGCTTTCACTATTACACACACACACACACACACGTATGCATGTATGTATATGTACACGTACATACGAATGTGTGTAGCACTAGGACAAGAACGTATATAGGAATGATAGCTTTCCATTGTAGTTTCAGATACATCATAATTAAGGACCAAGATATATGTGTATAAATTCTATTTATCACTCAGTAAATTACAGCATATCAAAACCTCAGGAAGCCAACCTCAGCTAGTTTGGGAATATGGCTTTGTTGTTGTTATTATTGTATTAAAATTTCAGGATCAATATTTTTAATGCAAAAGAGCCATTTTTTGCAGCTTATGACTGATTCCAACATGTTTATTCCTTTGAAAGTGGTGGTAAATAACAGAAATGACCACACAGGAGCCGGCTTGCACCAGTCCATTTCTGTTCATGTTGGTTCATGCCAACCAGGATGGACCAAGATCAAAAGATTCAGACAGGCATGGAACCTTTTTGCCTGCTATGAACCCTACAATGCGAACAAATACACAACTGACACTGCATGACATGCTATAACACCAGTAACTGATGAGACAATCACAACATGTAGGTTTTTAGACTTTGAAGCAATTAAATAATTTAGTCTTACAAAAAAACATAAATAAATACTTTGAAGAACATGAAGATCACTGAACTCAGTTAAAAAGAAGCCATATAATTACTTAATAAGCATACTTACGATGTTCACATCTGACATAAAAGTCATGGCCATGGAAGAGAACCAAGAAGGCAGCTCAACTGCATAGGCAACACATATAAGGTCCAATGAAATATTAGCAGAACATTGGGGTGAAATAACAAGTTATGAAGATATTCATGCTGAACAACATCCATTCCCATGTGACAATAAACATCATCAATTATTTTCTAAAGATTGCCTACTCATTACAAAATTTTTCAAAACATTAAGTATAGTTCCCATTTTTTTCTTTTAATAAAATAATAGGCAACAAAATATTAGTCTGGCAATTGAAGCCACTTAACAAATTCCCAAAAGAAAAAATTAAGGGAAGGTTTTCCAATGAAATAGTGTATAGAGCAACCTAGAGAGCTCATGTGAGTCTAGTCTCATAAAATAACCAAGAAAACTCTCCTAAATGAATGTGCATTAGATATGTATATTGCAATGAAAAAGATGTATCAAGAATTTCTGGATGCTGAAAGTGAGGCATGTAGGTTGGTTTCTACAATTACTTATATCCACATGAAAAGGTCCTTGTGTTATGGCTTACTCAGAAAGGATTCAAATCCTGTGCATAAGAAATAAAAAGTACTCTGTGATGATGATGCCCCTTTTTTCTTTTTTTTTTTTCGTCCTCTTTTTTACTTTACTGGGGAGGAGGAGATTATTTGAGGCGTAATTGTGATACCAGGGTTCAGAATTACTGATCTCTAGAAGGAACTGCATCAATATTGCATATGGAAAAGTGGTTTCTAGAGAAGTTGCACAGATAATGAAGCAGGCTAGTGATAGATCAATGCACAGTGAAAACTGCACTGGAAAATGAACAGGAGATGGAGATCCAGATTTAAGATGGACGCTACATGTTGATGAGTTATAATGCACCAAATTTAACATCATGTGTTTCAACTCTCTGATGAAGCTCATGCAAATAATAGTGATAGTGTGTGCTCGAGATGGAACCAATGCATTAGTGTCCATTGATTCTTCATCCTAAGACGGACATGCTGAAAACATGCAAAAGAAAAGATGGGATATGCTCATAAAACTTTGTTACTGTGAGTCAGGATTAGAGGGTCCATGAGCAATGAAGATAATGCAGGGCTCAAGCCTGAATAAGGGTAGTACTGCATCTTTAATTTGGAAGCCAAAAGCGACAAAATTGTGAATCAGCGGCAGCAAAAGTCCCTGATTATATGGAGAATATGATGGCAACATGGCAAACCACTTCTATTACTTTTTGAGAGACCCAAACAAAGATGCATATAAAAAAACTGGGTGAAATGCAGAGATGTACTCTTAGCTGCCTTACAAGGCAAATTCCAGGATAGGTTTTTTGCGTAATTATAAAACATAACTTCCCACAAAACTGAGGATTCAGACTCAAAAGGACATACAAAGTATATACTGAAGGTCTATTGGCCTTTAAGCTTTGGAAAGCATCAATTATATGAACAAAACCAAAGAATCAAAACCAAACTCAAACCATTCCAATCACAGAGCCCAAAATTAATTCCAATTGGAAATTTGAGTCATCTTCCATATATCACTGTGAACAACAAGCAGATATATCTTCTTCACAAATCATCAAAGAAAAATCACAAGATATATCATTTCCCGGTGAACTACCATTTAAAGACAATTATTTCTCAGTTAACTCAAAAGGTATAGTTTTCACCAAACCCATAGAATTATGTTGAAAGAGGCCTATAACAGGATATGCAAGTCACCCTCCAAAAAGTACAAAGAATTGTTTATTGAACAGAAAAGTAGACCAAAGAATCCTAAACTACAGAAAGTTGAAAGAGTATAAGAAACCACATGAATACTCATATTAGTAACAATAATGTTTCTTTCCCAAACAGTAAGCATAATGTAAAACCCCAAAGATGAAGAGTCTTTAGGTGACAGGCTTTGACGGATTCAAGTATGCTAACTGCATTAGCAAAATGAAAGGCCCCAAACAAATACCCAAAACCATTCCCATAACACGGAAAGCCAAAGTTCCTTTTGACATGGACCTTTAGCTCATCATCAAAAGCCACTAATTTGAAAGCTGATGATGTTCGACCTAAAATCACCAGAAAATGAAGCAAAAGATGCAATGTTCCAATTCAGCAGATGTCATTGTTTTGTTTATTCCAAAAGACATCAAGCGGTGCAACCTTCACTAGAAACCAATCTTGAAATCGGATAAAAATAGTGAGCGAAGCAGAGAGCGCCAGGAGCATCAAACAGTTTTTGCTCAAAATTTCCTCAAAATGCGATTTTGGAATAAAATAACCCGACTTAATTATAAACCAAGAAGAGCTCTTCAGAAGAGAAAGGCATAGAGACCCGATAATAAATACTCAAACCGCTGTAAAACCCAATAACTAAATTTTAACTCGCTACCCAAATAAACCATCGATTTCGAGCATATCGATTACCAATTATAAGAGAAATAACCATGAAACTTATACCCCCAAAAACCATAAAGATTTCATTTTTATCTCAAACAAACCAAACCAACTTTGTAAGAGGAGGAATCCAAAGATTCTCCTACCAATATAGTAAAAAGAATGCCAGCCCATCACTCCACTAATTCCAGTGACATGGCCAGAACCAAGTCAAGTCTCACAGCGCCTATAGCTCGACGTAGCCGGCCATTAGAGCCGCCGCCACCGACGACGACGACGACGACGACGACCCAATGAAATGAAGGAAAGAAAACAGAACATCAAAAATCATATTCTCAAGCAAATTTACAAGCACCTCGGTTCCTAATTCCAACAAAATTTGATCTTTATCCCCAAAAAAATCATCACAACTCTATCTTCATGCCCAAAAAGTCATCAAAATCCGATCTTTTATCTCAAACACACCAAACCAAAATCAGAACAAGAAACACCCAAAGATTTCCTTAAGAAAAGGAGAAGGACCAGCCCCACCTACCTCTCAAGTAAATCCAGTCGTAAGGCCTAAGCCAGGTCTCGCTGCGCTTGTAGCTCGAGATGACTGAGCTGAGCCCCGGCGGCCCCTGGCACGCGGCGGAGCCCGCCATTAGAGCCCACGAGCAAAAGAGCGCCGCAAGGCGGAGATCCGAAGCGCCCATCGACGGGAGGAAAGAAGAAAGGAGAGGAAAAGGGGAGGAATTTATGCCCCTTTACACTCCTCTTTTTGGTCTCTTCGAGGATTCCGAGGAGGAGGAGGCGAAGCGTATGGGAAAAGGAGGAAAGGTATCAGGTAGACACTCCTTTGGATCGAGAACGAGTATCAGTGGCAATGTCCGGCTTCGACGTGTGAGCGCTCGGACAAGCGTCTGGCTCTCTGCTTGTTTTTTATTTCTCAAATAAACCATGCATGGGACCACGGAGACGGGCTCTTTTTGCCGAACAGGGGCGTGCTTTTTTACTTTTGTGACGCCGTGAGAACAACGTCCGTCGACTGAAACCGCGGCAACCTACCGTTGTTTTTAGCAAGCAACCGTAATAACAGCTATTGGCTGGATTTTTTCGGTTAATTCCAACAACTGAATTTTTATGCTAATTATATTCTGTACATGGAAAACGAATAAAGTCGTATGATTAGCATGCTGGTGTTCTTTTTATAGATGATAAGCATTCCCATATGCTACCTATGTCCTTTGATGGAAGGAGTATGATATCAAGCTAACCAGTCTTTTTTTTCCTTTTTTTCTTTTTTTTTTTCTTTCTTCTCTCCGTAAGCTTGGTGGTCACTATATTATCCAATGTTTTATATTTTTAATAATTTTATATTTTCTAATTATATTATTAAAAATATAAGATAATTATGTTTAATTTACCTTAATAATATTAGTATAAATTTTCAAGAATGTAAGATGATCGCAATTAATTCATAATAACCTAATCACATTATCATGATCTTAAATTATATTTGTATTGTGTTACAATTTTTTTAAAAATCTTTTAAGTATCTTCTTCGCGGGCCAAAATATGAAATTTTATGGTATAAGAACAAATATTTTTTGTTAAATCATTTTTAAAATTTTATATATTTAAATATTAATAATGTTTTTTATATAATAATATAAAATATTTAATGATATATTTAATAATACATAATATTATTTAATAATATTTAAGTAATATATACTATTTAATATACATTATATATTAGATGATTTAAATACTAAATAATACTTATAATACAAATAATATTAATATATGCAATTATTTAAATATAATAATTTAATGCATAAAGAAGGTCATAAATATTGATAATTTTAGAAGTATATAATACTATTTAAAATATTAAATATATAAATTTAATATTAATATTAATATATTATATTAATTATTTAAATATTACTAAGTGTATATTTAAATATTAATTTGAGACAGCCTCATTCCACGGATAAAATCGTGACGGTTTAGTCCCATAAGATTTAAAATTTTTTTTTTCTTTTGGTACATATCCTATTATTAGCAAGAAAAGATGAGCTTCATTGAAATAAAATATAGATCCAAGGGTGCTTCTTTTAAATCAAATCGAGTGGTGCGCGATCGGATGGCTACCACGTCGTCCATATTCAAAATAGAGAGCTGTCGTTTATCTTAGAAATTGAGGCCATCGAATTAGATTGCCAAAGATGTGATGTAGCTACCAAAAACACAAGAGAGATTATGGAAGGCCCCTTTATTTCAAGTGCATTGGATTTTTGATCTTATATATATGCAAGGAAAACAAGGAGGACGGGAAACTTAACGGACTTCTAAATGACAGGAGGTACATTAGGCATGATTTTTTTTTTTTTTTTTTTTTTGCAAATTATGTATTTGGTAAAATTATTTGACAAAATATTATTATATATTAGAATAGAATAAATATATCTGTTAGTAAATTGGTTCGTTCCCTATGTTTATCCAATATCTACTATAAGCCTTAAATTCAGTCTTGTTAATTTTTTTTTTTTTTTTTGCTAACACATTATAATTTAGTTGAAGTAAAGTTGGTTTTGTTGCATTTATTAGAGTTCATGTTTATCATTAGCCACTCGCTAAAAGAGCTTTAATCTTCAATATAAATTAAACTTAAGCCTGAAAGAGTCAAATCACCTATAATTTAGTGATGCTACAGTAAGTTTTTAGCCTTGAACTCCGAATGTTTTAAGATCAAGCAATTTATTAAAAGTACAATGATTTTTTAAAAAATAAAAATTTGTTTTAAATTTTATTTTAATTTTTTATTTTTTAAAAAATTGTAGATATTAATTTTTTTTTTTTTAGTGATAAATCATAGAAGGAGAGGTCAAATTTTTATGAAATTCTTTATTCTCAAAAGTCAAAAATCTGTGCGAATCAAAGATTAACGCTTTTGCTTCTGTTAATTTTTTTTATTACCAAAATTAAAGATAAATAAAATTTTTAGAAATAATTTATTAAAATTTCAGATGCCAACAACTCTGTTAGGAAATCTGTACGGAAACATTCACCCCCAAACGGTACCGTCGTTGTTTTGACCGCCATTTTTGATGGCTTCTGGTGCCTTTGAAAAGGGCGTCGCAACGATGGTTTCGGAACCGGTGCGTTGGAAAAATCAAGGAAAGGTTTATTCTTTCTTTCTTATTGCGCCTCCCACTGGAAGTTCAGCATCAAGAGAGACGGCGGCCGGGGGAGCCGGAGCGGGTGGACGGCAAGCGGGGCCGGCCTCAATAATAAATTAAAGGATTCGGATGGGACTTAAAAAAAAAAAAAAGATGAGATAATCTCAAGATGCGCAAATGGACCGGAAAAGGATTCAAGCCACCGACTAACGACACCGCCAAAGAAATCATTGTGGTGGGCCCCGCTCAAAATCGAGGACGAAAAGCTGTGCACGTAACCGAGAGTTCCCTCTCCGTGGGCCGGACGGAGACTTTTTTTTTTTTTTTTTTGGATTTGATTTGATTTGATTTGATTTACGGGAGGGGGAAAGAAAGATGTTAACCATATCAAACTCGGTCAATTAATTCCGTATCCAAGTCAACAAAAGAAATCTTATTTGCAGTCCGCTTCAAAGTTGCGTAATAGGAAAAGAAACCATGACGAGAATGGCAATAAACTTCTCTTTTTTTTATCAATATAAATTTAACAAAAATATATTTAAAATTTAGCGACTGAAAGCATATTTTAGCCTTACACTTTAAAACAAATAAAAGATTTATAAATGACAACTAATAGATAGATAAAAGGCACAATTTGAGTCTGCTTCTTAGTATATTGTTAGAAGGAACATAAATAAATGTAATTTAATTAATATCAGCTATGCAAACTGTTATCCTTAATAGTGGTTTAGCATTTTGCTTTCTTTGTTGAGAAAGATAGCGTTGAGGTAAGCAAATTATTTTTAGTAATATTTCTTCATGATATTTTACACCATTGTATTTTAATTATGCATTACAGGCCAGCCATTAAACTGATCCAGTCATTAACCGCTCAGCTCGGAAGTCTATGTCATTCTTTGATTAATAATAAATAATTGAACGATGTTAGTATATAACTCTTTGTTCTTAATTAGATCATATAGGAGGACTTAAAAAAGACAGAAGCGTAGCAGGTCTTAGATATTAATTTGATGTTTTGTGTGGAAAGAAATACTAGTGACCAACTTCGAAGATTAGCCAAGATTCACACCCCGTATATTATGCAGTAAAGTGACGTAAGGAGCAGGGGCATGGTTAATGTTTTCTGCCACCATTGGCTTTTCTTATATGCAAGTACCTTTTGAGATGTTCCACAAGATCTCCCATTAATTAATAATTGGAGGATGCCAGTATCCAATTGTTATCAAATAATAGTTAGGTCAGAATAGATTGTGCACACGGTTATGATTTAATTATACGTTTAATTAATTATTAGCAGTTGGTACTTGGGTACTTAAGCAAACAAATACGAAATGATAGTTCTACGGTATTGGAAAGCAGCTGTTGAGAAACAGCTACCCCAGATGGCTGATAGCAGACATTTGGAGCTTTCTGCACCAAAACTTCACGAAACTCGTTTGTTTTTAATTCTATTGTGGGTTAAGGTCATAGATATTAAAGTCTATTGTGAGCTTGGTTGAATGATGACTCTTCTAGTTGGTTTGTTTTTTTTCCAAGCGAATCGCCCCTTGCTTGCTTGTAAATATGTCCATGAGAACATTGCTCCCTTTCAATTCTCAAAGGTCAGATCAGCGATCCAGAGGAAGAGGCTCTCCTAAGAAAAATCCCAGATGACCAACTCTTGTTAGTATTAATTATTTTCTTCAAGATCACCAACTCTGAAAAATTCCTCTGCTACCCAAATTTGAGTGAACATCTACAAACCTTCATGCATGGCCAAAAAGAGCAAACTGATCTGGTGGAACCTACAGTTGGGCTGGTTAAGATTTAAGGGCAATATATTTAGAAGTCAAATTATATTTTTATTTTTTAGAATGATTGAAAGAGAGAGACCAATCTGTACCATAACTATTCAGATTCAAATTTTTGAAAATATATGATTCAATGGTTGAACTTGGAATCCTTGATTGTTCAGCAAAAGAATGTGATAGACTGGGGAAAAGGCCCAAGTCACTAAATATTTTCTATCACAAGTTTCCAAAGTAAACACAGCTGCATCTATTTTCTGTAAGTCAATTCAAATTATTAAAAAAAAAAAAAAAACTCCTTTTGCCTATTTGATTAGGCAAATGGGCAAAATCTCCAATAAGATTAATAAGAATACCATATTAGATGGAAGAAGAACATTCTATGTTTAAATCATAAAATTTAGTCATGACCTGGATCTATTTCAGCTAGTAACTAGGATGCTTGGGATCCCACTTGTAATTTAAAGAAGTGAGCCGGAAAAAAATTATCACAGAAATGTATAGAATTTTAAGCCCTAGCAAAACCCAAGTCCATATAAAGATCATGGTTATGAGGATTGGTATTTGATCACTCGAGGTTTGGGATGGGTACAAGTCTATTCTAGCCGAAGTACTCCTTAGTCTAGGTGGGCTTTAATGGGCTAGAAAAAATTATTCCAATGGTAGGCTAAGGTTCTTCTCTTCTTATCAGCCTTCTATATTTCTTCTCTCAGCATGTGAATTGTGAATGGAATAGGCTGGGAATAAGCCGTTTACAAAAGAGAAGGAAGACATTAACAAAGCGTTTGTGGCAAATTCCATGAGTCTAATCACAAATTATCTTCCTACTCTGTCCATTAATCACCCATCATCTCTAATTACATCATACAATAAATGTTATGACAGACATTAGCCCAGTGAAACACAAACAGAAGTATATGAACAGCACTCTGCATTGAGTTTGTTGACATTTGGGGAAGTAACTCGATCCAGTGTTTTTCTTTTGGTTATTCGAAATGTATATATATATATAATTCAAAAGGGCAGGCTAACCTAACAAATCTATGAAGATAAAACTATATACACAATCCATGTCTGTAAGTGTACGCATTATTGTGGTCTATAACCCAAAAACGATTGATTAAAGCTCTCTTTTTTCTCTCTTTTTTCTCAGAGAACCATAGAATCCAGCCTCAAAGAACTATATAACCAGGCTCTAATGGCAACAATCACCGTTGCAAATCACAGAGACTTTGTATCATCCATCTCACATCCAACGGTGCATGACATCAAATCTTCACCTTTTTTATGTTCCATCTCTGAACTTTAGCCATGATAGAGATCCAGTTTAATGATCAATATGGGCTTTTTATCCAACTCCCGATACAAAGAAATGAGCCATCCTACTGGGGGAAAAAAGTTTCACAGATTTTGTCTCATATGACCTAATTTAGAGACAAGAAAAACTTAGTGTTCACAAAGAGCTATGGTTTTACTGATGACTAGGTGTATACTTTGCTGATATGATTGATAAAATAAATGGCAAAAAAAAAGTATAAACTTCTTATTAAATTTAAAACTATTAATTTTATATTAAAAAATAAGGATAAGATAAATAAAATACATGTATTAGATTAAAAAAATATTTTTTAAAATTTTAAAAAGTGTTTAATTGTTTTAGATTGGTGGCTTAAAAAATGGATGAAATCATTTTGTAAAAAAATGAAATGATCTTTTTTATAAAAAAAGCATAGGATATAAATGAAATAAAACTTTTGCGGTGGATGTCTAACCATTATAAAATTAAATGCTATAATCCTTACAGCTGTGGGAGCTTCTCATTGGCAGTTTTAAATTAAAAAATATTAATAAGTTAAATAAAATACATATATTAGATAAAAATATTTTAAGATTTTAGAAAGAGTTTAGTTGATTTAGATCTATAGATTAAAAAAAAAAAGAAATATTCTTTTAAAAAATAGAGTTTAATCATCATTTTTTTTAAAAAAAATCTAAAAAATAAAGCTCTTTGTGATAGAAGCATCACCATGATAGAAATAATAGGTAAACAAGCTTCTCGTTGGTATCCTCTTTAACATCTTGATATTTTATTTTCTTACTTAAATAATAATATTTAAAAGCTATTTAATTTACTTATATACTGACATAAAATTTAAAATTTATTTAATTATCTATATAAATGGCATAAAAGAAAAGTAGTTGATTTTTTTGTTTCAAATCAATTCAACTTCATATATATGAGTTGAATTTGGTTAATTCGAATGTAGTTAAGTCTGGATTTGATCATTTCCTGTACTTGAATTCTCATAGTTCATGAATCCCAAAGATAGAAAAAGTAAAAAAGATAAAGTGATTCTGAAATTCTAAACATGATTACATTCGAATGTACCTAAGTTTATATATGTATATGTGTATTAAATGAGTTAGCTCATTTGATAGGAGAGTTTATTAGGTAGGATAGCATAAAATCGAGTCCCCACATAGAGCATGGCTATGCTCGTCAATTATTAGATAGCATGGTTGCAAGGAAATGATATAGTATAAAAAATTGATACGATAACAAACTCATAAGTAAGAAATTAAAGCACAAAAAATAGAAGATCTACTTTAGAAAAAAAAAAAAAAATGTTGTCGATGTTCAAGCAAAGATACGGTGGTCGTTAGATGTGCAAGGGAACTGGAAATTTATGAGACAAAAGTTCGTTGTCGGGTATTAAGCCAACATGGACTAAATTCCCGAATCGAGCGATCCTCGGGGGCCACTAAGTTGGATCAAACAAGATGCTTTTAGTGGCGATCCTAAAGTCGTCAAGGGGTCGTTCAGTGAGCATTTTCTCGAGGTACTTTTAGTGACAATTGGCACGACATGGGATCATGAAACCGTACGGTTCATAATCGCCATGTTGATTGGCCGGCTACGTAGCATAAGATCCTCAAGACATTTTTAAGACCATCCATGGAATAATATTTACAACGTAGAGTTCAGTTTTGAGAATTCATGAGATGGGTTCAACTGTGTTCTAGCCTAAGGCTTGCCAAGTGGGTTGGTCTTCAATGGGCTGGCTTAAATTGGGCCACCCAAGTCTAAGAAGGCCATGGAGTCAGCGTTAAAGTTAGGGGATGTAACGTAGTCGTAAGTTAAAAGCCTATTAACATGTACAAATTGCAAGTCATTGGGAACTTTGGACTTGGTCTCTATGGTATGAACTGAAGCTGAAAAATGTTAGCACAACTCTCATGCGACTTCCTTTCATCGTTGCGACATCAGTGGGAGACCAAGAAAATACTACTCTAAACTCAGAGAGGAGATGAAACAATGTTTTATTATTGGTTGCATGGTTGGGTTCCAGAAGCTATGGTTATAATGGAAATTAGAACATCGTATGAGCTTATCATGAGCCATGACAAGCGAAAATGTTACTGTAGGCAAAATGGCTTTCAACAGAAGATAACAGAGCTCGGTGCCTGAGCGCTCGTTCCAGCTTTAGACCGCAGCAACTGGTTGCTTTCCGCACGGAGGAAATGGGCGTGTGGAGGGACATTCCAGTAGTTTGTGCCACACCGAAGGGCATTCGTCCGACCCACCGGATGCCCAAACCTAATAAATCGTATGCTAGCAGCAGCGAAGAGAGAGAGAGAGAGAGAGAGAGAGAGAGGCTCCAAGGAAAAAAACCCTTCCTTGCCCACCACCTCCTCCTCCCCCTGAGATCGATCTCCCATCTCGAGTTCCGACGCCACCAACGCCAGAAAAAAGAAATAGCCACCAGATCTCAGGTTCCTTCTCTCGCTCGCGCTTGTTTTATTTCGTGCCTCTCTCGCTGCCACCCATCTTTGGTTGATCGAGACGGACGGGCCATGAGGATTAGAAAGTGCGCTTCGAAGCTTCTGGGCTCGGCGAACGCGTACGCTTCGCCGGCGCCCTGGTCGGCGTCGTCGGAATCGTGGGACTCGCAGGCCACCGCCGCTGCCGGGCTTCTCTGCGAGCTCAACCGCTCGCCTTGGGATTTGATACCCAATCTCCACAGCAGCAGCAGCAGCAGCATCGCCGCATTCCAGGTCAGATCTCGATCAATCCCTCCCCTTCTCCTGGTCGACTATTTCTCCGTTTCGGCTTCTCCCTCTCTCCCACCCCTTGCCAAGTTTCGTCTCCTTCTATTTGTCTTTCTGGGGGAATGCTTCATGAAACTGTTAGGGTTTCGGAAGAAGCAGTAGATGAATCCATGGAAGTCATCGATGCTATTCGATTTGGGCTTTTTAATTCTCTATTTCTCCCTGCCTGCTGTTTATCCGGGTGGTTACGGATTCTAGCGTGAGTGTTAGGGTTCGCAGGATCAAACTGAAGGAAAAAATAAACCTAAATCGATCGGTGGATCGATCACAACATTTGGGCCCCCTTATTTTTTTTTCTTTTTAAATTACTTATCTCTATTTATTTTTCTTGGCGCTTATTTATCCGATTTCTGCGGGCATTTGGGGACTCGAATCCTTTCTGGGCCTTGTCTTGTTGGCAGGAGGAAGAGAAGGAAGAGGTGGTGGATAGGGGCATTATGGGAAATGGCATCAAACTTGAAGAAGAACCCATCCCTCCAAACAGAAGGTAATAAGCTTATCCCGGCTATATCTATCCCACCCACCTGAAACTCTTCTTCTTCTTCTTCTTCTTCTCTTTCTCTCTATTCCAACGCTCCGCTCCCCGGAAGAATAAAGAGGAGGAGGAATAATTGGAGCAGAAAGTTCTTACTTGTTATATTGACAGCAAGGAGGAGATGAAGGAGGAGGAGGAGGAGGAAGAGAGCGAGGAGAAGAAGGATAAGAAGAAGAAGAAGAAGAAGAAGATAGGGAGGAAGAGGAAGGAGAAAGAGATCGAGACGGGCCCTGCGACTGCTACCGAGGCCACTGTTAGCTGTAAGAAGAGCGACGGCAAGGGATGGCACTGCAAAAGGCCGGCGGACCTCCCCCACTCCCTCTGCCAGTACCACCTCGCGCAGCTTCGATCGTATAGTTACAACCATAGCAAAGCCGCCAACTCAGCGAACGGAGGCCAGGCCAGGGTCCAGAAAAAGAAGGGAGATGCAACTGGAGATGGCAGCAACCTTTTCTACTACTACGCCGGGTTCGGACCTTGGCGGGGAAAGAGGAGAGGAGATAGTACTGCTGACGCTGCTAATGGCAACGATAACGCCGCTAAAGAAGAAGAGGAGGAGGAGGAGGAGAAGGAGAAGGAGAAGAAGGAGGAGGAGGAGGAGGAGGAGGAGGAGGAGGGGAGAGAGAATTCAAAGCGTGGCGGTGAGCATGATGCTCCAGTGGCCAGTGATGACGAGGAAGACGACGAAGGTGATGGGAGGGGCCGTGGAGATGATGACGACAGCGGGGACGATAGCAGTGATGGGGAGAAGAACAGGAATCGTAGGAAGAGAGGAAGGAAGCCCGTGAAGGCTCGCTCTCTCAAGTCTCTACTGTAGCTTCTAATCCTGAGGATGTTTTGCTGCTGTCCTTGCTGCTGGTGCTGCTGCTGCTGGTGCTGAAGATGGTGGTGGTTTACTTATAGTTTAGTTTTTTTTTTTAAAAAAAAAACTCGTTGTTTCTTAAGATAGATGCTGTTGTAACGGATTGTCTAAGAGTTTGTAGATTTGCCATCTTGATTGCTACTCTTCTACTCCCTCAAAAAAAGATTACTACTATTCCATTTTCCAGCCTTACGCGAAGTGTAGGCTCTCCCTGTTGCCCAGTGTCTTGGGTACGGTTCAATCAGCGTGGATGCTGGCAACCGGCCGGCTTAAGCCTTATCAGGACTGAACGTAGGCATCGACAACTAATTCAAGGTTAAACAAGAATAGCACGAGGATATAGAGCTGTAGACCATTTTCCTTTTACGGCAGCAAGGCCATACCTAAAGGCTGCGCTTGAGACTAGAACTGGGTTTGCTTGCTGGTTAACCAGCATAGCTCCTAATGTTGGGAATTTTGACATTGGTGGTGTAGAAGATAGCGATGGTATATGGAAAGCACTTGATATTAATTAACTTAGGTTCGAAATTCTTTTTTGTTGATCACCAGACTAAGGCATCTTTCAGGCCTTTTTCTTAGCGTACTTCTGGCAATATCGGCACATTACTTGCATCCAGGAAATTTAGGTCCGGAAAACTCTACGACCTGAGATCATATCTCTGAGACGTACTTTGGAAAGGTATGTTATCTCTCTTTAACGTCTATAATTACAATGAAAATTTCGTTCATAGCATGGATTTTTTATTTCAAAATATTTCTTTTTGTTCAGGATATATATAATGTGGTCTGGTAAACAGATTTTGCCAAGAACTCGGAAAACGGAGAGTTTGCCAAGCTAGGCCTGGACTTTAATACTCTAATTCTTTTTCTTTTTTTTTTTTTTTTGTTTAATTTTTTCCTCCCCAAGAAGAAGGTTTGTTACTAATCTCACATCCAAGAAACTCGCAAGGGTGAACTCATCGTCACCATTTCTACCTTCGAATTGTCCCAAATTACGGTGCACTCCCGGTCAAGTTTACTGTGGGCGGACTTGGACCAACATGTCAGATTGGCTGGGTCAGCCCAACAGCAATTGCACAAATAATTGGCATCGTTGCATCGTGGAGTATAATGCTCAAACTAAGCCAATGGTTCCGAGGGGCAAAGATCACAAGTCTGAAGCTGTTTCTACAACAACAATTAAGGGCTCCGAGGAGCGAAGATCACAAGTCTGAAGCTGTTTCTACAACAACAATTAAGAATTGGTGACAGGCGAATGAGATTTTGGAATTTTTTTATGGTTTGTCACTCCATTCGTTTTATTTTTTTTACTAGTTAAAACACGAACGTGATATGGTTTTTTTTTTTGTCCCCCTGGATAATGAAAAGCTTTAATGCAGGTCGGACCTTCCCATCTCACACTGATACACTTCTGTTGATACAAGGTTTTGCCTCTCCAGGTTCTCTTCGTCTCTTTTCTAAATTTCCATAGCAAAAATTTCTCAATTTATAAGCCAACTCGTTATTGTTTGAGAAGCTATAAGCTTGCGCTTTTATCCGACTCTTAAGAAGAAAAGAAAAAAAAAAAAAAAAAAAATAGAATTCTTGCGTTGGTTTTGTTGGGTGGCAGGGCACAATGGGATGCCACTCAATCACACCAAAATTCATGTTGATGTTACAACTCGAGCAATCCAAAATCTTAAAACTACCGACTTCAATTTAATTTACCACCAAAGCTGTCATGAGCTGAGATAAATAATATGGTTTTTCTCAAAAGCAACGCCCGTCCAGCTCTGCCACTCGCTTCTGTCCGGGAGCATCTCATCTGATGCGGGGCCCACCTTAAATGGTACGCTGGTGACAAAACCGGGTCAAAAGAAGGCGTAGAAGGGCGGGGCAGCCTATATTTACCCCTCCCGTCTCTTTTACCCACCCGTGCTCCGCTAAATGGACGATTACCCAAGCGGTGGATGTGGATGTGGATGTGGGACGAATTTACATGCTGTTGAATACGTACGGATTGCATGGTTTTTTTAATCTTTTTCTTTTAAAAAAAATTTAATTATATTTTTACTTAAATTTCGTATGAATGATAAATAAAAAAATAAATAAATACAAGCAGTATGATCCATATTCAAACTGCATCTAAGTTTTATCGTGTGATTCTTTTATTTCATTTTAAGGTTATTTTAAAGGCTATGCAATTAATTAGGGTTTTTATTAACTTTCATTTAAATAAATTTAATTGATGAGGAATATAAGAAACATGTTCATAACAACGATGATAAAAAGAATTAAAGAAAAATATAAATTAATATTTAATCTTTTAGTAGATTAAACTTTAACGTTAGGCTCCATGGATCAACCATGTAACATTCGATTTATCATACTAATTTTTTTTCATTATATGCATTGAATGATTATATACCTACAGTTATCTTTTTTTTTTTTTTATCGTGCATAGTTATCTTTACATTATATATAATTATTTTTTTTACTATATATAATAAATATAAGTGTATTTATAGTTATTATGTAATAAGAAGGATTGATAATTAAAAAAAAATAAAAATTAAATGACTGGACAACAAGACTAGATGTTAAAGTTCCATTTATTGGAGAGACAAGGTCGATTAAGGGTAGTAAAAAAAAGGAATGCTGGATCGACCGATCATCAACCGATCACAAAGAGAGGAAGAAGAGAGTGAACTTTTGCCGTTTCTAATAAGGGTATCCACTTTGTCTTTTTCCTACTTGTTTTCCTTCTAATTTCTTCTTTTGACCTCTACTGTCTCCTTATTCTGGGGCGGCCTTTCATTGGGACTCGAATAATTTCTGGGCATTGATATTTGTCAGGAAGAAGAGGACGTCGAGGACCGTGACCCTACATGCATTACAGCGAACGGCATCAAAATTGAACAGAAAACTTAACCTCCTCCTATGAAGAGCTAAGCTTTCTCCCATCTTTCCCCTTTCGATTCTCTTCTACACCCTTTCCCTGTAATTCCATTGCAACTGCTGCTACTAAACCCAAACTCCTGACCCCACCAAATACGAAGGAAGAGGGAGGGATAGTTGCAGCAGCAAGTTCAGTTCTCATTATGCCAAGGCTGTACATTCTCTCATGACAGTGATGCGAAGATAATGGTGGGGGAAAGAATAGGAGGAGGAGAAGGATAGGGTAAGAAGAGGAAAGTAAAGAGGAAAAGGAAGGGGAAAGAGATTGATTCAGCTGCTGCTTGGACTGGTGAGACTACAACACCCTTCCACCAGAACAGTAACGGCAAGGGATGGCACTCAGCTGCACTCCTATGCAACCAGAGGCTGTGATAAACGTCGGAAGAAGTAGGCGGACACAGCTGGAAATGCTGTTAATTTCAACTGCTGCTGTAAATTATTCTGGGTTTGGGCCTTGGCGAGAAAAGAAGGGAGGAGGCAACGGCAGTGATAATGGTGGTAGCGGTGATGTCACTGGGGAAGAAGGCTAACAGACTCCGAGTCCGTGGATGGGCACGACGAGGAAGACAATGAGGATGGAGAAGGGAAGAGGATCATCGGAAGAGAGAGCAGGAATCCCGTGAAGGCCCTGCCATGAAAATGTGTAACGGGAGCGGTCGCAGAGAGGCGTAGGTGAAGGCTGCTAGGGTTAGAGGTGCCAATTGGGCCATGCTGGCCTGGCCCTAGAGGAGGCCCAGCACGGCCCACAGGCCTGAGGCTAGGTGGGCCGGGCTGGGTCTAGCACGCGTGCCAATGTGCCGGCCTACCGACCAGCCTTTTTTTTATTTTTTTTAAAAGATTAATTAAAAGTAATATAGCAAAAATTAAATAAAATAAATTAAATATACATTTTTATTCGTAGTAGGCAAGTTGCTTTTACCATCGCGATTGCATTGTCTCGTTGCTATATTGTTAAGTGCTCTTCTTTGTCTTCTAGTCATTTGGAGTGGAGTCTTTAATTTTTAGTTTTGACTTTATTTGATACGACTTAAATGATCAGTTGTCAGGCCTAGCGAAGAGAGGCAATTTGCTTGATAAATTTTTTATTACTTTTATTTTAAAACTAATTTAAAAAAATTAAATAAAATAAATTAGATATATTTATCTTTTTTAAAGAGTTGCTACTAGCGTAACCCATCATAGTCACTCTCATCTATCCTTCAAGATTCTGACGGGTTGCACCATCTTCTGTTTTTAATCTTCTACTCTTTTATTCGTTCGAAGCAGACTTTTTATCTTCATCCTTTATTTGTCCTTGCATCCTATCTTTTGGATTATACTAATTCTTTAGGCAAATCAGTATTTCCACTGTATTAGACTTCAATTGACTCCTTTTTTTTTATTAAATATTCATTCTTTTGTACTAAGAACAAATTCTGATGCTACCATGGAATCAAAGAGGCTAGTGGATCATGGGTTATGGTGATAAACATAGGATAATTATTTTTGTATATTCGCCACGAAGTTAAAATATCAAAGTTATCTAATACATCTTGTGTTAGAAAATTTATAAAATCATTACCCAAATAAAAGGCAAATTCATTAGATGATAGAGTTGAACTTCCTGATTTTTTTTTAATTAGAATATTCAATATTTTATTGATACTATTGCCTCACTACTACTTCCTAGGGTTGGTTTTGAAGTAGAAAACCTTTTACCTTTATTATGTTTTTGATCATATATTATACATATTTTAATTAATAAATTAGTAATTTCACCTTAAATATATCTTTACTAACTTCATGCGCCATATTAGTATAAATTTCTTCTAATATTGTAAATAAACTATCTAATTTAATTCTAAAATCTATAACTAAACGATCTCAATATTTATCAAATTTTAATTATATTGTTGTAATTATATATTTAAAACCTTCTTCATTTCTATATTGTGAAAAATTATTGATAAGATTATAGATTTGTCACAAAACTAAGAGAGGGATGGGGTAATAAGTACCGATAAAATATTGGCAGCTTCATAAAAACATTCCAAAAATTACATAATAATATTATAATTATTCCAATGAAATTCTTATATTGGTTCGCTAGGGAAGTGAATATTATAACAACTAGTATATTTTTATATTCAAAATATGATTGTACCATTAAATATATGGAATTCTACCTATGTTTTATATCTAATAAAAATTATTTATATTTTTTATCATAAGCATTACACAAATTTTTAAAATCTATATTTTATCTCCTGAAGATTATATATATTTAATGACATTTCTAATTTTACTTACATATAGTTTAATAACTTTTAAAGTATCTTGTATAACTAAATTTATCATATGTTTTGCACATCTTATATCAAATAATTCCTCATCCTACATGCAAGTGTTGTTTGAGTAACTCAACAACAGCATTAAAAATTATCTTGTATATATTATTCATATTTTGTATGCATGATATAAGAAGAGATATTCATGGCATTGTGTGAATATTCAATTATTTAAAAACTAAGAATTCATTTTTGCATTACCCAGTCACAATCAATAAAATGCATTGTAACACAAATATAAGATAAATTAAAATTACTAGTTTAGATATTGAAAGTAAGTGCTATTCTATTATCAAATTTTGAAAAATATGAAATCAAATTTTCTTTATATTCAAGCAATTATTTAAAAGCATCAGATTTAGTAGTATTTCAAGAGATTTTTTATATAGGATTTAAAGGCAGTTTTTATATATTTTTAAAATGGAGATTTTCAACAAAAGAAAAGGCATTTTAGTATCTACAATTAATTTTAATAATTTTTTATATTTAATTCCTAAGGATAAGAAAATTTCGATAACTTACCTTCATAACCGAATTTAATTTGCACCTAAGTGGAATTATGAGCTGCACTTTCATGCTTCTTCTAGTACTAAGCCAGGTGACTGATTCCTTATGAAGTATCGTAGTAGTAGTCCTTCTTGCAGATTTTATAGATAGCCTGAAGACTCTTATTAGCAATCTCGATGTTGAAGTATTGCAAGACTCCATTAGTCCTAAGTTTAGCTTTGGATTTAATGGTTGAGGTGGCACTTATGGCACTACTAGGCTTGAGGACATTGATTCTAGTTTGTGATAGTGGTGTACCAAAATCAGTCCTATAATCCTTTGTATCGATGTTGAACTCGAAGATCTCATGGGTTGGATAAGAACTACCGGTACCAGGCATTGTAGAGACTAAAGAAGAAAGATTAGGATAGCTAGCTAACATGTAGAGAGATTAAAAAAGCTTAAGATGATTAGAAGGGCTTGTAGGAAGACTAGAAGGATTTAGAAGACTTAAGAGAGTTTAAAAAAGGTTAGAATTTGGCGTGATGTGAGGGAGAGGGGTTGAGGTATTTATAGAGGTTGGAGAGTTTTTAATATCCCAAATAACCTTGAAAAGTATATTTCTGATGGATTCATGTTCAT
Source organism: Metroxylon sagu (assembly GCA_017589505.3). NCBI lineage: Eukaryota > Viridiplantae > Streptophyta > Magnoliopsida > Arecales > Arecaceae > Metroxylon > Metroxylon sagu. The sequence continues at coordinate 195,146 of JACVBY030000418.1, forward strand.
ATGGTATAACCATAGCTTCACGTTGGCTATTAACCTACCATCACCTTTCTTCTTTATCTAAACTTGGGGCCAATTATGTATAAAACCCATTTTATCTATAGGTGAAGGATGTGTATGCGTTGGACTAAAAGCAATCAGAGGCCCTCCCTTGAGCACATTTTCAAGCCACTAAGTTGTAACCTCAGTCAACTTAGACATTTCTTTCATGGCTAGATCAAAATCATATATTGTTGCAAGTCTTGCACATGCCCATAATGCATCCCTATATATCTTCCTTTTGTACTTTTCTTTGAAATTTTCATAGTTCCTATGATCAACATTAGGCATCACACTATTAAATATTTTGATTAAACCCTAGAAAACAAGCAAGCCATAAGTCAATTCATGACTAATGTTATTGCTTAAATAGTAATGGTAATATATTAGTCGCACATTCATGCAAAGTTATAATAAAATAGAGGTGATAGAGATACTTTCTGCCATGACAACTACCTTGAGTGCCAGAAATAAATTGAGAATTGTCAATGATTCTTTAAAGTCATCAGAGACTTTTTCTTCTTTTCATCCTTTTTGGATAGAGATAGTCAAGTCATAGCTCCTTAATGATGTATCTAAAGAAATTGTCTCCAGTATCATATTTGAATCTTTGGTATCTAACATGTGAAAAGATTAACAAGAAAGGTATGCACAATCAAATATCCCAGTATTTATGAAATTCATCATGATATTGCCCTACTGATGTAAGAAACTGCTACCATTAGTGTTTACTAAGTTGAAATCTTTGTAGGATGAGCTCTATACCTCTCTGACCTTATCACATTATAGTTGTAGGTCCTCCAAAGCTTTGCAAGATTATCAACATGAAGAAAAATTAATCAAATTCCTCCTGAGACTTGATGAATCTTATAGTCATATTCGAGGATGAATTTTGCTCATGAATCCTCTTCTCAGTGTTAATTGGGCTTATTCTCTTTTACTCCAAGAAGAGAAGCAACGTTAGGTATCAACCATGCCCAATTTCAACACTGATAGTAGTGCCTTTGCAGTTTTCCATTCCAACAACAATCGATCACAATCTTCAAATTCGGGTCCCTCCAAATCTGATTAGAAAAATAGACTCATTTGCTATCACTACAAATTGGTGGGGTATATTAAAAACAAATGTTACAAGTTGCATGGATATCCACCAAGACATCATCTATTAAGGTCCTAAGATAATATCAGATTCAGAAAACAAGTGGATGGGACAATCTGGTGAATAAAAAGCATTGGTTTCCTCTAACATGGCCTCCTTAATACTAATTAAATCTAACAATTGCTCGGTCTTTTACCCAATACCCAATCATCTCGAGCCAATTTTGCACGTACCGTTAGTTGTTATAAAATTTCTTCCATTTGGATTGTTGATACATGTGCATCTAATCATATTATTTATGGAATCTCTTTGTTTCATTCATATTTTGTTGTATCACATCTTCCTTCTGTAAAACTTGTAGACGATTCTTTTGTCAAAGTTTTTCATATAGGTTATATTTACCTAACACCTACTTTGTTATTAGAGAATATTCTTTGTATCCCTTCTTTTGATTATAACCTTTCCATCAGTAAATTAACTTCTTAATTTTTTATTTTTGTTATTTTCTACATGCATTTTTGTCTTTTTCAAGACCTATCGCAGATGAAGACGATTGGAGTAGCTAAGAAACATAATAAGCTTTATTATTTCTATCCTAGAGGCTCTTCAAGGATAACTTTTTATGTCCCATCTTTGTTAATAGACTTGTGGCATTGTTTTTTAAGACATATTTCTTTTTTTAGATTATTTTTATTATAAAAAATAAATAATAAAATTTTAGTTTCTTAATTTTTATGTCATTGTTATATTTGTTATATTACTAAACAAAAATATTTACTCTTTTAATTAAGTTTCATATTTACCCATGCGATTTACTTTAGCAACAAAGGTATGAGACCTCATTGCGTCTTCTTTATGGTATTTCCACATCTTGTCGTATTGCTCCTTGTGGACTCCTCTATTATCTTCAATCCTTTTCTTGTGGCCTTATAACGTTGACCAGTAGCCACCAAGTACCTGTCATTCCTCTGTACCTGGACCTTGAATGCACTAAACTTCCATCTAGTGTTTGACCTAACATCCTCTAAATACTTCTTGGCTACTCAAGTAGATTGACACCGTAGTTTTGAAATCATTTACCATGCACATCTCTCTCTCTCTCTCTCTCTCTCTCACACACACACACACACAAACATTGTGTGTGTGTGTGTGTGTGAGAGAGAGAGAGAGAGAGAGAGAGAGTGAAAGAGTTAACATATAATCCAAACGGTGTGCAATTAAGGGGATGCCTAGATCGAGGGTGTGCAATCAAGTCCTTGAGCGAGTTCTATAACTTTGATATTAGTTGTGGTAGGAAAAGAATAAAAATTAACGGAAACATACTTTTTATCCAAAAATTTTTAGTTATTACAGTTTACATCCTTATATTTTAAAAATATTGTATTAGTATTCTCTTAATTAAAATATGTAAATTAATCGATAAAATAACATATTAATTATTTTATTAATTTTAATTATCTTTATATAATAAAATATTAAAAATACAATATTTTAAAAATATATAAAAAAATTAAATTATAGTAATTAAAATTTTTAAAATTAAAATAAATTTTGAACGAAAGTTTAAGGATCAAATTGAGCCTAGGCAAGGGTGCATGGGTTGGGTGGCTCGCGAGAGCCCCAGCAGCAAGCCACCACGGCGTGCTATCCCTCACAAGAAATTATTTTAATGTCGTGGTGGGACAATGACCCACGTTTCAGATCTCAAATCGATAAGAAAAGATACTACACTTGATCTGTGACACAGTGCGGATAAATCTATGCCCCATAACTTTGCCCATGCGTTTATTTTATCATCTTCCACTTCTCTCGACCGTGGGACTGGTGCTGAGTACAAGGCCATGGTTTGTTGAAGAATTTTCATTCCCAAGTATGATGCTGGATAATTGAATAAAGATCACCTTTTGGATTATTCAATGTTGACCAAAAGTACTTGGAGATGAACCCAAAACCATTCGGAGTCAAGTAGCTACCTGTGAATTGGCTGCTTTACTAGAAAACAGCATGTTTTCCTCCTTGTAATGATAGCATTGCACATAGAACGCAAGACTTCTGCATCCTGGTTCAGTTTTTATCCATTCGTCCATTGACTTTTAAAACAAACATTACACATTCTGTGTAATGTTTTTAGGGGTGAGTAATGATCAGAATAATTCGAGAATGGATAAAAGAATTCATACTAAACTAGTTTGAATGGGTTGAGTTGGTTCGGTTCTGAATACTATAAGATTGGTTTTCAATTTAAAATATTGGAACCGATACCCATCGAATCAATTTCGCATCCAGAGGTCGGTTTCTTTGTTCTAACTCGAGAGCGGATCATAGATTTTTTTCAAAAAAATAAAACACTCTTAGAAATTAAATTAGAAACCTTATTATCTATCATCTCTATTAAAGATATTTAATATTAGATTGTTCAACAAATATTATATATACTCTTTTTATTTAATATAACTAAGAAAAAAATAAGTAGTCGTTAGAAATTAAATAAATATCATCTAAAAGAAAAGAAAAAAAATTAAATAATATTTATCAATGTTGTGAGATTTTTGAATTTTTTTTGATGGCTCTTAGCATCTCATCCAACTTCTATAACTAAGAAATGAACCTTTAATATATTAAAAATAATAAAAAAATAGAGTTAATGCCAAAAAAAAGAAAATAGGTTTTATCTTATAATCGATCCAGAACGAATCCAATTTGGTTGAGTTGGCTCTGGGTTGATTATAAGATAAAATTAACTTGATTCTAGTCCCAAAATATTGGAACCGATCTTGATTGAATTACTTATTAGTTTTGGCCCAAAAAGAATCCAACTTAACCTATGTTTAACCTTAGATATTTTAGTAGCTCATAGGAACTCAGTTAATAGAGTTCACTTGTTCCACTTCATTATCGCACCCTCTCATTGCCCCTTCTGAGTGGATATCTCCACATAAATTGAAGGGGGCTATTTGACCATCTATGATATTTATTTACCCTCTCATTGCCCCTTCTGAGTGGATACCTCCACATAAACTGAAGGGGGCTATTCGACCATCTATGATATTTATTTAAACAGCAAATCATAAATTCTAATTTTTTTATATCAACACTTATAAAAATTATAGTAGGAATAATAATTTCAACTCTTAAAATAAAGATTTATCCCATAAAATTTTTTTATCTTTTATGAGAATAAAAATATATGCTAATATAAAAATCAATATATCCCTGTCCTATCCTATTGGTTTATACTTAAATATTATAATACTTTTATATATTTAAATAATATTTAATTTTAAATTAAATTTAAAATTTTAATTATTTTAATGATAAATATAAATTTAAGATATAAATATTAAATTTATTAATATTTTTGGCAATTTTTTTTTAGTTATATGATTAATTTTATAATTTTTATTAAAATTTCATACGCAATAGGTGGGATGAGGATGAGTTCTTCAGAAGAAAAGAAGCTAAACGTTTACTGAGGTTGGTTTTATTATTATTATTATTATTATTATTATTTTATTTTGATGGAAGCGGAGAGATCAGCTCCCATCCCTCAACAACACGGGATATATTTTCCAGAAAACTCAGTCTACAGGTTTTGCAGCCTGTCATTTTTTACAAAATAAGTTCTGCATCAACTTCAACATAAATTCATTACAGCAAAACCTGACAACCAAGGATCCCAAGATCAATTTTATAAGTTTTGCACGCCATGCCAAACTGACATGAACCCTGAAATCCTGGATGACAGCCATAAAAGAATAGGAATACTGCCTCAAATTTTTGCTTGCAGGGAGAAGACCCAGGCAAGCGGTCCACCTTCCCCTTAAACAGGCACTAAGTTGATCTTTCTGGGATGATGGTCTCAATTCACAATCCATGTTAGCTCAGCAATTTTCAAAATTCACTGCAACTTGGCAAGATACACATGTAATCCACAGGAAAAACATTACCCTTTATTGCTTCACCTTTGAACAAGAGTCTCTGGAAGAAGAAGAAGAAGAGCACGCTTTTATAAAATTTTTGCATCAATATTCTTCATTATCTGTACATCTGCCCTTCTACAATTTCCACTCCAACAGCTTGAGTTGCGGCAGGCAATTCACATAAATAAAAAACGAAAAAAAAAAAACCAACACCTTGAATGCATTTTCCAACCTTTCTTTATCCTTAACCTCTCCTCAGATCAATGACAATCACGCTGATATTATCAGTACTCTTCCTTCCCAGTGCAAGCCTCGCTAGCAGTGTTGCTGCAGCGGAGCAATGTGACTCAGATGCTTGCTGTTCTTCTTGAACAGCAGTAGCACTCTCAGCAGCTCCAGTGCTAAGATCTTCTGTACCTCCAACTGGATCTGCTTCCGCCAAACAACGGCGAGCAACATCACATGCCAGATCATTGGGGAGGACATCCCACAGCCCATCGCTAGCGATGATAAGGCACTCATCTTCAGCAGTCCTCTCCACTATGCGTACCTCTGGCTCAGATATCACCACAGGCTTCAAGTACCTGTCTCCTGTTGGAAAATAAGTTTACAATAAGCACCTGTCTCCTGTTGATCATCATATAAACACCAATTTCTTATGGCGCTAATGCATTAGAATATACCAGCACAGTAAAATGCTACTTTTTAAAAGGTTAAAGGCCAATCAAAACACAAACTCAAGGAGATTGTCTGAACCATAAATGGTATGACATGTCAAATATGTTTATAAGCACTGCCATAGGGGAATTCCAATTTGGGTGATCAAACATTCCAAAGCACACCATACAAGAGGCTTCAACAATCATTTCAGTTGTAAAGCACAGTGATCAATGGTTAAATAAATATTGCTTCTACAGTTGTTCAAGCTTTGGGTCCCCAAGCAGATGGCCGATGCCAGTAATAAGTTCAGACCTGAGCCTGGGCTTGAGAAAGCAGGATATTTAAACTAAAGCCTGATTCTGAGCCTGGCCCAGCCAGTGAAAGAGCCAAAACAATAGGCCAGGTTTATTCAGGCCTAGGCCTGGGCTTGAGAAAACCTGAATCTGAGCTAGGCCCAGCCTGTGAAAGAGCCTAACAACAGGCCAGGTCTATTCAGGCCCGAGTCTGGGCTTAAGAAAAAAGGAGATAAATAATAATAATAAAAACTAAAGCCTGATTCTGAGCCTGTGAAAGAGCCAAACCATAGGTATCCTTGATAGAACTAGCCTCTCTTCATATATGTGTATGTACTTATGTATGGGTACCCTACTGGGCTCCCAGACTTAGTGGTTTCGATTCTCTACCAGCCTCATGCAAATTTCCATCTAAACCAGCCAGCTCCCTAGCCTCTCTTCAATACGCACGCACGCATGTATGTAAATCCACATAAACGTTGATATTAAATATAGAAGAATAAATAAATATACCATGTAAATATACCCAATATAAATAAAATAGTATGTTAAAGAGCCACTTTTAAAGTTACAAAATGGTTGGTGACATGTTTGCATGACTCTATAATTGGGTTGTGTTTAAACAGATTCGAATGAGCTAATAAAATGGCAAAAAGATGAACTTGATCGTAACTAGCATTTATTAGGTATATTCTTGAGCACTGTTCTTGAAAGGGAGGCAACCTACCTTTGTGCAAACTTTCAACATGAAGCTAGGAGACTATCACCATCATTCAAATTATTTAATGCTGTTAGCAACTCTACAAGATATATTATTCATGCGCCGTGGGGATTCAAAGGAAAGATAGATCTAAATAATTACTATGAACTAGTGATTGAAAAAAGAGGAAAGCTTTGAAAATTGCTGAATTATTGATTCATATGCACTTTGAACAAGCATACACAATGAAATTGAAGTGAGCAGACAGAAATTCAAAAGTAACCAAAAAGTCTGGAAGCTGGATAAATGTATCAAAAACAGTATGTGAAGATTTTACGCAAGAGATTAACAAAAAAATTTATTAAGATAACATAACTCAGTAACAAACATGACCATTATAGGCAATAAAGTTTCTATAAATCAAATCTTTCTAAGAAAGTTTTGACAGTTTTATCCTTTTGTGCTATAGCTGAAAGCATACAAATACATACACATGTTATATATGTTCTAAAGAGAAAGCAGGTACACATATCAACCGCCCGTACCTTACAAAGGAAGAAAATAGTTTCTAAGAACTAAAGGAATTTTCCAAATATACAATATATTAATTAACTTTTCTAAATTACAGATGGTTTGATAGAAAAATTCATTGGACAATCCTCCAATATGGCATGTCTTTCTAGTGACAATCATAGGTTAAGTAATCCAATGATTTAATTACTCAAAAATGGGTAATAAACCAATTATCCGTATTATTGGGTCAGTGGGTTCTAAGGATCTAAGGCATGGGATTAATTTCCTTATTTCCTAAATAACTAGGATAAAGTAACTAATAACAACCCTCAATCTTGCTCAAAAAGGCTAGCTAAAATATATTATTATGTTCCTAATCCAAAATAAATACCCAAGATTGCCCTAAGTGCACAACTGGTATAGGACTAAACATGCGTGCACAAACTCTCACATACTCCCAATTAAGCCCTAGCATCCTTGCAATAAGGTCTAAATCCAACCACAAACACCGCAAGCGACTTATAATCAACTTTAGAACGCCCATACTGCAATATCTCATAATCTACATAGGTTACCGGCTTGGCTCTGCTTAGCAACAACTCAGAACCCTACTCAAAAAAGCTCAAGCCCAAATGTCCTTGCCACAATAAGGGTTCATATCCAATCACAAATACCACAAACCACTTGTGATCAACTTCAAAAGGGCTCATATTGCAATATCCCATAATCCATGGATTATGAGCCAAGTCTGCTCTAATACTATTTGAAACAATTCAAATCTAATATCATAAAAGATATTAGTTGAATTCTTGGCCCTATACAAGCATCTAAGATTTTTCTATTACACAATCAATGTGGGACTAAACACACCAGCATGAGCTCTCATAATAATAAAAGCATCACATGCCTACCGTACTTCTATTTCTAATTGCAATTGATTCTTTAAATAATTTGTTTTAAAGCAAACCAAAAGCTATATGTAATAATCATCAAATATCCACTGGTGCTCTTCATGAGTAATTACAAATGTTATTTTCCTCTTGGGACTCTTTTGACACTTCTTTATTCCAAAAATATTATACCTGCGCATTCAGAAATAATAGTTTCAATAATTGTTAGCCAAGGCATGCATTACCGATGATTGTGCAATAAACCTTCTTTATTCCTTTTGACACAATCAGATAAAGTATTCTCTTAAGAACTATAAATTTCGACATTCGCAAAGGTTTTTATCAATATTTATCTATATCAAATGTTTTATGGTGTTTGATACCAATAAAATTTTATCAGTGATGAAGCCCCAAGGGATGTCACCCGATTTTCACATAGGAAGCATACATAGATTTCATTCCTCCTAACAAAATATAATTGTTCATATTTAGAAATTTCACAAAGCCTTGATCCAACAATGCCTTCATGATGATTTCCATGCCAACCCCCATGAACACCAACCCAACCAAAAAAAAAAAGAAAAACTTATGATCATCACAACAGTTAAATTAAACAAATATATTCAAAATAACTTACAAAAATAAATTGCTGGAAGACCTACTTTGGTAAAGTGCCAATATATCCGCTATCCCCTCTCCAAGCAAAACAATTTGTAAGTAGTGGAAAAAGTATTAAACAAGTTGTCTAATGACTCTGTTCTTGCTTCCTAGCTGTTCAAATTTTCTTTTTACCACTATATCTTGACCACATCTTTTTGGTTATGCAATCTTTTGGCTTTTACTTCTAATAGACTCCTGATTTGTATTAGGATTCTAAAAACCCTCCAAATTACTTTTCCTACCGTAAAGACTCATGATTAGATGCAATAACAAAGCAAAATAACTAACAATTATGACTTGACTTTTTGGATCTAATAATTATTAGGCTAAAGAACACATTTAACCCTTGAACTTTGAGGGGTGTTTCACTTTCGTCTCTATACTACCAAAAATTTTAGGATGTAATTGAACTTTGGTTTTCGTTTTAGTTTAGCCCCTTCCATTAAAAAATCCTAATGCCGTAAGGAATCTGCCAACATGGCTAAGAGGTCTTAGCTGGATGGAAGCTTATGTGGAAGGGACCTCTCTTCGTAGAAAAACCCTATCTCCTTGAAAAAAAAAACCTTTTCTATGCCCTCAAACTTAATCGGTTAGCGGCCTCTCTCCAGCCATCTTTAGGGAACCCAGGCAAATGCCCAAAAAGATTCAGGTTGCTCGACATATCAAGTCATGTCAAATTCCTGAGCCGAAATATCTTTGTCAAAATCATTCTTGTAAGCCCACAATAACTAAGACGAAGCATGCTCAAAGATGAGAAATTACTGAAGAACTCTGGCACCATAAACAATTTATTTTGATCAAGGTGAAGTTTCGGCAATAGCTACAATTTGGAGAGTGATGAATGAATCAGACCAAATAGTGAATAGCCTACCAAGCTAAGTGATTAAAGGCCAGAGATTGAGTCGGAGATTGCTTTGGACCACTCGAAACCATTAGAAGAGATGTCAAGGCCATCAAGATATAGTTCCCTCCAATTGCTAAGGTTTGCAATCAAGGTCTTGACATTAGGATCATGAAGCTTGAGTGAGATGGACAGTACCTCATTGAGAAAGAAGGTAGAGAGATCGAGGGACACTAGCTTTGTGAGGCAAGAGATACCCGATGATATCTGGCTATAGAAGCATGCGTTGGAGAGGTTGAGAGCAAGATGGGGGAGCCTGCATCCAACTTCTCTCATCAAAATTTCCATCTTTCTTTGCATCTCTTCCTCAAAAACCGTGAGACCCCAAATTTAGTCCCATATTGGATGGGAAAGAAATAAGTGATGTGCTTATAACTCAAGTCCATTTGCTATCCATTAACTTCCACTCGAGTTTTTGGACCATGTGGTTTCGGCCTGCTAGAAATTAATTGGGCTAGCAAGTGAGCTTAGGGTGTTACAAATGGTATCAAAGTCGATCCGAGTGTGCAAAAATTGATGGGCATGAGGAAAGGGCTACCCATGGGGCGGTGGTAGAGTCCCGTCATGGCATGGAGCCACCCTTGCAGCACCAATGGCCCGACTCGGGATAGATTCTGGCTAGGTTGTGGCGTGTGACGAGGACGTCGCATTATAAGGTGGAAAGATTGTAAGACTCCAAATTTAGTCCCACATTGGATGGGAAAGAAATGGGTGATGTGCTTATAACTCAAGTCCATTTACTACCCATTAACTTTCACTCGAGTTTTTGGGCCACGTGGTTTCAGCCTACTAGAAGTTAATTGGACTAGTAAGTGGGTTTGAAGCGTTACAAAAAACAGATTGAAAGAATGGTGCTTTATGTAATGCAATGAGAAACTGACTCTGAATCTAGCTCTACTCACCATGCAGAGGATCTGAAGGGCCTAAAGGAACAAGCTCGAGCTGCATGGAATTTACATGGAATTTACAACTCAGCACAGTCGACCAAAGCTCGAAGCAATTCTAGTCTCTGGATGATGGACGTAGGACTTAGGAAGGATAGTCTTACGCTATAGCTAAGAAGCCACTGGTTTTTCTTGAAGAATTTCATTAGGAACTTAGTGGAGACGAGAAGGTTCTTTCACAGCTTGATGTTGGGCAGGATTCGGTTGACACTCAAATTGAGTACATTGTGATTGGAAAGGATCAAGTGGATGATATCAGGAGATAAGTCTAGATTGAGGAAAGTTCAGATCTTTGGAGTCAAGGTCCTCTCCATGTCGTAGCATAGGCATCTAGGGTTCAAATATATAAGCTTTTGGAGTCAGGCATCCTCGAAACTGTGAGAACTTAACAAATCCACAACAGATTTTGGCTTCTCGGTGGATTTGAGGTGGGAGATCGGTTTGGAGACTACATTAGCCTTATCCGCGATGGGAATTGACAAGGGCTCACAAGGTATTCGACAAGGAAATGGGGCTTGTAAGATAAATTCTCATTGCTGCTAACGATGGTGGTGATGAACAAAAGGAGACTGCCTCCGAGCAGGCTAGTCATTATGTTCCATGCCTAGGAAGAGATTATTCTGCCAAAAAAGTGAAAACCTGAAAAAGGATGTCGATCTACAGTATGCTAGGACATTTGACTAGGTGACATTTGATTGCGACAATGCCTTCTCCCCGACCATCTTTAGGAAACTAGGGCAATGGGTGGCCGGGCGACAATGCGAGAGGGTTACAGTTTACAGAAGGAAGAAGGTTAGGGCTTAGCAGAAGGAGGGAGGAAGGGTTTAGCGGGAGGAAGGAGGGCTTAGCGCCAAAATTTGTTGAGTCTACTTAACGGGTTATTAGGGCATTATTTTGATTAGTTGACCCGATCTGATCCAAATCAAAATGCCCTATTGTCCAAGTAGGGTACCAGTTAGGACCTCTCAGCCATGTAAGCATGCCACATCAGCATATACCTTTATGGCGTCAGGATTTTTTAATGGCAGGGACTAAACTGAAACGAAAACCAAAGTTCAAGGACATCTTAAAAATTTTTAATAGTATAAAGACGAAAGTGAAACACCTTCCAAAGTTCAAGGGTTAAATATGTACTTTAGCCTAATTATTAATAACCTTTCCACAAAACCTTCACATGCAATTAGACCTACTCGACTCCAGCAGCCAGCCCTCTTTCATGCCTAACAAGCGTTGATGAGTATCATCTAGTACAACATGAATAAAGTGCATATCATAAGATGTCGCCCTTGTTTTATATTGTATGCAAAATCTAAGCCTAGGGACCATTTTTTGTAATCCCCAATAGCTATGTATAAAAGAATTGTAGCCATTAGCTCCTACACATGAAACAAAATCTAGCCTTTAGGTGAACTTCATCAAAAAGATGTCTCTTTTCCTCTCTCATAACCAATCACCTTCCAAATTACTGATGATATGTAACTCCAACCTCTTCAAAAAGAGACCCTATGATCAATTTGACTCTCTACCTTGAAAGTTCTTATATGGCCACATAAATACCCTAAGAAGCTTCACTTATTACCAATAAAACAAAACAACTTTGCTCTTCACAACCATGATAAATTGCTTGCTTCTTATAACCTTTCCCTTTCATAAACATAGCACCATATCCCCCTTCTATATTTTCACTATTTCTCATCGTCACTCAATTATGCTTTTGCTCTCTGTCACCACTTCCAAATCCTAGGTTACTTTTAATCAAGGCAGAACCGAATCGATTAGAAACCAATTTCTATTCGATTCTGCCCCGAACTATGCCGAGTAGCTCAGTTTGGTCCAATTTGAGCCGATTCGGGTATGGAATGGCAAAGGGTGGGCTGTGTGGCATGTGATCTCTTGTGAGCTCACTTAAAAGAAGAAAGGGAGGCTTTAGGTGGCATGTGAGCCCTTGTGAGCTCACTTAAAAAAAGAGGCCTCCCATGAGGCTCTCATCCTCTTCTCTTTTATTTTTGTTGAAAATCATTTTAGTAAATGTTATCCTCTCATCTTTTCTTTCTATTTACTTAAGCGGTTTCATGAAAATTTAAAAAAAAAAAATTTCTCCATTTGAATTCAGTAAAAATATTTAAAAAATCAAATTTCATAAAAATAAAAATATAACTCTTCCTCTTAGGAAGAGATTTGGAGAACTTTAAAAAATTGTGATTTAGTAATTTAGCAAATTCCAAGTTAAGATACTTTTGCCTCGAATAAATATCTCAAAAAATCAATTTAACTTAAAAATAATAAGAAAATAAAATACCAAAAAAATTATTTAAAATATAATTTGCAAGACTTTAATTAATACTTGATCAAACTTATAGAATTTTCAGATTTAATTAAGACCACACTAATAAAAGTGAACCTCATACTGACCTATGTCGACTTTATTTACAGCTCATCAAAACAATAAAATTAAACTTGACATAAAATCCTAAAATTCAAATATATTTTTTAGGGTCCAAATTATAATATGTTGCTAGACCAGATGTTGTGATGTCATTGATTTTTTATCCTAAGTGGAATTACCTTAACTTGATATTTGTTAAACTAGAATTTCTTAAAATTCTCTGAATTTTTCTTGAGAGAAAGAATTGACTTTTTATTTTTAAAAAATTTGATTTTACTAATATTTTTGTTGAATTCGAATGAAGGATATTTTTCTTATTTTTATGAGAAATCTTAAGTGAATGGGAAAAAAAAAGAGGAAAGAATAAAGAGAATGATATTTACTCAAATGATTTTGAATGAAAATTCATATAAGAGAGAAGAAAGAATGAGAGCTCATGAGTTGGATCCACCTCATACATGACCCTGACTCTACCTAAATGCCTCATTAAATCAAAAATTCTTTCCATGGACTTGAATTGACCCAACCCTATTAGCAATGGATTGGGTCTGAATCTGAAATCATGATCTAAATGTGCAATTGGGTCAAGTAGGGTTTAAAAAAAAAAAAAAAAGCCCCGGTCCAACCTGACTCATTTGCAGTCCTCAATGTCCAATGTCTCATGCATAAAAAAAAATAACAAAATTAGTCTTGCAATTTAACAGCTAGAAATGTGACACTAGTTAATGCAGCCACATGTAACACCATAATGTCATTGACTCCACAAAGGCAAATTTCCACCTAAGAAGTTTTATCTTAGACAAATTCACTTTGATTTTTTCTTTCAACTAAGTTTTCCTCAAGCCGTAGGTTTCTCTAGTAATTGTGATGCCCACCCTAAATGTATATTTTACCTCTCCCTACTTTGTTCTTCATAGTGCTTCATGTATCATTTCCATAATTGAATGTTGCTTTGCTCTACAACTATCCAATACTTTAATACTACGGGTTCTCTATCTAGTAATATAAGATGAAAGTTTGCTGCATCGCACCATCAAGAAAACTTTCTACAAGACCTTAATGCAATGCTATTGAATGCCATCATTTACACCTATAACTAGATCTTTGCCACCATGATCATATTAGAAACCATGGTCTCAAATCCCAGTTGGATGTCCCACAAGATGTTGAGACAGAAAAACATCTCAAGTATTGAGATATGACCATCTCACCATCGTCTTAGCATTATATCCTCATCCTTCACCGCTTAGTCCCTCTTGACAAACCATGATCAAGGCCCCTTTTGTTGAAGGCAAGCTCATCATGCTTTGATCCTAGCAACCTACAATTGTCACTTGATGAGAGCAACCTTGATAAAGGACTTTGGCTTGGGTTTGGCTTGGAAATGGAAAAGGTTGCACAGAATCTCTCCTTTCACTCCATAGCTAATCCCAAAGTGGCGAAAGCTCTAAAAATGAGGCTCGACAAATGACCTCTAGGATGTAGATGGTGTCAATGGCATCAAAATCGGCAATGAAGTCAAAGTTCTTGAACAAGATTAGAAAAATAAGATAGGCTACAAAAGAATAGACCTTTTTAGGAAGAGCTTTAACCCCTCTAAAAATGGCTTAAAAAAGAGACATTAGAAAACTTCAGGTAGGAGCGTGCATTAGTAGTTTCCCATGCATCTTTGCAAGGGATACAGGTTTTGAAGTTGGATAAATAGTGCATCAGAACTTAGATCTTGCACACTTTCCTACTAGTACTTTTATTATAAAAGATCCATCCTAGTTTGTGGTCCTTGCAAATAACTATCATGTTGCTTAAGGAGAGCTTGTAACTTCGACACATTGATCGAAAGGAATTTATTATATAAGGGCAGTCCTAGTTTTGGATATATGATAGATATAAAAACAAAACATGAATATAACATGATCTAGATATGCTAATACAACAAATTTTGAAAAAAGTAGGGCATTAAAGGTAACTAGGGTACGACATTTGATAAATAAATGCACATTTGTATATATTAAAAAAAAGGATAAATCACAGCTTGTTATTAAAATAGTTTTTTCATTCTTTATAAAAAGCACCTTTATCCATAAGTTAGTCAATAATTAAATTCATAGATTACTATTCATACTCTAACAACAATATCAATATAAGAAACTCTACATAATAATATCAACATTCAAAGCTCTATGGTTGACCATTCACCATTAGAAGATCAACATTCATCAAAAAGAAAAAAAAACAGAGAGAGAAAGAAATCCCTTCCCTTATAATGGAAGTATCTTAGGCATATGAGAAAAAACTAGAAACCTTTTTTTTTAAATTTTCTAAAGATAGAATCGAGGTATGTCGTACTGGTCAGTATGCCGCCATACCGAGGGTACCATACTGTACCGATACCAATACTTGGTACAAAGGGCGTTCTAAGTGTACCGACACTATGTAAAAATTTTACCAGTATGCCACTTAGTATAGAGATGGCAAACTATGGATAGAATACTTAACCTAAATATCTAACATAAATTGTATTGGTGTTTAACTAGCATCTAATACAGATTCCATATTGACACATAATTTTAAGCATCCATGCTTTCTAGCTTGGATCCTTGTAGCGAAACCAATACATGGAAGAAGGTTCATAGTCTTGGCATTGACTAATGTAGCAAATGGTGGTAGGGATACACCATTCAATTTGGTTTTCACAACATCATTGGAGGTGGGCAGCAGTTATTCTCTTCCCTTATAAGAAGCTCTGATCCTAGCCCAGATTCTAGTCTGACTCTTGACATGATTATCTCATTCTATGCCTAGATTCTAGCCTGACTCTGGACATAAGGTCTTAACTATTCTATGTTCATGATCTGGACTTTTGGCACTCATTCATATCATAAAAGTTATTCCCCAAAGTATCGCATTTGAGAGCAAACTTTGGGGAATTATAATGCCAATGATAACATGTTATATAAACAAGAAAGACATAAGTAGTTAGATACCTTTAATTCCAGGATTTGCATTGTCAGAGAATTAAACACAATTCATGAACATAAAAAACTACTTCACTAAAGTGTATAGAATAGGAAGATAAACATAGATATCTAATCGTATCTGGAATGACTTATCTTAGCAACTTGCTTTGACCATAAAAAATGACAGCTTTAATAAAGTAGTCTTCTATATTAACAAAAATAAATTGTAATATATTTCTATTATCTTACCAATTTCAAGTCAAATATGCAGTCATCTTTTTTTGCATGAATAAATGTTTAATTCCTGGTCATACAAAACAGTGTATGAGAACCATTAATTCACAACATTGTTTAAAATGATCACTAACAAGCCTACTCGCCAAACATCAAATTGTTCGAGTAACTTAAGCTTGTCATTTGCTTCATTACTCTGCAAAGTTTCTGAAGATGGTAAGATGTAAAAATCCAAGTATTTGCTTAGAAACAGGCAAAGCAATCATAGTTAAATGAGCTATACCACATGAACCGGAGATTACTCCAAAGGTCACACCCCTCTAATTAGCAACAAAAAGTTCTGATTCCAATTCTTGTGCAGCGCATCTCCAAGAAAAGGACCTAGAGAATTGTAATGTGAATGGATCTTCCTATTCGCTCTTCAAAAATAAAATAAAATAAAATAAAATAAAATAAAATCACAAGGCAATGTCCTCCAATACATAAGCCACAATATGCTCAACCTTCTTGCCACACAACGGCAACTAGCTACGCCGAACTATTCAAGGACTCTATAGTTGAGAACACAACATCCCCTCTATCAAGGAAAAAAAAAAGGTTTTAAATAAAAAAACTTCTGAATAAGTTCTTTGATTCTCTCATGCACTAAATGAATCCACAAGCTAAAACCGCACGTTGATTGATCTAACAACTTTCTGCTCGAAGACATCTCCCACGATCTGCCTCAACAATTGCATTCACTAGAAGCCATTAAGTGTTTTCTCCATCCTGTTCTCTCTCCATAACATCAATAAACATGAGAATCCAGATAGACCTTAAGTCCCACTACTTACATTTTAAGCTACAGTCCTATTTCTATTTCTACCACTGTTGTTCCAGCAAATTATAGTTATTCAGTAGCACTTGTATTTTCTGCATTTGGCATATAATTATCACAGAACATAACGAACAAAAGAACAAAGCGAACAGCATGGTAGCAGTAGTACCATATCCACTGAAGAAGAGGTTATAGAGGGAGAAGAAAACCTAAGGCCCGTGACATTGCAAGGATTCCATGGACGCGAGCGCCATTGAGGTAGATCACTCGCCCGCCCGCTGCTTCTATTCTTGCCAGCTCGTCTGACCGGTCAGGCTGGCAGATTAATTCACAATAACAATAAGACAACGCCATACGTTACCAAAGCCACATATATAATAATAAAACAAACGAAGCATTAGTCCCGAATTCTAAAGTCTAAATCGCCGCGCCCACAGAACCAGCTTCCCCCACACCAACCGGGACGTGTGGCAGCTTGTCGCCATCTCCCCCAGGACCGACTCAGACTTGGATCCCGTCATCCCACCTTCCCACTGGGCCACGTGTCCCACAGTATCAATACACGTGTCCACCCGAACGGAGAATTGATTACGTAACAGAATCACCCGGTCGCAAATCCCACGTGGCGGACGCTCGCGGCGGTTGGAGCGTGGTCCCAGCAGGATGGTACAGTGAGGGGTATAGGAATTAGGGCACCAAGATTGGGGAAAATTACAGGGGAGTGCCACTACCTTATGGTCGCAGGAGAGCGGCACGGCGCGGCCCCCGCGGCTGAGCACCGCCCGCGAGTCGCCGCAGTTGGCGACGAGGAGACGGTCGCGGCTGACGACGGCGACAACCGCCGTGGAACCCACGATGTCCGACTCGATCCCCGACCGCTCGCACCGGCACGGCGGGGACCCCACGCTGCCGCACACGCACGCCGTCAGCGCCAGCTCGTCCATCCGGCAGAAGCTCCGCGCCACCGCCGCCCTCCACCGCTCCTCCTCCATCGCCTCCGCCGCCGCCGCCTCCGCCAGCTCCTCCGCCAGTATCACGTGCATCCGCTCCCTGCACAGCGCGGACACCTGCGTTCAAAAACCAAGACTCCATTCAGTGATGAGCACCTTGGTCAGATGGCTGGCAACCATACCCAGCCTCTCCTCCGAGAAGCGCCATGGGTGGGTTAAAAGAGTTCGGAATAGGTGGAGTACGGTGGTGGCAGCTTTTTGGTGCGCAGTCACCACCGTCCAGTTCCGATCAGACGATCCTACGTCGTAAGACCAGCTGTTCCACGTTCTACGCAACGGCTTTTTCCGGTAGTTCAGATTTACGAAAAGGCAATACGTGAAGCAGCCAACCAAGCATCTTTCCTTCAGAATAATGAGTGAAAAAAAAATTCATGCTACGAAGGAGAGAAAATTTGATGGAATGCGTCGCCTTAAACTTTCTCACTAACGTGGCATCATCGCGGAAAAGCCGTTAAACGTTTCATTGTCCGATTTGTTTGGGAAAAAAAATATATCGCGTCGCCAGTTCAGATGTTTTTTCTATCCTCTCTTCAGATTTTTTTTTTTTTTTTTTTTTGACGTTATTCTTTCGATCATAGCGGGATGAATAAATTTTATGCGGACAAACTAAAATTATTTGCAGCAGAAAAATAAATAAAATAACGGATCCTTTTGACCTCTCGTGTTTACGGAATTACTGATTTTGAAATAAATTTTATAATAAAATAGTTTTTTTTTTTTAATAATTCAAGGAACGGAGGAAGAGATGAGATGCAGTGAAGGTGTAGAGACTTACGTGGGAGCCGCCGTGGCCGTCGAAGACGGCGAAGAAGTGCAGCGTCGAGCCGCCGCCGAGAGGCCGGAAGAACGCCGGCTGGACGGAGACGGCGTCCTCCATCTCCCTTGCCCGGCCGGAGAGCGAAATCGAGCCGAACGCCAGGCGAGGCTCCACCACCGGGGCTGGGGCTGAGGCCGGGACGGAACACGACGCGATCGCCGGTTCTCCAGTTGCTTCGCCCGGCAAAGAAGAAGTCGAAGGAGAAGAGGGCGTCGCCGAGGATGGTGGAGGCGGCGGCGGCGGTGGCGGAGAGTCGTCTCGAGCGGGACGGCTCCGCTTCTCGCCGGTGCTGCTGGTGGGATCGGACTCGGCCGCCTCCGCCTCCCGCTTCCTCTCCGCCCTCGGCGAGAAGCTCCCCGCCCTAGAGGGCGAGTCGCCGGCGACGGCGGCGAAGCGCCGCATCTCGATCCTCCGGCGGCGGGCCTCGCGGCATTTGGCCGGGGAGTCGCCATCGCTAACCATCTTGACGTAGATATCCGCCATCAACGGATGGGATCGGACACAGGTTCCGGCGAAGCGCGATCTCCGCCGTCGATCATCTCAAGGGTGGGGAATTTGGCGAAATAGGACGGAGGGGGCCCTGGAGGGCTTTTATAGGGGGCAATTATTTTCGGGGATTTTTTGGAGAGAGAAAGGGCTCGTTGCCGCTGTTGTCCTCGTGGAAGAAACTCGGGCAGCCAACTCTCCTACGGGCAGTTCCTATCGCTACCCGGGCTGCCCGGCACCGACCGCGACGTGCCGAGTTCCCGACACGTGTACCAGGTTACGCGTCATCTTGGTTTCCTTTTGTTTGAAAGTCTGCTCTCGCGTGTTTCTCGTGGCATTATCGTATCGTCTCGCAGCTCGTCGTTAGCGCATGCTCGGAGAAGATATTTTCCTTTCATGTTTGCGTGCAACACCGCCTTAATGAAGTTCAGCATGATACTTGCCTCGAAAACGAAGTTCGGTATAACGCATGAAGGGCAACTTTCGTAACGCATACAAACCTCAGAAGAAGCTGGGCTGGTTGAGTTGAAATGAAGTAATTTTGAAGCAGAGGGTAGTTTTATATGCTTAATTGAACTAAGATACTATTTTGGATAGCTGTTTGAAGCCAATAACTACTATTTTCTATCAATTATATATTTTTTAATAGCTAAAACTAGAAATAGTAATGAAATAGATTTAGAATAGAGGGTGCATTCTTTGTATTGAACTCTGCTCCCCTCCCTCCATCCATCATCCCCACCACGATCCTCAAATATGGACTGATTTTTCTTCCATTCAAATCCCTGTATTTTTTCGTTCTTCATTTATTTTATTTAATAAAACTAAATTATCAACTTAAGACTTAATTCTATTATATTAAAAAAAATCATTTAAAGCTCAAAATTTATTTTAAATCGATCGGTATTTAAAATAATTAAAAAGTTCAAATTTAAGAGCTTAAATTCAATATATAAGAGTGCAAACCTAATATTTATATTCAAAGAAAATGATCTGATGTTGGAGATGAATTCCGAGATAGAGACCCTAATCTCCATCTCTACTCTTGAACTCAACGAGTTTTCAAAAAAAAATTTTCATTCTCACCCTTATCTCCATTTGATCCCTTCAAACTCTGTTAGAACAATTTCTTATAGAAATCATATTTTGTCACCCCTATTACTATCCCTAACTAAGACCAACAACTATTTCAAATAAATCCTAAGTTAAGAAAGCAAAAGGAGGATGTTGATAATAACTTATCTTTTATGAAATTTCTAGTAGGTCACAAATTATGCTTTTAATATTTTGATTAAAGAACATTGATGTTGTTGTATCTAGGACTAGCTAAAAAACCTAATAGAATTTGATTGGACGTACATGCTACCAACTAGATTTTAACACCCAAATTAGATGTTTCACCCATAAGATGATTTGAATATGTAGATCATTTCGGTGTTGTGAGGACCATATAGTGTACTGATCTTACCATAATTTAAGTGTTGAAATGTTACAATGATAATGGAAGAAGCTTGATTGAAATCAAAGAAGGGTTAGATTAATTTGGAATCATACCATTAGTATCAATATCCAACAATTTTGCCCATTGAAACAACTAATACCCTCAACTCAAAAGAATTACATGGCATGATTAGAGTTAATAAGCAACTAAATACTTCACAACAACTTTTTATAATAATACAATTTTTTAACATTGACAATTCTTCCATAATCAACAACCGCCAAGAATTCAAAAACACAAATAAACAAATAAATGCAAGGTTTAGAGGAGGAAGTAAAAGAGGACTCAAATAACATTCACACATTATCATTGGAGCAATAAAATTAAAACTTCATAAGAAGCTACATGTTTGACATGGTTATCGTGCAACCCATGAAGCTATATAGAGTTGAATCAAATCTCATACAAGACGGATATCTGTATATCCCAACTTGGTCTCATGTAACTTAAATATCTTTAATTAATTGTGCTCTCAACTCATTCTAGTTTGGCCCAATCTCTTAATTCTAAAATAAAAATTTATATTTAATATATGTATTGAATAATGTGTTGTCTTAGAGACATTATAAGCATATTTTTTTATAAAAAAAAAAAAAAAACTCACCAAACCATCATCATATGTTTCAAAAGACTATATAGAAGTGGACCAAATTTGATCAAGCTCCTTATTAATTAAATGAGGTGGTCCATGGATTATTCTAAATCAGCCTTTAGTTGCACCAATATCCTTATTAATGGCCTCGGCCAAACTAATCCAAGTGGTATTTCTCACATGGGCGGCCAGTGTGCATGAACAAAAAAGGGGCTCGGTTGAATTCTGGTAGATGCGAGAGAAGGACCAATCTGGGATTGGTTTCTAGCTCTCAGCAAAGCAGCGAATAAAACGATGAACCAAACAATACTTTGGCTTGGTTAAAAGACTTTTTGTAAACAATGGCTTACAGCCTGCCAACCTTGAGCTTCACAAACTTTGGAATTCTCGCGAGCTGTGATCGTATCCCTACAAGAAAGTCGTCGCGCCGAGAGGTTGAAAGCCGAAATTCTCGCCGAAAAGAAGCGATAAAGAGGAGGAGCCGATCCGGGGATTCGCCGTGCCGGCGGATGCGAGACACGTGTGCAGCTATCTCAGGTAAGGAGACCAGCCAATGGGAAACGTCCACGAACTCGGGCACGCGACAAGGGCGTGGGGCCCAGCGTCCACTCCGTCGCTCGCCGAATTCCGCTTTTCGGGGGGTACGTGGCGGACTCCGGGAGGGCTAGCGTAGCACGTCGCCGAGCCGGGGACCGCGCCGCTGGCACGTGTGTCGAGAGTGGGAATCTCGATGCGGCCCTGGGGTCGAGAGACCGGCACGTGTCAAAGCGAGGGGTTGGTGGGCTGGAGATTTGCGTCAAGTCCTTTATTTGGGGGACCCACGCGGTCTGCTGTCCGTCGGAACCGGATAGGGAGGGATGAGAGAGAGAGAGAGAGAGAGAGAGAGAGAGAGAGATCAGCCTGGAGATTGCTGTGGGACACGTGCGCATAAATATGTCGGTGGGGCCAGAGGAAGCGTCACGTGGATGGTCCTCCGCCGCTGCGTGGAGAGTTGTGCATTGGATAAAGCATCCTTAATGCTTTGAGGTGCTGCCGCGTGTGCCTCACTTTCTATGACTTTTTTTCGTTTTTTAATATATAAATGTTTTTAACGCAAGCTTTCTCATGATATATATATATATATATAATAACAAAACTATTGATATGGCGAACGATATAGCCTTCTCCATGGCCTATTAACGGTATGATCCACCCCATTATGCTAACTATGTATATATATATATATTATGTTATGTTTTTATTTGTTAAAATCGATTGTTAGTAAAATATTTATATTTTTTTTAAAAATTTAAATAATCAATATTTTTAATATTTTTAGAAAATAAAGAGCACCATAATAAAACCTCTTGAGGATGTGGTTGAGAAAACCTATGCATTTTTTTCATTAGAAATTTTAGCACAAACCAATTTAAATGATCATCTTATTTAATTTAGTTATTAAGTTCAGATTTAGAATCTTTAATATATTTTGATCTAATTAAAATTTATTTAATTTATTAAATTTTTTTTAATCTATTTATTAAATAGATTAATTATTAATGCAAGACAGGGCATGTTGTTTATTTAATAAGGAGGTGAATTAGATATTATATTTTTGGCTCATTTATTTGTTTGGTAGGCATCTTCGCCTAACGCTTACGCAATTCAACTCAGCTTAACCCTTTCTACCCTTAAGTATATCTAATATGCTGATTAAAAAAGATTCTATCAATTATCTTATATTTTTGAATTTACCTAGGAACTTCCTTTGTAGCATATAAAAGCAAAGCTACTTACATATAAATTTAATATTTTACTGCTAACTTATTAGAAGATGGCAATTTTATTTTAATCCCATAAAATTTATTTTGATCTATCTCAATCGGGGCTAGGTCTTCAATTTTTGATTGAATTTGAAATAAATTTTAAAAAAAATCAAAAATTTTATGGTTGGAATTAGGAGGAGGCTAGCATATATACTCCTAGCAACAAAACTCACCTCGAATTTATTATGAATCTAATTTTTATAATATATATATATATATATGTATGTATGTATGTATGTGTGTGTGAATGAGTGAATTAAGATTATTTTTTTTTTCTTAATAGAAATTTAATATTTATTATGTATTTTTTAATAGTGAAAAATAATATGATTTGTGTGTCATGCAATTTTTATATTTTCACATGATTAAATTATAATTTTGATAAAAAGGTAATTAAAGTATGCTTTTTAAAGATAATTTTTTGAAAATTAGGAGAATAAAGGCAAAACAATAAAAAAGAAAACCTCAATCATAGGGGGATGCACAAGGAAGATGGGTCTCTGTTTTTTTTTCTCCTTTCAAAAAGGGCTTAAATCAACTTAAATCTCTCAAAATTTGCAAGATTTATATGGAATTGTCCTTTCTTACCATATGGTCAAAGAAAAGAGATGGTGATTATTAATTAATAATGTTGAAAATGAAGAAGACATATAGAGATCATTAAATGTTTAGAAAAATAAATTTATGATTATAAATTTAAATTTTTCTTTCGCTTCTGATTGTATATAGATGATGCCATAAATTCTGAAAAGTCCAAAGGTATAAAGATATTGAAAAAAGATATGAAGGACTGAATAAGGATCTTGAATGAATAAAATTTAAGTTTAATTTTTTTAAAAATTATTAAAACAATATCATAGCTGAACCGTTACAACTTTTGCTGAAAGTGAGTTTGAAGTCATAGGCTTCCTTATATTAAAAGTTCATGCAATAATCAGAAATTTTACCTATCAGCAATAGTCTCTAAGTTAGTAACCAAGTAAGAAAAAAAAAAAAAAAATATTGTAAAGAAATTCTCTCCATGGTTATATATACTCTCCAATTCATACAATCTCTTGTATACTCTCCTAACCTCTAAAGGTCTAAGTGGGTGGACAAATTTCAAAGTACCGCCAAGGACGTTTGGGGGGGAAGGCAAACGCAACATTGGGCAACCATGAGACTTAGAAGCAGTGATATTATGAGAAGAAATTTTCAGCTTGAGCCTCCTAATAACGTTCATTCTCCAATTTTCAATAGAGAAATATACGGTATAAGTCATGTTTGAATTTTAATACACTTGACATAAATCAATGGTATATTTAGCTTTTTTCTTTTTAGTACTCTCCCATTTTACTTTTCCTACTTGCTTGCTGGAAGATGAAACATCAACTAAGTTTTCCCCTAATCTATTATGGTCCCAATTAATCACAAAAAGAAAGTAAGAATGTTAAGGTTTAACCTCAATTAGAGGATTAGAGTGTCAAAACCTCATGCTAAACTTTTCCTTGTTCCAATGATTACACTCCTATATGAAATTAAGACAAATAATTAGTGAACAAAATAGGTGAGAACATAAGAGAGGTGGAATTTGAGGATCCAAGGTGGAAACCTATACAAGAGAAGAGATTGGAGATAGAATGCGGGAGGGAGAAATGTTGGTGATGGAATAGGGGTTTGGCCAATGGCAAAGTAGGATGGTCGGCTACAGAATGGGTTGTTACAGAAGGAGCAATGATGGAAAAATAAATGAGGGACAGGAGTAAGAGAAATAAGGTCAGTTAGGTAGTGATGTATGATGATCAAGACTAATTAGTCATGAATGAAAACCTGCTAGATTAAGAAATGAGAGCTCGATCTAAAAAAGACCGACAGTGAAGAATTTAATGATATGATTTGATAAAGAGAGAATGAAACATGCTAAGGACATTGGCCGCAAGGGATAAGGGGTGGAGATGCCGATGAGAAAGAAAAGGTGAAGATAAATCAAGGAGGACATTGGGTTAGCTTGCAGAGTCCAATGAGAATCTTAGTTGGCATATACATATGTTAGATTTGATGGTAGCAAAAGATGATAGAAGTTAGAGTTAAAGAGAGAGAAGAGGGAGGGGATTGGAAAGAGAGAGGGAGAAAGATGAAAAATTAAGGCCTAGTTAGAGTGCAAGTCACATAAAGATCTAGCAAGGCTCTAGGGTTAATGAGGTTATAAGGTTCAATAAAGTGAAAACTATTAGGATAGAGGCGAATAGGAGAAATAGAAGGTGATAAAATAGGGGCAAAATAGAGGTTGGGTTGTTAGGCATTGTTTAATAGTAATGATCGATAAGAAGGTTGGCAAGGCAAATGTAATCGATGAGAGTAGTAAGAAAGGTGTCTATGTAATGAGAATGGTGCACGTAGTGATAAGATAAGAAAGGCGGCCATCGATGCCTTGGTTTGCTTTTGAGGCAAGATTTGTAATAAAAGATGAGATTAGGATCGAAGCAGGGAGAAAATAGTAAGGTGATCAAAAAGAAAGAGAGAGAATGAATCCTTGACAATGTTTGGTCAAAGAAAATGAGGATGAAGGCCTTGTGGTGTCAACATATATATATATATATATATATATATATATATATATATATAGAGAGAGAGAGAGAGAGAGAGAGAGAGAGAGATGCATAAGGTCATTAACAAGTGAGAGAGATGAGTATGTGAGTGAGATGGGAGTTGAGAAAGGTACGTTTGTAAACTATTAATTTAAAAAATCTAATGATAAAAATAGTTATGGTACAGGACTTTTAAATTATTAAGAAACTTCCCACTATTTCTTAGACTATTGTAACAATTGATTTGGAAACTCTTGACATCCAACCACTCCTTCTCTGTCACTCCAATTCTCATGATTAATTCTCTCTCACAATGCGGAATGACGAGTATTTGGCATGCACAAAATATGCGCCCTCCTCATGACTCATTGCAACGATCCTATATGAGCTTGCAATGAGGCACACTGGGGCATTCACGTGCTCTTTTCTCCGATAGCCTTTTTCTTACCAGGATTTAGACTTTCACAGCAAAATAAATGAGTAAATGAAATTCATGCTGGTTATCTTTTCTTTTCAATTATTTTTCTTTCATTACTTTGTTTTTCTCCCCGTGTTATTTTATTTTTTATTTGGATGTTGTACATGGATACATCTTGTTATTATTAATGTTCCATTAATTATACCTTACCAAATTGACTTTCCTTTCTTTTTGTTATATATATTTTTTTCTTTTAGTTATTACCATAGTTGCATTCTTAGTTGCTTAAAGATTGAGAAGATCATAGATTAAAATCCCAAATTCATAAAGGCAAAGGCTGGATTGGTCAACAATGGCATCATTGACAATTATTAATTATAGTTTTATGAGATTACTAATAATCATTAATAGTAAGATATCAACAAATGCTAATGAAAACCTTGCTGATTCACAGAGCTAGGAGCCATGGTTGAATGGTAGGCAAATATTGGCTGCCAGATTGGTCATGGACAACCATCAGTAACCCATCACTGATATGCTTCAGAATGTTCACCAGAAAAACTCTAATTTGTGGAAATTTAAAACTTCCCAGGACTTGGATTACTTTGTTAAAAGGTCCCTAAAACAGTTTAATTAATTCATATAACACACAGCTATCTAAAGGCGTGCTTCTCACCTTATTCTCTGCCACCCTATATTCTATTTCCTCACTGACACGTGCCTCTCCTGGTTTCCATCAGTACGAGAATCTTGCTCAGAGGTCAAATGTCCATTAAAATAAAAGAATGGAAGACCAAGGCTTTCGTCGTCACAAACTTAGCCACAGCGCTGTCTCCGGCACTCTTGGACTCCACAATACCTATATCTAAACTAATGATAATCCCATAATGTGGGAGTCCTTTGATGGCATTTGCCACGGCCATGGTTTGGGTGGAATATTTAGTGGAGAGGATTTGTTTTTGTTGCTCCTAGAAGCGTTCTCCGTATGCCATGCATCCAACTATTATATTGCTTCCCTGGTGCAACTAGTGTTTGCGTTGCATCAGTAGCCAAACAAGTTTTATATTGTCCTTGTTAGTACAGGGTATGAAAAATAAAGGATTCTTTTGCTTTGTGGAACGGTGACTGACTTCTTTTTCTGATTCTTTGTTTATGGCTCATACTTGTGAATCATCAGCAATTGTTTAAATAGTGTCATGCATCCCTAAATTATATTGTATTTTTATTTTCCTCGACAAGGCCTCGTTGGTTTCTCCAAAGGTTGGACCACGCAAGAGGTGACAATGATTGCCATTTGTTTTAAGAGTCTAAACAGTTTCTTTTTTCCAAGTGAACAATGGCTCTAATTCATCAAGCCTATATATATATATTACTCTGTACAAGGTCCTCTTTCAAGATTTGTTTGAACTTAGTTTCAAGAAAGGATTTGCAAAAGATTAGGTCGAGGTCACTAACTGTTTTCCGAATGCCACAAATCAAGAGATTGGGGGAGCCTTACGAAGTCAATGATGTCTCCTTTTATGCCATTTGTTTAGCGGACAAATTTTAATATGCTTTCATTATTTAATACGAACCATTCGCTTCCACTGAGCTTAATAGATCATCATTAGATTTAAGAAAGGGAGAGTAATAGCTGAATATACCTAAATTGAAGTAGGAAAAAGTGTTTGATAGGAAGCTCATCGTAGAATTAGAAATTGATGAGGTTAAATCCTTCTTGTCTCCAGCAAGATAACACATGACAACTTGTTCTGCACCAACATCGCCAACAATATGATTGATAGGATAGTTCAGAAAAATGTGACCGACAGATTAGCCAGCAGTGCACAACCTTTAAGACAAAACGTGTACATCTCCTAATTGACTAGCAGATTCAATAAACAGCTTGTAGAGAATGTTGCCTACAACAACCAACGTATTCTATCTAGAAGGGTGAGCTCATCATAATGAAGTATGATTCGAGTAAGTGATATGATCTCATCATTAGATTTAGAAACCGACTATAAAAGAAAAGTCTATTTCAAGGCAATGATACATCTTTTCTACCACTCTTCATCCCTAGTCTTTAGTAAAATTGGGCTTCCTCTCTTCTCTATTTCAAAGATCCTCTTTTTCATTTTCAAAGATCCTCTTCTCTCTCAAACCAAGCTACAAAGTTCATCTCTAGCCACCATTACTATCTCTCTCCACTAACTTGAATGTCGGAAGGCCTTTTTTGAGAGGCCTTCAATATCCTTCATGCTCTTTCTTTATTTCTATAGCCACTCCTTTGAGTCATCCAAGCTCTCTTTGCTAGTGTCACTATCATCCTTCTTTTGATATCATCATCTCCATCATCATCCTGTTAATGTCTAAGTCCCACTAACATGATCTAGGCACCATCAGATCGATACTGTTTGAGGGAACAAGAAGATAGCTATCCGCCCAAGATTAGTAATAAAGTTTTGGCCAACAATAATGGCATGACTCAAATCAGTTGGCTGACCAAATCCCCCTCTGTGGCTCCTCCAGAGGCCAACATTATTGTATAATTTGCTCAGTTGTAGCAACAGGTCGAGGCCCTTACCTAAATGGTCTAGATTATAGACTCCCAATTGACGTGATGGTTGGAGATAGAACTGCTAGCACCTTGAGTGCCATCATGGTAAAGCCCCTGAGAAGCTGATCTCATGAGTACCTTGAGTACAAGGGTTTGCAATGACAAGATGCACTAAACTATGGATGGAGTTAGTATTGCAGAGTCTCCAGTCCCATCTAGAAGGACTAAACCAAAAGATCCTGAATTAAGGTAGCAGCTCAAAGTTGTGAATGAGCATCTCAATGTTGTAATGAGGGAAGTCCAAAGGAAAATTGATCCTTTAGATGACCTTGACTTGGACGTCAATCCTCCATTTGCAAAAGAGATCATGATAGAACTATTATCAAACTTCAAAATGCCATAGCTAGAGCAATATGATAGCTTACGTGACCCCAAAGACCACCCGAAGACTTATAAGATCCTAATGATGGTATAAGGGGTTCTGGACGCCATTATATGCAGAGTATTCTCTATCACTCTGAGAAAGACGGTTTAAACCTAGTACTTAGACCTTAAGTCGAGGTTTATCACATTCTTTGAGAAGCTCAAGAGGCAGCTCCTCGACCACCTACCACTTCATCACTAGCATTAGATAAAAGAAGACTAGTGTAGGCCTATGACCCTAAAGCAGCATAAAGGTAAGTTGTTATGAGACTACATCTGGCACTTCAATAATGAGGCACTGGAGGTCAAGGACCTCTAATAGTCTATGGTTATTGCTACTCTTATGCATAGGTTATTGGACTCACCTTTTACTTTTTTTTCTTAGTAAAAAAAAGCTCAAAAATATGGTGGAGCTCTTGAGTTGAGTTGAAAAATATATCAAATCCAAAGAAACTTTCTAAGAAAAGCGAAAGTTCATGGTCTTCTTCCTAAAAAAAGGCCTATCGATTGAGGAGACTCTAATAAGGTTGAAAAGAAGTAGAGGTTCAATGCTAAACTTCAGAAGTTGATGAACCTACCTCAGCATGAGGATGATTATACTTCTATGACCACTTCGAGGCAGCAGATTCTAATGGAGATTTATAGTAACCCATACCTTTAATGACCTAAACCGATGAAAGGGAAATCAAAGAATAGGGAAAAAAACATATACTACTGCTTCTATTGAAACCATGGTCATGACATGAAGGACTGTTAGTAATTGAATGATGACATTGAAAACCTCATTCGAAGAGGCTATCTTAAAAAGTACATTCGAGGCCCAAGAAGCCCCTCCAAGAGAAGCCAAAGCTGACAAGAAACACCAAAGCATGAAGATAATCGGCCTACTGCTAGGGTGATTAATGTCATCTCTGATGGGCTCATAGCTAGAGAAGAAAGCTCCTTAATGAAGCTGTATACTCAGCAACACAATCTGAGGTGCTAAAGAAGTCAAAGGTCACCAAGTCTATTTCTTTTTTTGATGAAGACCTTGGGGGGCCCAGACCCTCTACGATGATACATTGGTGATGATTGCTAATTACCAAGTAAAGATGATCTTGGTCAACAATGGAAGCTCGACCAATATTCTCTACTTGGATACCTTTGAGAAGATGGGGATAGGTAGAGATCGCTTGAAGCTCTTTAATAGTCCCCTAACCAACTTCTTCAAAAAGCTAGTCCTAATTGAATGAATCATCACCTTCTTGATGACGGTGGAAAAGGAGCCTTGCTAAGGTACAATAATACTAGACTTTCTGGTAGTGAAGTCTTCCTTTGTCTGCAACACTATCTTTGGGTGGCCCATCATCAAAGACCTAAGGATTATCATATCAAGTTGTCATCTCTCTATGCAGTTTTTCATAAAGCATAGTACGGAAGAACTTAAGGATGACTAGACGATGATGAGATAGTATTATATGGCCACTCTAAAGGAGAAAGTTAGAATCAAAAAGACACTCATGGTAGAAAGCCTTGACTAGAAGAATGAGTTCAAACTGCAACAAAGAAAACTAGTTGATGATCTACTTCCAATTCCCTTGACCGAAAAAGATCCCAAGAGGAGAGGGAGAAACTGGTGGCTTGCAAGCAAATGTTGATGTTTTTGCTTAGAATCTTATGGATATGCCATCGATCAACTATGGAGTCATCTCCCATAAGATCAACGTTGACTTGGCTTACAAACCCGTATGATAAAAGAAAAGGAGCTTTGTCGTAAAGAGATAGAAGGTCATCTAAGAGGAGGTGAACAAGCTCCTTAACATCGAGTTTATCAAGAAAGTAGACTACCTAGAATGGTTGGCTAATATGGTCTTGATGAAGAATATGTATGGATTTCACCAACCTTAATAAGACCCACCCCAAGGATAGCTTCTCTCTGCATTAGATAGATCCAACTCTTTTTCTTCCTCTTTTTCTACATGTATCCCTTTAAGTCATCCAAGCTCTCTCCACTATTACCATTACTACCCTTATTTTCAGATCATCATCTCATCATCTCATCATCATCCTCTTAGTGTTTGGGTTCCATCGGCATGATTTGGGCACCATCAGAAATGATTGCTAAATAAGATTTTACAATACTGACAAAAGCATATGCAAAATACTTGATGGGTAGTGCATGGTTATAAGAATTAGATTGTCTAATTTTTTACCATTTAATCGAATCAATTATTATATCAATTAAGTTATCAAACTGTTTATAATAAAAGCCTTTCTCATCTTCACATTGTTCATCTCCAGAAGCAGTTTGATGTGTGCCATAGTATTGTTTGAGGTAATTTTTGTCATCACTTCAAAACATCAGCAAGCTATAGTGATGAAAGGTGCATCACTTACAGAATGGATTGACTTGGACTAAAACCCAAAACATTTCATATTTGGCCTATGATAAAAGAGGCAAATCCTTAGGCTTGCAGTTGGGACTTCGAATATATTATTTTGAAGAAACTATTAAATGAGTTGATTCGGGCACTAATCTAAAACCTTCCATATTTGGACTTGGACAAGAAAGGCAAGTAAGGCCTATAGTGGGAACTTCGGATGTATTATATCTGAAGAAACTTTTAAATGGAACAACTTGGACACCAATCGAAAACTACTCATATTTGGACTTGAACAAAAAAAAGCAAGTAGGGCCTCTAACTAAGACTATGGGTGCATCATTTTAAAGAAACTATGATCTGGACATTGGATGCATCAGTTTTGCAGGAACCATGAAATATGTTGATTTGGGTACCAACTTAAAAATTTTCATATTTAGATCATGATCGAAATATTAATAAAGGCATGCAATTTGAGCATTGAGTTTAATCTAGCACCTCAATTTGTTCATTTGGTTCATCCAACTATACAATTGGATCAAGGTCAGCATATGGATTCGACTAGCTGATCTAATCCATGACATCTTCAGCATCAAAACTCTTGAAGCTCTACTCTATTAAAACTGTTGGACTTTTTCTCTATCAAAATAGGAGTCCTGCTCAATTAAAGTTTTAAAGCTTTGCTTCATCAAAATAGAGGAGCCTTGCTCCATCAAAATCTTAGAGCCCTGCTCCATCAAATCTTTTGGAACCCTATTCTGGAGCCTTGCTCTATCAAAGTTCTAGAGCTTTACTCTATTAAAAATTTTGGAGTCATGCTCCATCAAAGTTTTGAAGCCTTACTCTATTAAAAATGTTGAAGCCTTGTTTAATCAAAAGACCGAAGTCTCGCTCTATCAAAATCTTGAAGCCCTGCTGCATCAAAACTTTGGAACTCTACTTCATTGAAAATTCAAGCTTTTCTCCATCATGTCATGCGAAATCTCGCATATGTGAATATTAGCATTTCTTTTACGCTGCCGTTTCTTTCTGTTTCCTTCGTCCATTGTCTCGCTAGTTGCTATCAGTGCTCTATTGGATCGATCATAAGCTTGGCTGGCTGCTCTGCCAGTTGCGCTAGTATGAAAGTTTAGGCCCATGAATCTCAGTTTGATATATTGCTTCACCAAAGAGCCTTCTAACTCTCAGAACTTATAGTGGATGCACATAAATCACGGCTTCAATCCCATTTACATTTGGAAACAGGGGACATCTTTTTCGAACAAGGTGGTGGAAATCAACCTGTTTGATTTACCAGGAGCAAAGGAAACAACTGGTGTAAAAGCTGTCGACTACTCAATTTGGTACATAGTTTTTATTGAGTTTATTTTCATTTGCATATATTTTCTTGGAGAGTGCTCTTATCAGGAAATGCTGATAGCCATGTAACAAATTAGCGTGGTAAGTATTGCTTTACAAGAATTTGGTTTCAGCTGTGTTTCAGCGGCAATGGCTTTAACTTGGGAAGGTCATCAACTTAGTCACTAAAAATAAGTTCGGAGTTGATTCATTGAGTAGTTTTAGCTTGCACTCTGAAGAACAAAAAATAAAAATAAAAATCAAATGAATGTTATAATTGTAATCAACTCTCCCAAACAACGTTGTGGCTATCTTAGGGTACTGGATAGCTACCCTGTGGTTAGTTAACAATAACTCTAGCAAACCCTCCAGATTCTCTTAGTTAACCTGTCACCATTGCTGATATTAAAAAAAAAAGTCAAAAATACAGAAAATTAAAAGAATAAAGAACATTTTTTTCTTGTTAAAAGGATAAAAATACTCTGATGCTTGGTCTTGAATATCTAAGTATTGTCTTGTGAAAAGCAACAACTCACTCTAGATCATTTCACCATACATGGCAATGAAATAACCTCAGAGAAAATTTGGATTTAGAGATTTACCATAATATAATGGGTGCCATTTTCAAAAAAGAAAAATCAACAATTTATCAAGTTGTTGAGCTCATCGAAAGTTCAACGATTTTATCTCAAGACAAGGATCTTGAATAAATAGCAAGAATTCATCAAATATAACATGACCAATGCGCGAATTGATTGAATGCATTCAAAAATTTCGAAAAGATTGTGCCGGTAAAATGTAGGCGCACTTGGTTAATGCAAAAGTAATCCAAGTTGATTAAACCAAGCCTCAAATTTATCAATCTTGATATAAATTTTTGTTACCAGCACAACTAATATAACTATTAACCACCATATAGACAAAGAGCCCTCTCTCAACTTGATTGATTTCAGAGATTCATTAACTAGATAGGAAAATCAATTTTATGCGTAACGGACACGCCTAATCTCCATGTATTTCCAATCTTATTTATCCATGAACTTGTTCGGATATTTACTAATTGACCATTGCTCAATAACTTGGCATTCCGACCATAAACTGAAGTATGTGATCCAAAATTAATGCATTGTTGCTGTTATCTTCAGTAGTCTATTTGTTTGTGATAGAAATGATGGCGGTGGCCGCCACCTTAGCCTGGTGATGGAGACCTTGGTTTCTGCAAAGCAAAGTGCAACACGGCAACCTAACGTTCCTTCCATAGATTCTGTTGACCATTAACCGAACCAAGTAAACCTTTGAAAGCCAGTCGCAGGGTAAGGAAACAAGAACCACCATGAAAAGAGCTTGGGAGACGCGCTGGCAAGCAACAAGCCATGCAAGTCTCTAATGGTCAAGGATAAATGTCCCTGTCGTATTAAATTAAATAATAATATTCTCGTTGGTTTGATTCCACCAGCTTCTTCCACAGGCCAAAAGCGACATCGGAGACAGGTGCCCTGTTTCTATCTCACACGTTCATCTCCCAGCGACGCCGCCGCTGACGTTAAATTTATATAAACAAAAGAAGGTGAGGTTAAATTATAATCTCTCCAAAAAGCTTCAAAGCTCTCCGGGTTGAATTCTCTCTCTTCCGGGAGGCCTTCCATGGCTCCGCGGCCGCACGTCCGGTGGACGAAGACTCGGCAAGCAAAGCGCCGGCTCTGGCTCCTCCTCTGCATTGCCTCGCCGCTGCTGGCCCTCGCCGCCCCCCACGCTGCTGCCGCCGCCCTCCGCCAGGCCAACGCCCTCGGCCGACGGTGCGCGCCGGACGCCGTGGAGTATTCCGGCGAGGCGGCGGCGCGTTTTCGCCCGAGGATAGCGATGGTGAGCTTCTCGGCTGAGGAGAGGGTGGCGACGGCAGGCGGGCGGCGGTCGTTCCGAGGGGTGATGGACGCGGTGGGGGAAAATAAGCGGACCTGCGCGGAGAGGATGGGGTAGGACTTCTTCGACGCGAGGCGTCTGGTCGATCCCAGCCGTCCGCCTAGCTGGAGCAAGATCCCGGCCGTCCGATCTCAGCTCCCCCACTACGACTGGGTCTTCTGGAATGACGCCGTGAGTTAATTTCCCCGCTCTCGTAACGTCACGTTGGTTATTTAATTAATTATAAATCAATAATTAATTTAATTTAATTTAATTTAATTTTTTTATTTTATTTTTAGGATACGGTGATTACGAATCCGGATATATCCTTGGTAAGCATGCCTCTTTTCTTTATCATATTGGATACTCTCTTTCTCTTTCAAATTGAAATTCCCTTCAGCTAACCAAATTTTAATGTTTAATTTTTATTGAATAACTATTAATATCTGACCTACCATATCAATTCTTTTTAATTTTTAATTCTTCTTACTTGTACAATAAAAAAATAATCGTGTGCATTTATCTTCTCATTGGATGCGTTTATTTTTACATCATGCATATTTATTTTTCATTGCACACGATTATCTTTAAAATATACATAATTAACTTTTTACTATAAATAATAAATATAAGTTTGTACATAATTATCATATATTAAGAACAATTAAATTTTTTTTAAAAAATAGTACAATGAATCGAATATTACGTAGTTGATTAATAGAAATTAAAGAACACCCATTTGCTATTTTTTTCTCCTCAACTCAAATGATTTGGGGTACTACTAGAGGCCATGGCAATATTTCACTGGTATAGTACTGGTTAGACAACTCAATGTTCAACCATAGCCTCTCATACCAGACCTTTTGTGTTACAGTAGAAGGCATAAACTTTTTTGAAGGATTAAACGTATAAGAATTTATACTGGCATCTGTTCAATCCTACAGTAATTATGTATTGAGAAAATTTTAAATATTCATGTAAGGTTGAGAAGCCTATATAAAACCTTTTGGATTTGCCTTCTTGAGTGTGAATTTGAGTTTTGTTTTTTCTAACCTCCACTTTAGGAGAGTATTCTCAGTGCAGCAATTGGGCATGGTGATCTCCGAGCTTCCCCCAACTTGATAGTAACCGAGGATTTCAATGGAGTGAATGCAGGTAAAACATCTGACATCATAAGTTTTTCACTTCATTTAAAAATTTTCAGCTTGGCTATATCACATGGCAAATAGAACTCTTGCTGCTAGTCCAGCTTCTTTAACCATTCAATGACTAAGTTTGTTATCTAGAAGTTTGTGTATTTTACGGCCATCTCAATTTTAAACCCTAGCCTTTAATATATCAATGATGCATAAATCTGTACAATATAAGCATGTACTGCACAAATACAAGATTGTATAAAAGCGAGAGTGTCTACAGAATGCATGAGGGACGACTAAATGAAATATACACATGTTATTATAATTAAATAACAAACAAATAAATGGCTCAAAAGTATTTTCTTTAAAAAAAATTACACAAATTTAAATAAAAAATGGAAGAAAGGAAAAAAAAAAAAAAATTTGCCAATGCCTAGCTTTTCTTTGAATGTCAATTATGAAGACAGCAATATGATATTTATTCACGAGAGCCCACAAGTTCAAGCACTTCTATTTCTTATATTAGATGGGTGTGATTTAAAACTCCTAAGCGGTGGCAAGTTGTATGGCGGGTGAGATTCCTGGCCACATCATACCAAATCATGTTCCCTTCGTATCCATGATGTGCAGTGAACTAAGCCCAAGGATTTACACTAGAGCATCTCAAAAGCATAGGTGAGCATAGTCTGATTAGAATCAACGCAATTAAAATTGATTTCAGAATTTATTTTGATCAGGAACTAATCTAACCATATCTTGGAATCAATTTAAAATTAAACTAATCAAATTGGTTCGATTCAGAGTTGATTTCAGAATAGAGTTAATTTTTTTCTTATTTTCTTAATTATGTTTAATAATATATATATATATAATATTTTTAATTAATTTAATGCTTAAGATTTTTAGTAGAAATAGTAGGTAGCCTATAAAGTACAGTTAATGTCTCTCGATTCCAACCTTACGTTAAAACCGGGAACTCAAAACTAAACTAACCTTATTAATATTTAAAACCGAACTGATCCAACCTTATTAATATTTAAAACCTTACTCCAAAACCTCAATGGTAACTCATTTCAGGTCATGAAGATATGAGATTTCTTAAATTAGTTTTCATAGTTTTGCAGTATATAGACGGCTCATCTGATATATTTTGATTGAGAAACTACTTCCTTTGTTGATTAACTATCAGTTTATTGATTGATTTCAATATTTAGAACCTAGATGGTTATAAATAAATGACAATTACAGGCAATTAGAACCACATATATGGGACATTAATGGCAACAACTACTGTAATTATGTCAAGTTATTTGGTTGTACATGTTAACTGATTCATATAACTCAGCTCATACCAGCTATGGAGGCAACTCTATGGCCCTTTACTTTATTCTGGGAACTCAAATTGCCATGTTTAATGTGGTTGTTACTAGCTAAAGAAAACATATTTATGTTATTACTCAAAACATATTGTAGGCTTAAAACCATGAATTTACCTTGCCACCAGTTTGACTAGAGGACAAATTACTGCAAGTTGGAGGGTTTTGGTAAGTTCATCCATATCATACCCATCAAACTATGTGAAAATAAATTGTATAGCTGGCTGATAATAACTGGCATGCCCATACATCTAATTGCATGTATCAATAAAGATACTAAGTGAGTTGGAAACCAGTGCTTAGGAGACTTCTAGGCGTGTCATTGTGGTCCAGGCAATTGACCTACTCTATTATTTTTGCCTCAAAGGTTTAAGGCAGCTTGGGAAGCTATGATTAAATTGTCAAAATGGACAATAATATATGGCATGAGTCACGCTTTAGATAAATAGCATGAAAAGAAAAAATTGATATATATACATATACATATGCACGCGCGCATATACATAAACAGCATGAAAAGAAAAAATTGATATATATACATATACATATGCGCACACGTGCACATATATATATATATATAGAGAGAGAGAGAGGGGGGGGGAGGGATAGACTTGTTACATTTGATTGTAGCTAGCGTAGATTGGTTACCTTTCCCACATTGGATCCATATAATTTACGGATCTTAAAGATGAAAAAGATGGAGTGACTTTAGAATTCCTATAGATTTTAAGATGAGAAAGGTAATTGAATCCTAACTTGGCTATATTCTAATATAGCAAGCCTAGATCCGATCATCTCTCCACCTTTGGATCCACATAATTCACGGATCTCAAATATGAAAAAGGTAAAAAAGATGTGATGGTTTCGAGATTCATGTAGATTAAAGGATGGAAAAAATAACCAAGTCCTGCAACTCGATTCCTATAAAATTTCTATAGTTAAGCAAACAAATTCCTTTATGAGCTATATAATGTAGATCCATGTTAAATTCTGAGCTAATCTCTAAGGAAAAGAGTTTTGTTTAGAACCTTTTTTGCATCAAAATGTGCAAGGCATCCAAGTTGCAAGAAATTTCCTTTCTTTTCTTGGATGAGAAATCTATATACACTATATATTTATCAAGTATAATTGATGGACTATACTTATCTACCAAATGCCTGATCCTTTTGAACGACCTGTGAACTACTTATTTCCAAAACTAACTCAGAAATAAGGGGTTAAAAATGCTTAGCATCCTTAAAAGGTCTTTGGAAAATTGATATTTTGGCCCCAAATCAGCATCCTAACTGATCCTATCTATCATTGCACCAAAACTTAGGTTTGCAATGTTTCCATTTATGGATTGTGGCAAATATGGCAGTACTCCTGATAGAATCTTGGACTAAGATCAAAATTGCCTGATCCTATTCTAGATTTTGTTAGTATTTCTCAAGTCTTCTCTTGCCCGTGGATCATATATATACCTCATTCGGTCATTCCTAATCAAAATAAAAACAACTAGTTCAACTATTATTAATGAAACAAACTATGGGTCTATTTGGTTTGACATCATAATTAAAATTAAAATTGCTCATTTTTTCTACTCGTTTGGTTCACATAGAAATCAGAATCGAAATTAGAAGCATGTATAAGCTAATTGCCAGATGTATCTAATAAAAATATATCAAAAATTATAAAAAATATCTATAAAATCAAACTTATCAGAAAAAAAAAAAAATTATATCCTATCATAACTCATCGAAATCTAATAAGAAATGATATGAAATATCAATATAAAAACTATGTCACCTCTCCCAACAGTATGATTGAAGGCTTAGGAGATAATCGTATCAGAAGAAAAAGAGAAAGAAGGTGTCGAATAAGAAAAAGATAAAAAAATAATGTGTTAGGTTGTAGTTGGGTAGAATGGATTTGCAATTATAGATGAAGGGCCTGGATTCCAAGTTTTCTTTTATATAGGATTTGAATTTCAAATAGAATCAAAATTAAATTCTAATCCTATCCAAATAAATATTTAAAATCAATATCAATTATTCCAATTTTGATTCTAAAATTTTTTTTTTCATGAACCAAATGGCCCAACACGTTGATTGCATCATTTCCTATATGAGCTATGTTTACAACATATATATATATATATATATCATATTATAGCACTCTATCTCAAGCGATCACAACCATCCATGGTGTTTTTGCCACTGCATCACACTTGCATATTTGTAATTTGTATAATTTCTTTAGCAGGAGTCTTCTTTTTCCGGCGATCAAAGTGGAGCGAGAATTTTCTAGACACGTGGTGGAATCAGACGACGTTCGTGCGTTTCGAGTCCACCATAAGCGGTGACAGCACCGCGTCGAAGCACCTCATCATCAGCCTCCCTCCCAAAGAGCTACAAGCCCATGTCCGTACCTCACCAATGCAGTGCCTCTTTCAACTCCTATCCTTGGTTACCCACTTGGAAGAATGCCTACCGTCTGATCTTCTCCCCTCTGAAGACCTGGAAAGGTTCTGACACTAGACCTCCTTGATACTTTCCATTGGTTAGCTCTGGTTCTTTTTTTCCTCCAGAATAGAGCCTAATTTTTTGAGAAAACAAATATAACTGAATCTTTTATCATTGTTAACTTAGATTGTTTGATCTGATTTCAGTGCTGTGATTGTTTTGGTTTCAGGAGCGTACTCTGATGGGGACTTTATGGTGCACCTCGCGGGCTTAGGTGAGAAGAAGAACTGGGCTGCAAGGATTCTAGGTCAATTAAGAACTAGAAGGTGATTAATATGGACAGAAGCACGTACTTTGTAAGCTGATGTCTCTCGATGCAGTTTGTTCATCAAATGTAAATTTTTTATTTCTTGTATAAATGAAGACTAAAATATATTCATAAAATTATATATAATAAAAAGATAAATTAGGGACCGTAACAATCCATATTTTTCTCACATTCATCTCATAAGCCTAACATTACCACCATCAAATATGATGGTAGTGTTAGACTACTATAAAGTTGTTGTATTAGGTCAACTAGGTCAATTTTTTTAACAAGCCACCTCTAGTCAAGGCTTATGGAATACATGGTGCGGTTTCAACCTACCAGCGATAACTAGTAATTTTATTATACAGTGACCTAATTAGCTCCATTTTGGTGGCAGCTCACAGGGGGCAAAAAAAAAAAAAAAAAAAATCTAGATCTTGATTTGGATCAGGTAGCCTCCATCCATAGACCAAACAGTATGAAGCATGATTATCATTAAAGAAATAATTCTGAGAAACAGTACTTGTAAAGAAATGATAGATGAAATGATGGTCAGAATAGATCCTAGTGCAAAAAATGAGAAATATACCATGAAGTAAGAAAAATATACAAGAGGAAAGGAAGCAAAGAGTAATCAACCAAAAAAAAAAAAAAAATAGTGGGATTCCAAAGGAATTTCCAAGTTACCCCATACTTTAAATTCATAACTATATTTATTAAAAATCTCCTTTTTTAATAGTTTTTAACTCTCCACTTGTAAAATAATAATAATAACAAGTAATGTTATAGTAATAATCATAATATAACATAATAATAATAATAATAATAATAATAATAAACATAATCAATTATAGTAACTACTATATAATAATTATTATATAATAAAAATTATGATATAATTATAATTATTATCATGCTATATATATATAGATTATAGTAAGAATCTATATGAAACTGATGGTTGTTAAATAGGTATTATTATTAATATTATAATAAAAATTATCATATTATTATTATTATATAGTATTAAATTATATAGTATTAAAATTCATAGATGGAGAGTGTTGAAGAGATTCTTCCGATTGTAACAAATTCTGTAATCAAAATTAGATCTAACAATGTCTGTAATTTCTAGTAAAAGAATTCAGTTTTTTGGCAATTCAAGGCACTAGCAACAGCATACATCCAAACAGTTTTCTCTAATGCTTGCACAATTCAATCATAATATTTATAATTAGAGCCTGTTCAATTGCATGTAGACAAAAATTGCTCCAGGAGAGCCAGTCCTGATATTATATTATAATAATATAATATTAATATATTATGTATTATAATTTCAATCAAAAATTTGAATGATAATTAAAAATAAATATATATTTTATAAATACCGTATATATTGTGTATTGTACGGATACCTGAGCTAGTACATAGATAATAAAGGAAATCGACAGCTTGGTCCACAGCCCGGTTCCAGAGTCATTAACGCCATCTCCTTCTCTGGTCCGGAGGAAGAGAGAATTGGAGGGGATGGGCCTCACGTTGAAGGACTGCCCCGGTGAGCGGAGCACCCTTTCCTTCTTTTGGCGCTCGAACGGGGAGCCGCCGTGGACCTCCGCCAATATTGAGACGAAGGACAACAGAAGGGCGAAGAGAGGAGGCAGAAGAAAAAATTCAAAGCCCCTCCTCCCCCCTCCTCTTCAATGCTCTCTTCTTTGGGACCGGAGAAGGAGCTGAAGTTATGACTCTGGAACAGGGCTGCGGACCAACTCTCTACCCGTTTCTTTTATTATCTATATACTAATTCAGATATCCGTGCAACGCACAAGATATACAGTATTCATAAAAAATATATTTTATTTTTAATTATAATGTATAATTTTAACTAAGATTATAATATATGATATATTAATATTATATTATTATAATAAAAAAAGTATTATAATATATTATATTAATATATTTAAATATATGACAGATGTCAATGTAAAGAACAAATGATCCATCAAAATCCGTTGAAACAAAATATACTAAAAAAATAAATTGATATTTCTTACATGCATTCATTAGGACCAATCAGAAAAGTATGTATTATCACTTGGCATGAATAGAAAAAAAAAACATAAGTCAATATATTATTTTATATAATTTTATAAGTTTAATTTTAATAATATGTCACATAGCAAAACTTTTTATACAAAAATAATAATATGGCTTTCATGAAATTGTGTGGGCATATATATATATATATATATATATATATATATATATATATATATATATAGTTTCGTGCTTGCCAAAAATTATAATGTCATGTCAACAATTTAATGAATGCTCGAAATATATAATATACAATTATATCATATATATATATATATAATAGTAATATAGTAAATATAAATAATAATATAATATTAATTATATACATAAATAACCTAATATAATATAATATCATAATATATTATATTAATATTATTAATATAATATTATATATTAATGTTAATATTAGCATATGGTTTCATGCTTGCCAAAAATTATGATGTCATGTCAAACATTTAGTGGATGCTTGGAATACATAATATAGAATTGTATTATATCAATATTAATAAAGTAAATTTAAATAATAATATAATATTACCATATTATATATTATAATATTATTAATAATATATTATTATGACATGTAATATTAATATTATTAATATTAATATTGATATTAGTAGCTACGTGGTAGCAGCAGGTACTGCCATGTGGCAACAACCAAGCCTTGTACCTCTTTAGGGCTTAGCTTTCATGTACACTAGCTCAGGCACCCTTGCAATGCGCATGACATGTAATATTCAAAAAAATATATTTATCTTTAATTACAATTCAAACTTTTAATTAAAATTATAATATATAATATATTTATATTTATATTATTATAATAAAATAATAATATAATTAAAATATTCAAATACATGACAAATGTCAAGAAAATGATCATTAAAATCCATCGGAACGAAATATATTGGAAATATAAATTGATATTCCTTACATGTGTTCGTTAGAGGCCGGATTAAAAAAGTGATGTATTATCACTTAGTAAGTATAAAAAAAAAAAACATAGGTCATGTATTATAATATATTATTTTATATAATTTTGTAAGTCTAATTTTAATAATGTGCTATATAGTAAAACTCTTTATAGAAAAATAATAATGCAGCTTTCGTAAAATGGTGTGGGTGTGTATGTAGTCTCGTGCTTGCTAAAAATTATGATGCCATATCGAACATGTAAGTACTTGGAATACATAATATATAATTATATATATATATAATTAATAATATTATAATAAATATAAATATAATAAAATATTAATATATTATATATTATAATATTATTAATAATATAATATTAATTATGTATATAGTTAGCCTTATATAATATAATAATATAATAATATATAATATTATTATATAGTATTAATTGTATATTATATTAAATATTATTAATATAATATTAATATTTTTAATAAATAGCTGTGCGGCAGTAGCATAAGACTACCACGTGGCAATAGCAAGCCTTCCATCCTTCAGCGCTTAACTTCCTTAAAGATGTGGTATAGATTATCATAAGAATTTATTCAGATTTTTTTTTTTTTTTCGCCTTGAAATCTTCTACTTGAATTGGGAACCTGTTTCCCTAGATGCGCGGCATCCAACTCCGATTTTTTTTTGCCCGCCGCCCTTCGCGGAACTTTCCTAGCCAAGACGTCTTTAGCTTTTAAAAAGACTAAAAAAAAGTAACACATCACATTAAACAAATCATAGACTTCGGACAGCCCCAAGCGCCCGCACTCCCTCGCACTACAGCCCACCCAAAGCCTCAGATGGCTCCTCGGCCGCCCGTCCGGTGGACCAAATCCCGGCCCCCCAACCGCCGCCTCTGGCTCCTCCTCTCGCTTCCGCTCCTCGCCCTCGCCTCCCTCCACGCCGCCGCCACCGTCCTCCACCGCGCCAACGCCCTCGGCCGGCAGTGCGCCCCGGCCGCCGCCGACGAATATTCCTGCGCCCCCCCTCCGAATCTCCGCCCCCGGATCGCGATGGTGAGCTTCTCGGCGGAGGAGAATGCCGGCGGCGGCGGCGGGCGGCGGTCGTTCTGGGGGGTGATGGACGCGGTTGGGGGGAATAAACGGACGTACGCAGAGAGGATGGGGTACGACTTCATCGACGCCAGGAGTCTGGTCGATCCGAGCCGTCCGCCCAACTGGAGCAAGATCCTCGCCGTCCGAGCGCACCTCCGCCACTACGATTGGCTCTTCTGGAACGACGCCGTGAGTCTCTTTTGATGATTAATTATTGGACTACTAGTCAATTTAATTTAATTTAATTTAATTCT
Source organism: Metroxylon sagu (assembly GCA_017589505.3). NCBI lineage: Eukaryota > Viridiplantae > Streptophyta > Magnoliopsida > Arecales > Arecaceae > Metroxylon > Metroxylon sagu. The sequence goes on from JACVBY030000418.1 coordinate 239,555, forward strand.
CTGTTTATTAGGACACGGTGGTGACGAATCCGAATATACCGTTGGTAAGAACGTCTGTTATTTTTAATTGACAGCATCAACTATTGACCGTAGGATCATCATCTCGCGGTGGTCTGTTTTGGTTTTGTTATAATTTTTTATCTGTCTGATAGGGGTACTCCCGTATTTGGATAGATGCACCTTCTTGTCTGAAGCTTTAGCGTGTTTGGAGAAGGATGGATCAAAATGGAGGTTAGCTAAAGGTTTTTTAATTACTTTTTAGGAAATTATTCTGAAAGCGGCGATTGGGTGCAGTCATCCCAAAGCTTCTCCTGACTTGGTGGTAACTGAGGATTTCAACGGGGTAAATTCAGGTAATTCATACACACTACGATAGAATGAAGGGTTGCATTAGTTGTTTTATACACTCTCACAACTGACACCGTAAAATAACATAGTCCCTAAGTTATTAAGATAAATGTTTTAAAAATACCAGCTTGCACTCTTATTTTTCAAACTAAGGTTATTAGTAATCCAAAACAACTTGTTGACTGGGAGAGATCACAGGTCGTTAATCTTCTTCCTTTCTACTCTGATATCTTGGGAGAGAAAAAATGGAGGTCTCTGGGATCTTAAATTATTATTCGCAATCTTTTGAGAAACCACCCAGTTGGTTTATTAGTTATCAATTTACTCATGGATTTGAATACTTACTGATTTGCTCAAGAATAGTTCTTTGGGTGCTCTGGAGACATTTTGTGGGGCTCTTGTTATGACAAAGCCACTTCACCTACTCCCCTCCTGTCCCAATACTCAAGCTGAGGGCAGTCTTGAAAGGTACGATATCTGCTATCATGGCCCCGGAAGTTAAGCTTGTGTTTATGGGTATTCCCTCATGGTGATTCACTAGGTTGATCATTAGTTGGCTATCAGTACTGGTCCCAGTTATTGCTAGGTCGATCATTACTCCTGTATTGAGCCTTGTTAATTGATGGCTTTTGGGGTTCCTATTTAAAAGACATATAGGCCTAGCCAAGCCCCCTCATTAACCTCAAAATACCTAGTAATATCTTTCTTCATACCACCTTTTGTTCCAAAAAGAGGAGGAAAAAAAGAATATCCTTCGTGATGTAAAGAAGGCTGGTGGAAATGGCATTCTAATTGTGCTGCATCTCAAAACAAACCAAAGTCCAATGACTTGAGTAAAATTCCAAGTCTCCAACTCTAGTTGCAGGAATTTTTATAATTGCATTTGGATAGATGGGAAACTTTTATTAGTTTTTCAGAACTGTAGACTTTTAACCTGACCTAAGTCCTTTTTTTTATTGAAATAATATCCAGATTCTTTATAGGGCATTTGTAAAATAATGGTGGGGGCAGCATCAACTGCAATTGCTTAAAGAAACAAAGCCACCAACTTCAAACCTAGACCTTGATTAATATAGAGAAGGGTTTGTAACCACTGGACTTTGGTATATATAGTCACAGATGTTTCCTAGAATCAGAGATGTAGATAATTCAATGCCGTGTTGATGAGGTTATGTGTCTCTCTTTCCTTGTACACATGAACATGTTTCTTTTTCAGTGGTGTATCTCACTTTGCCTTTGTCTGTATCCTATGTTTTCCTTTTTTCAATGACAATTATAATCTTCTCAGTAACTCTCTGATATATGAAAAGGAAATGCATAGACTAAATCAATGCATTTAGTAAAATGCTTTTAATATGATTAATAAATAGGATCACAACTATCTGCTAGATATTCCTTTTGCATAGCCCTATTTTGAATCACATTGATCCTTGAATAGCACCAATCCTCTCATTACTTATGACATGCCAATTTTGAAAAAAAAAAAAGATGAAATATTCTATGTTTTAGCTCGGTCCCTTAATATTACTTTAGTTTTTTGAAAAATATGGCAGAGAAGCCGAATCCTGCACTACTTCTAAGTGAACTCTTTTCTTACCAACCTTGCTACTTGGATACCTGTGGTCTATAGAATTATTTGAACAAAAACCAAAAAATTACTCCAAAATTGCAAGCTTTCTTTTTTCTTTTTTTTTTTTTAAAAAAAAAATCATGAAGTAACAATCTAACAGGATTAACTTTTCTTTTCCTTTTTTTTCTTTCCTTATTCCCAACTCAAACTCTGTGTCTCTTCTTTTTCTTCTTCTTGAGTGCTTAATATTAACACTAAATCTCAGCCAAAATAAAAGTTACGGTTGGGAAAGAATTATTAGAAAAAAAAAGCCATTCAGTGACTTCAATCACACTGCTCTGCTGCTGGCTTTTGAAGGAGTCTTCTTCTTTCGGCAATCAGAGTGGAGTGAGAAATTTCTGGACTCATGGTGGAATCAGACATCGTTCGTGCGCTTTGGGTCGACGTTAAGCGGCGACAATGCTGCAATGAAGCATCTGATTGATAGCCTTCCATCCGAGGAACTCCAAGACCATGTCCGCGTATCACCAATGCAGTGCCTCTTCAACTCTTACCCCTGGTTTCCCACATGGAAGAAAGCCTACCGTCTAATCTCCTCACCCTCAACAACTTGGAAAGGTCCTCACAAACAAGTAGCCTCTTCTTTTCTTCATGGCATCAACTGTGGTGCTTGATTAGAGCCGTTTGATCTGATTTGAGTGATGCTGGTTGTTTTGTTTCAGGTGCCTACTCTGATGGGGACTTCATGGTGCACCTCGCGGGCTTGGATGAGAAAAAGAAATGGATAGCCAAGATACTGAGGGACTTGGGAGAAGCTGGAAGGTGATTAAATGGGGACAGAGTCATAGAAGATAGCCTCCTTTGTGCTGAGAGCACTGGTCTTGGTTCAAATGCAAACCATTTCTTTCTCTATCCATTCATGGAGCGAGCGATCGATCCTAATGATCATGCCCTGTTTCACCATTAACGTTGCATCCTCTTGTATAACTAATTGCGTTGTATGACTGTAAATCTCTACCATTACATAATGCGAAAGCTAAGTCTATCTTTATATGGTAGCCCGATTAATTTTATCTCATTATTGGTGCCAAGTACTTGTGAGCATATAATTTCACTTCTATGCTGGTTTCATTCTTTTCTGCAGAGAAAATGAAAGGATAAAGTTCATCTGAGAGTGAAAAACAAGAATAATATTTATCACGCTGCATAATTATTATTTTTTTTTTAAAAAAAGGATAGCAAATCATAATTATTTATGCCTCCTCTCGTATGCATTGTGGAGGCAAGCTCCATACCATCAAAAGTGAACGGTCTCGAGCGTGCATGTCCTTCCACGTATGCGCATGCTAAGTGCCCATTTGGCCCTAAAGTGATTGCGGCGGCAAGCTTCGTACCATAAACTACATACTGTAATAAACTAAACTATATGAGTCTCTCGTCTGTGTTTAGTTTTCGATAGAACTTATCATTCAACTGGGGCTGTATTCCCAGATAGCTCAACTAGAGTCTAAGTCAGACGGGGCTCTTACCCTCCTCCGAGCACCCCTTTATTGGAGAACTTGAGCTTGATTTTCATCGAGGACTCTTCTTCATACTATAACTCAGGCGGTGTGGTTGCCTGATTTTTCAAGCTACACTGATCTCAGTTCGCTCACCATTGTTAGAAAAATCCTTGTTAAGTTTCTTCTCCTTTACTTACTGATATTCTTAGACTTAGCGGGTAGCCCTTATTAACCTAAGATCATGTTCTGAGAGTGTCGTCTTCAGCCATGTAGAGTTGTGAGCACAACCAGCACCCATTGTGTGTTCAGCCCCGAACTTTAGCATGATGCATGTGGTGGGTGTGAGGGGCCATTTGGATCCAGTTGGGCCCTAGGAGAGTCAAGTGCTGCTGCTTGGCTAATGCCCGAGAATTCTGCAATTCACACAATGTATTGGATTTCATTTCGTTCTCTATCGATATGAGAGCTAAGATATTCATTACCAAGAGTTGTACCATATGCCGTGAGGTTACTGTTGGCAGCGACACGCCCTTCGCCACCATGCCTCCATGCTTGCGTTCCTTAGCACCACCTTTCACACTAGGTCTGGTAGTCCTGCTGCCCCATGCTGCGTTTAGGATGAGGTGATGTCATCCATCGTAACGAGTCAGTAGGGTTGCCCACTGCCACCGCCTCGCCTTTGTTCTTAATATTCCTTGGCACCTTTAGTACTAGGTTGTTGGTATTCCTGCTGTCCTGTGCCATGCTAGAGGTGCTGCGGTAATAGCGTTACAATGGGTCGGCCGGGCTGCTTGCTCCAATGCCGCACGTTCTTCTTGCATTTATGGGTCTTTCTTGTTGGTCACAGCAATGATATTTATTTAGCTATGGTGCTTGTGAGTCTCATAGCTTTTACGAGAGACCAATGGTATTTTTGATGTTTGAAAGCAATTTTAATTTTCATATAAAATAAAAGATACATATGAAAACGTGTATGGTAATTAAAAATGAAGACATATTTTGAAAAAATGAGGTCACCTTTTAAAAAAAGCACAACTCCAAACAAATGAAAATAGTTTTAAAATGTTACTATTTTCATTCAAGATAAAGAAGAGTATAAAAAACAAAGACTAAAAAGCTTAAAAATTATAGAAATAAATAATATTTTTCTTAATTTATTTCATCTATCTTTTTAAAATAAATATTTTTATAATAATAAATATTTTTATTTTTATTTTTACTCATCAAACATATTTTTTAAAGATTGGAAGGTGAAAAATAAAAATTATTTTTAATAAATAAAAATAAAAATAAAAAGATATATTCTCAAAAATCAATATAATCTAAAAAGCTAAATTGCATTATTTGGAGAAGGTACGTGCTACAACCATGTTTCACCGTACCAAATTAGCAGGCTAATTCACAAAACCATGGCTTATTGCATGTTATGGTCGCCTAGCCCCTTCTCTTCGCATAGTTTCTCCTTGCTGAACCCTACACGATCTAACCCCCTAATTTTAGGGCAGAGTAACCTCCATTTTAGAGCCCAAAGCCCAAACTATTTGACGCAAGGAAGCGAATCATATACCGAAGGTCCAAAATGCGGTTATATAACTCTTCTGGCTCAACCAACGACTTGGCTGCCACAATAATATCTATTCGAAGCTAATCCCGCCCAAAGTTTTGACCCAATACGACCACCCAATATAGGTCTAAATTACTTTGCTAAGATACGGACTAATTCGGTGATCCCAACCGCCGGTTGATTTCCTGTTCCCGACCCTAGCCTTCGCCATTTAAACACCTCCCCACCGCCCAAATTCCCTCCAACGGCTCTCTCTGCGAGCGAGCGAGTGTGCGAGCGAGCGATTTCTGTTACCTTAGAAGACCAAGAGCTTTGAAGGCGAGGAAATGGCGGAGATGGAGGAAGGCCTCCGAGACCCAGAGCAGCAAGAAGAGGAGCAGCCATGGGAGGAAAGAACCCTAAACCTTCTCCAAGACTCCAAGATCGATCAAGGTCCGAACTTTTCCCTTGTTTCCGCCCCTTCTCTTTCTTCCCCCCTTCCCTTGATTCTTGATGTCGTTCTGTCTTTTTCCTTTGGATGAGTTTCCAGAGCTCTCCGGCTTGAAGGAGAGGAAAAAGGGGGGCAAGAAGCACAAAGTGAAGTGGATGAAGAGGCCAATGACCATGCCTCAAGCCATCCTCGAGTTCCTCGACGAGGATCTCAGGGAGAACGCTATCAGATACCTCAGCAACTACCTAGTCGAGGTCTCCGCTTCTTTTATAAGTTTTCTTGGGTTTCTTTACGGATTTTGGGTGCACGTGTGAATTGAGTTAGTCTTTTTCTCAATTAGTGCTGGATTCTTCGTTGTTGTTGTTTCAAATTTTCTGAATCTTTCCTGCGTTTCTTTTGTGTTTTTATTCATCTAAATTAAAGATCGTTTTGAGTTGCTTTCTAGGATGATGGTCGTTAGTGATTGGGTATGGTAAATGGATTAAAGCAAATCATTTCGGTCCTCCTTATCTTATGTGTGCTTTTTTATTTTCTTTTTCGTTTTTGTTTAAACTTTGCCCTGGGTACTGGTTTACATAATTTTGTTTCCTGAGTGAATCGTATTGGGTAAATTCGGTTTATCTCTTTTCTCGGTTCGTGGAGAAAGATTTCTCGTTTCAGAATATGGTCTTCTTGCAGTTTTTTTGGATTCTTGGCATTTGCCATTTTGAATTTTCTGAATTTGGTTTTGCTTCTATTACTTTGGGTTTCTTTTGTTTTTTGTTCCTCTAAAGTTAAAATCTTTATAAGCTACTCTTGGGATTATGATAGTTATAAATTAGGCTTTTCTAAAGGATGAGTCAATGGATTTTCCCTGAGTTATGGTCATATAGTTTTGATTCTCTTATTGGATTGTTTCTCTTATGTACGCTCATGCTATTTTACTTTAGCATATTGTTGTTTCTTTTTAATTTTCTCATAGAATTGGTTTTGTTCCATTGTGTTTAAACGGCTTGATAGCTAGTAATTATGTTAATGGGAATGTTTAACTCACCTGGCTTCATTGGGTTTGCATTCTTGACTGCAGAAAAGGGAGGAAGATCCAGATAACTACTGTCGGGCTGGATTTTTGGTGTTCAATTCCTGTTCTACAATGTCTGTCTTGTTGCAGGTTGTAATGTATTTCTTGGTTTTAAGATTCTGTCTAATGCTTTGTACATGGCTTGTTTAGTTTGATTTGAAGGTTTTTGAATTGATGGAATAGGAGATTGTCGGGTTTTACATGAAGATGGCAAATGAAACTGTCAATGTGAGATCCATTAAACGTCTTGCTAATGTTCTTACACTTTTCCAGGTAAGTTTTCTTCTGTGTTTGTGAGGTTTACCTTATTGTTTCCATCATGATTAATGTCATATGGAATAACTTTTGCTGTTCGCAGAGTGTTGCGGCTAACAGTGAAACGAGGCAGAAATTTGTTGATTGTAAGCCCCCAACTTCTTTTGTATACCATGTATAATGGCCTCCTTGAAATGATTAGAACATTTACGTGACAAAATGCCATGGAAGGTACTGACTGAAGGTTCTTTTCTCATGTTTAATGTTGTTGCGCAACTGCTTACCTAGAACCCTTTGCTTTTATTTCTGGACAAACTTGCAAGGTACCATGTGAAAGCTATTACTGATCTGCGTATATAATTATTACTAGAATATCCAAGTGTTCTAATTTTTGTTAAAATATTCTTTTTGAATGGTAAGACAACTGTTCTATCTGAATTGTAAGACATTGTTTCGAACCCCTTTTCTCAACATAACGTGCGGGGAGAGGTTTCAGTTTTGAATCTGGAAGTTAGAATTCCCACTATATTTCCTGTGGGAAAAAAGAGAGTACCATTCCTGATCGTAAGCTCACAATATTTATGGGACACTGATTTCCTTAATTATAGAACCTGCCTTATCTTCCTTCTTTAATAATTGTAATAAAGAAAAATACATGAATTTATTCTCAGCTTTCATCAATTCACGCATACTCAGTCTGCATAACTCTCTATATTTTCTGCGTGAAATTTCTGACACTGATAATTAATTTCACTGATGAATAATAATTTCTGTATTTTTGGCATGTTCAACTTATGGTCTACATTGTGATTGCTTACTTTCAATGTTTTAGCCTGTGTTCCAAACTTCTTGGTCCCCTTGATACTGTTTGAAAGCAAAATCGAAGTGTTTGACAATGTTCGTGCGATTGCTCTCTCAGTTATTGGAATTCTATGCCAGGTATTTTTGTCTTTTGATATGTTCACTGATGGTTCAATTCATGATACTGAGGCATGGAAATAATCATCTTGTTCGAAGGGTAGAGAGCCAAGTATCATCCAGTGGGCCATTGAGAGTGATATGGTAGAAACCTGTCGTGCCATTGTAGAGACAGGAAGTGAGCTTATTAAAGTGGTAATTCTGATTTTTATGAATGAATTAAAATTTTTCTCATCTTCTTCCATATTTTATGCTGAATGTTCAATTTTAGTATACCTTCCCCCATATTTGTCTATTATACTTTTATAAATTCAATCCATTATTTTTCTTCTTTATGTACTCAGACTATACTTCATATGTACGTATGTATGTGTGTATCCAAATAATCACTCATCATTTGCATCATAGATCACGGATGGCTAAGATAAAGATTACAGTGAAAAAGAAGATATGGGATTCTGTTTTCTGCTGATGGAATGCATAATTCCAGCCACTATATATTGATTTAATCATTTATCTTAAACGATAACTTTATATTCCAAATATTTCTATAAATTTAAACCTAGATTCCTATTGTGGAGCAGTTCTGTTTATCTTAAGTTGTTAACTTCTTGATAGAACCATGATGTGCATATAAGAATCTACTCCTACAGCTTCCTTCTATTTCCATCTTGGCCCAATTATGCTCCTTTTGCATTTTGTATATCTTATGTTCTCCAGTGTATTTGTGCACCGCATGATCTTAGTTTCATTTCATTCTGTAAATGAACTGAAATTTACAAGAGCAAGGACGTGGAAAACTTGCAGTGAAAGAAGTTGTAGGCTTTAAAGTAATGATTGGCAAAGAAGGAAATGTAAAAGTGACCTCATATAGTTTTGGTTAAGGCTACATGTTATTATTATGATTATGTCATGCATAGCCTCTTTTTTATTTGTTTATTTATTCCTTTGACAATAAAAGTTGCGAAGGATATCAAGTTGAACTAGAAGGTCTCTCATTGTTGCTGTTTTCTCCAAGCCAATTGGTGCCTCTTGTTTCCTTCCTCCGAGGGCAAGATATATTCCAACTGCAGAAGCCTTGTAGCAGATTCCAGATCATTCCCTCTTCTTAAAATTTGAATTAGTTTCAGGTGCAGTTACTTGGAAGCAGATAGCTTGATCATATTTGTACTGGCAATGGTGTTAATCCCATTTTAAAATGCACCAACATGCTGAAATTTCGTTGCTGAATTTTTGGTGAATTAGAAATAGTGAGAATGATTCCACTTCAAAGTCTTTTAACCATTGAAACTGTAAATAAATCTGAAAGGTAGTTAAGACTTAAGAAGGTAAATGCTACAAAGAAAAGATAAAAATGAGGGGATGGATAGTTGAGAAAGTAGATATTACAAAGTATACGTATATTTTTTGTTCCCAAGCAGCTGATATGTTAAGCCTCATTTCCAGAGTGACTACATCAAATATCAGGGTGATGTGACATCATTAATGCAGGCCCTTAAAAAATCAGTAGTGATATGGAGTCATAGGCCATGGACTACTCTATTCAATGAATTCTGGTGAATGCATGCACCTATAAATAAATGGAAAGTTGTTGTTGTTGTTGTAGGGGATTATGGTGAAGAGGTGTTAAAACTGCAGATTTTGATTGTTTCAGATTGCAATGCACATCCTTGAAGCTATACTTCAAGATGGTTTTGGGATATCTTATGTCTGCAATCCCGTTTGTGATCATCTTCTCAAAGGATTGATGGAGACATGGAACAAATTGGTATTCTACCAACTACCCAGTTGAAATGAACTTCGATTTTTTGGCACATTTTTCCTTTCTTTTTTTTTTTCCCCTGAATATCTTTTTGTTTATGAAGGTCACACTTCTGGCTGTTGACCAAGACTTTTCTCCCCGTCTCCTCTTCCATATCATCAGATGCTACATTATTCTTTGCAAACATGATAGGTAAATAACCTGGGCATTAGATTAATACTCCCAATAGTTATGTTTCTGCTTTCTTCCAAATCATTTGGAATTTATGTTTCCAGGGGTTATGCCATTGTGATGGACAGTCTCCCCGATGCTATCACAAATGGTTACTTTCTTGAAGTGACAGAGGTATTTTACCTTAATCTTGCATTACTAGTCAGATAGGTATTCGTAAGGAAGTCAAAAAAGATGTCTGTTTTGCAAAACTGCAGGAGTTCCCAGTAATCAGGAACCTGATGCATCAGCTTCTCCTCAATATTGGTGAGATGGTGGTGCCAAAAACTGTGGAGCATGATCAGGTAAGCTTCTTACCATCTTCCCTTGAGTGTTACTAATAATAGTTTCCATTAGGTAAGAAGACTGACCTATAATCTGGAAGTTGAGAATTGTTTTATAATTCTTTCCCATCCTTTGGTTTTTCCTTTCTTTTCCTCTCAACTGTATCCAGCATTACAGAAATCAAAGATAGTAAGTTTTAGCTAACATATTTTTGATTCATGTTTAAATTGCAAAACAAAGTACGGCCGTTGGCTTTTTTCTCTAATTTAAACATTAGGTTTGAATATATTATATCTAAATTGAAAGCCAATAAAATATCTAGGCTATTATTAAATTAGACTCTTCAGCTATCCAGTGGCTTCTGAGAATATACTGATACCTGTGTAGTGTACACTGATATCTGTTTAGTATATATTATATCAAAATAAACGGGTCTCTTATAACTTTAGCTGCCCAGAACTTGGTCTGTTTGCATTCCTAATTAAGTAAATGCATTGAACTCTAGCATCTACACACTTGCTAGCAGTTCTGAACAAATATAATTGTCTTGTTGAAGACCTGACTTCGTACACATGAAAGGCCACTAAAAGATCGCATCATGTAGTTTTTGCCTCTGATTTACTACCATACTGGCATGCTATCTGCACTTGAACTGAAAATACTACAGCAAATTTGGTTACCCATCCACTGTCCATGCAGAAAGGGTTGATAATAGGCTCATGATAACCCAAGTAAGCTCTAAACATTAGATTTTCATCTGATCCATTTCCTTTACTCTAGAAGATATAGTAGTCAATCAGCTTCTGAAATGTATTTATTTATATTTTTGCGCCGGTTGGGGGGGGGGGGGGGGGAAGGGGGTGTTTGGAGATCTTGCATCAATCCCAGGTTAAGGTAAATTTCTCTTCAAACCAGGAATAATTTCACAAAATTCATTGTCTCCCTTCCCTCTAATTTGAAGTTTATACCTGCACAATCTTGTTGCACACCATCAAATCTGTAGTCATCAGTCAGTTCACTCTTTAATTGCTGAAAATGAAGTCTCATTTGACTGGTTCACTTTATTTCAGTAGAAGTTTCATCTCAAATTCAACATTTCATATTGCAGACAGTATTTCTATTCACTGTTTAAAGGGCTCTCAAGATCTTGGTTAAAGTTATAGAAGTCAAAAATGCTCTTGCTATTGCTTCTGTAGAAACCATATAGCGATGGAATGTCAATAAATTATGCTTTGATTAGAAGTTTCCACTGAATATTGGGATTAGTATCATAGATTATATCTCCAATATAAGCAATAGAGTTAATTATATCCTTTTCCTTTTTTTTTTCCCTTTACTTCATGAGCATACACCTCACAATAGAACTCAATCTCATCATAGAGATTTTGACTAGTTAAAACTTTAATTATGATGCATGGTTTCTTGATTTTGAAGAAAACTAATCTCATAAACACCTTGTTTGGGTTCTTGCTATATGGGCTCCACGATAGATTATAGAACTGAACATCATATCCTAATATGAAGTTTTAAAGTCTTTGAGTCGATTTTCTCTCTATCTGAATATTAAGGATATTAGAGTTTGTCTTGAGTTTAATAAGCTCAATAGGAATATATTTCCTAATATATGTAGAACATGAATCTTAATCTATGTAGAACATGAATCTTAATCTATGTAGAACACTGTAGATCCCTTCTTTATATAAGCATATGTAACCCTGAACTCAGATGAGTTCAGAGAGATGAAGATTTTTGGAGAGATGTTCTAGTTGGATGTATGTAGGTCTAGAGTTTTGTGAGATAACCTGAAAGAGGAGACAATCTTTGCAATCTTTTTTTTTTTTTTTTTCATAGTAAAATTTTTGTCGTCTTTGCCAGTGTGAATGTAGGTCAATCTAATCAAACCATGTTAAACTTCTATGTGCTATTTTTTTCTTCTTCATTTTTTCTTCTTTTTTATTGATTTCTTCTTTGCTACGCACAACAAGTGGTATCAAAGCTTTTGCTGCCCACAACAAGTGGTATTAGAGCTTAATGCTTGAGCGTATGTAGAGAAACTGCTTGAGCAGTAATACGAACATCAATTTGGGTCTTTGGTAGCTGCAGCACAGAAATTAGGATTACATGAATCTTGAGATAGTGTGATCATGGAGGGCACGATGCAAGGCCTGGACTTGAGTGTGCTCTTTAGTGCCCTTGAATCCAGTCCGAGTCATTTTGGCTAGGCAGTGAAGGTGGAGCATTGCTCTACGTGAAGATCAAAGGATTCATCTATTTTTTCAGTGTCTCTTTGGCTCCTTATAATCAGAGGATTCCCTCTATTTTGGATGGACCTAAGTCCACCTTATGTTGCGTTGGTCACGTATCTTAGCGGACCGGGCAAGTAGTGCCAAGTGGTGTATTATGAGGTAAAGCCTAGATCCCTTGTAAACACATAGTTGCATAACTGCATTTGATCTAAGTTGGGCATGCCGAAGTATTGATTTCAAGGAAAGATTCACAATGTCGACCATGAAGTTCAAAATTGACAAGTTCAATGAAGCTAATGACTTCGATATTTGGTAGATTAAGATGCCTACCCTTTTAGTTCAATGAGGACTGTGGAAGGCGCTAGAAAGAAAGGAGAGACTACTAGTTGCGATGTTTGTGGAGAGAAGGATGGGTTGTTGACGAAGTATAGAATGATTCTATTATGTTTGCCAAATAAGGTTCTTAGAGAAGTTGTTGAGGAGAAGACATCAACTAGACTTTGGTTGAAGTTGAAGAATAGGTATACGATAAAATTTCTTACAAACTTGTTGTACTTGAAGCATAAACTTTACCATCTATGAATGAAAGAAAATATATTAGTAAAATGGTGCTTAAGTGCTTTGGTAGGACTAAGGTCCATCGAGCCGTATCAATAGCATATGCCAGTTAATGATTGATTCAATATGGTACTGGTGCGCTAATAGACCATGAAATACATTTGAGAGGCTTAATCTTGAAGTACTTGAAAGGCTCTATAGATGTGGACTTGGTGTATAGGAAGATCAAAGCTGAAGATGTTGATATGATAACTAAGCTAGTTCTAGGAGGCAAGTTCAAGCGATATTTGGACTTGGAGTTTATAGAGGTTGATATCCATTGAGGTATGGCAGCAAAGATGACGAAGAAGTTGCAAGATGGTTGATTTAGTAAACATTAAGTCAAGGTAGAGATTTGTTGGTGTTTTTATTGAGTTTAACAAGATTGATAAGAATATATTTCCTAATATAGGTAGAACATGAATCCTAATCTATGTAGGATATTGCAGATCCCTTCTCTATATAAGCATATGTAACCCTGACCTCAAGGTGAGTCTAGAGAGATGAAAAGTTATGGAAAGGTATTCTAGTTGGGTGTACATGGGTTTAGGTCTTTGTGACAGAGAGCCTGAGAGAGAAAATAATTTTTGTAATCTTCTGTTTTTCTTCATAGTGGAATTTCTGTCATCTTTGCTAGTGTGAATGTAGGTCAATCTGATTGAACCATATTAAATTTTCATGTATTATTTTCCTACTTCTTTATTTTCTCTTCTTTCTTATTGATCTCTTTTCTTTTGCATACAGCAAGTGGTATTAGAGCTTTCTTTGCACATAACAAAGGGAACTATAGCACAAACTGCCTTCTAGTTTCTTTCATGGTTATCAATACCTCTTTCACAATGCTATCTATCATAATCTAGTATGGTCATCTCTATTTGTGTTCGTTCATACTTTTAAGTTGCGTGATTTGTGTCTTTACACCTTTGATATGATTGGCATCTAGCTCTGACAAAAGTATAAACAGAGATTCTAGTTTTCTTTTTTTTTTTTAAAGTATCTTTAGTGCTCATATAAATGATACCATTGGACGATACACCATGGTATCCTTGAATTGTCCACAGCAGTGTTATTTGTGAAAGAGGATTTAACAAAAATGATTAGAAGTTGGAGTTATTTATCATTAGGAGGGTTGCATGGGGCAACTGATGGTTCTTTTATTGGATAGTGTCAAGGCATCCTGAATGGTTTCATACTAGTCAATACCTGGCCGACAGAGATCATGCAATTCACTTCCAACCACATACACTGCCTAGTGTGTACCTTAAGTTTGGATGCCTGTATTATCCAACCGAGTGCACTCATAGGCCAAAGAAGATTCGTATGTAATTGCCAATTGGAAACTTCTGCAGCTCTCATTCTTACTAGCAGGATTAACTGTAGGTAGTCAATTGTATCTGATATATAGATTGGACTCACTAGCAGCAAAGCTGGGTTTGAAAGATCCAAGATAAGACTTTTCCTAGAAGTCCAACAATGTCAGATCATGGTTTGGAGCCCATGAGTATAGAAACATTAGCAGCAATCCTTCGTACCAATTTAGTGTTACAGAAGGAACATCCTCTCCATCCTGAATAACCAAACCAAAAACCGATATGGACACAAAATAGCATTGATCATTCAGTCTGTATTTCTAGTGAGGTCTGAAATCTCTTAGTGCAAATTGCACCACTTTTAAGGCCTAATCAATGTTTCAGTCTACACAGATTTCAGATGGTGATAGGGTAGGAACGTTTGAAGCAAATATTGTTGCTGCACTTGACCTCCTTGCCTCACAAAAGAGTGTCTGAGTAAAAAACTATAGCTATGTTGCCTGACTGGAAACAGTCCAGATAAGCAAATGAAAGAGAGCACAATAACCAAATAGGCTAATTGATAAGTCAAATGACTGCAGCATTATACTAATTAATCCGTGAAGACAAAAGACCATCCTAATATGTTAATAAGATTACCCTAAATACTATTTTATAGTTTCAATAAACGGTGTGTAATGATTTACTATGATGCATTGGGGTTCATCCTCTAGGTTGCTTAATTAAACTTCTTCAGCATCCTTAATTGATGGAAGCATGATTTTACAACTTGCCAAAGATTTTCAATAATGATACTTCATAATGTCAGAAAGAAAAGGGCATACGTTGCATCAAGCTCCGGAACCTTAACTTCTCTGCTTTTAGGGTTGAGGATGACTTGTTTTGGTTTATAATTCAACTTCCAAGTGTATCCGACAATTTAGCAAGATTTCCTTAAAATTCTGTTAAGGGAATTTATAGGTTTGATGATTATCTTTAAACAAAATTGTTGAAGAAACTTAACAGGCAATTGCTTGATATCATAAATGTATTTAGACTCTCACAATTTTGAATTATTTTCCCAATATAACGTACAGATTTGGTTTTGTGAATTATATACTCTTAAACGAACTATATAGTTTTATCCCCAATTTGAGTTAATTGACATACTTTCTCTAAGTAGGTTCTTTTCCCTGTCCAGCAGCTATTTATGTCCTTTTGACACGAACTTTCGGAATAAGATTGGCTCCGCAGGCCAGACTGTCAACTTATCCGTCGGAATTTTTCCACACCGGACCTCCACCCTCAACAAGCAGCAGTCCAGAGGCTTGCAACCAATGCGATCTTCCGCCATGCTGTTCCATGTCTCCTTTTCCTTGTTTTTCCTACTTTGTTCCATGTAATCTTTCACTCTACCTTCTTGTACATATATAATTCCAATTTCTCAATGAAACCGGGGTGGGTTTCACACCATCCTCTTTCTTTTGCCATGCTGTTCCATCTCTGCTTTTCTACTTTGTTCCATGCAATCTTTCACTCTATCTTCTTGTACATAATTTCATTTTTCTGAATGAAACCGGGGCGGGCTTCACGCCCTCCTCTATTTTTTTTTTTTTTTTCTTTTATAATAAAGAAGGTCATTGAATTGGAGATATCATGTTCTATGGAGTTTGTTCCTTTGGACAGAGGATAGGTTTGATGTCCAACTACTGCAGGGTGGTCGTGCAATGGTTATGCCCTGTTCCTTTCCCACCAAAAGGAGCAGGGCTGGAGGGAGGGAGGGAGGGAGTGGGTTGGAAGCGTTTAGAAACTCGAAGGATGCTGAAGGCCACAAGCATCATCTGCCAAAGTTGCACGGCACCTCCGCTTGGTAAATTGGTTGCGCTTATTGCATGCGTTTCCTCTATTTTCTTATCAGACATGGCACAACCTGATTAATTGCTTATAAATCATTCCACATGGAGGCTTTAATAATTCTACCTCCAGAAAAGAGCTTGATCATCGTGGGGATCTTTTACCCCGTGAATCTACAGACCAGTGAAGAATGGTTAAATTTCAGCTCAAGCCATGCATCTTTAATTGTGTCTGGGCCACCATTAAAGAAATGAAGAAAAAATAGAGATAATTATAATTTAAACTCTATAATTTTTGAAAAATTGTTCTGCATTTAACAAGATATCAAAAAAATCTTACGGTTTATAACCCATGTCATTCTAAACCCTTTGTTTATCTATACTATTATTGCCATTATTGTAGAAATACATGCATTGCATATGATAACGGTCATCATAAAATATTACTTGATTATTAAATATTTTATTAATAAATCATTTAAAATATATCAAATTACTGATTAATAAATAATAAATCTCTAACATGGTTACTTTTACGGGCATATAGTTATCATATACAATGCATGTTCTTCACAACAACGATGTTATTGGTATAGATGGATGGAGGGTTTAGAATGATACTGGTTATGAATTATAGGAGTTTTTTGATATTTTGTTAGGTGCAAGGTTTAAATTGTAATTTTCTTAAAATTATGGGGTTTAAGTTGTAATTATTATTATTATTATATATATATATATATAGAGAGAGAGAGAGAGAGATAGCTATATTCACAGATAGTCAAGTCTCAGATTCGGTCGCCCTTTTCACATTTGGATCCATATGAATCTCGAAGCCACTTCATCTTTTTTATCTTTTTCAACTTTGAAATTAATCTGTATAGATCAAAGGATGGAAAGAACAACTAGAGTTGGGACTTGGCTATCCGTGAATATAGCTAAGTCTCTCTCTCTCTCTCTCTTTATATATATATATATATATATATATATATATATATATATTAATTAGTGCATTTCCTAGTGATATTGTATGAACAAAAAATAATTTGGAATGATTAACCATCTCTTATTTACATAAACCAGATCCCAGCAAGTTGAAAGAACCGGTAATTATGGTCATCTTACCCTGTTGGTTAGATATGAATATTATAATGATCTAAAATATTTGTAGTCTAATTTCGTTTGCCAAATTGCAAACAATTCAGAATTCCTTTTGACAATGACAATTGGTTAAAACTCAAGCAGCCACTAGCAAATAAGCATTAGTGTCAATAACTACAAAAGAAAAGAAAAAAAAGAAGGCACAGTTAATGACAACAGAAGACAAATGATTCCAACATTGACACAATTGGACACTTCCAGGAAATGGAATCAAGGGATGGGAGGGCATTTCTTAAGTGTATTGGTTGGTAGAAATATAGGCCCTCCCAATTAGAGGACAATGTGGTGCATCTCCAACCCATAGGCTAACATTACGTGAATGGGTCATTAGCTCTTGTTTGTCTAAAGATAGTTGGCACAAAACTAGCTTTCAAGAAGGTTTTGTGGTTGATGATTGAAATTTTCTCTTTTTTTTTTTTATGACCTTGATGGATAAATTCATAATTGGCAAAATTATAGTTGTTTTGGGATGTATCTGGTAAACGTTCCAATTAGTGAGGAAATTATCAACTATTGAAGCAAAAATGTCATTACCTTAGAACATGAGTTGAGATCTTTGACTTTAGGTTGTTCACAAAACCACCGATAAAGAAGGTTTTAAGGCCTAATAGGATATTTTCTTCCCTTGGTTCCAATATATAGACTCATTCACAGAAGTGGCCTTTAATTTTTATCGGTGGCTAGCCAAATTATAGTTGTTAATTGGAGTCAATCAAGCTAGGGTGCCAACTAGTGCAATAGATAAAGTTATTGAGGGTTGGTAGCAATGACCTGGAGTTTTATCATGTCCTCACTTGATTGTAAGGCAAGTATGGGCTCTCAAAATAAAAAAGCAAGGGAACACCGATATGCCTAGTAAAGTTGCAACGAGCGGTCACACTCGCTTGGTTAACATCCAAGATTTTTTCACTCAAAAACATCCAAGATTTTAGGTTTGAGTCTGGGATAATACAGCATCAAGTATTTTAGCCTAAATAGTTATCATGCCAATGGGTCTCCCTCTTTTTCTTATTAAAAAAATGTAAATATTATGAGTGAGCTTAGGCTCAGATTTATTATCCTTAGTCGTTGGAACATGGCCATCAAAAATTAAGTATTTTTTTTGTAATGCCTCAAGTCCATCTGCTAGTCCAACTAACTTCATTAGTGGGCTGAAACCACGTGGCCCAAAAACTCGAGTGAAAGTTAATTGGTAGCAAGTGGACTTGAGTTATAAGCACATAGCATATTTCTCTCCCATCCAATGTGGGACTAAACTTGGGGTATCACAATCTCCCCACCTTATAATGCGACGTCATCGTCGCACGCCACAACCTATCCAGAATTTACCCAAGTCGGATTGTTGGTGCTGCAAGGGTGGCTTCACCTCATGGCGGGACTCCACCACCGCCCCATGGATAGCCCTTTCCTCATGTCCACCAACTTCTGTAGACTCGGGTCGGCTCTGATACCATTTGTAACGCCCCAAGCCCACCTATTAGTCCAACTAACTTTTAGCGGGCCGAAACCACGAGGCCTAAAAACTCGAGTAGAAGTTAATGGGTAGCAAGTGGACTTGAGTTATAAGCACATCACCCATTCCTCTCCCATCCAATGTGGGACTAAATTTAGGGTATCATAATTTCTTCACCTTATAATGCGACGTCCTCGTCGCATGCCACAAGTTAGCCAGAATCTACCCCGAGTCGGGTCATTGGTGCTGTAAAGGTGGTTTCACGCCATGGCGAGACTTCACCGCCACCCCATGGGTAGCGCTTTCCTCATGCTCACCAACTTCGCAGACTCGGGTCGGCTCTGATACCATTTGTAGCACCCCAACCCCAATCCCACCTGCTAATCCAACTAACTTCATTAGCGGACTGAAACCACATGGCCCAAAAACTCGAGTGAAAGTTAATGGGTAGCAAGTGGACTTAAGTTATAAACACATAGCACATTTCTCTCCCATCTAATGTAGGACTAAACTTGGGGTATCACAATCTCTCCACCTTATAATGCGACGTCCTCGTCGCACGCCACAACCTAGCCAGAATCTACCCCGAGTCGGGTTGTTGATGCCGCCCCATGGGTAGCCCTTTCCTCATGTCTACCAACTTCTGTAGACTCGGGTCAGCTCTGATACCATTTGTAACGCCCCAAGCCCACATGCTAGTCCAACTAATTTCTAGCAGGCTGAAACCACGAGGCCCAAAAACTCGAGTGAAAGTTAATGGGTAACAAGTAGACTTGAGTTATAAGTACATCACCCATTCCTCTCCCATTCAATGTGGGACTAAATTTGGGGTATCATATTTTTTAACTATTAATTATAAATGGATGATTAGATAATGAGGTGTTTTTACGACAAAACATTTATGAAATTTTACAATTGCAATATTAAGCAAATGCTAGATCATGACTTCAGACACTTTGTTGCAAACTCCATCTTGCCCTATGAAAATTTTGGTTTGTAAAGAGCTTTCACTTGAGCTTGTGGTTTTTCATATTACAATCTTAGACTTTATCTAAAAAAAAGGTTAAACAAGCAGATATTATTTGAACTTTTTGATCTTATATAAGTACGCAGAAACTTCTCAGCATATAACCGATGTGGGACGAAATACATAGAATGCACAACTAGCATCGATTTTCAGATACTCTTCTCTTATGAGCTTTACTGTTCTCATCGGGCTAAGGATCTAAATTTTAATTTAAATTCAATCAAATCCAACCATAAGCATATAAAGTCTATCTACAGTATTCTCTAATCCACACAGGCCATGAGTTGAATCTCCTCTGATACCATTTATAATAACCCAAGATTTCACCTAAAAAAACTATTAGGAAGGTATTATTTGAATTCTTTGATCTTATAAAAGTACTTAAAATCTACTCAATGCATAGCCGATATGAAATAAATACTTACTAGTATCGGTTCTCACATATTCTCTTTGTTTTAAGCTTAGGCTTTCATATACTCGGCGCATAGACTCTTTCTTCCTCTCATGCTCTCTTTGACTATTGGTTCTCTCTCTCTCTTTTCCTTATCTATATGGCATAATTTTTGACCTTTCCTTGTGGATCTAGTCCTCTTCTTTCTTTATTTTTATTATGTGATTGTTAGCCTCTCCCCAAGGATTTGGTCCTCATCTCTCTGTTTCTCTCTCTCACCTTAATCTTGCCCCTCCTTCCTCTTACTCTATCTCTACTTGACTCTCCTCTCCTACATAATGTCACCTCCTTCTCCCTCTCTCTCATCTAAGTAAATGACACCTCCCCCTCTCCCCCTTTTGTGCTTGCTAGACCACTCCCCTCCCCTCAATTAGCCTACTCTCAATCAGCCCTTGGGACCAACCCTTCCCACTTTTCTTTTTATCTTATTTCTCTTCAATTCACATGCCTTCCCTTTGATTTCGGCTTCCCTTCTCCCTTTCTATTCTCTCGTCTCCTCTTTTTCTCTTTTTGTCTTTAAGATCACCATCAGTAGGACACTGTGCTCTAGCACATTTAAAGTCCAAGCATGTTGTCTCTCTGGCTCTTTTTTTCGGCCACTATTTTATCATATTTATCAATGTGCTAGTGAAACTTTTGATGGTAGGGTTGATTACTATCTGAAATTTGAAATTTGAAATTCAAAGTCTAAATAATTTTTAATGTTTCTCTGTTGAGTGCTATAAATTTTAATTTTTAATTAAATATCATAAACTATGATGGATGGAAGTATAAGAATTTCTTAACTTTTGTATTCTTTTTCTTGTTGTATCTTTCTATGTTGTTATAGAATCTTTAACCCATGGTGACTCTCCTTCCCTTTTTATCTATATGTGTGAGAGAGATTTGTGGTCATAATGCATGGAAAGTTATAGAGGCAAGTATTATGCATTGAAAACCCCTTGCATGGAGCACCTGAATCCAATTTCCTCACATCTTATTCACTCTGGATAATTCAAGAGTTAGTTTCTGTGAAGATTGAAAGGCCCGATTTATATAGATCTTATCATTAGGTCCTTATCACTATGATGTGTGATGCCTAGTCTAGCTATTCAGCATCGAGGAAGGAGGGTTTTGCTCTTATTCCTTGTGTGAATAGGTGACCCCTGTTTTGATGCTGCACTATGGTGCCAGCAGGGTACTGCCTAAGATGCTGCAACATTATATTTGCCAACCTTTGACAACCTCCTTAGAATGTCAGCCTTAACAATCCTATACCATCGATGTGACCAAGTGAAGGGTAGAGTTGTACTCCTTGTTCTCTCTCTCTGCACCCTTATTGACAAGGTCGAGGCCATCTCTCTCTCTCTCCCTTTCTTTGGCATCTCCTGACCCAACCTCTCTCTCCCTCCCTCAATCTCTCTCACTATGTGCAACTATCGAAGAGGGGATGGCACAGGGCTGCCCCTGATCACCACTTACCCCCTCCCTCATTCTCTCTCTCTCTCACTATCTCTCTCTTCCTTTCTTTTCTCTCTATTCTTCTCTCATTCCCTTTTTTTTCTCACTTCCTTTGGTCGAGCTATTGAAAATAAGAGCGACATTTGGCCACTACCAATTTCAATAGGGTACTCAACTCTCTCCATCAAGCTCCCTTTACTTGTACACTCCCACACTCTCTCCCACTCCTCTCTCCCCCCCTCTCTCTATGCAGCTTGCTTGTGGATAGGCAGGACGATCACTCTCCCTCTCTCTCGCTCCCTTTCCTTCTCCCGTTGTCTCTCTAGGATGCCTAGACATGGTGGAGGCAAGAAATGTCATCCTCTGTTTCATTGCTCCCTAAGGGGTCGCTCTTTATTTTTTTTGTTCTTTCAATTTTCTCTTCTCTATCTTTCTCTCTAACTCTCTAACTCTTGAGTAAGGTCAAATTAAGCCCTTGCATCTCTCACCCATGTCATGACTTCAGCTGAGGATCATTTCCTAGTCCCCTTGTCCAGCCCAACCTCTATGACAAGGATTACTATCTAGGGTCCATGGTACATACCCTTGATCTCTTTTTCATCCTAAAATATCTCTCTGATGAGTGTTGGCTTAATTTTGTATTTTTCTTATGGATCGTTTGCATGTTCTTATGAATCCTTTATATACTTTCTTATTGATGGCAACTATATTGAATGCACTATATTTGATATTACATAGCACAGTATGTCATAGCATGACATAAATGAATTTTGAATTATTTATTGATTTACATACATGATTAGCATGATATAGCATAATATGACTCATGTTTTGAAGAAACTATATATATATATATATATATATATATATATATATGTATATGTATGTATGTATGTATATGTATATACATGTCTAGCTAGATGTGTATGTCATAAAATTAGTTTAAATGATATATGAATTATATACATGACCAGCATAGCGTAGCACAATATCATTGAGTTTGAATGAATTATGGACATAATAATGGACTCTTAGGCTAGTCATGTAGTAAGTTAGCACTAGCATAAGCAGATTGTATGCAGTACTAAGATAGCCCCACCACAGATAGATTATATGTGGCATTGAGATAGCCCTACTCAGTTGGATTGTACGTGGTACTAAAATAGCTCCACTATGGATGGATTGTACATAGTAATGAGATGGCCCCACCATAGGCAGATTGTATGTAATATTGAGATAGCCCTACCATGAGCAAGTTGTACATGATCATGGCCAGTTTAAAGTTTGATTATGTTAATTTGATAAATTATGTGCTTGTGATTGGATTTATATATAGATTTAGACATGAACCCTTAGCCTGGTGAGGATACAAAGGCTTGAATAGAGGAAGAATATGAGAGCACATGCTAGTAAATGTTTAGTCTCACTTGAGTTATGTACTTAAAAAAATCTTAGATACCTATACAGGATCAACAAACCCAAGTAATAAATTCACTAGTCTTTTTGGATGAGGTCCTAAGTTATTACACATAGGCAGTAATTTAGACCTAGAGCAACTAGTGAAAAGGGTCTTCATAGCCCATTGATTAAGGGAATCCATATATTTTAAATATTAATTGCTATGCCTGAGTTGTGGAAAATTAAGGCTAGGATGAGGAATTAGTTTCATAGAAAATTAAGAAATTAGAAATTATTTATTAGTCATTTAATTAGCATTGCAAAAAGAAGGTCTATACTCTATAGTAGCAATCAAAATAGTGGTAATGGGTACAACAAATTATCAGCAAAATCTTTATCAATGGTTGATAATCTATGGCAGGTGTCGCAAAAAGCTGTAGTCACAGTTTTAGTGACTGTTGATATCAGTAACTCTATGACTATGGTTTTGAGTTATCCTATAGCGATAGTTTGTAATTATCAATATAACTTATTATAATGGTTATAGGCATCACTATACATGCATATTTAAGTATGACAATAACAAATAATATCTTTAGTGACAGTTAGGCAACTGCTGGTATTGCTATTATAGTAGCGATCAAAATCGTGGCAATAAATACAACAAACTGTTAGCAAAATCTATATCAATGGTTGATAATTTGTGGTAACAGATGGTGTTGCTAAAAGCTATAGCCGCAATTTTATAGTGAGAAAGTTTATTTTTAAGTGTTATTATATCAAATATTAATTTTAGGTTACCAGGTATATTAGGTAAGACTAGGGACCAAGTTGATGGTTTTGATTTTTTATGCTATTGGTAAAGGTAAGGATGTTCATGACCACCTACATAATTTTTATATTTTACATATGTGTATCATATGCTACTTGTTAAAACAAATAATAGGTAAACATCCTTACCACATGATTGGATATTTATACTTTATATATTATGTGTTATTGATTAACATAAATAATTTATAAAACTTTTGTGCACAATTGCCTATTTAATATGGAGAGTTTTATTATGTTTTGATAAATATGATGCAACTTAAATTACAATGGGCATGTCATGACTAAATACACCATATAGTAAATGGAATAATTGAAAGATTTAAAATTATGGCATTTGGACTAGTCGTGATATTATGTATGGCCTTGCCGTGGGCAGTCCAAATGTTGCAAATAATATTGGCTGATTCAACCTAAGCTAATAATAAAGATAATTCATTATTGAAATAAACTGTTAAAGTTAGGAATATATGATACAAGAGAATTGAAATTGTTAAATAATGATACATGATAATTTTGCTAAAATACTATCTGCTCTGTTATTAAACCTTTAACCGTGGCATAATATTATAAATTTTATTTTAGCGATAAATAGATTGTTAACAACTTAGAAATAGTATTTAGTATTATTAATTATCCCCATAGTTATAAGCTTATAGTTTATCTATCTTGCTAATTTATATGAGTAGAATTCTTATCAAGCTATTAGTTTACATTATTATTGTTGCATTTATTTCAAAGTTACAGAATGCCTGGCTACAGGATTATGGTTCGGGCCGTTGGGACATTTGGTAAAAGTGTTAACTAGTTTTCTGTATATGATGCTAGATACATCTAAACTTGTTATTTTGAACATATAAAATTATTAATAAAATATTTTGTGATTTTATATATTAATTAGTTTTTGTTATTAATATAGAATTGAAGGCGTTACCTACTTCTTGAGAAAATACGGTCATGTGATATGACTGCCCCAGATTGAGGGCAACATGCATGGCTTTTACTTTTTTTTATTTCCATATTTTTTCCCTTCCAGTGCTATTATCTTGCGAGAGCTCATGCGGCAAATCACATGCGATAGCGTCGCTTGGCTGACAAAAGAGTGAGATGTGTCTCGAAGATGAATGACTAGAGAGAGAGTTATTAATGACTATTTTTTCAATGTTCATTTAAAAGCCACTGTGTGAGCTGACTTGACTGATGGAATGTTTTCATTGCAGAAATGACACCTAAACCAATCATGAGGCTTGGGGCTCTGCTCAAGTCCTGCATGGCCCATCAAACAAAAATTCCCCAAGCCAATCAGGAGGCCAGATAACTTGAAAGAACCCTAGAAAAACCCTAGCAGGATTTCATGTCACACTCCTTTACAAAGGTGGTAAGCTTCCTCTAGCTTTAAGGGGACTTCAGTGCAAGGGATACTAGAGATGGTTTTAAATCGTAACCCCTTTGGATGGAGTGAGTGCGAAGCAAACCGTAAACTCTGCTAGGAAGCAACTGCAACTTTGGCCATGCATTCCTATAAAGGGTGGCCTGGAATTAGCAAACAAAGTGTGCATGCAATTGGGTATCCTTGTCTCCCAAATCTAAGGCCAGTGTTTGATGGGATCTCTTTGTCTCTCTTGGGTCATTTCTAAAGAAAAGAAGATTTTTTTTTTTTTTTTTTTTTTTTTTCTGAAGGAATCTAAAGAAAAGAAGTTGTCTGTTATGCACTTCGAAGTCACAAGTTTTGGCCATGGCTGGGAACGCTGCTCTTGGGGAATCTAAGCTGTACCTCGTATCCAGTGTTCTTTTGCGCTCCAAATCACCAGCAATAGACTGACACTTTCATAAGTGAATGACCATAGGCTACAGCGACAAAGTATATTGCCCAGTGGACTTATCAACAAGTTCTAATCCAGGCTAGCACGAAGTAATTTGGATTTTGAGCCTTTATGATGGTTCAATTTAAAAGGCCTGGCCTAGAAGAACAATTAAACTTTTCTCCTTTTTTCAAAAAGGGGAAAAATGAGAAAAAGGGTTGATGTTTGTTGTTGACATAAAACTACTGTGAAGGTTCTAGCTAGTCTACTTGCAAAGTTTCTTGACATTTGGTGCTAGAAACAGGTGCTAGAAACAGGAGATCGAGTGCTGTCTTCGTCAAGGTTAAGGAGAGAGGGAGTGCAAAATCGGAGAGGGCAACACCCCACGTGATGCCCAGAATTGTCACCGGCCTCCTTCACTTTCTACCTGGTGCATCATTGAACCAAGGACCAAGTTGGTCAGCTAGAATGTACTTCTCTACACTTGTCAATGGCTGCATTGATCTCCTTCATCCTAAAATTCTGCTCAAACTACAAGAAAGGGAGACATTAAATTCTTGGATCATGAAGGGAGCACCAAAAAGATTTCAAAATGGAGGAAAGATATTTCCCAAGTCGCAAAGGCCATCATCCACTGTATAAAAGGATGGGAAAGCTTTGTATGCATAATCTGCTGTGAAAAAATATAAAAAAAAAAGAAGGAAAAAAGTAATGGAGTAAACAAATATGTTTAATGTTCAGTTTGGCTGCTTGTGGGTCTAGTTGCTAGCATATATGGGCGATCTTTGAGCTTTCCTTTCAATGTCAGTGCAAATTTACATGCAACTCCAATTGTTAATTAGCAACAACACTAGCTACCACCCCCATCATCCAAGGATAACAAAGAAATCACCCAAACATATTTAATGCGAATTGCCATGAAGTAACAGAAGTCTGGCCCTTGGAGCATTGAGAGATGTCTAAGCAAGAAAACTGGAAGGAAAATCCTAAGAGCAAAACCAATAATAGCTTGGGCAAAGTCCCAAAACTCTCACTGTGGTAGTCTTGTCATCAAATCAATGCCTTGTTCCCATGGTGCCCCTGCCATCCAGTGCCCATTCCTCTCACGTGCAGGCGCAGGAGCACTCAAGGAAGAGTTGAAACAAGGTGCTAACAGAAATGGCAAAGGGCATAAGTTGGCAGGGTCCCGGAGTGCCCCATTTGATAAGCCTTCCCCAATTATAGCAACAGATATTTGCAGGAGGTACAGCGAATGGGATTTTCAGTTTCAGGGTTGCAATTTGATGGGCACTTCTGCGGCCCTATTACTTTCTCGTCAGATGAAATAATAATGCTGACAAGTGAAACCAAAGAAAAGTAAAAGGAAGAAAGACATGGTAGAGATGGAAAGAGAGAACAAGAGAGACTCCAAGTTCTTGTTATGATTACACTGCTCAGGTGAGTGAGTACTCAGTACTTGCCTTCTTCTTTGGCTACATATTTCCAAGGTGCTATGAAGTGCCTTTTTATCTGGTTCACTAAGGCTTGGGCTCTCGTGATCTTTGTAGGTTGGACTGAGCCAAAGGGATCCATGGATAGATGTGGTGGAAGCTCTAGAGATGCCAACAACAACAACAGCAGCAGCAGCAGCAGCAAGGTTAGGAAGCCATGGAGTCATAGCCAAGTAAGAAAAGGGGACACTGTTTGTAGTGGCTTGATAGGAGGCTTCTCATGGCCTCCAAGGTCATATTCTTGTAGCTTTTGCAATAGAGCATTCAGGTCAGCTCAGGCTCTTGGGGGCCACATGAATGTCCATAGAAGGGATAGAGCTAGGTTGAGGCAGTCTCCACCATGGGAACCCCCGCATTCTAACCATAACCCTAACCCTAATCCGACTGTTACCTTCATCCCCAACCTTAATGCTTCACCGCCTTCTAGTGCTAGTGATACTAAGCTTTCTCCAAGGACTTGCAGATTCCCCTCTCTTCTCTCTCCTCTCACCCATTTCTCTTCCTCATCATCTTCGACCTCCTCAGCCAAACTGCTGAGCTCGAGAGGTGGAGATTTGAAGGGCATGGAGACACTGAAGGCCTTTTCTGGGGTGGAAGAGTTGAGAGATCTCACGGAGGAAGGCACAACCGATGTGTTGAGAAGAGGAAGAGAGGTCGTGAGACTGGATTTGGAGATTGGAATGTGTGGTGATTCAGTGGAAGATGATTTGGATTTGGAGCTTCGACTTGGGTACACTTAAAAAAGTGTATGACTATATACTATTGCATTTGATTATCTCTTTTTATTCCTTCTCCCAGCTGCTAGTCTATATGTAGTAGTAGAAGAATGATGATCACTAACTAGATGAAATGTTTCTGTTTAAGGTGAGAGCTCTACCATTTGGTAGAGAAATTAGATGGACTCATCTAAAGTTAGAGTGTATGAAGAAATCATGTATGGTTCAGGAAACTGTGGTTGCACTTCTGAATGGAATGATGCTCTTGGCAATATGATTTTGTTGTTATTCTTGACTCTTATATACTTCACTATGTGGAATTTTATGATTTAATTATGCAACATATGTCATAAATCCTCTTTGTTTTGGGACTCTCTTCCAGTTTCTCTCAAAGAAAGGAGGACCATTGCTGGAGTGATTTTTGAACTTCAAAAATAGAGATTAAAGAAAACTATTCTTGGTTTACCGATTCCTTTTTTCTTCCCTCCAGCTTTAGCTTCTAATGTAGAAGAATGAACCAAATCTTATTATTTGATTCCATTAAGATTGCAGTATATATTTGTAGTCCTAACCATTCAAGCACAAGAGAGTTCACTGATTTTCGTTACACATATTTATTGCATTATTTCATATTTTTGTCATTGATGTATTTAAAAGCATTAGGTACGCTAATGATTCTTTTTTTCATGTTAGTTTGTTTTCTCCCCACAATCACTCAGGCTCAAAATCTGTGTGTGTCTGCAAACTGACGCAAGCCCAAGTCCTTGCTCTACGCATAAGTGAAAACTTTGAAGGTCTCTAATTTGGTCATTCACAAAAATCTTTCTTTCTTACCTAGAAGTTGAAGACTGCAAACTCGCTCAAAAAGGAATGTCCGATTAAATATAAGTTTGGATAGTCTTGTTAGATCTTTGAAGTTGAAAACAGATTACTAGTATAACAAAATATGATACTTTATTTTTTCTCTTTTTATGGTATTCGAGTCATTTCACTTTAAAGATATTCCTGTGAATCTTATGAATATGAACCTATCTCGATCTACGTCTTCTCTCTTTCAAACGATCATGTGAATTTTGTTGGTTATATAAAATAATTCAAACAAGCTATGAAGAGAGAGTTTTACACGATAGCCACCGAAGATGCAACAAATTCTTAAAGAAAGGCATCATGGTAGAGGTGCCGACTAGACTGGATCAAGTCATTTTGAATTGGATTATTTTCAGATTTGAGTCACTTTCGGATCAGGTCATGGAAGTTAAACTCAACCCTAAATGATCGGATCAGAGTCTTTTAACTCATGGGTCATTTTGGATTGATTTTTTTTAAAAAAAATTCAATACACATTTTTTCTTATCTTTTTTAAGTAATTTATTAAGGACTAATTTAATCCTTTCTTTTTTCTTCTTTTACTCAATTGTTACTCTAAATACTAAAGCAAATGGACATAAAATTATAGCATGATTAGACACTAATAAAAAAATAGTTATCAAATTATAAAATATTAAAATAATATAATTAAGCAATAGTATATAAAAGTTTACTTTTAAAATTAAACAAAAATTAATCTCAAATTGTTAATATAATTATAAAATAAAATGAGCAAATGTTAGAAATATGCTTAATCCTAAAATAAAAAAAAAAGATCAAAGTCATACCGATTTTTACTTTTTCATCTCATCCTCAGAGGTGTTTAAAGCTATTAATATCAGTCTTTCAATGACATCTAATTCGAAAAAAATGCACCTCTAATTCAATTATTTATTGAGTTTCATTAGCATCAACTATATTATTTATTAAAGAATATAAAATATTAAAACATTAACTAGATAAATAATCTATTCAATAATTTATAAAATTAAATCTTATATATTTTCTAGTGAATATTATTTTTAGATTATTTTGAGTTTGGATAAAAATAATAAAACCTTAGTTCTATTTTTTTGAGGTAGGTTCGCATCAGGTTCATGGTCGAATCGTTCGACCACTTCTAAGCTGTTGGTTTGCCATGCCAATAAAATTAAGTTATAAAAAAAATATTCCTTGTAGTTTCAACTTTCTTCCTATTCCCTCTCCTTCTCTCTCTCTCTCTCTCTCTCCCCCCCCCCCCCCCTCTTTATGTGGGTGAAGTCATGACCTTTCTTGGTCTTGGTTTTCACTTGACATGCGTTTCCCAATGTCTGATATGTTTTGGTTTCATTATATTTATGTATTTTGTGTTTTTGTGGGCAGTGTTGGACGAGCCAGGGACATGATGGCCATTTCCATAAGAGGGAGGGAAGGGATGGCAGTGTCAGTCCGAGATAAAAAAGCGAAGCATAAAGGGTATTGGACATCACTCCGCGGCCATGACGGCCTTTGCAATAAAAGCGCGGAGATCATCGGTAGTTGAAGTAGGAGCCAGATTTTGTTTCCAGCTCATGAATGATGACCACGTCACTCCATTGAAGAAAGTTTGGAAGTTTTGAAATTGAACGTTAAGGGAATTGTTGAACTAGCGCCCTTATATTCTAAAGCAGTTTCATATGAAGGCAATGCCATAGCAAACTAAATTGCTAAAATTTTACGTCGAAGTTCTATATTATATCTCTAACATCATCATCTTTTTTTCTGTCCCTATAGATTCAGGAAATGAAAAATATATGCATTTTAAGTTTTTGTTTATCTAGATCATTTCTTCAATAGATGATGTAAACTTGAACTAAGCCAAAGACTTTACCAAGAATACTAGTTGTCAATCAACTTGGGTATTGATGATACCAGCATTTTATTGCTGTTTCCATATTTGAGTCAGAACTTATCGTATCTCATTAAGCTTCGGATTGATTTATTCATAGTTTTGCTAAAAACAATTTCAGAAGTAACTTCAATTAAGCATCACGCATCGGCTCTCGGATTTATGTTTTTATGCTACTGAATTAGTGGATTTATTAGCTCAAAAAATTTGAGTTATAAAAAATTTCTTAATCATCTATATTGCTATATAATGCAAAGGTTTTTTATTCCAAGTTTTGATGAAATTGATTTTTTTTTTTTTTTAATTATAAGTTTGAAACGCCCAACGTTTATGATGAGTACCCCTGTCACCATTATATTTAATAAATGCAACTAACTCAATTCACCTCTTATTTTAATAAAGAAAGCAAAAAAAAAAAAAAAAGTATGCCTTCCAAAATTAGAATAAATTTTCAAAATATATGAATAAAAAGGAACATTTTATTATCTTTCAAAAAAATTATAATTAATTTAAAATTTTCTTTCTTGTGGTGTATAAAAGGAAACTAGTTATTTGTTGTTTGGTAACTTATGGATCCCATCATTAGGATTGGCAACAGAGCCGAGCCGAAACTTACTAGAAAAAATTATATCCATATCTACATCGTATTTGTTGTAGGTATAAAATTTTGTACCTATACTTAAGAAGATTATGTAATGTCTATATTCACCTTGTTACTCGTTATCTCTACTCATCTTATACTTGCTTTGTAACCACCATCTATTTTTTTAAAATATTTTTCTTGAATTAAATAAGTTTGATTCATTCCTAGCTGTTAATCTAAATAAAATTTAAAGTTTAATGATATAAAAATAATATAATATTTTAATATTTATGAAACATAATTAAATTTTAATTGCTAATAATAACACCAAAATAATTTATAACCAAAATCTAAATAGTACTTAAATATATTTCAAGTTTCCACAATATCAACAAAAAACATTAAATAGAAAAGCAAATATTTCATGAATAATCTCCACTACCAAAATACATATAAACAAAATGAACATGTCTAGTAACATGCTAAGAATAAAGTATGAGCATAAAACGTAAAAGCAAGTTGTTGATTTTTTTTAAAATTTAAGTAAGTTTATCCATTACTTTGCTTCATCAAACTCAAGAATTATCTTCTTATCTTTTCTTCATTTCAATACCTAAAAAAATATTTAAAGTTATGAGTTGAGCCGCTCAAAAAAGATGTTATTACAAGCATTGTATCTTATCCATAAAGATTTCCGTTGGAACAATGTATTGGTAAATAAAGGTAATTAAAAAATTTTATGAGAGGGTATGATGAGAAGCAGGGGAGGTGGGGTAAGAAAATCTTTATAACTATGCCCACCCTATGCTCATAATGAGTATTATTATATATCTCCATATCGGTACCAATATCCATGTCTTAACCTCGATATCTGCTCCAAATAGAGTAAAGGCAAGCGGATACCTATAGATTTGGAGGAAATTACTATCCCTACCCAGTGTCCATCATAGAAAGAGAAATCAAGAGGTAACGATACTATAATACCTATAAAATTATTAATAATAATAATTAATGATGATGATGATAAAAAATAGCCAGAACAAAAGTCAATTCACCACCTTCTTCGATCTTCTCTAAGCAACTTGGACAATAAGGCCACTATTATTGTTGTTGTGAGTGGTAGCCAATATGGAGTAATAAAAGTGTAATAACTAGCTTGACCCTAGACACAATCAAGTCGACCCAATCTTAGGTCCAGGTCTCCTTTCCCTGCACTCAATTTGCGCAATCAAGAAGGGCATCTCTATGATGGCTAAAGATATCGTCAGAAATTTTAAAGATTTTGTGAGATGCTAATAGGATGGTTGAAAATGCCCGTTGACCCTTGATCCTCTTTGCAGATGCCTGCCCTCGCTTATTTTTTTCAACCATTCCTCAACCTTCAATCACACCAAATCACCACCACTTATTCCTTCTTCCCCATCAGTCAAAGTATTGTTCGTAGGTTATCATCCTCTCCCTCAAGCCTTCATTGGCTAGTAGGATCTTGAGGCACCAGAATTCCTGAAGGTGAAGATCAATCTTTATTTTGTTTTTTTCCTCTATCTTCATATCATCTCCTCTATACACCTTTCGTTTGCCTCCATCTCCCTGTCCCGTTGATTGATTGTCAATAGATTGTGGCTAGGTGAG
This sequence comes from Metroxylon sagu, assembly GCA_017589505.3. Lineage (NCBI taxonomy): Eukaryota > Viridiplantae > Streptophyta > Magnoliopsida > Arecales > Arecaceae > Metroxylon > Metroxylon sagu. The sequence continues at coordinate 272,159 of JACVBY030000418.1, forward strand.
AGTTAAGGACTAACCAATCATTAGGGAGGTTGTAGCCTCTCCCTCTTCTATATCATGATTGTTGTCGGGCATCCACGAGAATAGGATTTCCTTCCTTAATTTCTTATGGTAGGAACCTTTTACCTATCTCACCATCTCATCATGAATGACTGTTGGGCCTGATTGGACCTTTGAGGTCCTCCCAAGATTTGCCTTGTCCTTTGGGCTCGCCTAGCTACTGGCTAGATGAGCTAATAGCTGGTTGTGATTCTCAAGAACAAAGGAATGTTCTCTATTATCTATAGTATGGCCTCCCCCTACTAGGCCTTAACATGAGTTTGACCTACCCTTGGGGCCCATAGGGGGTTTCCACAATCATATTTGCTTGATGACTATAGGTTTAACCTTGCAGCTAGGTTCTCCAACCACCAAAGGCTCTATAGGATAAGGATCCCCACCACTCTATTATTGGTTCACATGGGCATGACTCTATGACTTGGCTCCCAAACCCTCAGAGGCCTCTCTCCATTTCATACCATGGATGTTGACTCAGTTGGGGGATCATCTTAACATTCTCCTAGATGCATGACTTGGACCTTGGAATCAAACCTTAGACCCTGGCTTGTGGACCCTAAACCTTAGATCTAAACCTCAACTTTTAATTAACAAATATCATTATTTTAATTTTTGATTAACATTATTGATAGGTGGATAACAATAGAGCAAGGAGAAGAGAGCCTAAGGCTAATTCTCCCTAACCTTCAGATCAAGGTGCGATTTAGCATGGAAATTGATTCAATGGAATAGGATTGTGCTTCTAATCAAGAATCTCCTTACATATTTATGTGTGAGAATAATGACATGAACATATGTTTCTTTAAACATACCTTGTTAGTATCATGTCAATCTTGTATGAAAAACTAATGTATGAAAGACATGTTTATTTGCGTATTATGTTTATGTACTCATATTATAGTACATGAGTGAGTATTTCAAAGCATTACATGATTTATGATGCAAATTGTTATTGGATAAGACATTAGTACATATACTCATGTTCTCATAAAATAAAATTTAAATTAATAAATAATTTAGATTTATTATAGATAATGGTAGAGATAGTGGACTAGTTACATTATGATTGCTATTACAAACTGAAGCATGGTTAGTTTTGGTTGCCGCTACATATTAAAGCATGACTATGATTAGTTTGGTGCTTATCCAACAAGAATGTAAGAATTCCTTTAAATGTTTCCTATTGAAAGCATTCTAATGAGTATTTAAAATCAAATGTACAATAAAAGTATTTAATACTACATGTCATAGCATATGCAATGAATTTTGTGTATATATATGACCATCATGATGGGTGGGAACATGGTATTGTGGATAATAGCTTTGTCATGAGTAAAAATATAGTATTGTAAGAAACCTTGCCATGGATAGGAACGTAGTGTTGTAGGTAGCCTCATCACAAATAGGAGTCTGGTAATATGGATAGCCTCATCACGGATAGGAATGCAGTATTATGGATAGCAAGCTATGATCAGAAGTGTGGTATAATAGCAGCCTCACCATAGGCAAGAATGTGGTATTGTGGATAATCAACCATAGACAAGAGTATGGCATGGTGGTAACCTCACCATGAGTAGGAACATGGTATTGTTGGTAACTTCGTCGTAGGTAAAAATGTGATATTGTTAGTAGCTTTACTATTGGAAGGAAGATATTGTTGATGATAGTCTGCTATAGATAGGAACATGATATTGTGAAAAGCCTTACCATAGATAGGTATATGGTATTGTTATTACTAACCATGGGCTAGAAAATGGCTATGGTTAGTCCAAAGTTTGATTAGGTTAGTTTGATAGCATTATATGTTTATCTAAAAGTTGATACTGACATGTGACTAACATATTAAACTCGATGTGTAGTTGATGAACAATTTGGATATTGCATAAATTCGAACATGTATGGTAAGATGAGCATGCTTTTCTATTGCCCATATTCTTTTAATTATATTTATTTTAGACTAATTTGGAAAAAGAATGTTGAGATATTGGGACATGATGCTAATTATATGTTCATAATGTTACTTATAGTTGGGCATGATATATGCACCCATTAATGTTGAATATTTATGGTAACAAAATTTATGCATTCGAGTGTATGAGTTGGATTTTTTGTGGGCTGTGGCCCACTCCATTTTATTTATGTATTTTACAGAACTCCAAAATGCATAGATTCAAATTATGAATTTGGGAATAGAGTGAGATGTAAGAGACAAGAGAACTTAGAACTTTTGAAGATTTATTTGTAGTCCTAGTACATTAAACAATGTTTAAGTTTCATTTGATTTTAATGTCCTAGTTAATTAATTAATTGTAAATATTCCAATCTTATATAGTTTTTAGGATGATGCTTAAAAGTTATGCGGTTGGGTCGCGTACCCAGTGCATTGAATAGGTTGGGTGATGACAAAAGATGGCTGTCGGGTTTGATGGAGTTGGAGTTAGCGCAATTTATGCCTACTTGCCACACCTATGGTTTGTTTGAATTAGTTATTGGCCTTTAGGACTAGGGCCTTAATATTCAACTGGGTCAACCCACAAGTGATCCCTCCCTTTGTTTTGAACTAGGCAGCTACCATTAATCGACTGATTTCTTCTGGTGAGGAATCTTTGAAAAACCATGGCAAAACCAATGTTCTCTAATGAATTCAACAAATCGCATCAATTAGTTACATTTGCTGGTCCAAATTGAAACCAAATAATTTATATTATACAGGCCTAACCCAACTCAACCCGCAGTAAAAACAAAATTCCGTTCAAAGATGGATAAAATAAAGAGATGGAACCCAACCCATTTCCAAGAAGGCCGTTCTCGCGTTGCGGTGCCAGCGCTAGGATTCCAAGCTCCGGCCGGAACGTTCGGTGTTCTACCGTCGCGTCCTAAAAAGTTTGACCCAGGCCTGCAGCGACGGGAGACTAGACCCAGCTTGCACGGTCCAAGCCGAGGGCGCCACGGGCCGGCATGCAGACCTTGGATCCTTCTTCCATTTGTTGACCCAGACCTAGCGCTGGAGAATATTCTCAGCTCTTTGGTGACTACTGACAACAGTCCATGTGGACCCCCTTTGCTGTTCTTTTCTTTGGATTTAGGTCCTACTAGCGGACAAAGTATTCAACTCACGGGGCTTGAGCGGTAGGTCTGAATCCCTTCTGCTGGTTGTCAATGAGCCATTTGCTACGAGTGAAAGCTGACAGATAGATACACGCTAATACATCTTGTTCGTATAGAAGGGGGAGAGAGACAGAAGTTTCGTTACGTTGTGCAACGTAGACTTGATTTATATACGTAATGTTATAAATAGTTCTAGCAGGACTCCAGAACGAGCTACGTATAGACGGTGTTACATGTCAGGTCAATGTCAAGGTTGCCTTTTGAAGTTTTAACTTAGGATGCATTTGATACGGAATTAAAATAATAGGGATGAAAAATTATTGGATAATATGTTTTGGTGTAAATTTTAGGGGTTATTTTTTTTTTTTTTGATTGTGTCCGTAAATAAAGGATGAAATATTATAAGTGTTACAGTTAACTGAAGTAAAGTTAATGTAAAAAAGATAAATATATCATTAATATTTTATTAATAACATTAATGTGAAAAAGAGAAATGGGTTTGTTAGCCTCAATGTTTTAACCTTTTTATTCATCTCTTAAATAATTTTAACCTTTAATCTTATTAATCTACCACCTCCTAGACTAACAATTTAGGGGTAGGGACTGAAAATTATCTTCCATCCTATTCGCCCTGTCTACTAATCTTTTAAGTTGATGCATATGGCCCTTTATAAGTTGATGCCTATGGTTTCAAGGATGCAATTTGGGATCAATCGTTTGACAATGTCTCAGAGGGCAAAGCTATGCGTGAATCCCCAGGGTGTTACAAACAAATAAGAAGACGTGTTATGATCATAATAGAATATAATTAACTTGCTATAATTTGTTTAACCTTAACAATGAAAGCGCACTGCTTTTCAACACACTTGCATGAGACCGCAGATTGTTTATCAATATCAATTCAGTCAATCGCACAATAGATAAATTACATGATTTTGCCGAAGAATAAAACTTGCCAAACTCGGGTAGAAGAAAGGTGCCTAATGCTGGGGATTGTAAAATCTTAACAATCTAACTAATATTTTGACTCCAATCTAGTGCCCAAATGTGACGAGGTGAAGATCTTAAGTTGTTCGGGACAAGAATTGGTTTGGAGGAAATGTCCATGTTATCGCCTTTTTTTCTAATCAGTTATATCAGTTTTATAAATTTGCTGAAACCCTCGAAATAAATATAATTATTTGATGTATTTTTTTTCTTAATTTTGATCTGATTAAAGTGGGATGGAGTTGCTTCTTTTAATATGCTAAACTTGAATCTTACACAAAATAAAAGGAACAGAAACAACTGATGTGAGAAACATTCAAAGCAACATTTTTTTTTCTCCTTTCACTCTCAAATCTAGTATACAAAACCACTATTTATACTGCTTGTCTCCACTAATTTGAGTCAAATTGCTCTTTCACTTAAAAGGAACAAATTTTTCAAAAATAAAAATAAATTTATCAAATTAAACAAGAAGCTAGATCTTTGTTCCACATCAAGGTTTCCTGTTGTCAAATCTTCAAATTCTCTCTAGATTAGGAGAGTGAATCTGGTCAATATTTGCTAAAATAGGCCTTTCAGTGAGTAACCATATTATAGATCTTGTCGAGATATCTGATTTCAACTAAATGAAGATTATCAAAAAAATAGATACCACACATGAAAGTTATAACCTCTAAAATTTTTATTGCACAATCAATCTCAAGATTCGAATGTTGATCCGATACACTATCTAGACCTATCCAAAATGGTTGAACCAGTTCTCATCCGCTTTAGCATTCCTCACAGACCCAATTTAGGCCATTTTCAAGTTCAGATAAGACTGAAATGGCTGTCACAAGTCACAAGAAGCATGTAAAGTAATTAAAAAATTTAGACAGATCGATGTATCGAAATATTCTCTGAATATATGAGAGACTTGATTTTGCTTCCATGTTAATCTGTGAGCAACTATAAGATTATTATTAGGGACAAAGAATTGGAACTAAAATGATTAAATTTAAGAGCAAACGATTTTTTTTTTTTTCTAAAAGATAAATAAAAGATGATTCTTGAATTCTGAAGAATATGTGGCAAATAATCAAGCAAATAATTACGGAGGCTAGGAATATTCCAATATTTCCTCAAACGAACGTATCTCATTAGGGAAGAGGGAATGCCTATATTCCATTCAACAGGAGCTCAGCCATTTCCAGATATCACCTTACCAAAGCTGAAACAGTACTCGCACAAACTAGAAAACCAAGGTGATCACAGATTACCCGCTTACCAATGATGCCGTAGATTAGTTAAAATAAAAACTCAAAAACAACAGTGGCTATCAGATATTTTTTTGTGGATGACAAGCAACAAGTGTCTTTCCACCAAATGAACTTCCTACATAACTCTTTGGCCATTTTTGTTTGTCCTGTGAATCAGTCTATAAAGCCAAACTCGGAGGCAGCATCATAAAGAGAATACGAGGTCATGCATGCATTCACACTGACGATAAGCATTCTAAATCAGCATGACGTTCCATTTATGTGGGACTGCAAACTGAAAACCCTATGTTGCCAGTAACTTATTTTGCTTTTCTCTTTCCTTTTTTTTTTTTTTTTACCCTGAGAAAAACCAGCCAAGATGAGACGGGGGCTTTGGCAGCAAGAAAAAGTACCATGGTTCTTAAAAGAGTCCACATGGAAATGAACCTTTTCTTTTCTTTTATTTTCTTTTTTTCTTTCTATTTTTTTGCTGAGGAGAAAAAAATAAAACAGCAGACTAAACTTAACTATTGACTCCACTATTAATGTTATTATTAAGTATTATTAAACAAGACGCGCACTTGCGTGATAACAAAGGTCGGGCAAGGAAGCATTTCAAGGCTCTGGAATCGCACTACCACGCCATGAATGAACTAGAAACCACCAGTGCAGCATATATTGGTTCAACATAAAGAGTAATTGTTCTATGAAAACTGATATGAGAAAAATATAAACTGAGATTCAAAAAGAAAATAGATCAATATTACATTAACAAACTAGATCCTATGAGAAATGCCAGCAGTGCGGTTGAGGAATCCATTTTTCATCTAACTCTTTTTTTCCCCAAAAAAAAATCACCACAAAAAAGAAATTGTGTTAAACGACCGAAAAGAGCATGTACTAACTCTTCCACTTTCTCTACCTTTTTCAATCCACTGACCAAGCAACTCAGGCCCTTGTAAATTTTAATTGATAAATGAAGGGAAACCAAGATGACACATTGCATGATCATAAGTTCTCCTTTAATATGTAAGTTGTAGCTAAAGCAACTCATATGTATTCAAATAATCATTGTATTACTACCCTATATATAATAATGCATAAAAGGGTCTGCACTTACTCTTGAGATAATAACGTCATAAGATATTTATGATACGCTTTTAGAAATTACTTACTGTTAAGACTGTAAAAGTTTGAACAACAAAAATTTAATTAATGAATGAAATGAAAAATGAAGAACTCATTCACTTGATTTTGTCAAATTTCTCCAAAGCTTTAAAGAAACTCGTTATATATTTTTTTGAGGGTAAGAAACTCATATTATATCACATCGAGGAGTTTCATTCATTGAAATTATTCTCTCTAGTAAGTTGTACCTTTTGTTATCAGCTCTTTGGAAGTTAAAGAATGCCATGCAAGTTAGAACAAGTGATAAACCGCAAGCATTAATGCCTTGTGTATCAACATACATCAAGTAATTAATATTATCAAACAAATAAAGTTGTTGAGAACTCGAGTAAAATTACAGATATTAAATCTTTAAAGGGCTCTAACTTTTATCACACATCCACATTACACTCACCTCTAGTATATTGCCCCTTCACAATTCCCTTTCGAATTCGTTATATAATTCCTCATTGCTTCTTGTCTTTGCCAACATCAATCTTCATCACCATCTTCTCCTTCTGCTTGTTCTTGTTCTTGTTCTTCATCTCATCCTCCTTCTTCTTCTTCTTCTTCTTCTTCTCTAAAGCACTGACGAACTCACGACTAAGATATATATATATATATATATATATCATGTCCTTGTAACAAATCTTCTATAGTCATATGCAAGTAACCAAAAGCAATACCCTAACTGTACAGTAAAAGCGAGCTAGGGTACTGTGTAATGTAGTTCAAGTAACAGTATAGCCTATGCTAGGGCTGATGGCCCAACCTAAGCTCTAAATCCAGTTCTTCATCCTCATCATCCTTCCCCTTCTTCTCATACACCGCATTCGAGCCATCAAAATGCATGCCAACGCCCAGCTGCAACTCCTGACCAAAAAGGTTCAGCTCACGTTGCCTCCGCGGCCCCATGCCATCATCCCTGGCCACCCTTGAATCCCTAAAACCAGAAGATGATGCCGGGAAGTACATGCTATAGTTCTTCAAGGACTCGGAGACTGGAGAATAGAGGGTCCGATGCTGATTTGAGTAAGGGCTATTATATCTATACCCTGCTGAGTTCTCTTCAGCCTTTCCAGATACCAAAGACACCATCCGATCATGCTGCATCCTAGCTCTATCTTTGCGGTGGATGTTCATGTGGCCGCCTAGGGCTTGCGCATTGGTGAACCCCCTCTTGCAAAACGTGCACTCGTAGTAGGATCTCGTGGTCCCGGCATCATCACTTGTTGGCTCTGGAGAGCTGGCCTCGCCGCTTGAGGCCTTAGGGCTCTTGTTGTGACCACCTTCCATGTCCAAGGCTCGTTCTATGGGGGGAGAGAGAGAGGAAGGGATGGAGAAGATTTGGGGCGGTGCCGTTTTGGAAGGGAAGGAGTTGGTATGGGGGATGGTTGATCAGGAGGGGTGGAAAGGACAATTACAAAACATTGCTATTGTCAGCGTGTCTCGAGTGCAGGTGATCCGAGAGGGACGCGGTATTAACGTCTAATTTTAGGTAGTATTCTATTCGGCCGGCCTTGTTGCGTTCTGGCTCACTGCTTACCTTTCCACGGTCCAGTTGGTGTATAATATTTGGGTGGCGTTTTACCGCAGCTATGGCTCTTGTTGCTTTCGAAGAGGGCTCTTGACTCGATGGAAATTCAGGCGAAACGCCCTTCACCTCCTTGTTCTCCCGTCTATGCCAAAAGTAATTTTATCCATATTAAATCACCACATATTCCATGTATAGACTCTTAGATCTTGCATGAGAAGTCCTCCTGGACCTTGTGAGATCTGTTCACATTAGCATAGAAGGTTAATTTACTAGCTTAGGCAGCAGTAGTTTCATAAACTTTTAAGAATTGATGCAGCTTATGGGTCTAATTTTGAACTTTTCATCCACTATTTGATGGCGTACATGACCCGGCCGATAGGTCGAGTGCAATATATATCCTGAATGTTTGTCTACTGTCTGAGAAGTCAGAGATGTCTCCCGCTAATCGTGTGTAGAGTTGAAGGTCATCAGCATTACGAGAACGCTCCGTCAACATACAGGGTGATTGAGAGTCGTGCCGTCATACGCATGTATAGAAATTCGTCTATAAAGTATTGATCATTGGACTGAGTGGATGGTAGCTCAAAGTTCATGTTTTTATATACAAATATGGACAGTATAGACTTTGTTGGCACATGTTAGCAGCCAGCTAACTCTTTTTTGTTCCAAGAAAAAGGTTATAACTTCAAACAAAGTGTTACGACGAGAAGAAGCCCTAATAACAGTTTGTTATGTGTCACGTACTACTTGTTACAAAGCTCTTGCACGCAGGGAAGGAGAGTATGAGAAAGAAGGGAGAAAAGAAAATAAATCAATAGTGCGCACACAAGAAATTACATCGTTGGACCATCGACCTACGTTCATGAGTGTAAAAGAGTAGTAAAATTTCACCATCGAGCAATATCTAGAGAATATAAAAATTATTTCCCGTCAGACTCTAGAGTTATAAGAATTATTTTTTCATCAGAAACTCTTTCATAAAATTCTCTTTTGAACTCTCATAGCAATGCTCTGGGTTACTGGGCACCTTAGGAATAAGGTCACAAGACCAACTTAAAAGCTAGAGCTACATATACTTATATAAGAGAAGAATTTAAAGAATACTGTACAGATTGGGACTCGAATTCTTTGCACATACGAAAAATATCCTTATTGGGCTTATAAATTCTAAGATAAACTCCAACAAAAAGGAATTTAATTTTGAAAAAGCTTATGATTAAATTGTTATTGGCTTGACCAGAAGGCTTTTCAAGCCTGTAGTTTTTTGGTATCTAGCAAATTTAGCAATGGAGACTATTGTTTATTTGCATGATTAATCACTGAATAATAGTTTACTTTATTCAGAACTTAGAAGATTCTAAACATAATATTCCTTGTCCATGGGGTTCCTTCTAAATATGCTAAGCACCCAAATAAGTAAATCAAATTAATTAATTGGGTTGTTTAGAGATAATGGTCTGGTTAAGAAGAAGGTATATATGAGGACCGATGGAGCTTATGTATCGATCCTCAACACTTGTGTTGGGGGAGAGGTTCTAAATTTGACTTGAAATAATGATGCTTCCACGGTAGTTGTTCAACAAAAAATAGGGGGAGGGGGGAGAGTTAAGGAGGATATCCACCGTACATAACTTCCATTTTTCAATATATAGGCAACATTTTTATTTTATGTAATTAGAAACCTTTAGAAATACATTATCAAAGCATTTTAATATATCCAGCCTAGCTTCCTTTGAATTAAAGGTTTTTTTGAAGAAATATGGTGGCAGTGCCACCTCGCAGCTCAAATCTCAATTTCCCACGGTGCATACACTGAGGAGGGGGTACCAAATAGTGGACAAAGCTTTAGTTTTGTTGGCTGGTCGTTTCCATTATGATATCTCTAGAGTTTCAAAACTTTCTTGTAAACTCTTCAAATTTTCCCTGGCCAATAGTTTGATTCGTTAGGGAAAGGATGGAAGGTTCAAGATGTGCATTATAACCAAAAACCAAAGTAAAACAGCTTCCCTGTAATATTCTAGCTTGGATATAAAAGTTAGAAAACAGTGAGGAAAAAGCGTGATATTCTAGAAATGTGTCCTAATGGAACGAGTAGAGTAGAGAATGGAATTGGCACTGCTATTGGCCTGCATGACAACCAAAGATGAGCTAGCTTCTTCAACAGAAATTGTCGGCATGTGGCAAGCAACTACATGGATATATCACGCAAAACCGGTTGTTCCACAGCTTCACTAGCCAATGCTTCAGGTAACGTAGAAAGCAAGGTCCATCGATTCAACTCCAGCTGCCATTTGACCAGCACAAGACTGCAACCTTGGGCATGCCATTTCCTAGTCAATAAGGTGTGCAATTAAAGCTTCAGAAATCATCAGACCCTTGTCAAGACTAGTAACACAACTCGTGATGAACTACTAGACTCTTGATAGTTTAACATTGCTAGCTTCCAACAGGAAAGTGGACCCCTCAACATTGGATGGAACCAGTATGGCTTACCCATTTGTGAGTTTATAAGCCTTGCACATGGAAAGTTTCTCCATTTGTTAGAGCCCTGTAAAGCTGAAGACAACGTAAGTGGTGACACTAACAGAGCGTCATTGTCTGGTAGGGTAGCATGAAATGCGTTTTGGAAAACCGCGTTGAGGCTTTGAACGGGAATTCAAACGGAGAACTGTAGATGGGCGGCACTCTATTGTTACGTCCTGTGAGTTGGACGCAAGTTAAAAGGCTCTACTTGCTTTCCAACTGCTCTCGCCTTTGCTCCTTGGACGTTCTATTCTATTCTTTTGTCCGTCAGCTAATCGCCAGGCTGTTAATTCGACCTGGTGAACTGTATTGGCAAACACGGGATAACGCCATTGACCAGGGCTTAGCACAAGATGATAAATTTTGGACGGGGTCGTTCAAAGAATTTTGGGCAACGTGCTGCCAAATTTGTGACATGTTGCACATGAAAGGCTCGAGAATGTTTGGGCAGGGCATGGTGCCCTTTGGCGTCCAGCTTTCAAGGTTCAATCATTAATAGAAGAAATTTGACCACATGATGTACTGGCTATTTGGTCATACTTCAAGTACGTATGCTGACTCGTCTTCACAAGATAATTAGGAAGCGAGTTCCGCTCCACTTGCCAACAAGAATGCAAGGATTTCATCAGCCTTGTACGCCACTCGTTCGGCCTCAAATTTGTGCTGGCCAAAGGGGAATGGCAATGGAAAGCAATGTGCATCTTCAAGGCAGTCCAACACAAAGCTCAATGTGCAATGCGAATATCCTGAGCCACCGCTGGCTTGTGTTCTCGCTGTCCAAAAGAGCCAATTGGCACGAATTGCGCATAGTCTATGTGGGAAGGCACAATAGCTAGACAATATACTTTTCGAGCTGGGCACAATGAAAATGAAAACTATCAAACCTGAGTATCAGGACGCAAGCCAAACACAAGAACTGATTCTTGATGCAATCGTAAATTTCTTAAAATATATCCTTAAGAATTATACAAGATCTGCTAAAAAATTTAAGATAATAATAACAAATATGTTTTGCTTTTTAAAAGAGAACTAAACAAATATTTTTCAATACTAATATTTAAAAGTTCAGCTATACTTTTTCTTTTTTCCTTCATTTGTTCACTGCATATTAGAGACGGCTTATTATTTTATTTCTAGATTACTTGTTGATGCCGGAATATTGTAGTGGGATCCCACACACTAATAGGGATGATGAAAAGATTGATGAGTCAAGAATGAGAGATATAATGTGGCCCAAAAAAAAGAGTTTCGACAACTTGAGTGGGATACCCGCAACAACATAAAGGAACGAAAGGGGTGCCCAAAGATTTTGGATGAAGGCCCTCTAATGCTCAAATTTGTAAAGAGAGAATGTAAGGTGGCCAAGGGTAGACCTTGTAATCTAATGGTATATGAAGAGGATAATAATGGAAGAAGAGGGAAAGGAGCCTCTCGGTTTACTTGGCTTTTAGAGCAAAAAAAGAGAGCTATAGTATAGGTGTGGTCTTGCTTGCATCCGAATGGACCTTCTTTTTATGAACAATTCTCAAATTTAATGATGACACTTTGCTGATCATTCGGATTATGGCAACATGCTTTACTATAATAGGCTTGATCTATGAAAAGGACAATAAAGACTGTTGTCGGCAACACTCTTCATAGGCGGTTGGTAGTTTCATCAGTTAGTTAGAAGATATATTTATTATATTTTATTAAGCATGTGTTTGCAGTTAATATATCAACTATGTTTTCCTGTATTATCCTATCGAGCATGCTATTGGGGATGCCTTACAGAAGATGGATTGTCATATGCTACTTAGCTAGAGGTTAATAGGATTTGGCCTTATCACATGCCTTCCACTTCTGAGGTCAAGTTAAGCTATTTGGGTGAGGGAGTAGTCTTTATTGAAAATTGGTTCAATTGGAGAGTGTTGATCTTTTATAACCAAGGTAAACCTTTAGGTCTTTACTCAATAGGCGATCTTCAAGTACTGTTCTTTTGGGGCTTTCTTGAGTAATGAAGAAAAGGATCCTTGCAAGCTCTCTTTTTCTCTGAGGGAAAGTTCTTCTAAGCTGCTGACTTCATTCCTCTCCTACGCCTTGGGTAATGCTTAGTTTTGAAATGTGGGTTCCTAGGTGAATGGGTTTTTGAAGTTGGTTGGCTCATCCTAGTTTCCTACACCAAGAGGTCGATGCCTAGGTCATTCCACCAAGCTAGGAGGTCCACTATCAAATTGCTTAAATGGTCGAGCAAGTACCGAGGTGCTTTCCTTTTTAAAGTTCTTATGTTGTGGGTTGGAATTAGGCCTTCTTTGGTGGTCATATATGAGGGTTGCGTAATGATGACACCTCATCGATCTTCAGTCATAGTAATTCAATAACTGCTCACCCTTAAATGCATCAGACAGGCATTGCTTTTCTAAGTACTTTGGTTCCCTTTCTGGCTTTGTAACTTCATCCTGGGCGCCTTCCCTCCAGTGATTAGGTTTTTCCAACTTCAAGTTTTTTTATTTTTTTTCATCTAGTGTTTTCTTTTTTTTCTTAGGTATATTCATTTGTCCTTCTTGGTCTCTTTTCATCATGGATCCTTCTTACTATTTCCTCATGGCCATAGATAAGGCCTCTTCAATCTCTAATTCCCACCTTAGAGGTCTTAAGTCCCAAAATAAGATTTCCATAGATGGAAGCCTTAGGGCAGTTTCATTAGTAGATGCCGCTTGTACTCCTCCTTTCAGCCAATTGACCATTTATGTAGACACGTTGGTCATTATGTCTAAGCTTCCTATTCATCCTTCCATTTTAGAAGCCTATTGAAACTTAGGGATTTTGTCATCCTAGTTAGCCCCGAACTCATGATGGCTCCTAATAAGGTATATCACTTAACTCAGGCATCAAGGGTTCGAGTAATCCTATCCTTTCATTCTTAGGAAGTTCTTCATCTTAAAGCACCACTTAGGCTGAAGGTGGTATGATCTTTTTTCCTCTTTTGTTCTCTTTCTTCTTTTGTTCTTCTTTCCAGCTCTTCTATTCTTCTTTTTTTCCTCTTTTGTTCTCTAATTCTTTTCTTCTCTTGCTCTTTTCTTTTTCCTATTTCTCTTTGGTAATCGACTTCAGTCAAACATATGTGTATGGTCACTAGGTTTTGTTTTTTGACATATAGCTGGCTTTGCTCAAATATATATGTATAGCCTCAGGCTTTTTTTTTAACATATAATTGGCTTTGACCAAATATGTGTGCGTGAGAGTCTATTAGAAAAATAATGACACACGTGTTACTGATTAAGCATAATGGTTGGGCATATCTAATGATTTGTTAGGTGAAAAATTTGATGGTAAACACCTAACTAGCTGCCTCCTACGTTCCATCCTATATTTATTGCCTCTAGGACTCTAACTTTGTATCAAGTCAAAGGGAACTATGAAGTCAATCATACAGAAGAGGTATAGATAAAAGAGTTAAAGTGATGCATCTATATATGCCTTGAAAACCATTGTAGATTTTAAGAAAGAAAGGTAGAAAAGAACATCTATGGGAATGAAGGGGGCTCCTATCATCCTGCTTATTAATTTAGAAAGAAAGAAAGAAAACAACTATATGAATGAAGGAAGCTCCTATCATCCTGCTCATCAATTTAGAAAGAAAGAAAGAAAAATCTTTATATCGATGGGAAACCATTCCACATGTTCAACAATGCATTTTCAAAACAAGCTTAGGGAGTTGGAATGGGAGGTTGGAATTAATCTTGAGCAAACCACCAAGTAAATTGAAGATATGTTTAAAGTGATGCCAAAGAAGCCTGAATAACTTCACTCTTGTTCCAACATTTTCTTCTGCTATTTTGTATATTGACTCTCTTTCATATTTCGAGAACAAATTCTTCAACCTAACATCATCGTAAATCAGGCTAGTCCAATGTAACATCTAATCTCCTAATGCTCCATATAAACAGAACTCTAAACTCGAAATGTGACTGAACTCGGAATGTGACTGAACTCTGAAGTCTTATGATGTTCAACTGTCTGATGTACATGCTTGCACATGAAATGTAAACTGATGAAAAAAAGAAGTGGTAGCGGCTAAAGACCAAACAACAGCCATGCTAAATCTCTTTGATAATTCGTACATCATAAAACAGCATAAAACTTTTTATAATAGGAGAATATCTTAACCTTCATTTCATTGGAACATATTTTTTTAAAAAAAAACTCTTATGACTCCTATTTATCTCAATTTTTTGAGGCAATTTTAATTTACCCATATAAGGTATGGCCCAATTTTAATTATCTCACTCGTAGCTTGGAAAGTAATACTTAACTTTTATATTAGGTAAGCTCAATTTGAATCTGTTAGGTCATGTTACCGACTTGGGGTTTTAAAATATAGTATCATAGCTTATGTCTACCATTATTTCTCCGCATTCAAAGAATAAAATCCTCTTAAATCAAGAAAGAGCCATTGTTGTTCATTTTTAAAACTATTTTCCTCCTTATTTTAAGTAATCAAGGCTTTTCTCACTACACTTGACAGATTTGGTAGAATACCTTATAATTTTTATTTAAATTTAAGATATTTTGATGGATTTTGATGGATTAATCATAAATTTTTATGAATTGAGATGATATAGATGCGCTTTGAATCATACCTTCATGATATCAAGTGTAACCAATGATGGTAACAAAATAATTTGGCATGATTACGAAGAAAGATCAATAGTAAGGATATAGAGGGTGAAAAATTTTGAAAAAAAGGGTTTGGCTGTTACTCCAAATATGGGGTAAGGATTTTAAATTTTTTACCTTATATTATTTTTTTGATTATATATTTGTACTAATTTGAGTATCTGGAATACTAAATCATAAGTCAATGAGCCATGCAAGTATTTTACATTGGTTGATCCTTCTATTGAGAGATGTGGGGCTAAGTTAGTTGCAAAAATTATTAATAAATTTGTAAAGTAAGAGAATGAAGCCTAACTTGCTAATGAAAGAAAAGAATTGCTTATGCCTAGAAGAAGGTGGCTATGAAAAAAATAAGTTGCTAATTGCAATGCATTATATCTGATCCTGCGGTTCTTTTTCTATTTCTTTTACTTTTTTTTAACCATCATCACTTGAGATTTAAGGAAAAAAATAAGGAAATAAAGAGAAATGCAGGCCGAATACAAAGCAGTGCACCTAAATTCTATCTTTTTTTTTTTTAAAAAATTTTGCTGGGAACTCTCTTCTAATATGCTCAACAATCAATTCTTGTTTCTATAATAGTGTGAGGGATAAGTGTAATGACATCCTTTTTGGCTCTCTCTTGTGTGAATTGAAGATGTGCATCAATGAATTTGATTGGGTTCTACCCAATCTACTCTCCAATTCAGAGTTGTGCGCACCAACAGCAAAATTGGCACGAAAGAGCAGCCTAGGCACCCAGTGAGCAGGACCTGGCCCAGGCTCAAATTCAGCCCAAAAGGTTGAAACTCTTGCACTACTTTGAAGCTGGCCCAACTTTTAAGTGTTTTCTAAGGTTAACCGAAACTAGAACGTCCGTCCGGCCCCAACTTATCATAACTTGTCGCAAGGTTGAGGATTAATTCAGGCCCAGATGTCTAAAATCTCAGCTCATGAAGTGTCAAGTGTTTACCCGCTGGTTTAAATAATATGGATAACATCGATTAATTTATGTATTTACCAGCCGATTTAAATAACTAATAATTATGATATTATTTTAAAATTAAAAATGAAAATTTTAGCTAATATTTTGATATTATTTCAACCAACACATTAGATTATATCCGTTTATATCAAAAAATATATTGGCTGACATTGCAATGAACGAGATCCAAATCACAATATATTGTACTTCATATCTCCGCTTAACTATCGACCAAGACAACAATCTAATATTTGTTTGCTTCCCTTTGGCCTTTTTCATTGGTGAAAAAAATGAAAATTAACTTATATCTATCATAGGCCTAAATATAATTTTTTATTGTATTCATAAACATTACATTACGTGCCAAGGGCAAAAATCCATGTAAATCATATCGGACCAGACTAAAAATGAAATTTATACAATGTAATAGATGTAACACATAACTTAAGATATAATTGGTTGCAAGAAAATTTATTAAAAAAACTTTGCATAAAAAAAAATCAGGAAACTAATTATAGATTTTTAAATTTATTAATTTTCTAACAGAACAAATCAATCGAAAACTAGATTTTTTAAGAAAAATATGTTTTCTAAATAATTTTCTATGCAACTAAGTCTATTAGGAGAAAAAAGATGGATGTAACTGTCCTTTGATGAGGGCAGATTCTAGATACCTGAGTCAAGACTTGAGACATGCGTCCATTCGTTTCAATAAGTGTGCATTAATAATAGAACATGATGACTTGTGACCAGCAATAACGTGGAAATGAAGCTGTTTTCATTTGTTACATGCTTAAACTTGGTCGGAGTAGGTGAGCAACCCCTTTGATAGGATAAAGACTTCTTTGCATGAAAGAATAAGGCCTGATGGAAACACTTAACGGAATGTTTTAGTTGATGAAAATTGGTGGTGTTTTTCAGAAATCTTTTTTTTCATAAAAAATAAGAAAAACAAGATTTTATGTTTAAAACTAATATATGTATTTTTTTTCATAGGAAGTTAGCACTGGCTTTCTTTTGTAAGAATACTACACGGATTCAACCTAGTTGCAAGTGTTCCTACGACCACCCTCTTATCTTACATAAACAAGAAGGCATTATTAATACCAAGTCTTTCCATGTAGAAGGTGCTCCCCTTCCATCAATACATACGATTCGGGACTCTATTCTAGTCTTTTTTTTTTTCTTTTTTTTTTTTTTTCCTTCGTTGATTTAAGCATGAGAGAGTAAAAAAATGAAATCTATCCGAGGTGAGAAGACAGTGAGGATGGGGAAACGGCATAGGTTGGCTTGGGTTCTTGATCTCCGGATTTACTTTCACTAGTTCATCCCCAGTGGTTTGCCCTCCATCTTTCAGTTCTGGAGGAGCGTCTTGCCCAAGGATTCGCATTAAGACGTCTTCTGGCTCCGACTCCTCATCTAATAAATCATTCTCAGATGATTCTAAGATTTCTCTTTCCTGTAGAGGAACAAAATCTCTATCTTCTCGTGAGAAAATTTTCTTTAAATTATTTTTTATTATTTTTTTTAATATTTTTTACCATCATATCTTCGCTATTCATCGTCATCTTCTTCACCATCTTCACCATCTTTACTCCGCGGTTCCATGCTCTCTAAACTCGGCACGCTTCTAAGGTTCGGATGGCAGGATGAACCATCCATTAGAACATTTGCACAAAGGTCTCGCTGCTCCTGAGACCCAAGCCGGTCTTCGTCGCACCGAGTTCCAAAGTGGAGGCCTGTGGGGTTTCCCGGCGACATGGGGCAGGCTCGACCGATCATAAAATCCAACACATCGATTACACGTAGAGGGGTGCTGTTGATAGAAACCCATGGGCTTGCTGCTCTAGAATTTGTTTTTTTTTGCGACGGGAATGAATCTACTGTTTGTCCACCAAAACTTTGACTAATTTTTAGTTTGTTGAATTAAATTACGAGATGGCTATCGCAAGAGCCGTTATTGGATGGTGGAAATGACGATAACGGGCAATGATGGTGACAATAATTAATGATGTTATTTTAAAATTCTTTTCTTCAATCCATCCGAAGATTAGACTTTAAAAATTATTATTTTCAAACTGATTGAATAATGAAAATGTCCTCTCTCAAAAAAATATAAAAAGGTCAACGAGTGACTATAACTCTCTCTCTCTCTGTTCTCTCTCTTTGTTTAACAATTTTATAACATCAGTGGTTGGTAGTCATTAACTATTAATTAGTATGGGGCCTCTAAAACCATTATAACAAGAGTCACATAATTACAGTAGTTGCTACATTAGACCATGCAGAAACCTCATTGAGATTTCACATGATTGAATTGGAGCTGATAAAAAAAAGTAGAAGGCTTTTGGAATTTAGGGGGAAAAAATCTACATGGCTCTTTCCTTTATCAATTAATTATTTACTAAAAATCAATAACTTCTTTATCTTCAAAATTACCCAATAAGCTTCAAAGTTAAACTTTTTATTGGGAAGGTAAAAAATATTAATAGCTTTTCCCTTTTATTTTCTATCCTTGGCCGACCTTAACGCCATGTAGGCATTATTTTAATATTTTTTTATGTTTATAATGCCGAACAGTTTGTCAAGTTATTATGAGTTGATATATTTAATTTTAAAAAAAAAAAAATCTAAAAACTTAGTTGAAAATTTTAAATAAATTCGTGCAGTTCTAATATAATTATCTCTGAAAACAAATACAAATGGCAGCATGCTTTATTGGCATGCGGAAGCCCTGAATTGAGAAAGTCTTTGCACCAAAGCAGGCCCACATATTAATGAGATATAATGCGGTTCATGTTTTGCATGGGTGACTTTGGCCCACGCATAGATTACAACCAGCTCAGCTCATGCCAGAGGCAACGTACGATCAAAATTTCAAAAAAAAAAAAAAAAAAAAATTACTTTGATAAAAAAAAAATGTCATTTAAAGAAAGAAAAGAGATTGGTGCAAAGCATTCCAGTGCCTTCTTCAAGTGGTTTTTCTGAACTTGGCCCACGTTGATTTTTCCGAACTCTTCGTTGAGTTCTCCCAAGGATGGGAGGTGGCTGGCCCTCTAATATCACATGCCCTTCAGAGCAAATCGATCCCAGATTAAGACCTCATGTCAAACATCCTGGCCCAGTGATTTAAAAAAAGACAAATCATACTCTGAAAAAAAAAAGAAAAGAGAGACAAAAAAACAAACATTGGTGAAATGTGAATCCTTTGTCCTATCACCTATTCTGGGCTCACTGATTCTTTAGTCGCCTGGGTATGCTTTTTATGAGCACAGGGCAATCAAGATGCTTGCTTCTTGACAAAGCGTAGGTCCAGCTCCTGCATTATGGATCATTTGGTCTTCCATTGAGGTGGTGGCCATAAGCTTTGCTCTGTGGTCCATGACACCGGCCATGCAGCTGCTGTCGGAGGAGGCAATGATCAGGTGGAGGGGGAGGGGTGGTGGAAGCCATGGCAGCAGCAATGGAGGTGGTGCTGAGAATGGCATTGAAATGATAGAAAAAGATGGGAGGAAAAGAAAGATACTGACAGAAATATTTTGAATATTCAAGGGAGATTCAACATGATAATTTTCAATGATAATATGCCCATATCACACCACTCGAAAGGTGTTTGGTCTTAATCTAGGGATGTTAGTCAATGGAAGAAATAGACAAATAACGCACACTAGGCCAGCAATAATACAAGAGGTTCAATTTCTTGATTTGTTTCGCATCATAGGCTCATAGTAATAGTATTTCTCCTTTTTTTATTGTCTAGAAAATTAAAAAAAAAAAATTAAAGCAAATCAGTAAATGAAAAGAAGTGAAAGGAAAGGGATTTTTCTCTTGTTTTTGAACAAGAATAATTAGGAAAAGTAGTTCCGACTGTTCTCCATTCCACTAGCCTTATATTGTTTTATATATTTCATAATTAATATTTACTCTACAGGAAAAGTAT
This sequence comes from Metroxylon sagu, assembly GCA_017589505.3. NCBI lineage: Eukaryota > Viridiplantae > Streptophyta > Magnoliopsida > Arecales > Arecaceae > Metroxylon > Metroxylon sagu. The sequence goes on from JACVBY030000418.1 coordinate 292,336, forward strand.
AAGTTTTTTTTCTTTTTCAAATAATTATTAGACAAAAATATTCTTTCCGAGCAAATTGTTTCATTTAGTCAAAAAAAAAAAAAAAGTCAAAGAAAGAAAAGCAATTCAGTATGAGAAAATAACATATATAATATATTTTAAGTTTAGTTGAGTTAGGCTGTGGATGAGCTGTCTTTGACAATTGGCCAATGGTTGCCCCCATCAAAATTGCTACCCATGAGAAGAAAAAATTGTAGGCGTTAATATGGTGAAAACTTTAGCCTGATATCTTTCTCTTTCTTATATTATGCTTTATTTTTGTGTGATTTTGTTACACTCTCAAGCATGCAAGGCCTATCATGATCTCTAGACCCAATGGTAGGTTCGGGGCATAATAATTTTATTTTAATGTTTCAAGATAAATCCTTTATTTTTTTTGATAACAAGAAGTCAAGTACCTTAAAAATAAAGCTCCTTGGGCATTCGCCCTAACTAATTGATTTAAAAGAAATAGAAACATAGAATTCCAACATCTTTGCTTCTGATAAATTACCATCCAATTAGCTAGATAATCAACTACCTGATTTCTTTCTCTATAAATATGATTATTTCAATTCTAGGATAGTTAGAAGGATAGCCCAAAGATCCCTTAAAAAAAGTACATGATGATGTGCCTCTTAACCAAGAGATTATCATTGCTGAATCTTCTTTCACAACAATCTTATACTCTGAGAATCGAACCAATGCTGTCTGTACCCCATGCCAAGCCTTATTTAGCTCAGCTAATGGTACTGAAGTAGTATACAGAGGAATAGCCATTAAATAAAGAATCTTTCCTTCACCATCATGCATTACTACCTCTACTCCAACCATGCATTTGATAGAATCTATTCCCAAATTATTACAAAGCCTTTGTTTGATTAGCCTTATTTGCTCATGCTATTTTCAAAAATATAACAAGTAGCCAAATATTAGAGTAAGGTTGAAATTAAACCCTAGTCTCCCTACCAAACGCATTAGAATAATGGTTACAGAACTTTAATACCCTTATATTATTTAGTCATATTATTATCTAGAAAATTTTATTTTTTTCTTTCGAAAAAAAAAGATATAGAAACTATTACTTGTTACCCATGCAAACAACATGAAAAGCATTCTTGAAAAATAGATAGTAGATGCATCACAATCTTAATGAAACTTCATTATTTAGCAAAGTAAATCATAAATAATGTTATAGACTCAACTAGCATTTTTTTTTTTTTTTTTTGGATATATAATTGAGGTTGAAAAAATTAGTATAGCCTCCATGGATAGCAGCATGTAGATGTAATCATCTAAGGGCACGTAGTCGGACAAAATAAAGCTATGAATTAAATATATGAATTAGATAAAATGGCTCTAAAAAATTCAAAATTGAGGCCCTCCCGAATAAGGGCAAAAAAAAAAAAAAAACATTTAGATCAAACCCAAATAATTTTTCACAAAAGTAAAATATAAATTACGCCAAACTTCTTGCTTGGTTGCATATGTGGACTTCTTGAATAACGGGAGGCAGATTGATCCGCAAGACTTCTCTATCAATCAATTGGATGATTGATAAGTGGATTGATAAGTGCAGGGGGGGACATGGAACATGATCCATGCTCAAGGCCGTGGCATGGGATGCAACAGAATCAAGTCCCAGTTGGATTCAAACAAAAAAAAAAATTAGAAAATCACATCCAATTTATTAATCTTTTTGGCTCGACAAAACACATTCTTTCTATTCGAGTGTAAGATTACTTTCTTCCAATCATGGAAGCTCTGCAGCTTTTAGCCATGACATCTCCTCTATCGCGACAAGCTTATGGCATTTGATATAGAGTGAGTCATTTAGGATCAACAGTGATCCATAGAATAATGATAAAATTATTCCATTTATTTGCAATAGGATGATTCTATATAGCAGTGATTCAAAATTACTCCCACCTCATGTATCATCTTCTAAGAGGATGATCCAATCATTATCCTCAAGTATGATTATCCAAAATCACTCCTATGATAATCTTGAATTAAAATTTATACAACAAAATACTTCTTATTTATAATACAATAGTAATAATTTATATATATATATATATATAATGATATATAAAATTGATATACAATATTATTATTATATTAAATAATATTATATTATATACATTATAGTTATATAATATAAATATAATATGAGTAATTTTGATATTTTATAATTAATAATCTTGGATTTGCATGGCATACCAAATATGGTGATATTAAATCGTTAGTGATCGTTAATCATCATAATATATCATACCAAACATAGAGATCTTTGATCAGTAGAGATTAAATTACTTTAGGATTAGGATCACTGATAATCCAAAATTATCAAGATAGTCCCAAAATAGTTATCAAACGCACCCTAAGGTGCTACATCCTATGCTATCAGGGGTAAAAATTTCAACTTATAAAGTGGGAATCACCTCCTCACATTCATTCAAGATAAAAAATTTTCATCTTTTATGGGAATGAGGATGAAGATTATTTGTTTCCGCTCGCAAGAACGAAGCGATGATTTATCATTTCTCATGGATGGAGGTGAGAATGAGAAAAACGTTGGTTATAAGGATGGAGCAAGAACATGAATTATTTTCTTTGATGAAAATAGAAATAAAGATTAGAATCTCCTTATAAATATATTTATTTATTAAAAACTATATTTTTTGATGAATAATCATATGTTTATTTTCTTTGATTGATATTCCAAATTTTTCCATCATTTGGGATACATATTCATATGTTTATTTTTTTTTTAATAATCTATAATATCAGCATAGCAAGTTGGAGAGGTTACTTTTGCCTTCACGGGCTTTGGCATGTCATTGCCTTGCCAAGCAAGCCTAAAATGGTGATAGCCCGGCATCTCAAAAAAAATGTGAGAGGTTTATTTGCTCCATAATATTCCATGAAAGCACCTCAGAGTGTTCACCTAAAAAAGCAATTGAGATGAGACTGAAAAGAATGCGTTTAATGCTGAACGAGCCATCTCTTTCAAAACCGGAGCCCAACCCACTCTCTAGAATACGAACCCCTCACTGAAGAAATAATTCGAAGTCGAGCTCCAGTATTATTAGTGACAATGTACAAAGTGGGTGTCCTCAGAGGTGGGCCCATCAAGTTTTTTATTTCAGGGATACAATGAAGATTATTCGTTTAAATCATCCGAGGAAGGTTCCATCCAAGGAAGTGTTCATTGTTAATGTTTCTTAGGTATCACTTTTGATTGCCACTCTGACAAAGAAAAGATTGATATGGCATTTATCAATTTTTTTTTTAAAAAAATACTTTTGATCCATAAACCTTCATTCAAAATTTACTTATATTTTTATAATACTCAATTGTTATAGTTTAACGCATCATATTTTAATAATATTATATTTTTAATGCTTTGTTACATAAAATAAGTTAAAATTAATGAAATAACTAATATGTCATCCGATTAACTAGTTCTCATATTCATGTTAGAATGACACGTTAGATATTTTGTTAATTTTAATTGATCTCCTATAATAAAATGCCAAGAATAGAATATTTTTTAAATATAAGGAAATAAAATATAATAATTAAAAATTTAAAGATCAAAATGAATTTTGAGTGAAAGTTTGAGGACCAATAATATAATTAGCATTAAAAAAGAAAATTTTAGTATGATGCATGATATATAGATGGGCTGGCATCACATTGTCCTAAATCATTTATCAAACATTATATCTACATTGATCTTATATGACATCAAGAGTTTTATAAAAGATCGACAACTGAAAAGGTCAAACCCTACTATCATCCAACTAATGCCCAATTAAGCGACATATGACCAACCTCCTACATCACTGAAGCCTACAACGATGAAACAACACTAAAAGAACGTGGGTAACAAAGTTGCTAACCGCACATAATCAATAGAGCCATTGACTGCATAGGCTCAATGGAACCAAACGCACATGTGGCCATCAACTACTTACAGAAGGCAGAGTCCATAGCAACTGAACAAGCTCTATCCAACAATCGACTCCATCAACTACTTGCAAAAGGCAGTTCTTCCACCATTTCATCACCAATGTTAGGTGAGCGAAGATAAGCATGAAGCTTGATGGCATTAAAATAGCACACAAGTGAGCCACTATATGACTATATCAAGTGCTTTAATAGTGAAACACTCAAAGTGAAAGACTTCCGATAGTCCATAGCTATCGCAACCCTAATGCATGGGTTATAGACTTTCGATAGTCCATAGCTTCTCACTCTACTCAAAAAAAAAAAAAAGGGAGCAGATTACTTAAAGATTACTCGAAAAAAATTTTCTCATCGAAAAAAGATCTGCTCCAATAAAGGATTAGTCTATCTAAAGAAATTTTATTTGAGAAAAAGAGAGAATAAATCACTAAAAATCACTCAAAAGAACTCTTCTTGTTAGAAAAGAAAAGTTTACTTTGTCAAATGGCCAACTTATTTAAAAATACTCTTTTCAAGAGAAAAAAAAAATAGAGTACTGATCACTTAAAAAGTTCTTTCTATGAAAAAAGATATCAAAGATTTGCTTCATCAAGAAACCTATTTGTTAAAAAAAAATTTCTCAGATGAAGAAGCAAACCGACTTCATTTAAGGGCCCAATTGAAATGTACCTTTCTCATGGAAGAATGAGGGTCTAGGGCAGTTTCAAATCTATAGTCTCTTGTCTCTGCCCACCCTTCAATTGGATTTTAGGGGATTTTTAAAAAAAAAGTGAAAAAGGAAAAAGAAAGAAAGGAAAAACTTCACAGGACTGACTTCCCATGAACATTATGGCCAAGGGGAATGAATCTCTGGGAAAACTTTAAGTCTCTTTCCGCTTGCTTTTGGCCTCTACTGCATCCACAGGAAGGAATGAGGTGGGGTGCATCAACTTGGTACTTGGTTGCAGTGGATTGCGGAAAAGGAGGGTGGCAATTCAGCGGCAACCGCGCCGAACGCAATTGATATCAGCCAACATGAACTGCACTTGGACTTGGACCTCTTTTAGGACACCACCTTTTAGCTGTAAGCATATATGTCTTTGGGAACCACTCACAGGGATTTGAGCCCTGCTTTACAAGTACCTTCGCACATGGTCGGCACTGCTGCGCCTCTGGTTACCTCATGCTGCGTGCTGCGAGGAGGAGGAGGAGTGCCTCTGGTTACCTCATGCTGCGTGCTGCGAGGAGGAGGAGGAGGAGGAGGAGGGGCTGGCTGGGTGCTTCGGGTCTCGTCGCTTGTAAGCCACCGCTGTTTGATCTAATCATGATTATAAGGTGGATAAGCTGCATCAAAGAAACAAAATAGAAATGCCATGACTTAGGACTCCTTTGATGCTGCCTTTTATCTTCTATTTTTGTCTTCAAAAATTCAAGAAAAGATGAATTACATTGAAGACATGTACGATGAAACACTGTTTTTTTTTTTTTTTCAGAAACTTAGTTTGCTGCAACAATCTCAGCTGTGTACTCTATCATTAATTTATAGAAAAATAAAAACATAAAAATAGCAACAATGTCAAACAAGTCTTTAGGTGTTTGCCTAAGATAAGCATTGTGGTAAGATATGCCTGTCAAAGAGCTCTTTACCACATGTTTACTTTGTTTCAAATCAAGATCAATTCCTATAAAGTTAAGCATGATTGATATATAGGTTCTCAGTGGTAGCTGGTATTAAAAAATAGATAAAAAAAAACTTGTAGAACATAGTCGGTGCATGTATTAATACTTTCAGAATAAATCAATGTTGTGCTCATCAACTTTTATTCATGCATATGGCCTTATGTGCTGAGGTGGCTGCATGTGATTAGGCATGCGTTGTATGGGAGTTACGTTACATAAAAGTTGGACGGCCTCCAATGCACCGACTAATGTAGTAGAAATGACCTTAAAAAAATTTTAACCAATATGGCCTAATGTACATTGTTGGCAATGGTTAGGAAACGTCTGCTTGGTTTACTTATGAAACTGAGGATGTTGCTGTAAAAAATAATGAAATTAGCTGAGATGGATGTGAACCCAGAATTTAGCTTAATTAATAGAAAATAAAGGATGAAATATATTTTTAATTCTTAAATTTTTATTTTAAATTTATTTTGATTTTGAAACTTTTAACTGTTACAGTTTAATCATTTATGTTTAAAAAATATTATATTTTTTGATATTTTATTACATAAAATTAATTAAAATTAATAAAATAATCAATATATTTTATTACATAATATTTTATATCTTTGCATTAAGATGAATTGCTAGTTATTACAATAATTTTGATAAATAAAATACAAAAAAAAAATATCAAAAATACTGTGACAATCGAAAGTTTGAAAATATAAAAATATATTTTAGTCAAAATCAAGTAATTTATGGATAGAATAATGCTGCCATTTTTTCCAAAAACATAAAACAAAGGCGGCTACCAAATGGTACAGCATTATCACGTGCTTTGATATCTGAGAAAAACCCTTCCGCATGCAAGCAAAGCAGAAAGGAAGCGAAGACGGGATGACCGCAGTACAGTCTAACTCAGAGAAAGAAACAACCGCCACAGCGTACACACGGACACCAAAGCTCTCTTGAACTAGCAAAGAGACAGCTAAAGAAGCCCGGAAAATCTTAAGAATGTTAGTTCTAAGATAACACGTTAAATAATCATGTGCTACCACAAGGGCCACGAAATACAAGTGTCACAGATTCCTCCAGGATAAATTAAATTAGAAAGTCTGAAACAGCGTTGGCTTTTCTTGATTATTTTTATATGTTGGGCTTCTCAAAAGGTTAGCTCCCCTCGGCATCTCTTAATCAAGGGCTACTAGGGCAAAACGAATACGGCAGCCTTAGTAAAGCTGCAGTATTCGTTTTGAGGACTTCGAAAGGCACCATTGCAATTTCTACATGTTAGTGGGTGCCAATTTCTGAAGTTCAAGTTTAATTATAATTTATTATCTCAATAAATTGATGAGGACCAAAAAAACCCTTTTCCCTTCCCTCAAAGCATAAGTTATTCTTGTACTAATTATAAAAATTAAAACAATAAAAACTATCTTCTCTTTGTTTTGTTGTAATGGTTATGGTCTATATATATATATATTAGCTTCAGTTATTAGGTTTTTTTATATTTTTTTAAAAAAAAATCGATTCTCAATTTCAATCATCAACTCTATTATACAACACTTTTAATCTTTTATGCCCTCATATAATATCTTAAAGATAGAATTATTTACAACACCATCTAAAAAACTTAGAAGCATCATAAAATAATCATGATACATAGCTATTATTTAACATTTTGAGTACTACTTATTTGAACAAGATTAATATTTTCACCTTCAAAGGCCTGTGTATGCCCCCAAAAAAAAGTACTAAAATATAATTTAAGCAAATTATCCTCTTATTTTTCATACTATTTATTATTTACTACAATAATGGCGAATGACTACTTTTTTAACAGTTGTAAGCAATTTTATTATCACATTTTTCTAATTCAAACAAATTAAAGCAATGATGTTTAATTGTTATCATGGTAATACTCTTTATTGTTTTGTAATCAAAATTATCATCTTTTATCACATCAACATTCATTTTTTTTTAAGTATCATCTGGTAAAACAAGTGAAAATCTACCCAATTATTAAAATATTAAAATAAACATAAGAACGGATCTAAATTTTTCTGTTCTAAAAAAAAAAACTAATGATTTGATCAATTGACACCCTTCTATAAAATAAAATATTTAAAATTAATAAAAAAAATAAATTAATCAAATTATTTCTCTTCTTATCTCTCTCAGATGATCCTTAACCTTTTTTTTTTATTATTATTATTATTTAAATGCATATCAAGCCTGTCCCACAAAGCTATCTTCTACGCCCCTCCATCTTGTACACTAAAAGTAAGGTTTTTTTTGACCTCTCTTTTTCACATGCGTAATACCCTCCGATGAGCGTGTATATATGAATGCTAATATATAGTAATATAAAATATAGCATCAAAATATCTTACTATTATTTGTTCAACAAAATAACTATCATAACTTTAAAGAATAAAAAATAAAAATTATTTAAATACAAATCACTTCACTCTCTTTTCGGTTCACCTCCAATCCAAATAGCGAACGCATGCATGCAACAGTATGGCGCTTATAGAGAAGCCCCGGCACTGGAGAAAATCACCGTTAACTACTACATGGCTAAGTTTGGACGTAAACTTTAGCCAATCATCCGAAAGCGACCCTACCAGCAGCCCGCCTAGCCGATCCTCCATGGGTGCAAGACCCACCCAAACCACCAGGATAACATAAAGCTTGAACGTTTGGCACCGTAGCCACAGCGGTGGGCGGGCCATGGCCTTGATGTGATGCCAGAGACGGCGAGGTCTTCTTCAGTTTAGATGAACAGTAGGCCCCATTGACGCCCGACGACGCGTGGCAGCCCAGTGGCGGGCTGCATCTGCCCAAGATGAGGAATATCTCCATCCATCCATCCATCCATACGATGGAGGGGAAGGGGGCCGAACTTTGAAAGCCTCTGCGCGCTTTCGTGGAAAATATCTTCGGGATCGAGACGGCTGCCGAGGGCGTCCAGGTTCTCCTCACATCTAAAGAAAACAATTACGAGCCCGGAAAAAGGCGAGGGAACAACTGAATAGAATAATGAGAGTGGGGCCTGCGTGCCCCAGGATCCTCCCTGTTTCGGATTTGGACCACCTTTTCTATGTTTGAGAATTGATAACTTCCCTCTTGTAAAAAGAAAATCAAAGGAGCTCTGTTTGTTCAACCACAGGACAGGTAGTAGTAGTAGTGCTCAAATTTAATTGGGCTTCTGAGGTCACAGTTAGACTAGATTGAAGTTAATTCAGTGTTTCTTTAACAAAGGTATCTTGATCATTTCAAAGACGCTGTGGAATCCAACTCAAATATCCTGATAGACCATTCTCATGCCTGCACGGTTAATCCATTCCATCAACGACTCTTCGGCTTTGTTTTCCGACAACTGAGGCGGTGGTGGTGGCCCTCATGGTTGAGACCCTGCATTCAAAAAATTCTCTCTTTGCAATCTTTGCAACTAAGAGTTTTTTAAAATATATTTTTATATGTAGGTTCGTCCTAATTTTACTGGTGCAAGCTTTATCATCTAGAATCACTTTGAAAGATCACTGCTGCTATTGTAATTTTCCTTCAACTGACGTCTGTTCCTTCTATTAAAATAACTTTTGCTTGGCATGGTTTGGGAATTGAGTTATTCTATCCATCAAAAGTGCATGAGCATTCGATATGATTTCAGAAGAAAATTAAAGTGATGGTAGCGGCAACAATAAAAATCTTTATCCAAAGCTGCAAAGTATCTAATTTAAGATTGCTACTCCCCCTAACTTTCTTCATAAACATATGTTTTGAGAGGTTAACCAAATAGTTGATTTTTTATCGCTAATTTAATTGCATTCAACATAAAAAAACACATGTTGGCTTGATAATTTCTATGTAACTCTTTGTTCCTTTCTTTGATGCCGATGTGGGCGCTTGCTTTGGGAATCTTTTTCAAAAATAAATAATGATAATTAAAAGAAAAGCAATGGTAAGCAGCTTAGCCAAACACTTTGAAAAATATTTCACATATTTTGAACATGAAACATCCATCAAATTGAAGGGAGGTCAAATAGTTAGGTTGCTGCCCGATTTGCTAAAGGATCTTCTTATTTTTTTTGCCAAAAAAAATATATAAAAGTAATTTTATTCCGAATAAATTCTGAACACTGCTTAAGTTTTGGGACAATTTACGCTTGTGCAATCTAATATGTATAATAAGAAAATTACATAACAATCATCATATATGTGTTATCATTTCTTATATTGAGAATAATGAGCCTTTTTAGTATTCATAAAATAAAATATTATATTATTAGTGTATTTGGAATATAGAAAGGTATGGAGAGGAAAAAATTTTTGTCAAATGACGATAGTTTTTATTTCTAATGTATCATGTTGTAACTTCAAATAATAGCTAGTTTTCAGGTTTATTTCTTGGGTGGCTTATACTCATGAATTGAGCCTATGTGCTTAAATTCAAGGTGGATTTTTTTCTTTCTTCTCTTAGAAAATAATAAAAGTATATGAAAATAATAATAAAGATTTAGGGATTGTGAGTGACATATTTGTTTCCAAAAAAATGAAGTATTTAGTAGAAAATAGAAAAAATGATTGGATTAAGGAGAGTAGATAACCTTTGATGCAATTATAGCATATTCTCTTTCTCTCTCTCTCTCTCTCTCTCTCTCTCTCACACACACATATATATATATATATATATATACATATTCTAACTTATTCTGTGGATAGATTTATGTTACTATTATTATATAAAGTAATATAATATATTTTATTGACCCAAAAACAAACTGCTAGCTAATTTAAGAAAAAATTATAAATAAATTGAGGCCTCGAACAAGATATAACAATAATTTTAATTAGGTCTAATTATATGCTTTTTCAAAATAAAATAACAACATGAGGTATATGGGTCAGTCCATTACATTTCTAACAGTGAAACACTGGGATGACTAGGGTTAGCTATTTTTGAAGTTTGACAAAATTGAGAGTAATTGCTTTGTTCTAGAGTAATTGCTTTGTTCTACCTCATCTTATCACTTATGCTCAAATTGCCCATCTGCTACGCTGCATTTATCATGGAAGGTGGCCATATATTATAAATAAATTTTGAGACAATGCCTTATAACTATGTCTACAAGGAGCAAAGTAAATAGATGGCCGAATCAAGTTTTATAGTTATTAGCTTAAACTGTTAAGAAATAGTTACCTTATATGACTTATAGCAAACAGTTTTAGTTAGCCAGTAACTGTGTCAAAGAGGATCAAATTATTGAATTTTGATGTATTAGGAGTAAACCTAAATCTAAATCCAATCCGTTTACCGGGACGGATGATCGAATTTATATCAGGGTGCGGGTCCAGGTCAAACGCCATCACCTACTACTGGTAAATACGCGGTGGTGGCGTAACGCCTGGGAGAGAAAGGGTGAGAATAGAAAGAGAAAATGTGAGGGCCTTCCCTTGGAAACTCCCGTCCTTCCTTTAACGCTTGTTTTCACCCTTCGTCCCCCTTCTCTCTCCAGTAGAAGAGATGGATCGAATCGAATTCTCCTCTCTGTCCTCTCCTCTTTGAGCGTTGAAATGCGAGAAAGGAGGCAAGGTCTCGGAGGACGACGGTCTGAGGACGAAGTCCTTGTAGTTCACCATAACTGGTGGCCGAGGAGAGCCGGACCCACTTCCCTCGAGGCGACTCGGGGCCCGTCGCGAAGCCTTTTGGGTGGGAGGCGGGTTGGAGACGGCGGTTTTATAAATACCGGTTCCCGATCCCTCTTTGCCGCTGGTTTTGGGTATCTGGGGGTCCTGTTGCTTTCTTTTGACTTGGAAAGGTGGAGCCTTTCTGGTTTTGTTGGGATATAGAGGACGGAGGAGTCTGAGGGAGTAAAACAGGTGAGATTTTATGGGGTTTGGATGTCGTTTTAGATGTTTTGTGTTGATGGGTATGCTGGTTCGAGGGTTTTAATTTTTTTTTGGTTCGGAGAGAAAGAAGAATCTCGGCAAAGCGATAAGAATTCAAGTGGTTTTTTTATGACATTCCTTGGCTCTAAGGGTTCATGAAATTTTTTGATCTTTTTGCGAAGCTGGACTGGTTCAAGGTTTGGCGGATTGGTCTTCTTATTTGGAAGGATTTTATCTTTCTTCGCTTTTAGCTGAAATCTGTAACTTTAGATCGAGGTTTATTATTATTATTATTATTTTAAAAAATCCTCTCTTTTAAATGAGAATTAGGCTATGCGCGCTGGGTTTTGATAGATCTTTTGAAAAATGGTAGCTTTTTTTTCAGATCTTGGAAATGGGTGGTTTTTTTTTCATTTTCTTTTTTCTTTTTAATAGACAAACAGTCCTAGAATCTATTTGTTTGATTGGTTTTCCGAAGATCTGAGTGTTTAGGTTCAGACTAAGGGTTTTTCCCCTCTTCGTCACAAGGGTTATTAAAATTTGATACCTGTGAACTCGGATGCTGGAGTTTTGTTTCAAAAGATCTTCTTTATCTTTAGAAACCGGTAGATAGGACTCCTGTTCTTGATTGGCTTTCTTCATCCATTGATGGGATTTGTTTATATTTAATTATAGGGAGCATGAAGAAATCTTCGAAGATAGCGACAGGGGTTTAAAGTTGTGCAACTTGGGATCGGCTGATCAATGGATTGAATGAAGCTTTTTTGGTTCAAATGTTAAGAGCATTGTGCCATGGGCTTCTAATTTTCTCCCTCCTGTTCTCCGCATCCGCCATCGAGATTGGATTCCCCCGCTGCAACTGCGATGATGACAGCCTCTGGAGCTTCGAGAGCATCCTCCAATGCCAGAAGGTGGGCGACTTCTTGATTGCGTCGGCCTACTTCTCCATTCCCCTCGAGCTCATCTACTTCGCAGCATGCTCCAACCTCATCCCCTTCAAATGGATCGTCTTCCAGTTTGGGGCCTTCATAGTCCTATGTGGACTTACCCACCTGCTCAACGTGTTCACCTACGAGCCCCACTCCTTCCTTCTCATGCTGAGCCTCACTGTTTCCAAATTCCTCACTGCTCTTGTCTCGTTTGCGACGGCGATCACCCTCTTGACCTTGATCCCTCAGCTCCTGAGAGTGAAGGTGAGAGAAAACTTCTTGAGGATCAAAGCCAGGGAGCTGGACAGGGAAGTTGGGAAGATGAAGATGCAGGAGGAAGCAAGCTGGCACGTGAGAATGCTGACCCAAGAGATCCGCAAGTCGCTCGACAGGCATATGATCTTGTACACCACTTTGGTCGAGCTCTCGAAGACACTGGGGCTGCAGAACTGTGCTGTATGGATGCCTAATGAGAATAAAAGGGAGATGAATCGGACTCATGAGTTGAGACACAGAAGCTCTTCCAATTCGTACAGTCATTCAATTGCTATCGATGATCCAGATGTAATGGAGATTAAGGAAACCAAGGGAGTGAAGATATTGAGGCCAGACTCCATGCTTGCCTCTGCAAGTAGTGGAGGTACGCTCGAACCAGGAGCGGTGGCTGCTATACGAATGCCAATGTTAAAGGTGTCCAATTTCAAAGGTGGGACTCCTGAGATTGTTGAAGCAAGTTATGCAATACTGGTTTTGGTCCTTCCTATAGATGATTCAAGGCTATGGAGACCTCAGGAGCTAGAGATCATCGAAGTAGTGGCTGATCAGGTTGCTGTTGCCCTCTCTCATGCAGCAGTTTTGGAGGAATCCCAGCTGATGAGAGACAAATTGGAGGAGCAGAACAGGGCTTTGCTGCAGGCAAAGCAGAGTGCCATGATGGCAAGCGAAGCAAGGAACTCATTCCAAAGGGCCATGAGCCAGGGGATGAGAAGGCCCATGCATTCCATATTAGGTCTGTTGTCTATGATGCAACAAGAAAATTTGAGCCAGGAACAAAGGCTTGTAGTTAGTACAATAGCAAAAACCAGTAGTGTCGTGTCAACACTGATTAATGATGTTATGGATATATCTACTGTCAACAGCGAGCACTTATCTTTGGTTATGAGATCCTTCCAGCTGCATTCTATGATTAAGGAAGCTGCTAGTGTTGCGAGATGTCTTTGTGATTGTAGAGGTATTGGTTTTGGATTTCAGGTTGACAATGCAGTGCCTGATCGGGTTGTTGGTGATGAGAAACGGATTTTTCATGTAATATTGCATCTGATTGCTACTCTATTAAATGGGTATGATAAAGGGTTTTTTACATTCAAGGTGCTTAGCTCTGATGAGGTCAAGGATGGTCAAAATCAGGAATGGATTCCATGGAAGTCAAGCTTTTCTGATGGATATACCTGTGTTAAGTTTGAAATTGGAATGAAAAGACTGCAAAATGATGAGCCAAGTTCATCAACAGTTCAACCAGCTCCAAAACCCAATCCTGAAGGGTTTGGGATAGGCCTCAACTTCAGCATGTGCAAGAAGCTTGTGCAGGTATGCCTGATTGCATTCCATTAACTACTTAAAAAAATATTGTTTTTTGTCACATGAAGTTGTTAAACAGTTTCTTAACTAAGGAAACTAGTTCCAGTTATTGCATTTACAATAGTTTTGCATCATGTTTAGTTTAATATGCAGCATAATTTTGGTAATCACATTTATCACGGTACCTTGAATCTTTAGAGCTGTTTTTAGCTATAAGAACTAGATAGAGATTTTTCTGCGATGATATGCATGGACTTTTTAAGTACCACCATGAAAATGGTTGGTTTCTCATACTCCATAATACTCGCATTTTCTTAAAAACTCTTCTTTCTGTGATTGTTCAAATTGTGGTTAGTTGCAAGTGGATGCTTCTGCTTTTTTCAAGCATAGAATCTTTTTCCCTGACTTTTAATTTTTCATGTTATTTTGGGTAATGAAAATATTTATCATATTTTTCGGCTAGAATAATATTACTTTCTGGAATTTCAACATTAGTGCATATTATATCCTTAATGCAAACCTTAGCTTAAAAACCTTAACCCATCTATGGTGTGTCAACTTAATGGCTTTAGGTGTAGTATGGTAAAATCAGGGAAATTCTCCCTTTTGTAAAGAAAATTTAGGCCAAGCTCATTAAGGAAGATGAAAGAAGATAGAAAAAGAGGAAAAATAAATGAAGGGAATAAAAAGAGGCAACAACCTCCAACAGGAAACACAGCAGCAGAACAGCAAGATTCAAATCACCAAAGAAAACGCCTAAGAACATGCTTTAGCATCTGTAACTTCTTCTCTGAAGAGGTTTTTGTCCAGCCCATGAATAAGGAAATGATATTACCCGTAGGCTGGCTTGTTGAATACTATTTACCATTGAAAATTCTTCCACTGCATTCCAGACATAGACATCAGCATGTTGCCAATCCCCTTCTTCAAGTTCCTGGGAACTTTGTGCTTCCTCCAACTAGTCCACATGTGCAGAAGGTCAGCAAGAATCATGGGAATTTTAGGCATCTGACAGAAAATCCTCCTAATAGTATTAAAATAGGTACAAGAGTAGATGACCTGTAGTCTCTTCCAGCTTGTAGCAAGGAGGACAATTAGGTGGAGCATTCCAGTTTCTGGGAAGTCCTCAGTAGCCAGTATCTTGTTATTAATAGCCAACCAAGAGAAATAGTTTTCAGGAAGAGGGTAGCTCCACAAATGATATGCAAAAAATGACAGAGGACTTCCATGAATAGGTGTACTATAACAAAATTTAACTGAAAGAAAACTATCAGCACTCTGTTTTCAGCTCAGTTAGTCCTTCCAATCTCCCAACTGAATCCTTGATAGCAGGGAAGCTAAAAGGAATGCTTTCTGTTTAGAAAATGTCCATCAAAATTCAGATGCAAGGAAGACTAAGAAGAAGATGGAAGGAAGAACCAGAGAAAATTGGGGTACTTCTCATATCCAGCTCATAACATGACATCAACCTTTTGTTAATTGGTGTAAATATTCTACTTTAATTAGCAAGGCAAAAGAGGGGACTCTTATGCAACATCGAAGAGAAACTAGCAGGAAGTATGCCTTACTAATTACACACAAGCTCATCAAACTGAGATGTAGCCCTTTAAACTCCCCTAGGTCTAGAAGAAGTCTAGATGGACAGAAGCAACAAAAAGGAGTAGGAGCTGATCATAGAAATAAATGTATCAATTGTTTAGTGCATAAGAACCACAATTTATCCTTTCAAAATGATGGAATTACTGCCATGCAATTCCTAGGGATGCAAGTTTCTTTGCCCATCCCAGTGCGTTAGTCTTTTTTCTTCTGGTGCCATCAATGATCCTCCACAAAGTTGGTTCCTTTTAGCATTGCACAACTCCCAGATTGCCAGCTGCTAGTTGTGCACATCATTATTTTTACTTATATATATTAGATTTTCTATTTCGTAATTTAGATACTGTTCAAGGAAGCACATCAAATTTTGGTGACTGTTTTTTTTTTTTAATGTTCTTCATCCTTAATATTTCTTCTTTTGGTTTGCAGATGATGCAGGGAAACATTTGGGCAGTTACAAATTCCCAAGGCATTGCAGAAAGCATAATGCTTGTTATCCAATTCCAGCTGCAACCTCTCACCCCAATCTCTGATGCAGGAGAGTCCCCAGGTCTCTATCATACATCTTCAATCCCTAATTTCAAAGGCCTCAGGGTTCTCTTGGCTGATAATGACGATGTCAACAGAGGTGTTACTCAAAGGCTCCTTGAGAAACTAGGTTGCTCAGTCTTCTCCGTCACGTCTGGCATCCAATGCCTGAGCTCCTTTGGGACTGCTGTTACACCTTTCCAGCTTGTAATGGTGGACCTTAACATGCCCAAAATGGATGGTTTTGAAGTAGCCATGAGAATCCGGAAGTTCAGGAGCCGGTGCTGGCCGTCAATCGTGGCTCTGACTGCAAGCACCGAGGATTTAATGGATAAGTGCTTGCAGGCTGGGATGAATGGTCTAATTCGAAAACCAGCCACTCTGCAGGCAATGGGAGAAGAGCTGCACAAAGTCCTTCAAAACACTTAGAAGCTCTGCATTATTTATCTGGGATGAATGCAGCAGTGATTCTCAAGAGTCTGCTCTCTTTCTGTTTTGGATTAACCAGGATTTTGGTAATGCCATTGTTATACAAGTTGTTTGCACATTGAGGACATGTATACAAAATTCGGATAGGTTTTTTGATTTAGCCATATGTGAACAGATTATACACTTAAAGCCGAAGATCAAATGAAGACAATCATCCCAATCCATTTCTCTTTCTTAGTTCTTTGGATGAGTCAGCAAATGCCTTTATCTGATGCTAGGATGGAACTTGTTAAGATGGACAGACCTCATCAATCACCTGCAGGATATGAGAAGTAGTTAGCTTCAAATTTCCAGGTCATCTTGTGTAATATCTTGCTGGTTTTAGTTGTGCACTAGTTGAGATTTAGTTTCCAATAGCTGCTCTCATTTAAATGCAGTAGGTTGTCTGATGCACTTATAATAATTTTGTAAGGTAATCCAGGAGAATACTAAGTGGTTATTCTGAAAATAGGTGCAACATGGTTAGGAATACCACCAAGATTGATGAGTTTTATGAAAAATCAAAGACACTGTAAGGTTTCAAGCAGGCTCAACTGGTTGGACAGAAAACAATTGTGATGACTTCCTAAGGGAAAATTCGAAGGACAATGAAAGGTTTGAACGAGGTTCAACTGGTTAGACTGGAAATAATTGTGACTTGCTTGCCAACAATCACTTGGTCAGCAGAAGAGTTTGATTTTTTTTTGACTCGTTGGCTGAAAGAGTGTCTTGATGCATTGTTGTCCTCTACCATAAAAATTAATTGGCTGTCTTGCCTCATAGTTTAAACTTCAAACATGATAAAAAAAAAAAAAAAAAAAAACAAGGCCCTAAGAACACCATAGGTCTCATGTTAAGATAATATAAATGGAGGTGGACCAATTTGCAACTTGAGAGTAGGTAGATTAGAGAAATATTTAAAGTAGTCGTTTTGGTTTCCATAAAAAATAAGCAGCATTGTAACTGTACACAGCAGCCGGATGGTGTATTCGGCAGAGGATTCTCTTACAAAATATAATATTATCAGCATGGACGAAGTTGATTAAGAGCCCCTACAGAATGCAGCGTATTCTCCTTCACTAAAAAAAATAGAAAAGAAAAGAAAAAACAAAGAAGAAGAAAAAACAAAGAAAAGAAGGGTTGGGGTGGGTAGGCTTTGTCATGACTTAAAGCTCGTTGACGGAGAGTATTAGAAGAATAATGGTAGGCCATCGACATCGAGGACCATGCCTAGATCTGTGTTGGTCTCATTGGGCCAGTTCTTGTCGAAAGCACGTGGAAGGTCTTATTGGATGATTCCAGAAAAAAAAAAAAAAGAAAAAGAAAAAAAGAAGCCAATTTTCTCATAAAACGTAAATTTATAATTTTATAAACTAATTTATATAGCCTAGAACTGTACTTGCGACAATGGTTCTAAAATTTTCAAGTCTTCTTACAAACTATGCTTACTTTGAGCATTAAGGTTTTCACTTGGGTTCTCAGAAAAAGAAAAGATTTTGTTTTGGCTCAGCCTTACTTGGATGTCACAACGCACCAATTGAGAAGTAATGCCAAAAGCAACAGAGGATGATATTTTTTTGTTTTTTGTTTTACTTTGATTACTGGGCAATCTAAGTGAATGATGATGAGAGCCAAGATGAATCATGGTATGGCTTTGCCTTTGTTGAAAGGAATGGTCATAGAATATTCAAGATGGTTGGAGGTGTCACATTCGGCTTTGTTGAAATGGATGGCTCAAGAATATTTAGAAACGTTGAGATATCCTTATATTTTTGATCTATGTACAAGCAATTATATGACATCCAAATTTGTCTCGACTAAGACAGTTAAGGATTAAGACAATAACATGTATCACTGGCATTATTTATTTTTATGATGCTAAATAATGGATCAAAAAGATAGTGACAATATCGAATCACTGCTGTTCAGATTATTTATTTTGATTATTTGATATTGCTTTTATTTTTTAAAAAAAATATTAATGACAAAGACAAATCAGGCTAAACAAAATGAATGATGAAATTCTTTTATTTTTTAAATTATTTGTAAAACTTTAAGCATTTTTTTGGGAAGCAAAGTGGAAATAATAATAACATATAACGAAAGTTTTGTGCAAATACGATTTTCAATATTGATATTTTACTAAAAAAAATTATAGGGACATAAAGATATAAAAACAATAATGATGCCAGACAAACACCAAGCTATTATTTTTAAATTCTATATAAATATTTTTTTTTAAAAAAAAAGAAAAGAAGATGAAAGGGCTTCATTCCTTTATCACAGAGGCTTTGACATCAGCTGATCAGCCAATATAAAATCTTATGGCCTAAGAAGGCTCTGGTAGAAAAATGGCTGTGGCCTTCACATGATTCCCAGTTGATCTTTTCTGGAACGTACGAACCGTTGAAGAAAGACACAGAGCCCACAGCAATCCATGTTAGATTTTGCAAACAACGAGGAATGGATTGACGAGAATCTATTTCCTATGCCACTGTTTTTTATTATCCTTTCCGTTAGCGAAGGATTTTTCTTTTTAATTGACTTTGATTCACGTGAACGTAGCCTTGCTATGCGGGTCATTTGCGATGGTCATTCAGTTTATTGGGACTCGGAGGAAAGTTCGACTAGGATCCGAAAAATATCGTCGCCCATGCAAATAAGATGGGCATATCAACGTAAACGCTTGCATGAAGTGTGTTGATTTGTTCGAGTGCATTACCTGCACATGCGACCATAGGCTATTTAATTCAAAATAAATATGGGCATGTACTCTTCTTTGTACGACTTTTTTTAAGGGTGTGGATGATCAAATAAAAAATAGAATGCCATTTTGTGGATGATTCCGGCCATCGGTGAATGGTGATGTTTATTATTTTAAGAAGAACTAGCATTAAATAATTCTCATTTCTTTTGGATCCAGTTTGAATGAGTGGTATCCCCAGCTTACACTCTTTTTTTTGATTCTTGGAGTGGAGTCCATCCAGCATCCTAGGCCTTGAATGCTACATAGAGATTTGTCCCATGTTTCACTTGAGCTATCCTATCATGTATCTGTTTGACTCTATTTCTTTTCAGTTTCATATCATAATTTTGAATCCAGACCTAATATATTTACAGATAGAATCGAAATCCAATAGATTATACGAGCTCATTTGGGGTCGAGAACAATCCCAATCTGCTTCAAAATACTTAGATTCAGATCAAGTTGTATTTACATTTGAGTTAAATATTTAATTATTATTTTATAACAAAAATTTTGTAATTAATTATTAAATATAAAGTTTTTAAAATTTTTAAATAAGATTATAAAGAGTTGACTTAAACTAAAATTTTTATTCAAAAATTTTTAATTTTCTCCCTCTCATCTTTAAATTTATAAATTATGATTTTAAAATATGTTGATATACTAGAAAGCATTATAAATATGGATCTATTAAAATAAATAATAAAATATAGGTATTTAGATATAATCAAGTGAAAATATATGAGAGAAGATCTAATTGTTAAGATGAAAGAGATAATTAGTTTTAATAAGAGTTTATTTAATAAATTGATAAAGATAATGAAAGTAAAGAAAAGTTGGATTTAGAAAATTGAGATTTATGAATCAAGTTGGATAGGTTTATCCAATTCATAGGTTTTTTAAGGTATGAATCAATCTAATTGTATTGGGGCCAAGTTGAATCATCACTCTATTCAAACCATTTGAAGCCCTTCTAGCTATGCATCATGGCCAAGTTGAATCATTGCTCTATTCAAACCATTCGGAGCCCTTCTAGCTATGCATCATAGGTGTCATGATTCCTATTATTATGATGCATGCACTTACGAACGAACATATGATCATTGAATCTCCTTTATGAGCTTAGACTGGTCATTTCTTTGTTAAATGGTACATACAAGTCTTCTAATATACAAATATATTACTTTATATCCACCAAACAAATAAATTAAAATATTGGATAATAGATATAAAAATAAAAAAAATAAAAAAATAAAAAGAAGGAGAGTAGGAGGTTTGGGTCAACCTTTTTCTTGGGAGAGGTCGTAGTTGGCAGGACGAAACTGATGCAAAACAACCAAGCGACAAGGCTTTATGATTGGGCTTTGTCGGCCCAGCCCGAGCCAGCCCAATCGCTGCATGCAACTCTTTGTAGGCTTATAAAATGACTCGGGAAACGCGGGCGGTGGAACGGCGGTATAGAAGGAGGCTGCTCCAAATATTTTCCAATAGGAGGTGGAGCGAACCCCTCGCCCCTCCTCTTCCTCCGCTTCCTTTTCTCCCTTCCGAGCAACGCGGAAGCAGCGCCATTTCACCGGAACATTCTTCAAGGTCTCGTTTCCCGTCCGAATCTCCTCCCCTTGATTTCTATCTTCGGCGTTTCGATCCAGCACCGTTCAAATGATATCTTTCTTTCTTTTCTTGAATCTTTTATCAGTTCTTGGATGAGATTTCGATGGTTATCATTGTTGATGTCTTTCCCTTTTCAATGTGTCTTTACTATAGTAAGATTTCTTTTCTTTTCTTTTGTTTTTTTAACGTTTCTTGTTCGAAATTGTTTTCTTTGGCTTTGATGAAAAAAGGGAGAAGAGCCCAAAAAAAAAGTTTGATGATTTCTGCCATTCTTGATGGCATGGTGAGAGCTTTTGTGCGTTCAATGGGAGAGCAGGGTGCTACTGTTGTACTGGCATAATCTCAATTTATTTTGCCTATATGCAAATGGATACACAGCAAGATGGCTGGCGTAAATGTTATCACATAGATGTCCACCCTTATACGGTGGTTAAACAGTGCAGTAGAAAAGGGCGCTTTAGGCGTGGCTCTTTTATTGTACAGAGAGATCAGTGTATCAAAATGAAACGGACTGCTCTGACACTCTTGATGTAAGACTAATGTTTGCAAGACTAATTGAGGATTAAAGGGATGCTGAATTGATAAAAGGGCTTGTTGTCCTCAATCTATGTTTTAATTGTTTCGATGCTCCTAGGTTTTCAGGGTGTTGGTTATCAATTGTACAGGTGGGGTAGGATTCATATTGGGAAATGAGGGATTAAGAAGACAACCGCTTCCTTTAGTGAATTTAGAGAAGTGTGAATGGAAGGGATTAGGATTAGTCAAGGTTATGTATGATTAGAATTGGTAAGGCCTTGATTTAGCTTGAATCAATGATTAATAGGATTTTGGATTCTAATTTATCAACCAATGATATTTTCATTATATGATACCAAGGATTCCCTCGATGTGCCCTTTTTTTTTAAAAAAAAAAAAAAATTCATCTATCCTATGTAAATCATAGATTAGTGACATGACACTTTGCAATGCTCATTTTATGTTTGAATGCTCATATTATGTTCCTAATTCTTCTTCATTGTTTAAGATTTCGTCTTATTGTTGTCTTATAAGATCTTTTGAGTATTTGATATGATCTTGTCATATTCTAATAAAAATATAAAAATATGGAGATTAGGGAGAGACAGGGGGATAGATTGCCTTGAGAGGATTCAAACCTCCTAGAGACCACTTTGAGGGTGGTTGTAAACATGGTTTATCTTGGTCCGCAGAATCACTACAATATAAAGACTCATCGCCCCTTAATCGACTCCTAATCAAACAATTATTGGACATAGAAGATGTCCAAAAGGACAGCAAATATAAACTTTCCTAATAATAAGATATTATTAACCTAATATATCTATACCATGTCATTCTCGCCCCTTGAAAACCAATCTTTCCCTCAAGGTTGGAACAACTAGGACTGGACTCAGAGGCTAGACCTAAATGAAAACTTGAAAATTAATGTGAATACAAGATATTTCCAAATATAAACTTTCCTAATAATAAGATATTATTAACCTAATATATCTATACCATGTCATTCTCGCCCCTTGAAAACCAATCTTTCCCTCAAGGTTGGAACAACTAGGACTGGACTCAGAGGCTAGACCTAAATGAAAACTTGAAAATTAATGTGAATACAAGATATTTCCTTTGATCAAACAACATGATGAGGTGTGCTAATGCACCTCCACCAAAGTGGCTCTTTTCTTCTTGTACGCTGATACAATGACTGACCTACTGAGTTGTTGGTGGTTGATCATGACTTTTACCTTTGTCGATCATTGACTTGAAATCAAACAAGAGATGGCATATGTTCATGGATTTGTACAAGGAACAGGAAAGGGATCCTCATATGGCTGAAATTTGGCCACCATCTTTGAGAAAGCAAAATTTGTTGCTTCAATGTTTGGACTTTTGATCATCTCCCTTTCTTTTTCAATCATTGAATTCTTCATGATCATGCCTTCCATGATTTGATCAATGATTAAATCTTTCATAATCACATTATACATACCTCCATTGATAGTTGAAGCAGAAGCTAATGAATCTTCAATGATCAAGCTGTTGAATTAGAAGCTTGATTTTCAATCTTACAATCATTTTTGACCAGATCATTGATGAGTGAGGTTTTCATCTTCAACTTTATCTCTGTCTTTGCTGCATTAGAAGCTTGTGGTATGTACTTTGCCAGTAGACATTTGATATCATTATATATGTCAATAAATTCATTGTGCAGGTGACTGTACCAAGCATCACTACCCTACAATTGCTTCTCAAGATTTCATGAACATGTTACCATGGTTGGGATGGAAATTTTGATACAATCCTGTTGTATCTTAATAAAAATATAAAAATATGGAGACAAAGGGGGAAGAATATGGATTGCTTCTGGAGGATCTAGACCTCCTAGGGACCACCTCAAGGGTGGTTAACTTCCATTAAAACATGTTTTCACTTCATGAATATCTTGGTGCATAGAATTGCTACAATGCATAGACCCATAAAATCTTAATTGACTTCTAAACAAACAAGTGATTGACTCAAGCAAATAAAGTAAAACATACCCAAAAATATGACAAATTTAAACTTTCTCAATAACAAAATATTATTAACCTAAAATATCTAGATCATAACAGCTTTCTTGAAATGATGTACTTGACATTGTAGAGCCGTGTCTTCAGCTCAGCCGCCCTATGCAATCTTTGTTCTAATTTTCTTTATGGGTGTCTATCTTTTTTAACGTATATCCAAGATTATGAAATTGCCCAATTTGGGATACCTCTTTGTGTGTATTTGGAGTTAAAAATGCATTTCATTTGCTTTATCTTGTTTTGATTGATCTAGACTCTAGCCATATGTGGTTGTTAGGAAGGAAATCAATGTATGGTTTTTCCATTCCTAGGATTCTGTTCATGGGAGTCATTAGGGTTGATTAAGGTAATCTTGAGTGAATGAAGTAAACATTTTAGCATATTTGAATTTGCATAAATATACTGTGTATTAATATAACATAATATAATAGATCTGGTCACCTTTTCTACTCTTGAATTCATAAAATTTACATATCTCAAAGATGAAAAAGGTGGGATGGCTTTAGGATCTGTGTGAATCCAAAGGTAGAAAAGGTGATTGAATCCTGATTTTGGCTACATTCGAATATAGCCAAGTCTACATCTACTTATTATATTACATTATAATATTAAAGTATAGCATAAAATATGTGATTCTATGAACTATAAATTCAAAATACAGACATATTTAATATGCATTTAATATATTAGAATATAATATATTAAATAACATAGTAATAAAATGCGATGACTATTCTAATATAATATTTTGTTCCAATATACAAGATGTGTATAATATGATTATTACTATTAATAATTTTATTGTTATAATGTACTTATGCAAAGGAGAAATATATTGCATAGTAATGTTAAATCTTTACTATTAAATAGCTGAAGATATAATATTCTATTACATTAGGGATGAGTTTATATTATAAATTATATAATAACTCATAAATTTCTTTTTTCAATTTAATAATTAAACAATATAATATAATACTATTATATTATAATATTATAATTCAAAATTATCTTATTAGACTTATTTCTATGTACTAGTAGTATTATTTATTTGCAATATATTTTATGTTATTATGTAGGTATAAATATTATATAATATCAATACATTGAATGCTAGGAATTATCATAACAATATGCATTAAAATAATAATCATTCCATGGAGTTGCATTGATTCATGCTGTCTGTTGGATGTTACTAGCGGCTCCAATATGTAAAGGTGTCAAATGGGCTGTGTAATGCCAGCATGCCCGTGTAAGGACGGATCTAATGGACCATCATGCCATGCCGGCCTGGCAAGGCCGATGATGCATGGGAGAAGGGGGGAGGGGGGGGGGGCGCACAGCCCCTTGGCCCATGGCCTAGCCATGCCAGACCACCGTGTCATGCTGGCCTATGGCACTTGGCCCGCTGGCATGGTGTTCTGCTCTAATAGGTTAGAATTTTTTTTTTTTGATTTTTAAACTAATTTTGCAAAAATTAAATTAAATAAATTAAATAGATAAGAATACCCTTAAAAATAAAAAAAATAAACAATAAAGGAGCAAAAATGTAAAAACATGCAAATGAGCTGGGCCAGCTTGCCATGAGCTGGGTTGCATGCCTGGCTCATGCCAAGCCAGCATACCACGAGCCGTCATGCCAACACAGCCCATGGGCTGACAAGGCTTGACTCGGCACGGGTCCGAGGGTTGTGCCATGCTTGGTCGGGCATAGTTAATGTATTTGTGCCGTGCTTGGCACAGTCCGCATTGTGCCTGGGGCTATCCGGCCTATTTGACACCTTTACCAATATGTAGTTGAATCATGTAGTGGTCACCCAAGCATCAACATGAATGGCTGGGTTGGGGGGGGGGGAGGGGGTGCGGAGGGGAAGCTAGTTAGTCTAAACCCTTTGTCTCCTACAGCTGACGAGAAAGAGGAAAATATAATGACAGCAGCTGTCAGTGGATAATAAATGGTCTAATCTAATAGGTGATGGGTGGTGGAACTATGGTAGCAAAAGATAGCAGCAAAATATGTTTTCCATTTTTTTACTTTTCTCTTCAATTTTCTCTCCTTTCTCTTCCTTGTTCTCCTTCTCATCTCCGCCTTCTTTTCCTTCCTTTGTCACATCTACCTCATCACATCCTCATTGCGATTTTCTACTTGTCTTTATCTAATTATAACTGTATTGTTTTAATGCATCTCTTTAAAATTTGAACTGTCAATGTATCAACTTTTTGCTCAGGTGCTATATGGTACCCTTGCCACCTGTGAACATCAGCTGTTATTTTACAACCTTGCTCACCCTTGACTGTTAGCATTCTAGTTATGAAAGGCTTAATGGAAGATGCAAACCATACATTGCACTTCTGGGATCACCATGACAATGTGATAGGTAACACTGCCGAAAATTATAAGTTGGGCCATTGAGATACTATGAAAATACCCCTTTTAATTCGGGATTGCTTTTAATTGTCTTATGGTGGTCTGTCCATATAACATCCTAAGTCAAACTAAGTATACAAGTCATTATCTGAAAGCATTAATTTGTTAAAAAGTAATTCTCATGTTGATTGGTTCAGGGAGAGCTTGTTTTGCAGCTTTTTTGTGAACTTGCAGAGAGATTCTTAATTTTCATTCCTTATCTTCTATTTTTAGAAGAATAGGCTTTATGGATGTGTTATCTGGTCATGATTGAGGAAATAAACAATTGCTTTTCCAGAGTTTGATTCTTGACTTCGGCAGCAGGTTCATTATTTCTGTGTGCAAACTGTATACAAATAATAAATTTTGTGAGACATGTTAATATTCATGTTATATATAAAGTAACTTATTTAGTATGTAACTTAGGTGCTTTTTTTAAATAGAATTTAACATGATATCCTGTTGTTAATTTATAGATATTTACCTTGTCAGCAGTACCTATTTGGAAAATACACCTCATTGCTGATAAATGTTTCTTTGTTTTAAAACCTGGGGGTTTGTTCTTATTTAGTGATTATGGTAATGTACCTTGATGAATCATTTTAATAGCAAATTTAATTAATTAATTATTCTTATGTGGGATAGTAACCTCAAATATTCAGTTCTTTTCAATGAATGGTTACTGTTTTTTGGTTATATTTGAATGTTAGCTAATGGTTTACCTTCATGTCTCAGGCCTTTATGAATGCTTCAATTTTTGCCAGAGCAAAGAGTGGGGTGAAACGAGTGCATGAGATTGGATGGCACTCTTCTATATTTTTTTCTCATGGAGTATTGTAAGGGATCTCTTCCTTGGTGTTGGCTTCATTGAGGAGGCACAGTGATGTGCTAGATTTAAAGAAATCACCACATTCTCTTTTGAGTTCAAATGTGTAGAATATGTTTTGGTCCACACTCAAACCTGATTGGAGGCTATCCTCTTGTCTGAAAGGCTTGCATCTTCTATGCTGCCTATTCTCAAGTTGTCAAAACTAAATCATCTATGGAGTATGTTTTTTTTGATATTGCAAGTAGCCTATCAAGGAATTTTTTTTTTTTTTAAAAAAAAAAGGTTCTGAAGCACAAATTTTGCTGTTTTTAATAAATGTAGAACACCAAATAAGTTTAGGGATTTGACAATAGGGTTCAGATTTTACAAAGGACTACATACTCTTGGAACGGGGTGGTATGTGTCAATAATTGCTTAGTACTTTGAATACAATAGTAATGGTTTGTACTGAAAAGAAGCTATATATTTTTTTTAAAAAAAGTGGCTTTATATATTCTATATCTATAAGCGGTAAGTACTAATTGGAATATCAAGATATTTTGAATATAGCTCATTCTTTATTATATTCATCGAGAACTACATGTTTTTGATTAAATAGTTCTTGTTTCATCCACCATGGGGCAGAGCAGCGTTTGATGAAAAATGCTTTATTGGTGCACAAAATTTTTATACTGATGTACTCAATGGAAATAGTAGTAAAAGGTTTGGTTAAAGTCTTGATTCAAAAAGGAAACAAAGTATATAAAAAATCAAAAAAGAAAAGTTAGAAGAAATAGAAATGCATTGAGAATTGGATTAGACAAATTGAGGGTTATGCAAATGAGTGTTAACTGGCATATCATGAATTTAACTACAGTTCCACATTTTAATTTTTTTCCCCTCAAACTATTGCAAGTCTTCCTGGCTCCATGTATCCGTTTTGTTCATATCCTTGTCTTTTAGATCCCAAGATCATGTTACGTAATTATGGTTTTTAAATTAACAAAATCCTAGTTATCAAGCTCACATTGGATGAGCTAGTTGGACAAGAAAATCAGCAAAGTGGCAACCTACCTGGTCTAGGTTCATGATTAGAGTGGATGTGCTTGTGAACTGGTGAAAACCAGGTTAAACTAGTCAGCTTTTAAGGAAAAGGACGACTTACTTAGGTGGCTTTTGTGAAACCTAGTTTTTTTTATTAAGTTCCATTTTCTGTTATAAAGTTTTGCCTTAAAGTGCTAGAGCATGGTTTTGATCTTTTGACTAGTATAAGTATTCAAATCAATGTGACATATTGCAAGTTTGTTTTTTCTCATGACATATTATACTTATACTATTATATTTATTTTAGTACCAACAAATTAAATGTTGGGACCTTATAAATTCAAGGGTTACTTCAATCAAGTTGGTGATGTTTCAATAATTAATTCTCTTTTTTGGTAAAAATTGAAAAAGAAATGTAATTCATTTTTTTTGGTGGTTTGAAGTATTTAACAATTAACATTGCACAAATCTGTTATGTATTGTTAACACAAATTCAGAAATCTTGATGATGACTACATATGGAATACTTCATGATGTTTATCATATTACTATCTACACTCTAGTAGATGTTACACTCTGAACCCATTACTCAGGTCGGCCATGTGACATAGCTGCATAATCCCTAAGGTATGACCTTAAAAATTATGCAAGGCCTTCTAATAACAAAACACCTCGTTAGTTTTTTTTTTTTTTTTTTCTAGAGTTGCAAGACACCTACCTCCAGGGTTCAATTTGAGACTTTTGGTGGGATAATAGTTAGTTTTGTTTATGAGACCAGATGTATCTGAACCTTGTATTTTAGAGAAAAAAAATAATGAGGTGCTTTATTATTTGAAGGCCTTACATAATTTCTAAGGTCATGTCTTAAAGATTATGTGGCTGTGTCACATGGCCGACTTGACTGATAGGTTTAGAGCGTAATAGTAGATCTCTACCCAAATCTGGTTAAGTCTAAATTGAACAATGGGGGATCTCCTATCAACATTCAAGCTATTGAATGTGACCTACTATCTTTAATACAAAAAATCATCTTATTTGAAGACTTCAAGCTTATGTATTAAGTGATCAAAAAATACATGTATTGTCTCATGTCATTTTAATTATTGAATTTTTTAACCATTTGGTGCATAGGCTTGGAAGTCTTTAAAGTATATATGTTTGGTGCTGATTGCTTAGGCATTTTAGATATAGTAGATTACATCCAACAGTTTGGATCATCGATGTGGGACCCCTATCATTTACTTTAGAACTGATTAGATATAGGTGAAGATCTGAGACACTCTCACAAGAATGGTTTGGCTGTAGAAATTGATTCTTTGGAGTTGTGTCTAGTAATTTATATTAGTCTTTTGGATAGGTAAAAGTAGTAAGACTGTTTCTTGATGGTTTACTGGTTCAGTTGGACAGACAAATCAGGAAATTTTTTGTTAGAATGATTATTTCTAATGTGGTGTTCTTCTCTTTTGCTTGCACCATGAGGTGACCATGATGACAGTTATATGATGTGTGTTGAGTAGTGGATGAGTCGAATCAACCATTGCTTCAATCCATTATTCTTCCATGTCAAAAGAGGTGATGTTCGTTTCTTGTGTTTTCGTTTAGCATCATAGTCAAAAGAAAGAGTTTGATCGATGACATCGTTGAGGGACTCAGATTTAGGGGCAACGCTAAGCAGAATTGAATATACATGGTGATTTTCTTGATAAAATCAAAAAGATGTAAGGCTCCTTGAGTGACAGGCCAATTGGAAGCCGCCTGGTAGGTTGACTGGTAACATTTATTTAAAAATGAAATTTTTTATAAACACAGGTATTATATGTTGATTTTTAACAACTAATGGGGAAGATTATCTCTCCAATATATTTTGATCGGTGAAGGTGGAAACTTGAGATATCACTTATAATTAAAGACTACATCAAGTAAGAGGATAAACAGGCAGAATTTTTTTTTTTTTTTCCATCACTTTAATGGAATGCAACAAAGTCATTGAAGTTAACTTTTTATTATTACTGCATCTATATACCTTCATGCTTCACCATAAAGTGATTAGATTCTTTCTAGTATAATGATTTTCCGATCTTGCAATCATTGATGGATTACACATATCGGTAAACTTTTCTATCATCATTCTTCCCAGTTTTTCATTCATATTAATATCAGGCATGTGTAAATACTGCTAAACTTTCTCCATTATCATTCCTCCAGGTTTTCCAATTCAAACTAGATATTAATACCAAGGGCCTGATTCTGATTCTGTCATTCCAGAATGGGAATTATGTAATTATGAGTGGTAATGATAGCAGCATACTCATCATGTTTGACTGCAAGTACAGCATGCATGCAGGAAATATGATGGTCCAACTGTCACTCATTTTCAAGTGCAAGCATGAATGGGATTGGCACTGTGCTGTACGGAAAGGATGGTATTCAAGTAGTTGACCATGTGCTTAGAAATACATATACATGAATTCTTTACGGTTTTGGCTTCGCCTTCATTTATGTTATATACCATGAAAAGATGAAAAACAAAGTGTTTGTCAATTAGATTAACACTAAGTTGGGATCCCTGATTTCTTTAGAATATTAGTCTATAGGAAGTTATACATGGACTACTATCTAATTGTAGAATTTCCATGGTCATTTATTAGATACGCTATAAAATCAGCTTATGGTATTCTTTAGTCTGTACCCTCCCATAGAGCTTTTCCCTCCTAATCAGCAGATCTCTTCCGGTTGCTTTGCCTGCAGGTTTTCCAAATGGATGGAACCACATATTGCTTTCTTTTCGTCAAGGAATAAAGAGAAAGATTCCATCTTTTATGACACCATTTCCTTGATAATGGACTTTCGGGCTGGACTGCAAGTCTTTTTTTCCTTCACGGTATGTAGATATGAGCTATAATTTTCTTATTTGTTTTCTTCCTCTCAACTCTTCAACCAATTAGCTTGCAAGTTGTAACCTAGATAATTTATTGTAGTCCCTATATTTCTTTACCCATAATCAAACTGGTTAGACCTTATCCTTTGTCCCTGTAGAATAAGATTTTTTAAAGTCTTAGCAGAGAAGTTGTTTGGTTGCAAGAGAACAGACAAGACAACTGAACAACCTCCCACCCACACCTTTATCAAAAGAATGGTGGGGAATCATGTCTAGTGTTGAACCGAATAATGGCTAACAGGCCACTAAATGAGGAGTCAATATTAGTCATGCTTAAACAAGTTCATCTTTTTCTATTCCATTGAGATCATATTATTAAAGTGGGGGCGGACGCTTTCTAATAATTTCAGAGTTAACAATCGACATCATCGTGCAGCGCACATAAAGCACCAGTGGTCTAGTGGTAGAATAGTACCCTGCCACGGTACAGACCCGGGTTCGATTCCCGGCTGGTGTAGGTGTGTTTTTTTTAACTTTCTTTTTTTGGCTTTAAGAAAACTGAAAAAGAATTGCTGCTTTCTCTTGTAATATTTTCAGAAAACTGGTGTAATTTTTAAAAGAAAGATATAAAGCGGGGTCGCATCGATAGGACGATGCTTGTCCCCCGCATTTCCCGGGCCACAGCACAGCGGCGAGCCAGTCTCGACGCGTGGATGAATAGTAACTTTTCCCGCGTTCTCCAGCTCCCGTCCGTCCTTTGCTAGTTGCCCGGAGGCAAAGGTGTCTGGCCCATGCTCATCATCCATCTTTTAAGGCCCATCCCTGCCTCTTTTCCGCCTCTCTCTCTCTCTCTCTCTCTCTCTCTCTCTCTCTCTCTCTCTCCACCTTTTTCTTTTAAACCAAGAAAAAAATCCACTAGAAGCGCCTATACTCTCAACTAAAATTGGCGCGACATTCAGTCAAGGGAGTACTTAAAGAGGAGCCCAGACAACCAACCACTAGACGGCATTGAACCTATTTCCTTTTCTTCCATTTAAGGAAAGATTCCTTACCAGAAGCTCTAAGGAAAGATCGAGAGTCTTGTTTTTCTGGAGAACGTTCTTTTTTTTTTTTTTCTTTTCTTTTTTTCTTTTTTTTTCTATTTGCAATTTTGATGCTTTTTTTTTTTTTTCTTTTCCTTCCAAAATTGAGGGATTTTTGGCTCCAACAATGGGAGAATGTGCACTTAGTTTATCATGCTGGAATTCCCACCCATTGTCTTAATTTAATTGTTATACAAATTATATGGCCTACATTTAGAATATGTGTAAATTATATTTAAAACTTATACTTTTAAAAAAAATACTTTAATTCTGGAGTCAAATTTTCATAAATTTTATTGGTTTTTAGAACGTGCAACCTCTAGTACCGAACTGCTCAACTACGAAGTAACCATGACCACAACGAGATTCTTTTGATAGTTAAAAAAGAAAAGTTTGCTACAATATTTTATATTTTTTTTCTATCCTTCTTCTTAACCGTTTAATTAGTTTTTTTAGGAATCAAATTTAATAAACAAGTAACTGATTATTTTGATGGATAATATGGTTGATGCATGTAATTAAGCCTATAGAAAAGTGTGAAGGGGCATTTATAATAGGAGAAAAAAAATACAGCATCAGCCATTATCTTGGCTGAATAACACTGCTCGATGATCAAATGAGGAGAGATGACCACATACTCTATGATCACAAAGTGATGCAATGATGACTGCTCTCAGAAAAGGGAGAGAATGAGGAGTCAATTCAAGTTGAGTCAATAAATCCAACGTCACAAAACTCTATTGATGACGAGATGATAGCATTTCCAAAAGAAGAGAAAGAGCCTATTCAAATTGAATCAATAGATCTATTGTCACAGAGCGTCACCAACGATGAGATGGCTGCATTTTCAAAAAAGTCGCCAGTGAAAGTATTTTTGAAAGAAGAAGAGCCTATTCAAGTTGAGTTAATACATTCAGCGTTACAAAGCTCTACCAACTACGATAAGGTGGCAGCATTTTCAAAAGAGAAGGAGAGAAAGATGTGTAAAAAGAATGGAATTAATAAAAATTATTAGGAAAAGAGAAAAAAATAATAGGATGTTTTATTTGCTAAAATACCAAAATAAACCTTCATTTAATAGACAGCTAGGATCTATTCAAAAAAAAGTTTAAGGAGTTTTTGGGATTTATTACGTTATTTCATAAATATTTTTACTTTTTTTTCTTCCTTAATGTCTTATTAAAATTTCATATATAAAAAGAAAGGTTGGGTTTAAATGCTTGTATCTCTTTCTTGATTTGATCATCTTGTGTATACTATTCTGTGATCTTTCTCCTTTCATAATTGTTGCAATTTCAAGAGTTATTCATTGGATATGCAAAGAATGAAATGCTCCTACTTACATTTGTTTTTCATAGACCCTCTCTCTATCATTGACTAAAACTCTTTTTCCATACAAATAAAACTTAGGTGCAAATGCTCAAGTATTTACCATAAAGCTCTTCACTTAACAAGTAATACATGTACAATTTTACATTCCATTTGACACTTAAACTCTACTAAAAAAATAATGACAAATACATATCATTTGTTAAATGTAATGATTGTACATATGTCATTTGTTAAGTGAAAAATTTGATAGTAAATACCTAACAAATTGCACCTAAGTTTCTTTCTTTTCATAAACTTATAACTCTTCTATCTATTATTGTAACTAGGGATGTGAAAAAAAATCGATTAAATCACAAATCTGATCTTAACCATGATTTTGGTTTAATTTAAGTAATTTTTTTAATATTTCAATTTGGTTTCAATTTAAAAATTTTTGAAATCAAAAAAGTCAGTTCAATTTTGATTTAGATTTTTAAAAAACTAATACAAAGAGAATCAAACCGTGTATATATGTTATATAAGATTTCATTTATATTATAGTGAAAATTGAGGTGCTGCAAGTATGTATTAATAAATGGAATATGTGAGAGTTATATTTTTTTTCATTGTAAATAGTTGAGCTTCCATTTGATCATATAAAGTTATAGAAAACCAATTTCATGCTTATTTAAAATAGGTATAGGTAAATCGATAAAATGAACCAAAACCGAATCGGATTTCTTGGTTCGGTTTAGCTCAATTTACTAGAATAGTCGGTTTGATTTTATTTTCGGTTTTAATTTTAAGAAACCAATTCAAATTGGCTTGGTTTCAAATATATTTTTAAACTAACCCATTTTGAACCATGCACACCCTAATTGTAACTATAATGTGAAATCTTTTGGCCAATCATATTGTATTTATGATATTGCATGCACCATACAAAATAATATTTTTTTGTGCTTCTAATTATATTTGTGACAAACTCATCGAATCTTATGGTAGTTAAAATATACAAGCTTTTGTGGAAAGATTGTGGCATATGAGCCATGTAAAGAGATTCTTATTAATTCAACAAGCTATTAATTTATGTTGGCCTTTCATATTCTTCTTTCTTTGGATGTCTTAGGGCATCATAAGAATTGAAGTTGTAACCATTAATATGAAGTTCAAAATAGTTTCTTTCACCAAGTTTATTCTAACTTCAAAATTACTTTCTATGATGAAGATAATTTAAACCCAATGGTGTAACTCATCTTTCAGTGCATGAATATGCCATATAATAATAATTCAAGAAACCACCTTACATGTTAGATTACTGCAGACAAACAGACGTTAAATAACATAAAAGAAACGAAGTACTGAGATATGGAGTTAATAAGAATTTATTTGTGTGGCTTGGACCTGCGGAAGCTGGTAGATGTAATGAGTGTGGTGGGTTGCCCTTATGGTCTCACCTCTTTGCTCAACAACTAAAGGTTCAAGGTTCCAACTTTTGCAAACAACGAACAAACAAATAAATAATTCTTGAGAAAGTCGTGATAATAACTCATAACAAACGAACAAATAATAAAGATAATATTAAAAAAATGCCAAAGTAGTTCAATGCTCGCATAAAGCAAATGTGAATGTGAGAGTTTCTCTTATATCTATTAATGAGACAGATCATAATCTTCTTGTGAATTAAGAAGCCATCATGGAAGTGGTTATTAAGGCCTACTTGGTGGGTTACAATGCAGAAATAGGTTTCGTGTTTGTGTACCATGGAAAGTACGAATAACAGACTGTTTGAAATAAATAAATTGCATAATACTTATGAAATTCATTTGTAATTCAATGATTTGTTATGTTTGGCAATACCACAAACCATGGATTTAAAATCCTAATTATAAAAACATATAATTGTTCCTTTTTAACACAAGTCCTATCAATGTTGATTGGATTTATAAATGAATTTCATGGAACAGAGGGGATAAATTTTCTAGATAAAACTGCTCATGATCAACACGAACACACACCTTCCTTTCTTCTTCCCTCCCGTCCCATCATGGGCTCTAGCCCTCTGATCACCACCTCTATCTCTCTCGGATCATCTACTTTGGCGCTCTAATCATTGCCTCCGCATTTCTCCAATCATCCACTTTGGACTTATGATCATATCCGATTAGTTTTTCAATGCTATCACTATCTCTTTTGCTTATTGTATCAGTGAATTCTTCTCTTTCTAATTGTTTTCTGAAAAAGAGGAATGGATGAAGGAAAAAATTCTTTTACATCTATATATAGCTTGAAGAGCCAAAATAATAAATAATCTATTATCATAAATCTGAAATAGTTATTTTCATCAAAAAAAAAAAATTCATCATTGCTTACTGAAAAGTAATTCTTTTTATCAAAAAATAATTCTCAACTTTATTTCTTTATGTTCTAAGCCTTTTAATTAGTAACAAAAAATATTTTATTAAAAATTTATATAAAAATGTTTGTCACAAGATCGTGTTCATCATCAAATAGTCAATATTTTATTATAAAATTATATAAGTTTCTAACAAAAATATATTCAACGATGAAATACTATTATCATTAAAAATTATAGAGATAATTAGCAACAAAAATTATTTTATTGGAAAAGTTATTCAAAAATATATAGGTGACAAAATCGTATTCATTGTTCAATAGTGAGTATTTTGCCATTAAATTATATGCTTTACTAATAAAGTTATATTCAATAATAAAATACTATGAAACTAAAAATTATATAGATAAGTAGTAACAAAAATTATTTTGTGATAAATCTACAAAAGAAATGCATCATGAAGTTCTATCTTATCACTAAATAGTTTATATTTTGTGAGAAGTTTATAACAATGCCACTAAATTAATATTTAGTGGTGAAACTAATTTGTCACAAAAATTTTCAATCAAAATTAAGAACTAATTAATGACACGAATATCTCATTGCTAAAAGCCTTGGTATTTGCAATTATAGTATGGTGTTGAAAAAAGTCTAAAATCATTATCGAAAGAATTCTTGCTAAGAGGCGGGACTAAGAATGCCTAGCACCACAAGATTTTGCGACAAAAGTTAGCAATGAATTTATATTTCATCGCTAAAAATGATACTCAAGAGATATGCTAGAACAAAATCTTTATTTCATTGCTTTAGAGTACTTATTAGCGACAAATCATATTTCATAGTAAAATATTTTATTGTTAATTGATTATTTTATTATAGTGTATAATTAATTAACTCATAAATCACTCAAATGAATCAAGGCTCATTAGGTACACTCATTAAACATAAATGATCTCGATCATAAATAGAAAAGTATAAAATTTTAACCCTAAATTCATAAGACTTATATAGATAACTACTTCTTTAGCTCTTTTAGCTTAGTTAGCACAATTCTGCATGGAGTTTTAAAGATGAGATTAGCTTGGGACTAGTTCAATGAAAAACTAGATCTCCCTATTAGATGGTAATCCCGACAACTCCTCTACAAAGGCATCAAGAAACTTCCTCACTATAGGGATGTCCTCTGACTTCGACTCTTTATGCTAGGTATCCCTCTTGACAGATAAGAATCCCTGACCTTCTTTAGGAATCATTTGCCTTACAAGATTGAATCAATTTTGATAAAGGGCACAATCTATCACCCAAAAAGTAGAGTTTAGCTAGCTTAATATCTATAAATTTCTATTTCTTCACAAAGTAGTCTACCATGGCATGATATGCCCCTAGTTAGTCTATCCCAAGGATCAAATCAGAGTCCTTCACTTCCAAAACTAATAAATATATCACTCTCTCTATCTTTAATGCTTGGGATGTAAGACTTGTAGATAGAGTCTACTAAGATGATGTCTCCACTTGAGGTAGAGACACAATGATCAGACTCTAATAACATAAGTAAAATCATATATGATATTTTCCTCTAACAAAACTGGAAAATATGAAGGAATAGGTTCAATATACAATTTATCTAGTATGCTCATCCAATTAGAGGCCTTTGTATCCATAGTTATTTAATATTAAACTCTAAGAGTTCCTATGCTATAATACCATTTTTCTCATGCCTCAATTCTATCATTCAAGCCAAGCTTATAGTAAGGCCACATATCCTCTAAGGCATAACCTTAAAAAGTATATGAGGCCGACAAATCTGAACCAATCACTTAAAAATGGTGGATGGGAATTTAAAATAAACAAAGCATTTAATAAAAAAAGTGTCCAAAAATATAGGGTTCAGTGTATATGATATATGATACATAGCCTAAGTAACTCTCTTACCAAAATATAGGATCACCTTTGAAAAGTTAAGAGCTCAGTAAAAATCCCCTGTACCTATATACTAGCATGAATGATAATAATGATATGCCTATAACCACTAAAAAACAACAAAAATAGTAGAATATTGCTATCATAAAATCTATGTGCCAATAGTTCGGTGTTTCAATATTTATTAAATAGATTTAACTCTATCAAGTATTACATTTTTGACATTCATATCTTATATTAAAACAATAATAACACCCCAAAGAGAGACAGCTTCATAAGATTTCAAGTAATAAAACTATTTAATAGTGAGTTTAAATTAATAATTATCAATATGAGTATGATCATGCAACTTACTTTCCAGCATATATAAACTAGCCATAGTTATGTTTCAGTTTGTGGCTGGTAAACCTCATATTACTTATGCCATACTATAATCTTTAGCTGGCAACTAACGTATCCCACTTTAGTGCATGATTGGCAATTCTAGTTATAGTATCATGCTTAGAGGAGTAAAGTTTTACGTCAATTACTATGAAGGGGATATCACCATGGTTCTCTCCAAATCCAAACTCTTGCCCACCTATACAATATTAGGATGGGAAATAATCTAAGAAGAGAATGAATATCAATCATAAGAGTCACGATTTATAGATTTCTCAGTGAAGCATCTTTTGCAGTTAGACTAGAGAGAAATAAAAAGAAAAAGTATCTTTAGCTTATTGTCTATAGAAAAGTAAAAAAAAGTGGGATGCAGCCTACTGTCCATAGTAGTAAGCTTTAGCTCACCCTTGCAAAGAGAGAAGAGAGAGGTAGTTGAAGAGAGAAGGATAGAGAGGGTTTGTGGGGGTGTCGGCTCATCTTATGTTGACCACTTGGGAGAGAAGAACAAATAAAGGGGGAAAAAGATAAGAGGACTGTTGGGAGGAGACATGAGAGGGAGCAAAATGGGTTTGATCTTGTGCCAACCATAAGGGAGGTCTTAGTAAGGAGAGAGAAACAAGGAGAGAAAGAGAGAGGAAGAGGGAGGCATGGAGAGAGATACAATGAGCAATTGACAAAGGGAAGGGGGAGACATTAGGAGAAAAGATGCCGATTAGCCTTGTGTCAACCATGCACTAGGAGGGTGGAGAGAGAGAGAGGGAGAGAAAAAGAAAGGAACAAGAATTTAGGCCTGTTGCATACTTAGAGGCAAAAGCTTCCGATGAAGTGGCTGACACAACAAATCTGAGTATGGAATAGAAGAAGAAACAAGGAAAAGTAAGAGGCTTTTTGACTCTAGTGGTGGTGAGTCATAGCAATCAAGTGCTGCAAGGGCAACTAAAACTGCAATAGAGAATTAGGAGAAAAGCAGAGAAACAAAGGATGTAATAGTAAATTAGGGAAATTTGGACTATGAATGGCTTGAACTTGGTTGCAGATAGGGCCACTAGGTTTGGTAGGGTCCAATGACTAACACAAAGGGAAAGAAATAGAGGGATAGAGAGAGATCAAAATAACTTGATTAAGAAGAGGTAGCTATTAGATCATACCTCCCCCACTTCTTAACTATATCAATGTAACCCTTCCTAAATGGAAGAAGTGAATTCTGCCCTCTTAATGGGTCCAAATTTGAACTTCAATCTCACAATTATTGAGGACATAAAGCTCTTTCCACATTATTTAGATGCAATCTAAACCCATAAAGGTCCCCTTCTCCCAATTTTCAACATTAATATTCACTTCAATATCTATCCTTTTTTCCCCTTCTTTTTTTCCTTTCTTGGGAAAACCAATTCATAGAAATACCCTTCCATTGAACTAATGGATTTACTTCTTTCAGAAATAAAATATAAAACTGATTTACAGGAGTCTAAATTGAATATCAAATGGAAATTATAACATAGGGCTCTGTCATTAAGGATCTTTTATTTTAGTCAAAGTGACATTAGGCTGCACTAGTCCTCATTGAGCTATGCGAACTAGGAAAAAGGTGAGACCATAACTGATGCCTCTAAAAGAAATAATCAATTGAAGTAGAGACTTTCTTACGGTACTTAAAAACTGATTTCCAATCATCACTTGTTGTCCATGAGATAGGCCTCAATTCTTGAAAGACATTCACACATAAGCAGAGGGGACTAAACCTAACCTGAATTAGGCCAACTGCACTGATTCTTCAAGATAACTTCAACTCAAGGCGTTGTTTGGATATGGATATCAAAAGTGAACTGAATTGTTGGTGCACATCCTCAACGATGGACTCTGGCACCAATAATAAGTATTTCCTTTTAGATTTATTCTAATGATGCATACCTCTCCACTATCAGCTCCACATATTTTATATGAATTGAGAACCTACTTTTTTTCCCCTTTATTGGAAGACAAGCTGTGACTGGGCATATTTTATTAGTAGGTTCTTGTTTAGTGGCTAGCTTTTTAGGCTCTAATTTGATTGGTTCCTTTGTCTCAACGTAGCAAGTGTCGACGAGGCTGATCTTCGAAAGGCAGGCGACGCAAAAAGGAGGGATCATCATTCTG
This sequence comes from Metroxylon sagu, assembly GCA_017589505.3. Taxonomy (NCBI): domain Eukaryota; kingdom Viridiplantae; phylum Streptophyta; class Magnoliopsida; order Arecales; family Arecaceae; genus Metroxylon; species Metroxylon sagu. The sequence goes on from JACVBY030000418.1 coordinate 332,220, forward strand.
GTGAGTACAAGAGTTTTTATCATTGGTGTATGTAATGATTTCACTAATATTCGTTGAACTGAGTACTACCATTGGAGTGTTAGATCCAAGTAACCACTGCTTAATTATAAACTAGGATCAACGAAATACTTCATATGAATCCATGTGAAGATGTGGATCTCTTATCCATTTGAATCTCTTTGCAGCGTGGAAAGCACACAATCAGTTAAATTTATAGTTTCCGTTGCCCTTTTAACATTAACCCATCAAGGCAATGCTTTTGGAAGGGCATGTGAACTGCAATATTTTTTTAACAGGAAAAGGTATTGATCATTAAGCCAGTTCTATCTAATAATTGCCATTGATTAAATGTATTAGAATTATATTCTAACAAAGCAATACTTTTATGCATTGTCTTCAATCTCTTAACATAAGAGATTGCATTTTGGGACTGAAATATTATCAAAAAAACACATGGAGCTCCTCATTCTTCCTATCATTTGTGGCTCACACACTTGGCCTTTTTTTATTGAAATGAGAGATTTAAGCTCTAAAACATGTAACCCCTCGTGCATTATCCGCAAGGTTTTGTGCCAAATCCAAAGGAAAATCTTTTGTCGAAAATACTGTCTGTTCCAATTGATTGCTACATTTATCAAGTGTTTGCTACTTGATTACCCTTCCTTAGAGTGTGGTGTACTTACATTGGATATTTTCCTTTACCGTCATAGTGAATTTATACTTCTTGGGATGAGGATAAAGATAATTTAAAATTTTCAATTCCAATGAAAATGGTCCTATCGCAGAGTCATCTTCAATGATAATCCCACCTGAGTTTAAACATACCTCAAACCATATATGTGCTAACTCTTAGGGACCGATGAGATTTGAAGGGGTATAGCAGCTGCATATAATATTTTTCCTTACCAATCCCGCATGAGAAATTTAACTCCTACACTAATGGGATGTATAGATTTACCAAAATTAACTTTGATATGATCTGTGTGTGGGGTTATTAAGAGACCAGGTTGATAAAGTTGATGCCAAAGTTTCCTAACTTTCTTCGAAACTTGTAAAAAGAAACAAATACCTAGATCATGCACCCTTAAATTCATTTGATAAACCCCAAGTTGATCATATTTATAAAAAAAGTGGCTTTATTAAATATTGTCTACAACTTTATACAACTATATTAAAGAGAGAGATTTCTCTAACTTGGTAGTGATGTAAGTTTAAAAGTAAAATTGCTTGATGCTACCTTCCCATGGCTCAAGTTCCGCATGGTTGTATTCACCCTAGGAACAAAATAAGGTAACAAATTTTGAAACCAGCCCCCACTCTATGAAGTTCAATAGGTGGATAAAGGGACTTTTAAAGTCATCTTCCATATGGACGAAATGTCTTTCAAGTAGGCAAAGAGAATTACTTAGCTTAACTTGCAGTGCATTTAACATCTAGAACCCTACCAATGAATCTCTGAAAACCCTAAGATCACATAATCTATTCAAGTAGACTATTTACAGAACATTATAGGCCCACACCACAAGTTTCTGATTAGTGAATCTTCCACGCTATCATGGCGTAGAACTTAAGCTTGGCTTGTCGGCCTTCATCAGCTGATCTCAATGATTCACAGGTATCTAGGAATCCCTTGATGGTGTCAAGACAGTAATTTGTCGCCCAAACACGGAATCAGCGATGAACACTATTAAGCCTTGGAACAATTGACAGAAAATACCCAAGTTACAGCTAAATGTTGTGGCGAAATTAATCTCAGACCTTTTTTACCCAAGAAATTTGAGTTACTGACGCTTTTGTAGGTTTTTTTTAAAAAAAAAAAATGAAACTGATTTTAACAACTGTTCACCAAGGAAAGTGAGGGTAGCTTGAGATTTCGCCATATGAGAGGATCCATCAACAACATTAAAAGAACTGGCAAACTAAACTGTTTAACATCTCAATGAGAAAAAAATTGAATAGTGATCCTTGTAGTGATGTCATTGATCATGTCATCCATGTGACTACTAACAAAGTTGAACCCTCCTCAGAAGACACATAGAACTATAATAAAATTGCATTTGATGGCATTTTGACTCTGTGTGTGTGTGTTTATTCTCGATGCGATTCTTCTTGAATTCCCGGTCTTTAAAGTTCGGACTTCAGAATTTATCTAAGCAAATATGTAGGCTTCATTTAGGTTAATCAAGAGTTCGGACCAGGTCCTGAAACTTGCAGCATGACTAAGTTGGGCATTATCAGTGAGTTATCAAATTGTTTGAAGGATGTGAGATGACCCTAAGCTTTCTCTTTTTCGACCATTCTCACTCCCAATTTTATTGCATTCTTAGAATTGTTTGAACATACTTAGTAGTATATATCAAAGTGGATTACGATTCACAAACTTGTCAAAGTAGATTCAATAATATGTGCATTTCCTGTGCATTTATAAATATAGGCAATGGTTGGCTTTGCAACAACCATGACAAGCTGATTTTATTTTGATGATCAGCAAACCAGTTCAAACAATACGGAATGGATAATAAGGAAAAGGAAGACCATAGTATCATGCAAATAACACAGTAATTATGGACAAGAACCTTCAGAAGAACTGAGCATGAACTAAAATTTTGACAAGAGTTTTGAAGGGATGATTAGGAGAAAAGGGTTAAGAAACCACCTAAACGTAGGTATCATAAGGTCATACGCAATCATCGGAAGGAAGCTGCAATCAATAAAAGCTACCATGTCAACATAAACTGGTGAAAACCTGAGATGGATTATGGGATAACAATGCAGGCAGTATTTGAGAAAGGCATATTCAATGACCATATCAAACAGAAGCTATATAGGCAATTATCTCTATATATCCATTCTTCGAAGAGCATTGCATAAAAGAAGATAGATGCTAATGATAAGGAATACCAGCCTGAGGTTATTGCAAACTGAGACAGGAGATTAACTCTTAACTAATTAAAACATGGTATGTTAAATAGGTATCTAGAATATGTTTGATAGCATCTATATGACAAGAGTACGAAACTGAGAGTCTTTACTGGATTTAATTCTTTAATTTTATTGTTGTTGTATTATAGATAGCACAAAGATTTGTCAGTATTTTTATAATGAAACATGTGTAAGTTGATGAGTAAAAATTTAAGAGTTGTTCTGTTGTCTGAGTTCAACATTATTGTAATGGAATATAATAATTGAAGAAAGACAGAAGACGGTATTGAGTCAATGAATTAACAACTACCTAGTTTATCTCAAGTAGAAATCATGTCTGATAGGCTTCGTATTACCATCAAACACAGAATTTGGGTTTTTTTTAATTAAAAAAAATAAGGTTAGGAGGTTGGTATGGCTGAAAACCTCTCAGAATATTTCATCCTAGGGAGGCGAGCATCTTATTGTAAGCAAAGATTTGAAGGGAACAAAATGTAAATAAATGTGTGCATGTGATCCTTTTCAGTATCTTCGATTTGTTTTGCTGGATATTCTTCTGTCCTATCTAGCCCTTGTGTACTAGCATAGACAAATATAAATCGCAAAAATATTTGACCTTCACTATCTCTTCGGATCTGCTTCCCATCCATCACCTTTAAGTTTTGGAAAACACAATTTATAGTCCATTTTCTACAAAAAAATAATTAAAAACTAGTGTTTGCATTCTTTGATAACCATGAAAATATATACCAAAATTCATTACAGCTAAAACAAATAACACTAAAGTAGAATTATAGGCACAGACTTGTATCACATCTTGCTGCCGTCGAGTTTCTGTTCGGGTATGGATAGTGTGACGTTGCTGCAATGATGGGCAGAACAATATATCTAGCGCTCATACTGTCTAAGTAGCGCTGATACGTGGTGAAAAAGGTTCAAAGTACATGAGTAAATTAAATTAAGAAGCAAACGTGCATCATAAGGCTATAAAGTAGAAAAAAGGAAAGATTTTACCCAGTCTATGGTGATCAAAGAGGTGAATCTGAACAAGCATGGGCTGGGACTCACAAACCCCTTTCAAAAGATTTTAAAAAATTAAAAAAAAAAAAAATGCATACAATGAAGAAATTCTGTCGGCCTACTAGCTATAAAGTCTCAGGTTCAAAAGGGATTCATATTTGCATTTCCCCTCTTTTCTTCTTACATCTACCACATAAACGATTGTTAGCAACTTTAGTTCTTGTATTTAGTTGTCTCAACAGCCTGTGATTAAGAAAATATGAAATTTAGGGCCTCATTAATTAATATATAATGAAAAGATAGAGCTAAGAGGGGCCTTGAAAGAGCATTTATTGCTGTTTCCACCCTTCTCAAACTCAAATCTCCAACAACTATGATACATCTTTGACACCTACTTTATGTTAGAGCTACAACTGATCATTAACACCACTCCTACACATCACGCTATCAAAGGAAACAGAAATAAAAAGTTCACCATGATAGTATTTCATCATGACCCACTATATATCAAAGAACTGTCTTCGAGATGAGATTGCTTGCTTCTACTTTCCCTTCTCACCAGAGAAAATAAATTTTGGACAAGATTTCTTACCTTCTTCTTCCCTTCTTCTTCTTCGTTCCCCTTGGTTTTAGTACGGCGGCCGAGGATGAGCCCATGCGAATGCGTCGTGGCCGAGCTGCGTGAGCAAATTTGCCGGCAAATTATAGATGGGGAGTGAAGATGGGTCGGGCAACCTGGCCCCCATCGCCGTCGGTGAGCCGCAGGGCAGCTGCCCGCCGCTGCTGCCCGGGCCTTCCTCCTCATCCTCGAGCGGTAGCCGCTCGTAGGTGGCGTTGGCGAACGTCGCGGCCACCACCATGACAGGACCCACGGCAAGGAGCGAACCCACAACGCTGCCCCCCACCACCTGGCCCTGCCCGCCAGCCAGGTACACCGTCAGCCCCGTGGTCCCCGGCGGGGCCGGGCCAGGCAAGAAGGTGCCGGTCAGTGAAAGGATCTCGAAGCGGCCGCGCAGCGCGACGATGGAGCTCGGCGCCGCTGGCTGACGCAGTGTAACGTTGGCGACTGCACCGGTGGCGCTGAGCACACAGACGCCGCGCTGGCGGCCACGCGCAAACTGTGCGATGCACTCAGCGACGTCGGCACCACCGGCGACCTCCATCACATGGCTGTGGAGGGCGTTGGGGCTGTCGCGGGTGATGAAGATAGGGGGCTTGGGCTTGTTCTTGGAGCCTGGAGGGCGGCCACGGGGCCGGCGGCTCCCGATCTCGACGGCGCCCTCCCTGGGCTCGTCGCTGTTGTCTCTCTCCTCTTCTTCATCAGCTCGGGTGTCAGGATCGGTTTCCTTTGGGGGCATCTCCTGGTTGAGCTTCTTGGGGCCGGAGGAACCGGGAGATGCCGGTTCAACTCCTGGAAGCCCCAAGTGCCCGGCCCACCAACGATTCGCCAGTTTCTCGATGGAGGCTCTTCCCAATTCTCCTCCTCCTCCTCCTCCTCCTCCTCCTCCTCCCACTCCTGTTTTCTTATGTTTCTACTTCTTCTACCCCGGGACGGACCTTGTTCTCTTTATGTATAGGGCAAAGACCTAGAAACGCTGAGATTTTAAGAGAAGGTAAGCCTCTAGGGAAGAATGGAAGAAGAGACCAAGGTGAAAGAAGGAAACTAAAGAAGACGGGTTTTTCTGGTCTCTCTCTACATATTCACTCATATATACACATTTCTATATTTTCTATATGGGACTAAGATGGGTGCTTGGCTTTTCTTCCTTTGGTAAGAGTGGGAGAATTCAATGTAAGGAACCAAAAATAGGAAGAATTACCGTACTCTAATTCATTGGCAAGAAGCCAACAACTTTGATGAAGGCCTACTATCATAGGAAGGATCTCTCTCAACTCTATTACTCCACCAGCGTCTGAATACAAGAAAGCACTGAAGGAGATATGTATTCTCTTGCTAAGCCAAGAGCTGACAAGACCGGTTGCCAAGACCAACTTAGAGAGAGAGAGAGAAAGAGAGAGAGAGAGAGAGAGAAGGGATTGGTTGGTTTACATTTAATTAAAATATACTTGTTGATTTAGTAGTCATTTTAGTCGCGGTGTTGTTACTGTAGAGATGATGGTGCCTCGCACTTTGTTGGGGAGAAATGAAACAGTGGAAGGGAAGGAGGTGTTGGAAATTAGGGTTCGTTGTAGGACCGCGTGCGCGTGAGCAGGTGGGAGCACGTCCCTTTCTCAAGCCCCGACATCCCAACAACAGAGAGAGAGAGAGAGAGAGAGAGAGAGAGAGAGAGAGAGAGAGAGAGAGAGAGAGAGGAAGATGCTACGTGGGCCCTTTCTCTTTTATTTTTCCATTGTTTTCTCTTTCGGATGCTCAGAGAGAATGGATCCTATCATTTGAAATCTCGTGAGCACATTCTTCCACCCATTGCTGTACTATTTCCTGCACCCATACCGGCTCCAGCACTAGCATTTTGGAACTGACTTTCAAAAATGCATGATGCTAGTTTACCAAGAAAAAAAATGTATGATGCCATGCCTCACCGCTGCAGTCGCTATTTCATTTACGTGTTAGGAGGGGATTGGTCTGCTTCTTGTGGGGTTGATGACATAAAAATAAGCTTGGGCCATCTATCAGGTACCACGTCAACATCATGTCGATCTGCAAACCGGCTGATAGATTGTTTTGGCCTAGCATTTTCCTTTATATATATATAACAGGATTTGCTGCCATCATGTTTTCGTTGCTGTCATGTTGTATTGTTACCGTTAGATCATTTAGGAATGGAGAACTTCAGCCCACAAAGCTGACCGGTAGCTTGAGAGAGAGGAGGAAAAAATCAGGTTTAAATTTTAAATTATTGTGTCGACATTAGATGTGACACCATAGTCCATGGTAACTAATAATCCAATAGGATGCATATGTATTACATACTAGAGGAAATTTCGTATGCATATTGCATCTCAATTTTATAATTAGGATGCAGTACTATTTAGTGGTACTAAACCAGTTAAACTTTGTATATGCTTAAAAGAAAGAAAATGCAATCCGTCAACTTTGATGCACACACATTGTTGAAAAACCTGTTACATTTAAACACGTGTGGAAGCATATGCATATAATATATATATATATAAAGTTGGATCAGATATTAAATCTCAATTCAACAATGAGCCATTCAAATTGAATACATATTGTGAACCATGGTCTACAATATTAAAATTTTTTAAGATTATAATCATCATGTGCAATATTAAAAATTCGTAAAACTAAAAAGTCATATTTATTGAAAGTTTCCTACCTATAAAACAAGTAAATAAAAAATTCATAATTTTAATAGAAAGATATAATATTTTTATAAGATGTATGCATATTTTAAGATGAATATATTATTTCTAACAATGTGAATTTGCAATTCAAATGCCTTGTTATCGATTCTGGAATCTGACCAACATTTTTTTTTTTTCATTTTTTTTTCTAATCATTTGATGCTTCTCATAGGATACCTCCAACATGCCTTTTAAGGCATGGTTACTGTTATAAACATTGATTAACTTTTTAGATCATCAAGTCTACTAATTTAAATAATAAATTATTTTTTTAATCAACAACTCAAATGTCCAAGATTTTATATAATTTCTCTCTCACACATACATAATATCAAGATGTTATATACACCTAAAAACATATCAAAACCATATTTCAAGTGCCTTGAATACTTCTAGCCATATGGTAGAATGAATCTTTTGATTGACACTGAAAGACTATTCATTTAGTTATTACTTGATGCTTGGGTAATGAGTTTAAGAAAACACATGATATTATGATAAGAAGCACTTCAATATTATAGATCATTTTTAGCCCCAAAAAGAAAATGTAAAGGTGTAAATCAACAATCTAATATCCCACTATTGGTTGGTTATGCTTTATAGGATCCAATATCGAGCTTCGTTGTATGATACTTATCAAATGCCTTGTATCAAGATTTGCATTAAATTATATTTCTTTCATTAAATGAATTTATGCTAGCAACAAATATCTATTGAACAACCCATTTTAACTTATGGACATATATAATAGACGATTATCTAGTTTAACTCCAAAATTATTATAATCATTCAAGTTATATGAAAGATTTAAAGTATACTATTTCCTTAAGCCAATGCACTGCTATAAATTGTTAAATTATAATTCACTACTCCCATTCAAAAAATTGTTTCATAAGGTATACTATCAATATTTATCATTCTACGTCAAAATAACTTACGTGCAAACATAAGAGTCCTTATTTGAAGGAAGAGGAATAATGAAATTAATATGCCCAAGAAAGATCCATTATGGCAACTGTATCATAGATTTAGTGATGAATATTATCTCAAACATGAAAATATGCTATGCTAATCTTCCCCATTGGTTAGCCTTAGACTTTAGTCAATATAAATATTGCACAATATGCTTTTTTTTTCTTCATGAGCAGATATGTACAAATATACTTATAATTAGATGAACTCATATTTTGTAGGTAATTTTTAGTATTAGATTCATAGCAGCCAAATGGATCAGAGTTGTCTTCGCAGATCATCACTAAAAAAATTTACCTATCTTGAAGCCTTAAGAACTATCTTAGTTTCCTTCCGGTCATTAAACTATATATTTTGTTCTCCTTACTTATCAATCTATATCGGTGTTGTAGCCTTTTTATTTCATTTTATTAATGAAGAGCAATTGGGTTGGACTTGATTCTTTTTTTAAAAAAAGAAAAGAAAAAAAGAAAGGAATGATGCTATCAAAAATATATAAACTAAACTTTAGATAACAATATTACATCATATTTTATGCTATGCAATTGACATTATCCCTATGATCTCACAGTGCTTCCTAAGCAACGAACGTAAATAATGTTTAAATTAAAAGGATGGCTAAGCGATTCAAGAAGATAGTTAATGCCATCCCCTTTGATATTCGTGGACTTAACTCCTATAATTATTGGAGATCCTCTAAAGGATGAAAAAGAAGTAAAGATGTTAGCTTCTCCATCAATGATAGAAGTGATTTAAAAGGTCTTCCAAGTAGGCAATGATGCTCCTTTGATGCTCATTTAACTTACGATGGTCTTCTAGAAAAAACTTTAACTAGTTTCACCTTTGTAAAAGACCCTTCCACCTAACCCTCTCATTATATGATCTCTAAAAGAGCTTCTTTAACTCCTCCAATGACTAAAGTTTCAATAGTATTTATAGCCTAGCCTTTAAACCCCTCCCTACTTTAACATCCTAGCTCTCCTACCCTTCGCGCCCATGCCTACCCAACCCCTCTTTATCTAATAGTGCTCAATTGTTATAATCTTTCCTCTAAAGCTAAAAATTTGGCCTTGGCCTTTTATTTTAAAGCTAATGTGTACTTTGGATATGGTGAAATCAAGCATTTTAGAAGATCTTGTAGATACCGTCAAAAGAATTAGGCATTCCTCTAAGTATTGTAGAACTGGTCAAAAGAAGATGAATGAGAGATAACCCTATTCATCCAAGAGAGTCTTGATTGCATCTCTACCTTTCTCTTAATTGAACAACCTCATGTGGATAAATATGAGGAGCTTGCATGGATGGCAATGGTCCTAGTCCACCCTACTAGATATATTTTTACTTCTCACAGTCTAATTAAGTGAAGAAGGCTCTAAATCGGTTCATCTCTAGATTTGATTAGGATGTAGTTGAGTATGGATTCAACTCCTTCTTTTCCTTCTTCCTTAAACAAGCTTATTATTTGCTTATAGACAAGGTTTAAAATATGCTAGGAACTTCTCTATCTTATTTAGCCTTAATCTGCTAGAGATGGTAGAGTATCACATCAGTTGTAATTTAGAGCCTTATTGGAGCGAGCTCTTTGGCATCTCTCTACATGCCAAAGACCTAAATATGGTCAAGAAAATGCTATCTAAATTCTATTTCTTGAATAAAGTTGCCTTTAAAAGCCTCATGGAAAGGGATTTCTCTTCATTTAAGGTGCTTGTCTTATGTGTCCTTGAATTTGATTCCTAACGTCCATCTTTCTCTCTCTATCATGCATTAGGGAGATACCAATTTTAAAATTCTAACTAACATTAAAGATACAACATTTAGAAGACCCTCCTTTTAGATTTTATTCCTCTCTTTGAATGAAAATCTAATTGGCAAGATCAGGAACCTTTATTCCTTGAGGGAAATGATGTGGGTGCTCTTCTCAATACCTATTCCAACCAAATCTCACAATCTCACCACAATTCCAATGTAGACAAGTTAGAGAATTCACTAGCTAAAAGGAACTGTTTTGATGAAGTGGCACCTACCATAGAGATAAAGCTGTAAGAGGACTCTAGGCCAATGTCTAAAATAGAAAATATCCCTATATGCAAAGCAGAGCATCCACTTATATATGAAGAAGGTTCTATCTACTTCAAGGTGCATAGGAAAACCCTTTGGTCTAATATGTAAAATGTAGTGCTCCTTTGTCTTAGCTTCACTAGAAGAGTAGCACCTATATATCAAAAATCTTGATAAGCTGAACTTAACTAGTACCATCTCCGATCCTAATACCATCTCTCTTTTGACTTCTAATTTTGCCCCTAGCATTAGCTTTGTTTTAGTAATTTTTTAGAAAGCATTTCTTCTTCCTTGGATCTATCTATTGATGAGCGCATTCTTTGCTCTTTATCGAACCTTAGCTTTATCACCATTGGAATTCTTTTGTTATTTGTAGGACCTTGTGTGGTACTCCAAAGCCTTGATTGGGTAAGGGAAAGCCTAAGGTTTATGATCCATGAGGTGTTCATGGGGTTCTAGGGTTGATATAAGCCATAGGGTGAAGGATTTCAGCCTTCACGATTTTTAGGTCCATAGGATTAGGACCTAATGTTCTTAAGTCCAAGTAATTGGGTCTTGAGGGGGCTAACCTATCATTGGGCTAGAGTTGGGCCCAAGGTGAGTGAGTCTAATCACATATGGGTTAGTCCAAGGGAGTTTTTTGTTAGAGTTTGGTTTCTATTTGACCATATATAAATACTTTATGTATGGGCATCTTGTATGAGGCTGAATGAATGAAAAACCCTTTTCTTCCTAAATTCTTTCTTCTTCTCTCTCTCTCACGTGGTTGCCTAGGGTTTCCTAAGGTTTGCAGCCACCCCTTGCCAAGAAAAGAAAGAAATCAAGGTATCCAAAGAGGAGAAGAAACCCTAGTGGCCTTCTTTTGAAGAATCCTTGTGGGACTAGAATTGCTGCAGCCTATTCTCACTTGGAGTCATTCTCTTTTAGATTTTTGAAATAAATCTAGACTTTCCACGTCCAAAAGGAGAGGATTCACGTTCTCCTATTGCTGCTGGTGAAGAGAAAGAAAGGAAAACTAGTGCCTACATCGACGAGGATGATTACCAAGAGCGAGATCTGAATTCTGCTGCTGCAGAAAATTTCTGCAGCAAGTTCATCTTGTTTCCGCTTCTCCATATGCCTTGGCGCTGGTCCGTTGTGTACCACGCTCCAAGGGAAGATCTAGGACGCGACCCCCAATATCTGGTATCAGAGCTTGGTTGATTCGGTAGAGAAAAGATTGAACTTTGGCCGGGATCTTGGTAAGGTATTGAAACAGATTTTTTTTTCTATTTTGCTGTTTGTGTTGTTTCTTATTTGGGTATGGCATTTAGTACTCTAAAGATGGATTTTGAGAAGTATGACGGCAAGGGGAACTTCACCCTATGGCAGCAAAGGGTGAAGGATTTGTTGGTACAACAAAGAATCTATAAGGTCTTGGTGAAGGAAAGATCGGACAGCATAAGTGCTGAAGATTGGGAGGAGTTAGAGGAGATTGCCTTTAGCATGATTCGGATGTGCTTGGCTGATCAAGTCTTGTTAGAGATCTGTATGAAGACCACGGCAAAGGAACTTTGGAAGAGATTAGAGAATACATACATGAGAAAAAGCATGACAAACAAGCTATGGTTGAAGAAACAGTTGTACAGCTTACGAATGCCGGAAGGAGGAGATCTTGTTGCTCACATTCAGAAATTCAATCAGGTGTGCTCGGAGGTTATGAGTCTTGATGTGAAAATTGATGAGGAGGATAAGACTCTTATACTGTTGTGTTCACTTCCAAGTTCCTATGATGGTCTGATCACAACCTTGGTGTATGGGAAGGAAACCCTGAATTTTGAAGAGGTTGTGGGTGTTCTTCGGTCAAATCAACAAAGAGAGAAGATCCGCATGGGGAGTTCTAACACAGAGGTTCTTGCTGTAAATGAGAGGCAAGGAAGACCTTGGGAAAAGGTTAAAGACAAGTCCAAAGGCAGATCGAAGTCTTGAGGCAAGCAGAAGGCATGGAAGTGTTACAAATGTCATCAAGTTGGTCATCTGAAGAGGAATTATCCACTTCTGAAAAGTGAGAAGGAAAAGGGTATTTCTAAGTGTAGTTCGGCCAGCAATGGCGGTGCAAATTCATCTGAAGATAGTGGGGATGATCTACTAGTAGTTTCAGATGGGACCATGAAGTATGACAGGTATTGGACACTAGATTCAGCATGTTCTCACCACTACACTTCGCATCGGGAGTAGTTTGCAACTTATGAAGAATCTGATGGAGGGAGTGTAAGCCTTGGTGATGATCACCCTTGTAAGGTTGCTGGTGTTGGTACCGTAAGGGTGAGAATGTATGATGGGGTCATAAGGACCTTGACCAATGTCAAACACGTGCCGGAGTTGAAGAAAAATCTGATTTCTTTGGGCTACCTGGAGAAGCATGGTTATGCATTTGGAAGCCAACCGGGCAGCGGGTGTTTGAGAATTACCAAGGGTGCATTAGTGGTGATGAAAGGGAGAAGGTTAGAAAATAATCTCTATCAGATGGAGGGCTCGGTTGTGACGAGTATGATGCAAAGGTGCTTCTTCACGCTGTAGAGGAAGGAGCAGTTGGCATATAAAGCTGTTGGCATTATCGGATGGGACACATGAGCGATAAAGGGCTCATGGAACTCAGTAAAAGAGGTCTGATTCCAGCACTTAAGAAGGAGGGTGATGACCTTTGTGAGCCTTGTATCTATGGCAAACAGCATAGGGTAAAGTTTGCTAGCAGTACCAAGCAAAGTGAAGGCATTCTTAAGCTAGTTCACTCGGATGTATGGGGATCGGCCCCTGTTTCAGCTAGAGGTGGGGCTAGGTATTTTTTGACATTCATTGATGACTTCTCCAGGAAAGTATGAGTGTATCTGATAAGGAAAAAGTCAAAAGTGTTTGCTCGGTTTAAAGCTTGGAGAGTTGAAGTTGAAAAGGAGATAGAAAACCGGTGAAGTGCCTAAGGTTTGACAATGGAGGGGAGTATACTAGCAGCGAATTCAGAAGCTATTGTGAGGAGAATGGGATCAAACGCTATTACACAGTGAGGATGACTCCCCAACAAAACGATGTAGCCGAAAGGATGAACCGAACATTGACAGAGAAGGCTAGAAGCTTGAGGCTGCAGGCATCACTTCCCAAGTTCTTTTGGGGTGATGCAACAATTTTTTTCTTGTTTTCTTGTTAACAGGTCACCTATTCGCAAACTTGATGGAGGCATTCCTTAGGGGATTTGGAGTGGGAAGAAGGTGGAGCTTGGACACCTGAAGATTTTTGGTTGCTCAGCCTATGCATTTGTGGAGGCAACCGAAAGGAGCAAAAGCCGGACCCAAAATCACGTAAGCTGATTTTCATCGGATATCCACATGGAATCAAAGGCTACTTGCTGTGAAATTCTAATTCTCAGAAGTGTATCATCAGTAGAAACATCATCTTTGATGAGAAGAGCATTTTGAAGAAGTCCGGGATTGCAGATGGGGCTGAGAAGGCTAGACAGGACAGTAGTGGACAACATTCACTGACAGGTGATGTACCTTCTACTTCTACTTCAAAACGTGCTTCTTTTGAGGTGGAGTTTGGTAGACATGTTCCCACACATATGAAGGATCAGCTAGGAGAGCCATCAGTCCAAGAGGAGGTGCAAGTAGAGCCACATACTTTAGATTTGGAGGATCGTCAAAGGGGAGTGGCACTACACAAGCCGAAGCGCAACATCTACAAACCTGTTCGGTATGGCATTGATGAGACCATCTCCTATGCTCTCATCACTGCTAATGGAGATCCGAAGACCTTCAAAGAAGCCATGGAGAGTTCTGAACGGGAATCATGGATGCAGGCCATGATGGAGGAGATGGAGTCACTGGAAAAGAACAAGACATGGCAGCTAATGGATTTACCTAGAGATGCTCGGTCCATTGGTTCAAAATGGGTGTTCATGAAGAAGGAGGCACCTTCAGAGCAAGGTGGAGTCAGATACAAAGCAAGGCTTGTTGCCAAGGGGTTCTTGCAGAGAGAGGAAGTGGATTACACAGAGACATTCTCTCCGGTTGTGCGTCATGCTTTGATCCGGTTGTTGTTGTCTCTTGTAGCTCAGCATGATATGGAGTTGCAGCAGATGAACGTGAAGACAGCTTTCTTACATGGGAGTCTAGAAGAGAAAATCTATATGAAGCAACCTGAAGGATTCAAGCAGTCTGGATTGGAGGAAAAGGTTTGTCTATTGAAGAAATCTCTCTATGGTTTGAAGCAGTCACCCCGTCAATGGTACACAAGGTTTGATACTTTTGTTTTAAGCCTTGGGTTTTCTAGATGTGAACATGATAATTGTGTGTATGTGAAAGATGTGGATAAGGATGATGCACTATATCTACTTTTGTATGTAGATGATATGCTCATTGCTAGCAGAAGTGTCGAAGCAGTGAATTGGCTAAAAATTGCATTATCATCAGAGTTTGAGATGAAGGATTTAGGTCCAGCAAGGAAGATACTTGGGATGAAAATTTGGAGAGATAAGACTAAGGGTATTCTCCACTTGTCATTGGGAGGATACATTCAGAAAGTGTTGGAGAGGTTTGGGATGGATAATGCCAAACTAGTTGGAACACCTTTGGCGAACCATATGTCTCTTTCAAAGCTACAGAACCTCCAAACAGATGAAGAGAAAGAGTACATGGAGAGAGTTCCATATGCCAGTGTTGTGGGCAGCATTATGTATGCTATGGTGTGTTGTAGGCCAGACATAGCATATGCAGTGAGCCAGGTGAGCAGGTACATGGCAAACCCAGGAAAGGAGCACTGGAAGGCACTGAAGTGGATCTTGCGGTATCTTCAGGGAACTCGAAGGCTTGGTCTAATTTTTGGGCAGCATGAAGGACCTAAGAAGAACTCCAATATCTCAAATAAGTTATTAGGTCCATTGGAAGGGTTTGTTGATGCAAATTTTGCAGGTGATCTGGATACAAGGAGGTCTACTACAGGTTATGTGTTTAGCATGTATGGTGGACCAGTTTCTTGGAGATCAACCCTTCAACCTATCATGGCCTTATCTACAACAGAGGCTGAGTATATAGAGATTACGGAGGCTGCCAAGGAGGCTCTTTGGTTGAAGAGACTCATTAAGGAAATGGGGGTGAAGCAGGGTACAGTGGTGCTACACAGTGATAATCAGAGTGCTCTGCAGTTGGTTCAAAACCCAGTCTATCATGCACGCACAAAACATATAGATGTAAGGTATCATAGGATCAGAGAGCTGGTGGAAGAAGGTGAGGTGGAGTTGGTGAAAGTTCATACAAAGAAGAACCAGTCAGATGTACTTACGAAGATTCTTCCGCGGGATAGTTTTCTCTCATGTGTGACACTGATGGGTCTGAAGGACTATGCAGATTTTGCAACGGCTTTAGAGCACCAAGGTGGAGATTGTAGGACCTTGTGTGGTACTCCAAAGCCTCGATTGGGTAAGGGAAAGTCCAAGGTTTATGATCCATAAGGTGTTCATGGGGTTCTAGGGTTGATGTGAGCCCTAGGGTGAAGGATTTCAGCCTTCACGATTTTTAGGTCCATAGGATTAGGACCTAATGTTCTTGAGTCCAAGTAATTGGGTCTTGAGGGGGCTAACCTATCATTGGGCTAGAGTTGGGCTCAAGGTGAGTGAGTCTAATCACATATGGGTTAGTCTAAGGGAGTTTTTTGTTAGAGTTTGGTTTCTATTTGACCATGTATAAATACTTTATGTATGGGCATCTTGTATGAGGCTGAATGAATGAAAAACCCTTTTCTCCCTAAATTCTTTCTTCTCCTCTCTCTCTCTCACGTGGTTGCCTAGGGTTTCCTAAGGTTTGCAGCCGCTCCTTGCCAAGAAAAGAAAGAAATCAAGGCATCCAAAGAGGAGAAGAAACTCTAGTGGCCTTCTCTTGAAGAATCCTTATGGGACTAGAATTGCTGCAGCCTATTCCCACTTGGAGTCATTCTTTTTTAGATTTCTGAAATAAATCTAAACTTTCCATGCCCAAAAGGAGAGGATTCATGTTCTCCTATTGCTGCTGGTGAAGAGAAAAAAAGGAAATCTAGTGCCTACATCGACGGGGATGATTACCAAGAGCGAGATCTGAATCCTGCTGCTGCAGAAAATTTCTGCAGCAAGTTCATCTTGTTTCCGCTTCTCTACATGCCTTGGCGCTGGTCCGTTGTGTGCCACGCTCCAAGGGAAGATCGAGGACGTGACCCCCAACATTATCTTCGAACCATTAAGTGGATCATAGCATACTAGACTAGGGGCTTCTAAATTGAAAGGAGACGATGATGATTTGAATTCCAAATTCCCATCTAAATCTAGTAGTCTTCATGTTGAACCCATGATCTTTAAAGACCTTATTTCCTTCCTAGCATTAGAGTCCCCTGCCCTATTGAAAAAGCCTCTTTGCTCTCCCTTGTTTAATCATAAGATCTCTTCACCTTATCTTAACGAAGGACAAAATGGATCTTCTTACCAATTTTATTCATCAGCTAAGATCTTACCCTACCACTAACCCTAGCCCTTAGCAAAGGATTTTCTCTCTTTTATTACCTTTGCATACGTTTCTGAAAAGTTACACACTTTCTTCAGCAACCTACTTGATTTCTCTTATTTTTTAATTGTTTCTATCAGTTGGAATATGCTTTATAGTCCTCTTTTATTGATCGTAATACTCTTACTGATGACTTCTTCATTAGAGAAATCAACTAGACTACCTTTTCTTTAAGCAGTTCGCAGGCTCCTAGACTAGAAGACTTCTTTCTTTTTTTTTTTCAAAAGTATCAGAATCTCATCAAAGATAACTTATTAGTTCTTCTTGAAGAACTTCATAAAGGTGATTTTGACTTATCAAGGTTCATTTTTACTTTATTCCTAAAAGGATAGATTACTCATTGCTCGATATCTTAGACTCGTCAGCTTGTTGAATAGTCATTATAAAATCATTTTTAAGATTTTCATTATTTGCTAGCCTAGTTATCTCTCATAGCTTGTGGATGAGGCTTAGTCTATTTTTATGAAGGACCTATCCATACTTAAGAGTCTATTTTTATAAAGGATCAAGTTATTTATGCTTGAAAACATTCTTTGTGCTTATAAGATGTTTGCCTTCTATAATAGAATGGGAACAAAAGAAGTTCTTTATAAGCTGAATTTTGAAAAAAACTTTTGACTAGGTTAACAAGAACTTTCTTGTAACCTAAATCTTGAAAAAACTTTTGATTAAGTTAATTAGAACTTTCATATCACATTGTGTAGCCAGAGGCTTTCTTGATTAATGGATCTACTAAATACATTTCCTTCTTTATATTGCATTATTCTATCTCATCAACAAAGGGACCTAGGTAAATGTATCAACTATAAGCAAGATCTTAGGCAGAGAGATCAATCATCATGGGTTCTTTTTATTTTTGTTATCTATATGCTTGCTAAACTATTGATACAAGTTAGCCTAATAGGGCTAATTGAAGGTATCAATAAGAATCCTTACTGATGATACTCTTATATTTTTATATAGTGCTAGAAAAAGAGAAAACATCATTATAATGAAAGCAGCTCCTCTTACTTTTAAGAGTGTAGCAATTGGTTTTAAGACTTTGACATGACCACTATAATGAATTGCAATAAATATAACTATAGTTTTCTTTATCCTGGTCTACCACCACTAAGTGATAAGAAATTGTTTATGTAGTATTAGTTGCCTTTTCTTAAAAAAATTGATTTCAAGCTCCTTTCTTAGCTCTAGGCTAGCTTTTTGCCTCAGTAATATTAGTTGCCTAAATAGTATTATGTTCAAATTACTTGTTAGGATGCCATTTATGCAGATGACCATGACTTTGGATACTAGACCAAGAGTTGCAAATTGACATCATAAAGTGAACCTCACTCAAATCATAGATTGTAATTAATATTTCTAGTTATAATAATTGTAATACCTCTACTCCTTGTAAGAGCATTCAATTGCTTCAATCGATAAAAAACTATGGTTTTTTATGTCAACCTCTAAATAAAAGGATTTATTTTATTTGCATTTTGGAAGTTCTTTGCCACATAATAAAATAGCGTATTGTAAATACATTGACCCACCTTAGCATCTTTTAGTATACTACAGAATGCTCCTTTTGATGATTGGATCGTCTATTGTGATTGCCAGCAATGACAAGCCAATTCATTTTTCAAAAATTACACCACAAAGCCAAGCATAGTAATTAACCTTAAACTTGAGATCTTTTCAAGTAGACAACTTAATGGATGTATTGAAAATTACTTTTTTTATTTTTTTTAGTGGTTTTTAGAACAACTATCTTAATGGTTGTCAAGTTTTATTAAAATCAATTTATATAATCTAAAATAAATGAGTTTCATAAATACACTTAATTCCTAAAGAAAATGAAAATGCGTAATTGGTTGCTTTTCATAAAATTTGCTTTCTAAAATCTAGTAGGTCATTAGTTTTTTGAAGAACAAACATTTTTATATATAATTGATTATTTTCTGTAAAATTTACTTTCTAAAATCTAGCAGGTCATAAAATTTGAAAAATTAGCTTTATGAAGAACAAATCTTTTAATACTTTTCAGTGCTTACTATTCTTCTATCTTATTTCATATCTATTTTCAAGGTTCTTATATAGGTCTTTAACAAAATTAATCAAATGAGGAGAGTCTTTTATAGCAAGGAAATGAAATGGTTAATAGATTTGATTTCCTACTTAATTGGAATTGTGTTAAAAAAGAAGAAGATTTAGTTGAATAAGCTTAGAAACTGATCAAAGGTCTGAATGCCTTTTGGTTAAGATAGATCAATAACACCCATACCATTGTAGGAAGAAATTTGAGAGGTAAGTTAGAAGATCCTTGACCAAAGTCTCTTCTGTCGGGAAGGATATCTATAAAGACTTGGAGTTCTTGGATTTGCACTTCATTTAAATTGGAAAGAGGGGAAACATTAGATTTTGAAAAGATGCTTGGTCTTGCCTTATCTCTTTTTCTTTCTTTTTTGAATGAGTCAAACCATAAAATGTAAAGGTTAATACCTTAGTTGCTACTCATGGAGTTGGAGAAATTTGAGCTAGAGAATCTAAATGCCGGGCCCTCTTTCTTTGCAAGAATGGAAATAGTTTGAGACTTACAAAACTTACTGTCTTACATTAAATCTAGTAGAATTGTTGATGTGCCCTACTTGGAAGTTGACCTCTTCTATAGCTTTACCGTTGAATATTACTAAAAGTTCATTAATAATGGAGGCACACTTTGGCCCTATTACAAAGCTATTTGGAAGGCTGTAATAATGAAAAAAGCAAAAGTATTTCAACAGCTAGCCTTAAGAAACAAACTATATGCAAGAGAAGTGTTAGCAAAGAAAGGTTGGGAAGTGAATTTGAGGTGTCCTATGTGTGATGATAAAGAGGAGGCTACGACCCGCTTATATATCAAATGCTTTTTTGCTAGAAGTATCTATCATCTTGAAAGTACTTCATTTGAAAGGATGGCTTGCTTGTCTCTAAGATATATGGTCCTTTTAGAAAAGTAAACAAATTTAACCATTATGTAAAAAAGCTTAGGATTACTGGTCATCATTTTGTGTCATCATATCTGGTTTAAAAGAGACTCATGTATTTTCTAATTATAGGATAATCTATATGATAACAAGGCAAGAGATAGTTGTTCCATCCTTCTTAGTGCTCTACCTTCCCTCTTGACACTTCTTCCATAAAATAACCTTTTCCCCCTTCTTTCATTTTGTTAATTCACCATTATAACCCACTATTGCAACTCCCCTTTCTACTAATAAATTTGGGGCAAGTGCTTTACTTCCTCCATTTCGCATCAAAAAAAAAAAAAAAGTAATCTTAAGTTGTAGAGATTCTTTATTTTCCTTAAGAATTATTTCATTAGGAGGATTTTACATCCAAACCCTACCTAATCGATAGATAAGGGAGTTTATATTCAAATTCTTTTTGAAAAAAAAAATATATCTATGAAATACACTTTTTAGATTTGAAATCAAGGTTAATATATGTTCTTGAATTAATAGCATGTGTAATAAATGCTAGGATAAATTTATGGCAAGACCTTCAAGCTCACCAACTTAACTCACAATAACTTGAAGAAAGTAAACATAGATGACCAAGCATTACAAATGCTTACTTTTCAATGTTGAAGGTCATAAGCATATGATGAAAAGTTAACGACGTCAAGTCTACATACCTATGTAAGCACGCATAAACTCTAAGCACTTGCAAAAATAAGTAGAATAGATGGGTCGATAACAACAACAACGTTCTGTGAGGCATATGTTTCTGGCTTCTACGTGGGCCACTCCAACTCAAGTAGTTAAATATTTTCTAAAACCTTTACAGATTCAGCATCCATGGAGAAGTTTGCTTGCTACAAAGTTCACTATATGCTAAAACAAAAAGAAGACAAATAAAATAAAATGAGTTATTTTCAATATTGATCAAGATTTTTTAGTTCTCTCACAAGGCTTAAATTTCATTGGACTTGTCATCTTCTTTTTCTGTTGTTATGATAGCCTACATTACTTAGCCCTGCTATAGATACGTGTGCTAAAATTTGAATGCAAAATGTCTTGCAACGCAATGGGAATGGTACCAAGCACCGTCCAAATGATTGAGCTTTCATGCTTAGCCACCAATGAAGCAACCCAATTTGTAGCACTATTTGCTTCCCCATAGACATAGATAGCTTCAAAATCCACAAGCAAGGAAACAATTCTCCAAATACCTTGGAGCAACGGATGGGTCTCCTCTGAAGACAAGTTGATCTTTGGCACCTAACGAACGGTTGTCTTGGAATCCTCTTCCAATACAATTCTTGTCGCCTGAAGAATGGATCGAAGTCGCAAACACAAAGCCTTCTCATGCACCTCTCAGCTCAACTAAAGGTGCCATAATTTCATGTAAGTGAGACCCACCTACAACAACTAGCTAAGAGCTAGGACTCCTGATGGCAAAGCTAGAAGGAGGGGGCTCCCAAGAGAAATGGATTACAATTTTCCTTAGCTATCAAAGTGTGCTTCACGACCCTGGCATGGATAAAATTAGCTTCCTAGATTGAGGGATGCCCTCATCAAGGTCACTTTGGGCCTTCAGGTTGCACCATCAAAAATAAACCTCTTCCCAGATAACTAAATATGATATATGATATGGTAGATAAGAATCATATTATAAGGTAGACTATCTCATTGTATAAGAATGTGCACTAGCAGTAGGTGCCAATCTCTACACTTGGTTAGCTCTTGCCCGCAGTTTTCTCCACTTACAGGCACCAAACACAATATGGGGAGGTCTGAACGCCTCCTCCTCAGGACAACATTTTTCGACAAGGATAGATGCCTAGTTTCCAAACCTAAACCACCTCCCCTAATAGAAAATGGAGCAGTTCTAAATAGGTTAAAGAGATCTCAAGCTTTGACTTTGTGGGAAACTGATCCTTGCCAACAAACTTTGTCTTGCAAATGCATCATTGGTACAACTAAGACTAAAATTATGGATGCAAGTCCATCCCAAAAGTCTGAGGGATAAATGGCACATTCCATTTCTTTTCACCCACCATAAATAAGTCCCTCACTATCATGTTTTCCAAAGCATCACTCTTAATAAGAGCAGGAGTGCAAGTTAACCGTATAAGATAAATCCAAGGATCGTTCAGGACATTTACCAAGTGCCATCACCTAAAGCCCATCCCATGCTGAGCATTACTAAGGGGGTGCCCTTGCACAGAGCCTTCCATATAAATGAGCTATTTTGGGGCAGCATTGGTGTTGAGCATCCTATAGGAATTTAGTATCAAATTTTAGGAATGCTAAAGAATAAGTAACATTTATTGTCATAGTTTGTGCCATATTTGATTTATGCAAAAGTTATAGAAATTCTCATAGCCTCGAGAGCATGATCATGTCCTTCCGTATAATACCAATTCTCCCTTTTCCTTATGCCACCTTATATGGTCATTCAATGGAGCTAACACTATCTCTCTTTATATAACGGACTAATTAGAGTCACAGTTGAATTAGGATGGGAGCGGGTCCAAATGATCATCCTACACCTCCACACTATATACTCATATATGCATAATCAAACTGAGATAAACCAACCCAATACTTTATGGATCACATACTTTATTTGTACTTATACCAATTATTTAACCTGAATTATATTCCATCCATTTTTAAAACATAAAAGCATGCAATCAATGATAATCCATATTGAGTTTAAAATCTTATACATGTCTCCCAATTTCTGCAATTGGTTCTCATCAGCGTACTCCATACATTGCCTTGTATTGTCAAAAACTTAACGCTACATACTTGGCCTTGAGAGCTTCGTGTCTAACCACCAAAGATGACATCCCAAGACCTCCCTTCTGCATTGGTTGGCACACTAAATCCTGAGTAATGAGACGCACTCTCCTCTAAGGAACCCTCAAGAGAGTTCCTCATCATTTATTCCAGCTTTAGCACAAGTTCTTCAAGCATCACAATATTGGTCATTAAGTAGATAGGAACGGCATATAACACTGATTTGAAAGGAATCACTCTGCCCATTATATTGGGCCTCCAGTCTTTCCCTAACACTTTGAAAACAAGGACATCCAATCTTCCTATTGGGCCTCCTTCCTGAGATTGGCACTCTTTTAAGTATTTTCAGGTACCACTACTTTATTCTCTATTTCTTGATTGGATTTGTTTTTGGACTGAATTTGATGGTACACTCTTGAAGAATTGCGCTCTGAGCAGACCTTAGTGCTTTGTTTGGTTAGCAGGAAGCAAGTGCGGAGAAAGTGAATTTGAGGTACTTGCTTGGTTGGAATTTTTAAGAGGGGATGGGAAATTGGACTTCTCATGAGAGTGATTGCCAACCGTCACCTTCATCATTCGGGAGAGTGCATCTACACAGATAATGAATAAGAATGGGAATAAAAATGCAGACCCATAGTGGATTCAAAAAACACGGTTGGTGAGCATTGACTAGAAGGAGGCCTCACAATACACCCCTGGACCCAGATGATCCCTTCATCTTTAAATCCCATCTGCCACAATGAATGCAGCAGAAACTTCCATCTTCCTCGATCATAAACATGTTCCATGTCCATTTTAACTGCGATGGGGTGGTGATAAGCAGGGGGAGTTCATGAAGAATCCCTTGGACAATGTTATCTAAAATACTCCTGCTTCTAACAAAAGCTCCCTGCTCCAGACTAAGGCTTCAGAAGGAGGGGGAACAGAAGGCATTATTTCCTTGTCCACCCCATTCGACCACCTCCTCAATTTTCAGAAATGCAGTGCCTTGACAACATCCAGGTCTTTTGTCACCACGCCAATCGTCAACTTTGTATTATGTGCAACCACGCCAACCACGCTCAGAGCAAAGCTGGGTTGGAGGTGGACTCCACCGCTATGGACTAAATCTAAGACACAGAAACAGTGGGACCATAAATAGCTGAAATTGCTGTTGAGCTACAATATAAATCTGTTGAGATGTTTGCAGTAATCACAAACAAAGTTGTTGTCCAGTGGAGAAGACCAAGCTATGGAATCTCATACCAAAACAAAATTTCTACGAGGTAAGAAGTAAAAAGAAGATGATGTGGGCGATACAATGGGGCCAAGAATTCGCTGCTAACCTCACTTACTGATCTGTCTCCATGCCCTGCCCCAATGCCCCTCAATGATTGAAAGGCCTATCGGAAGGCCTACAAATCTAAACGAAAAACACGGGACATGCCTCCCCATGCTACGATTATAAGAGAGACCGTGCAGGGACCCACCTTTTGCCCATTAGAGTTCCCACAGACCATTCAACCAGCACCGTTCGCCCATCCGACTTGCAGGTGAGATGTCGCGTCCTCATGGATTAGAGCATCATCATAAACCTGTGAAACACCAAACTGTTTTATGTGACATATAATAAATAATATATTAGTAGAGATACCAAGTGGCAGGAGAAATAGGTGAATGGTGGTTGACAGCAGCTTGTAAGTACAAGGCTCGCCAATTACAAAGAGTTACGATCTTTATTCAATTCCCACTTGCTTACCCTGTCATTCTTCGAAAGGGAAAGGGCATTAATAATGAAATTAGTTACACAAAAAGAAGTATTAACGGGTAAAATAGGAAGCACAAGGACAGATATTAGGTTGGAGAGGGCGATGGGTTGTATTTGCGTGCTGACGGATGGGGGAGATTCCTTGGAACTTCTTCGGACCAAGGTTGCTCGTAGAGAGTGAGAACAAAGAGAAAATGTTAGTCACAAGACTGCAAGAAGTCCATGGATGCTCTGATTGGCTTGGCAATTGGCTTTGAATCTTAAGCAGGTGCATAACAGCACATGTACAGAGCATGGGCAGGTCGTAAACAGGAGGTTGTCGACAGCATCCATATATGAGCGATGTCACCAAAGGGCTTTTCGTGCAACTTTGAGATTATCCTCTATGGCATGGCAAAATAAATATATAAATAATAAAAAAGAAAAACAGAGCTTGTTACTGCATATAAACTAGAACTCTAGCAGGACAGGAAGGAGCTCGGGTCAAAGGAAAATAAAGAATGCAATTTAAGATATTCAAGCATCGCTTCAACCTTGTCTCTTATCAGGAATTCCTATGGAATGGCAATTGGCAGATGCTGAACTTAACAGGAAAGACATGGCACAATCCTCATCAATCAGGATGTAACAAAGCTGTTTAGAAGGTGAGCTTTGACCTGTTAGCACAGCCCACGGTAGCGGAGACTTATATGCTTCCAATTAAAGTACAGATTTCCATCATTGATGCCTATATTGGAAACTTGACTGAAAACAGCCCCCATACTGGCATCGGCCCAAAAAAACAAAAGATAACAAGATTCAAGGACTGATGACAGAGTTAGAACAAAAGGCACTCAGCCAAAGCATCTCATTCTGTCACGCAAAGAATAGTAAGTATTTTCAGAAAGACCCAGAGCATAGATAGCGGTAGAAGAAAATAGTTATTCAGAATCTAAAGCTACTGGTTTAACATCTAATAATCATCAAGTACAAGGAATTTCCTAGTACTTTTTCAGAACTTATATATGTATATGCCAAAATAATTTAATTGAACAATAATTCACTCAAATCATTTTGAAGAGAATAAATCAACAAGAAATGAATAAAAGAAGAGAAACATCTTGCATGGATCTTTCTTTTTTTCATGGTCTGCATCATAGATTTTTGACTGCTTTCCAGACAAGGGATACTGTTTTCCTGGTGGTTCCACCACTAGACCACAGTGATTGTATCAGCAGTGGTCTATCAAGTACTTAAAATAATTGCAGAATAGTTAACAAAACAGCAATGCAATATTGAGAGATAACAGGTCTAGTGTGTCCACCGATATTGAATGCCGACTAATTCAATTCAAGAATTTTCAGTGCATGAGTCACACACAAAAGCTGCAATTCCTTGGTACTTGTTCACATTTGATGAAATGAGCGCTAAACCGATAGTACGCCAAGAATCAATACCAGACAGTAGTAGCTATAGTTTCATGAACAATGAACGGAGCAGACCAGACATTTCAATCTTCAAACTTGAAGGATATTAAACTTTTAAGATCTCTTATGTTTACATATAGAGTTTCCAAGGAAAATATTATATACACAAGCTATTGTTGCAACACCCTATTAGTAGGACCAACAGCCTTCTCAAGTCATAGCATAGCTAACAGTAGCAGCCTAACAAATCATGTAGATCCCTACTTGGTCAGGTAGTATATAAGCAAGAAGAGTGCCAAAAAAGTTGCAACAAATGTGGCCATTCTGCGACTTGATTTTTTCTCGAACACCTGATTCAGAAAACTGATGTCATCAACAGTCTGATGAAAGAAAAGCGAAAGGAAAGGTTAAGATCAAACTAATTTACCATCTTGAAACGATCAACAGTTCCAGAAAGAACACCTCTTGAAGCATCCATATCATGGCCCTATAGTTGACTAGATAATATTAGTTCGATATCCTCGCACAAAAGAGCATAGATGGACATTATGTATACACATGTATGCACGCACCCGCATGTTCGTGCACACCTCTCTCTCTTTCTATATATATATATATTTCTCCACCACACCAGATAGTATTGTCTACCATACTTTTATCATATAAATTTATTATCATATAAATAGTATAATCATATAAAGTTGCATACAGATATGGTTTTATATAAAGATAGATCAATGTACAATATGTACAGATAGATAGATATGAGAGAGAGAGAGAGAGAGAGAGAGAGGATGCTGGTGGAAGGTGCACCACAATACCATTCTGTCCAGTACACGGTTATGCATCTCAACCTCTTCATGTATATCACCCGTCAACTGTTATACACCAAACATTTCAATAACAATTTAGGAGATTATTCAGATAATTGCACTTTCTGATAAATTAGCTGTGCATGAAATGAGGAGCAGAAAGAACAAAAAAGAGACAGAATGCCAATTCCAAATATCAATGTGAATCAGTCTTTTCAAATTTGTCATGTTACAAGGTCATTCAATATACAATCTCATAATGAGTGAAAATAGGAGATGAACTTGCTGTATTTTAAATGAAAAGAGAGGTAAATGATGAAGGTGGTAATAGGCTAAAACATGGAGAGCCTCAACACCAGGATAAGATGGCTTCAAGATTTATTAAAACCAGCAACTCTGGTTTAAAGAGAGAAATCAGATTGCTAGGAACTAATCATCAAACTCATAACTCAGATAATCTTTGACCAGTACTATTAAGATTATTAATGTCGCTTTGCTTTATGAAAATGCTGACTCATGATATTTCTAAAGCATTAAACTAAAGTACAGAACCAAAAAAAAAAAAAAGGTTTCACATGTTAGATGAAACTTGTGAGTTCCGCATGATGGTACACCTAGACAATAGCACAAGTCACATGATCTATTATTTGAAACTACATATATTGCATGGCTGATCAGCTAGTCGTTCAACAGAATTTTTCACATTTGTTTGGATGAAATTGACCACAAGTGAAACTCCTCACTTTGTTTAACAAGCGAAAATCTTGAAAAGTAGGACATGAAATGGCTAGGCTATGACAATGAATACATTTATATTTTTTACATATATGTATCAGAAGAAAAAGAAAGCAAATTGGGTTATCAAAATAATGTAGTTCATATTTTATCAAATAGCTTTAACATCTATAAACTCCAATAACTTATTCATCATCCAGATGCATAGACCAAAGTCATGCTTTATATGATAATATCAACATCACAAACTCCAAAGCTAAACATTCATCATAAAAAATCAATATTCATTGAGAGAGGGCAGGGAAGGATGGGGGGGGGGGGGAGAGAGAGAGAGAGAGAGAGAGAGAGAGAGAGAGGGGGAAGGAGAGACAGAGAATAATATCCTCATTTATTATGGTATCAAGGAAGTATCTCAAGCATATATTAGAAATATCCAATAAACTTGTTTAAATTAAAAAAAAAAGGGCGTGTACTATAAGGATCCAACAAGAATTGTTATCCATCCAATAAACATCCATTACAGACATAGCATGATATTCTAGGGGTCAATTCTTGGAAGGTTTCCATAACCATCCTCTTGAAAGACCCCAAGCAATGTTGGCAGAGTCCATCTTACCTTTAAAGCAACCATCAGATTTAACATACAATATCTCTTTTTGAGATGCATTCACCTAGGTTGAGGGGCATTCACTCAAAGCTCAGGAACCATATATCCTATTTATGAAAATTGATAACCGAATAGATAAATCCATGTTTCTTCAGAACAATGTATTTAATTGTCTTCTTGATCCCCCACCCACCTCCCAATGGAATGTCATCTCTAAAGGTAACAATGTATCTTCATATGTTTTTACATTCTAGTAATTTGAAGTTGTCATAAATGATAATTTATTTTTTTATTTAGTTTAAAGTTTTTTTATCTACTTTTACGTGAAAATTCTATTAAATATTATAGTACTTTTAGTTCCTTCCTTGTATGCTTAATTTTATTTTAAATTACAAGATTTACTAATAACTCTTAATTTTTAAGTCTTGTATCTTTGTTTATATGAATGGCCAGAATCACTATGACCAATGCATTTTTTTTTTCTTTTAAATATTTTTTTATACTTCTACCCTGTGGACAGAAATTCTGGCTTCACCCCTTGGAGATGGGAAGCAACATCTCATCAATGACAATTCATTAAATATATTGAAGAGGTAGAAAAGGCCTATGCCATTCTTTAGTCATTACAGAGACGAACAAGGAAATGGATTCCCTACAATAAAGTCCAACCTGCATTACAACCCATGCAAGAATAAGATAATACCGGACCTCTGATTGGGGGCTACATTACCAACAAACTGGCTTGTGGAGTAAGCCCAAAGGAGCATGAAGAATTTCAATGGCAAATGAATGACTACATTGCCAAAGGCATAGTTCAACAAGGATAAGTCCATGCATAGAGTAAACCCTTTTGTCATCCAATTCATCACTTTCTGTGCTATTAAGTTGGATCAACTACTAGATTTCAGAAGTGGATATCACCAAATCCACATGTAATCAAGCAATGAGTGGAAATGGCCTTCAGGTTACCCAATGCCTCTGAATGTACATAAGGCTCATGAAAAAAATCCTCGAGCTCTCCATTAGGAGTTGTCTTGGTATATTTCAATGATACTACAGTTTAGAGCTAGCATCATAAACAATATGTTATCATCTTCATCAGATCTACATCACCATTGGATTGAAATGTAAATGTGAACTAAAAAAGCATGCCCATGATGAATAGACCCATACCTTTATGCTTTGTCATCTCTTTTCAAAGCATCAAGTTGGATCTCAAGAAAGTGGAAGCCATCACTTAGGGCAAACGCACAAAAGCTAAATGACCTTAGGATTCCCCTCAAGTTTGCTACCTTCTATTGGTGAATTGTTTGTGGTTTCAAAACCTTCACTGATCCACTTGCAAATTTCCTTAACAGAGTATTCCGTTAAACCAATGAAATAAATATAGGTATAAACTCAACAAGAGATGATCGAAGAACCTATTCTCACCTTGCCTCATTTGGAGGTGCCTGATGTTGACTGTTATGGCTCCAATGTTGGGCTTGGTTGTATGCTTAGATGAAAAAGAAAAACCATAGCTTTCAATAGCGAAAAGTTCAATGACACTATTGGCACACCTCCCCACATATCACATAATTCCATGTCATCACCCAAGCATTGAGATAGTGGCAAAATTATCTTAGATATAATTTGTGCTCTATTCTAACCATGATGCATTATTGATAATAAAAACAAGAACAATAATTGCCCACATGCAAATGGATTGGACTCCAACCATTCATTCATATCGTACATCATAAAGCCAAGAGCCTTAATCAAATAGCCAGAGTTTCAACTTTAGAACATACAATGCTAAAATCTTGCATAAAATGGGCACCATATTTGAGTTGCAATATAGACTATCAAGGTTCCTCCGAAAGAGATTTTCTACCAACACTATACAAATTTGTTAAAAGTTCAAGGAGGCATCCTTCAATGGCTAAACAATCCATAAAGAGTCTCTTTATGCAATCTAGAATTTACATCAAGGTTTGCAATCTTAGCACTGGATCCTCATACAAGTACCATCTTGGTACTGTATCGGGATGCCCAGCATAGGGGTCGGTTCAGCATACCATTACTTGATACATGGCATCAGTTTATGGTAGGCCAAGTATACACTGGTATGTACTAGTATGACATACCACATTCTAGACTGCTCTATATGGAAGCTATCATCAAAAGAAACCCATGATGGAGATCTTGGCAAACATTTATGGAGGAATGAACTAGATACAAAATGAGTGAAAAATATCCCCTAGGTATTGGAAATTGCTCATGCATGCTGTAATCATATCGTAACAACTTTAGTCTTATTCCCGATATAACTTACTCTCTTAAGAATGTTCACTCTATCTTGCAGCCCATCAATAGCTCTATTGTTAACATGTTCATCAATTTCATGAGAGGAATTGGCTCGGATGCCACCTTCCTCAATGCCATCAAAAAGAGCAGCTCTGTTGCTTCGATAATCTCTGCAAACAATCAAAGTACCAGTAAAAAACAGATACTGATCATGCGAAAGTAGAGCAGATGAAATATACAATTGCATCTCAGAAAATAAGATTTTTAGCAGAGTAGAATTGCATTAGATCATGTCTGGAAAGAGTTTGGACACATGTATATAACCGATACTTGGGTAGAAAATTTGAGTACATCTAAATACAGATAAAAATCCATTTCTGATTTTCAAGGAGTAAAGATGAACTATATTGATCATATATTGTGCATCCAAATCTTATTGATTGCAATGCATTTTAGTTAGGATAAATCAAATTTAAAGGAATTAAACCAATTTTATAACCTCTACATTATATATATATATATATATATATATATATATATAACCTTTGTGACATCCCTTTTCCTTTGATTTCCTACTTCTGCCATAAGAATACACAAATGAGCACTGAAATGGTATTGAAATTAATTAGGAAAAAAAAAAACTACAACAGGGATCTCAAGGTTCCAAAATACAGTTATGGCTTCTACAGTTTGGCAATTTCAGTGGTTTTGCCTCCATCTTTAGCCATTTTTGTCAATATTTTTTTAAATATCAATTAAATCAGGAAAAACAATTAAGTTAAAAAATAAATTATAGCTCATGATAAAGAATTTTTTCAGACTTTTGTATGTCTCATTTTGGTGTTTTGCAATGAGACAGTGAAAACATACATTTTTTAAAAAAAAATAAAGAAGTGTATTAGTATTACAATATATCCCACTTTGGGGCAAAGCAATGTAAATACTTCACCTCCTAACTTTGACTAAAATTTAAGGTAGCAGCATTTCTAAATTTTCTCAAAACCCACAACATATCAGTTTACTTCACAGAAAAAATGATTCTGAAATTAAAATAAATAAAGAAATGACAAAAAATGGCAAGGATCTATATATATATATATATATATATATATATATATATATATATATATAGAGAGAGAGAGAGAGAGAGAGAGAGAGAGAGAGAGAGAGATAGATTTGGTTACATTTGAATGTTATTAAGCCTAAATTCGATTACCTCTCCCACCATTGGATCCACACAGTTTACGAATCCCAAAAATGAAAAAAAGTCAAAAAAGGTGAGATGGGTTTCGAAATCCGCATGGATTCAAGGATGGAGAAAGTGATCAGATCCTGAACTTGACTACATTCGAATGTGGACAAGTCTATCTCTATATATATGTATGT
Organism: Metroxylon sagu; assembly: GCA_017589505.3. Classification (NCBI taxonomy): domain Eukaryota; kingdom Viridiplantae; phylum Streptophyta; class Magnoliopsida; order Arecales; family Arecaceae; genus Metroxylon; species Metroxylon sagu. Next base: position 363,823 of record JACVBY030000418.1, read on the forward strand.
ATATATGTATATAAATGTATGTGTGTAGTTTGATTTGGCTGTACTCAAGTGAATCATCTACTTAAATCCGATTATATCTAAATTAGATCTTAGAGGTCGCACATCGATGTTCCAAGCTATTGCATGTGATATACTACCTCTAAAATATTTACATATAAAAATTAATATGATTTAGAGACTCATAACCCATGCATTAAGTGATCAAAAGATTGGATAATTTAAATAACACAAAATATTACATGTTTCTTTTAACCTCTTGATGCATGAGTTAGGGGTTTACAGATCATACAATTTTTGATATGTAAATATTTTAAAGTCAGTAGATCACATCAAACAGCTCGGATCATTGACGTAAGACACCATCATCCCCATATATATATATATATATATATTGAATCTGCCCCTATAAGTTAGTTTTGGTTTCAAAACTCCAATAACAGCCATGATTTGGATTTATTTAGGAATTAAGACAAAACCAAAATGTTTTCATTTCATTGTGGAGTTCCAAGCAAATCTTCGGACCATAATGTAAGTGCATGCGATATACTAATATTCCAATATAGAAAAAGGCACAATACCAATGCTTTAGCCTTGCCTATACCCTAATTAAAGTTTTGGACATTATTTTTTTTCTTTTTTCTAACTCACCGCACAGAACATCCAACTTTGCTGCCCAAATCAGGTAAGACATAATGTCTTAAAGACTTTAAGAATCAATTTGTATATTCAGAATGACAAAATTTGGTGAAATAAGAACCCTGCAGCTTAAAATAAAGTTCTTGTTATACGTCAATAAGATGGGGGGAAATGGGAGAAATGTTTAAAAGACATTCACTGAGCAGAGAACTTTGGAATTTAGCACTACTGTAATTCAGATTAGATGTTTAAAATATTCCAAGCCATAAATTAAATCGTTTATAAATTAGATATTAGCAACTAGAAAAGATAGTATTCTTGATATGTGAATCAGAAATCTCAACAAGGTCACTGACAACCAAACAGGGAGGTGGGGGAGAGAAGATGAACCTTCTCGAATTCATGACCATGAGATTCAGACCACAGGAAATTTTGTTCCCTTTATTCTCTCCTTTTCTACTTTAAAATTTCCTTATGCTTCTGCCATCCCTAACCACAGATGCCTTGTTCCTCCTTTGGCCAGTCCAAAAGCTGGAAGGATATACATTGTTCGTTATTAAATGCTCAGAAGCGTAAAACTGCATGTTAATGATGTAACTCTAGCTCCTCCTTTCATTAATCCACAGCATTAAAAAAAAAAAAAATCTCGTTAAGTTCAGAGAAATTCAAGCTTCCATGTTATAGCACAACTAAAGAAAGGAAATGCACATAAAGGTTCCGTTGCTACAAGATTTCAAACCAAAAAAAAAAACCCAAAAAATAACACTTAACTTTCATGGGCCAAAAACCCATATAAGCCTTCTTGAATTCATATATCCAAGAAGAAATATCATACTATTATAGAACAAGATGAAGCAAAATACGCATCAAATATTCAAATCCCTCCATCCCAAGTCTAATTCAATGAAAAAGCATGCAAAAGACGACCTACTTCAATCCTAGGTTTTACAAAACTTCCCTTTAGAAATCGATATCAACTTCGCGATTTACAGAGCAAATCTTTTTCACGTACCATCAAGAAATCAAAACAAAACCAACTCCACAACTCCAAAGCATATGTTTCCATTAATCAATAATGGAAAGAAATGAAACGAAAAACAAGCCAAATTCCGATCAAAAAAGACATTAAAAGAAGCGACAGTGCATATCCCGCGCATGAAACGAGACAACACTGGCCGCGATTCCGAAGCGAAAACCCTTCAATCTGCCACGTATCGCGATGGAAGGCACGAACCGACCTGCGGATTGGAGTGCTTCGATCTCCACCAAGGAGAGGGAGGACGGAGAGCGAGATCCAGGTTTAGGGTTCGGTCCGGGAGGAGGACAGAATCGCGCGTCGGTGACGAAGGCCGCAGAGCGGAGGAGTTCCCACCTGTTTCTTTATGCGGGTAGGCTTCAATTCAAATAGCGGATTCCCCCTCTGCTCGAACCCTACGGCATACCTCCCACGTGGCATCACGGGATTGGTCGACCAGGTAAATGGGAACGACTGGGCCACTCAAGGGGCGCCACGTAAGAGGACAACTGTCTTTTGTGCGTCCGTCTATACGCGGAGAAGACAGCTGGACAATCTGATGCTGCCTGCTGTCACACACCTCTCCACCCAACAGCATTCCTGACAAGTCTTTTTCTTCTTTCTCTTTAAGAAAATAATAATAATAATAATAATAAAATTATATATATATATATTTATACATATAATGTATTAAATATAATTATTTTCAGCACATCTCCTGCCACCTAGCAAGCTCTGTCTTCTATTTGAAAAGAAACAGAAATAAAAATTATTTCTATTTTATAAAAATTATTTGTTATAAATCGGTTTCAAAAAAAATACTAGACTCCGAATACATCTTCCAACGGAGCAGAGGTTGAAGCTACTACAAAAATTTACTATAAATTCAAACTCCCAACTTCTCACCTAAAAGGCGGAAAGTGTACCGTCGAACAACTTTTTTTTTGAACGCTTGTATCTTCTGGCTAATAAAGTTAACAAGTAATTATTTAATTATAAAATGATTCTATTATTTGTTTGTATTAGCAATTCTGGAGGATTTTATATTTAGTTCATATTTAAGGAGCTATTCATGTGCATATCATTCGATTCATCGTGTTTTTACAATGACACTACTCGTATTAGATTTTTGATGTTGGCATTAACACTCAACTTTGCATAAATGTTTCAAAAATTTTAATTATAGAGACGCCTCCCGTAAAAAGATTAAAAAAAATTAAAAATATACTTTTGATCCTCAAATTTTTCTCTTGAAACTTATTTTGATCTTCAAATTTTTAATTATTATAGTTTAATCTTATATATTTTAAAAATATTATATTTCTAACATATCTTATTCAACGATAAACTTACTTGCTCTACCTCCCCTTAAAAAAGAAAAAGGTAGAAATATATTTTTGACCCTTAACCTTTCGCTCAAATTTCATTTCGATCCTCAAACTTTCAGCTGTTATAATTTAGTTAAAAATATTATATTCTTGACATCCCATTAAATATATTTACATTAGAATAATACGTCAGATATTTTATCAATTTTAACTAATCCATGTAACGAGATGTTAAAATTGTAATATTTTTAAAATATAAAAGATTAATTTACAACAACTAAGAATTTGACGATCGAAAGTATATTTTAGCCAAAAAAAAATTATTATATTATCACTATAACAAATTTCTTTGCTAGACTAAAATCTAACAACCTTAAATTCAAAAAATATATTATTTTGATTTGATTTATCATTTTTACTGAAAACATCTGTCCGCTTTTAGAAATCATGGCTAACCCTATTTAAATAATCCTGATTAGTATGAAAAATTCAAGATCATAGCTCTTAAAAAAAGAAAGAAAAATAGTATTACTAAATTTTTTAAAAAGGTAAATTTTTAATACCCTTTTATCTCCTTGGCCCATATCAACTCGAATACCACTTTTTAAAACAACAATACAAAAAAGATAACGTAAAAATAAAATATAAAAAAATTTCACTACTGCCTCTATCTATGTATGTATGTAATATAATTTTAAGATTTCTATTAGTTTTCTAAAATATATATTGTAAATGTCTAGTGACTAGTTAATTGTGAAATATCGAAGCATTAAATGACAGCCTTTTGTTTGTATTTAAAAAAAAAAAGGAGAAATCTTGATTTTATCGACATCATGAAACTAGAATAAATAATGATCATCATTAATCTATTGACAATCATAATTCAACATTTCTATTATTCATTAGAGTGCTGAATTTTTCAGCAAAAAAAAAAAAATCCATATATAAAAGAATTTAATAAAAAAAAAACTATTCTAAAAGCATACCTTGAGCACAGGTGATTAGAGAAATTTTTTGCTATGATGCTTTTTTCCCTCTTTTTTTAAAAAAAGTATAATCAAATCAAAGTGGTATGATAGGGAATATTTTAATTACTAAACTTATGCGATAAGTTTAATTGGTCATCAGTAGGTTTATGTTATTCCTAATTTTTTTTCTCAATCAGTTCTCATCTTTCTGCAAATAGTGCTTCTTTATTAGCTGTTCTTGCATTAGAGGCAAAGTTAGAACCGTGAGCTTCGGTATGTTCTCCCACTAAAGGCATCGCGAATGAGATCCAAACCTTTGCCCTTGCTCCTTGCTACCCCAACTTTATTCATCTCAAGCACTACACCTTGACCAACTTCATCCACCTTAAGCTTCACCCCTCGCACTACCATAGTGCAAGGTATTGCCGTAGTCATCAAACACCATCCATAAAAATTTAATTCTTTTTTTATGGCATCAGTCATGTATGAGGGATAGATTTGTATCTCTCAAAATAACATTAAATGACTAATATTTTTAATATTAAAAAAAATATAAAGAAGTCGGTAGCAAACCACAGCATATATTAATTTATCTTCAAAAACCCAGTATGAAAAAAAAAAAAATAAAGAATTATTTCTGTTACGGCGTTAAATGACTTGAAGGCGTCAGCGCGGTGCTTGTGCCATGATAAACGCACGCAGGACGAGTGAGAGAGAGAGAGAGATATATATATATATATATATATTCCCACGCCATGACGCCACGAACAGCTTTTTGCGCACTCGTTACTCGAGCATGCGCTCTTGCACTCCAATGCACCAAAAGTTGACCGCCTTTCTGCGAAGGAAAGGCGCAAAGCCTCCGTCTTGATCTCAATCTTTTGCGTGCAAAGGCTCTCCGCTCGGCGGAGACTCCAGACAGACAACTTTTCTGTGGATGCCGAAAAACAAGAGTAGGGGGAATCATGCATCCTTCCAAAAGGAAAGCCCATGATCTCTAAGCATTAATCATTGCTCCAAGCTTGCCCGACACAATCGATGACGAAGGCATGTGAGAACCAAAAGAGGGGAGACAGAAAAGCTATCAGTTCTCAAACATCATGAAAAGAATGTCCATGCATGACAGCCTTCAACCAGACATGCACTAAGCTCAGAGTCATGAACTCTGTGTAAGAATATCTTTGATGTCTAACCTTGATCTATCATATAGTTTATCTGACATCTGTAAGTACGTATAAAAATTTAGCATTTACAAATTAATTCACAAAGTGGCAACAGCTTGCTATTCTTTATCTTAACAGAGCTTTTTTTTTTTTGTTTTTATAACAGCAAGGCCTGTGGCCATAATAAATAATAATAATAATAATAATAATAATAATAACACTAGAAGCATATGCACTAAACAACTAAATAAGCAGAAAGCTTGAGTCCCACCCTTACTTTTTTTTATGCCTCACTGTCTTACCAAATAATTTATCACCTAATTAGCTTTTTTATAGACATGACAATACCTGAGATATCAAGAATTTGGGTTGACTGAAGGTCCTCCAAAAAGAATTTTAAAGTGATGACAGAAAGTATTATTCTGTAACCAAAATATCACCATGGTTAAATTCTCTTTTTAAATCAGTCTCTCATTCTGAAATCTCTTTCTATATTCATGAAGATCATACCATGCTTCAGATAATTCAATTATAAGTACCAACTTTGTGTTCAGAGAAATGATCATAGCATAAAGGATCTTTTTTTCATAATCTCTAATGACCATATCCTCCCCTGCCCTCTTCTTATGGGTTGATCCATTAAAATTAATTTTCAGATAAGCTAATTAAGGAGGTACCTAAGTTACAAATTTTGAAAGGAACCACAATAACCTATAACAAAATATCCAGAGATCAGTATCAAAATTAAACAGTACCTTATTAGATTGAATCAACTCTATAGCGTGTCTCCGATCCTATCTTGATATCCATTCAAGATTTAAACTCTTTCCCTACAAATAAAATTCATTTCTTCCCCTCTAAGTCTACTATAATTTATAATAGACCAATATTTAATCTTTCTTACTCTGTGCATCAAAAGGTCTTTGAAGGAGCTCCTAAACATTTTGAAATGATCGGGATAGAAAAAAACTATGGCCTTACATAATAGTATTTTATACCAAAGAGGAGCTCTTACATGGAAGAAAGAGACGATCCAGAGTTTTCATAGCCTTTCCACATCGTCTGCATATAGATGAAATGTTAGGATCCTTGCTACCAAAAAGGATGAGGTTAAAAGCTTATTCTACCATAACTTCCACATAAAAAAACAATACTCTATGTTGACATTTTAGTTTCTAAATTTGAAGCCTTCAAACGAAGAATCAACATCCTCCACACCCTATAAGGCCTCCCAAATCTCCTACACTAAAATTTAAGATTTATAATTCCTCTTCCAAGAAAGAAGATCCTCTTGCGAAGAGACATTTATCGAAATGCTAGTAATCTCATCAATTACTTTTACAGAAAAAAAATACTCTGGAGCAGATCTAGATTCCATTCCTAGATTCCATTCCTCTAAATCGATCATTAAATCATTCACCATAGTTAGAAAAGATATAACTTTAATATCATAACGAATAAATCTTTTATTTAGAGAAATAAGGAAAAACTACGGCTGAATAAAGATGTTGATTAGCTCTCCTCTCTCTATAGAACAAAGCTAATTTCATGATAAAGATGTAGATAGTCTACACATAAATCTCGAAAGGCACTGATGAACTCCAGGATAGATTGTAGGTACTTCAATCACTCTAAAATTTATGCTTTATCTATAAAGATCTTGCATGCAGACAAATGGGTTGAAGCATAAGCCTTTCTGGCAGTACGTCGCAACATCAACTTGAAGGGCTTTATCGGCTTTATCTTAGCCAATATACCGCCAAAACATTTTGAATCCAGTCTATAAACTGCCAAAACATTTTGAATTTAGCCTAGGAATTTTACGCTCATCTACCATTGGTGCATTTTCTTGCAGCAAGAGGCCAAGAAAGCAATAATGGGGTTGGATCCGCCGAGATACCAGCTTTTTCTCGACAAATATGGAAAGCTGAAACAAATATCTGAATCCCTGCAACCTCGGCCAATACGTAATGACCGAGATGTCCTGATAAACCTCTCATTTACACATGGATTTTGATATCTATAAATTAAGGAACTCTGGGTTCCTAACAAGAGAAAAAAACTAGCTATCCTCACCCAAAAATAAATTTGAGATACATTAATTTATATCAGCCGAGATAATAGGACTTGATAATTTCACATATTCTCCAAGAGATAAAAATACCAGGGCTAGCGTTAATGGGAGGTCCATCGTTTAAGAAAACAATAAGTGATCGGAGAAACGATAAGAGTGGTTCCAACGCCAACGGTTGGTAGGCTCATCTCTGAGACCAGCGAGCTTGCCAATGCCTTAACGTGGCATACCATCAAACAGTTGGCTAAATATCGATGGAGGGGTCCCAGAATAGGCGGGGACCTCGGCCAACGGACCCAGAAGCCTCGCACGGCCGTGGACAGCAGCAACCGGACACGGTGGGGGCAGAGAAGACTTCGTCTGCGCGGCGGGCCCAGCGGAGGAACGATCGCTGTGCCATTAACTCCGGCATCAAAAGCTTTCACATGAGAAAGCCCATCTTCCCCCCCACCCACCCCTTCATAAAAACCATCTATTCGCAACATTGATTCGCTTCTTAAAGGCCTCAACCACAATTTTCAGCATCCACACACACACACACACACACACAAAGAGGAGAGAGAGGATAGAGAGTTTGGTTCCCGCCAATAAAACCTCAGTAAAATGCATGTCCAACGACCCGTGCCAAAGTTCAAAAATAATGGGAAGGTTAGCTTGAAAAAGAGGCAGCCTTAAATGTTGCAAATGAATGCTTGGCCTCTTTGCCAGGTCCCGACCGGTACCTCTGAATCCATTGGTCAAAAAAGCAAGTAAATACCCAGCTGTTGCCACTCAAGCAATTCATGATCTTCCTTGACTTGGGACATCAAAAACATGCAGTTGGGATGCTAGGAGTCAAGTCCAATCTTCACATGCAACATTGCTTGAAGACACTTTCTATAGTCAAGAGGTTCAATTCCATGTCTATCTGCCATGCAAAGCAACAGCAACGTGATGTTGGACCCACAATGCTGGGTCATGTTAATGGATTACCTTGCATGCATGCAAAGGAAGCATAACTTACAAAGGTATGCTGTGTGGATGGCAATATCTGATGGTATACTAAATAAATGCATGCTAAATTGAGCTGGGGGAGAGTTTTCAAAGATAAAGATCTAAATATCAGCTGAACATAAACAAAAAAATATGGAACTCAAGAGTTGCGCATTATGATGAACTTGAGTACCCTGGAATTAGATGGATAACAGAAAAGAAATGGAGGATTACATGAAGATCAATATGAATGTTGGGAAAAGAAGACAATCCAAGTACATGGATGAAAATAGAGCACACAAATACACGCGCACACACAAAAGAAACGCAATGTGGTGTAACAAGAAATAATACAACAATCAGTGAAATAGGATGAGAAGACTGATAAATGGCTTGGAAGCTTTGGACAAGATCAATGTGGCAAAGCTAGTATTGGCCAGTATAGTGTCAATATAATTCAAGCATATACTATTTTCAATTACAGGAAAGACATACGACAATTCATTTGGGGAAATTGATTCCAATCCTTGGTTTAACTGCTATTTTACAGATAGTCCTCTTGGCCAGCCACTTTATTACCGTTCCTCAGTTTCGATGGCCTTTTTACATTAAATCCTATCCATATGAAACAGCGCATGACTGTCTACCAAACAAGGCTAATTGTCATTATCGATCACAAATTAAACAAGGCCAAGGAATAAATGTAAAGTGGCAATCAAACCAAAGGCCTACAATCAATTTACCCTGTTTTTATTTTTCATCAGACTTCTTCCATAATGAGCACTTGAGGATGTTACTGACTATGGTTCAAGAGATCTGATGTCACCATTAGGAAACAAAAGATATCTAAATATCATTTTAAAAAAAAAAGGAAAAAAAAATCTACACAGGTACAATACAAGGATCACAGTACACATAATCATATAATACAACAGCAAGAAGGAAAAAAATGTCAATATTCAGAAAAGTGTCATGATATGCACCAGATTTAGTGCAAGTCTATCTTAACCATGTAGTGTGCTATCTAATGCATGATGTACTCCCAACATGACACAATGTGCCACCTGTTTGTTGGACTGGGGCTTCTCACAGGGTTATTTCCACCCCACCATGGTAGAGGCATTTTCACAATTCCATAGACATAAATAGAGCAGTAGATTAGCACAAAAGTGCAGTTGTCCTTCAACTCATTCTGAAATCTACACTTTCTATCAAATGGTACAAAATCACATAAGTAATGAGGAAGAGATGATTACAAGATACAAAGAAATGCAACTAACATGATTATAGTGGCTGTAAACCCAATTCAAATGGAACAAAAAGCCATTCACTTAGCAGAAATAAAAAGAGATAACCAGACATCACTCACAAACCGAACGATATACACGTAACAAATTACAATACAATGTATTTCATCCATACTTCAGACCATGTAATGTACTATAATGTACAAGTGTTTTTCATGAGGTTTGCAATGGCAAAACCAACAATATGAAAATCAAAGAGATGCAGAGGAATAGAATCACAATGCAAAGATATAATAGAATACAATAAGAAATCATTTTATGGTATGAAATAATATAAAAAACATGTCATCCTGGTCATCAGAGGTTAAAACAGGAGAAATCGTACTTTAATTGAACTGATTGAAACAATTGTGTAGCACATGTGATACTGAATTTCTTTCAAGAAACTTTCCTGCATAAATAAAAAAAAAAATTGATGAATTGTGGAAGAGTGCTTTTATTTAAAACATATATGAAATGATTTCTGAATAGCGATATACAAGTTATCTGCAGATCTCTCAAGGATGTATGCCAAAATTTTCGTTTAGACATTCATAATAACACAGAAAATAGGTAATGTTGTCAAAAAAATCAAACTGGATGGAAACACCAAAATTTGTGCATGGTAAATTATCATGGATTTCTGAACAGAAGAGACTGTACATTATATTATAAGCCAGAATTTCCATACCTTTAGAAAAACCAACAACACCAAACTCCATACCTCATCCATTGGATGCTCTGATGAGGAAAGAATTTCAAAACTTCAACACCATTTTTTTTAATCTTTTCCAAACTTTAAGAAGAATCAGTGAAGCTAAGCTCAGTATTTCATATGCCACTCCATACAGTCATCAAAGTCTACACTACTTGTACAGTCCAACAAAGCATTCTGCTGCTGCTCATACCGGCAAATATAGTTCAACCCAATCAGAAGCTCACATATAGCTGCCTCTGTCTTCTCCCTATCAGCAAAATACAACGTTTGAAGCAGCAGGACATTCGACCTCAAAACAATCTGCTGTTGCTCAAAGTTGCGCTCGGTCTGCCACCGGATCATATTATGAGCCATCGGCGCGAGCCAGCTCAATATTTTCTCGAGTGCTTCCTTCCAATCATGTGCAAGAGGTGCATCATAGATAGCTAGATTCTTGACATAAGACTTAAGATTCCTTCTCAAAGCCGTCCTTAAGCTTGAGGGCAGCATCTGGTAGAGATCATCCCTTGCCTCCTCCCCAACTAAATGTGGATAACGAAGTAACTTCTCAATGATGATTATGATATTCGCATAATGTAGTGCGAGAGCTGAACCACCAACAGTGGAGGGTGGAGCAAGCATCGTTAATCTACTCTTCGGCCCAAACTGAGATCTCCTGATCTTACCACTCTTGTTCAGCCCCTGTTCCCCACTTAAGGGAATGAGAGCACCAGTCCCGGCCCGGCTCAGGCAACTCTCATTCTCGAAATGCTCATCGCCGTCCTTCCACGAAGCAGAGCCGCCCAAACTGAGGCACTCCATGAAGAGCCTCCCGGGGCTGGCCCCGCAATGGAACCGGAGACCCTCCCTCCGAAAATTTACGACAGCATCTGCTTCGGTTCCCATCCGTGGAGTCTGCCCAGATTTGCCTTCGCTTGCATCAGACTGAAGCAACCCCGAATGAACTGGGCAGTAACCGGAAGGGACAATCTCGCCGGAAAGCTGCTGAGTTTGATCAGAAACCAGGCAATCCACACCAAGAACAGAGTCGCCGAACACATGGCGGATCCGGGAATAGATGGTGCAGACGGCCCGGGCGAGGAGGAGGACGACCTTGTCGTAGGTCTGGTTCCAGAGGGAGGCGTCCCTCAGGTGCCTCACGTCGTGCCGCTGCCACTGGATCTTCTGCTCGAAGGCCCGGCGGGTCTCCTCGTGGACCGGCGTCGGGTGGAACTTCTTGGCGGACTGCTCGAGCTCGGTGAGGACCTCGAGCTCGGTGTAGAGTGCAGCGGTGGAGGAGACGAAGCGCTCCATCTTGCGGACGGTGCCGTCCACGTCTTTGGAGAGGAAGCCGAGGCCGGCGGGGTCGATCCGGCCAGCGAGGAGGTCGGAGTAGACGTGCTCGAAGCCGAGAAGAGCGGGTTGGGAGCAGCGGTGACCGAGGCGGGACGCGACGGCGGCGACGCGGTTGAGGTCGTCGAGCTTCTCGGCGAGAGCCAGGGAGAGGAGGTACGTCTCGTTGGTGGAAACAAGGTGGCCGACGGCGTGTGAGGCGAGGGTCTGGGAACGGAGGCGCGCGATCTCCGAGTCGGAGAGGGAGCGGTAGAGGTTGACGGCCCGGGACATGGCATTGGCGACCTCGAAGGAGAGTATCCCGACGGTAGAAGAGGCGATGGAGACACCTCCACCGTCCTGCGGTGGCTTCGAGACCTCCTTCTTCTTCTTGGCGGCGACAGCAGCGGAGTTATCGAGGGAGAAAGCGGTCCGCATCTTATGGATCCAGGGCTCCGCCACCATGGTCGAAATCTCGAAGCAGATTTGAACCAAGTCGATGCCTTTCCTCCTCCACCTACCTTTCCAGAGGGATTTCGAGATCTCAGGAAGCCCTGTTGTGTCTCTAAAAAAAATTTAAAAAAAATGAAAAACAAAAAAACAAAGTCAAAGATCCAATCTTTAAAGAGAATTACAAAAAAGGAAACATCTACTGAGGATTCCCACTGCTGGAACCTCCGAAACAGGCGATTTTTACCTGAGAAAAATCTAAACCTTCTCTTCTCCCTCCTCTCGATTCAATTGATTCGAGCCTCCCCGCTTCGATCTGAGCTCGAATCATCCCAGAAAACTACTGGAGATCGGAGGCGACGTCGGAGAGAGGAGGAACTCCGGCTTCTTCGGTCTGGATTGGACATCGGCCGCACCGATTGACGGACGAATCTTCGCCGTCTACGAGAAATAAGGAGGGAAGAGGGCGAAGGAAAGAGCGTGGAAAAAGAGGATGGGATGGGGTCTCTAAGTAACACTTCTCTGTGGGCTGGACAGCAGTGGAGACGTTAGCTGTGGATATTTGTATATGCGTTTTGATTTCAAACTCCTACTAAAACCACACCGAAAACAGACCTTTTGACCCCTACAACCAGGAAGTCATAAGCACCCAGATTTACCGGTTTGTTTGACTTTTTCCTCCTCATCCTACTCTCATGGAGGATACGCACGACAGAAACTAAGGTATGTTACTTTCTTGTTACCACTCTGGTTGCAGAACCTTGCTCAACTACTTAATTGAACTTGTAGTCAAATAAGTAGTATATAAGATCATGTTTACCTCATCGCTAGTGACAACTGCAACCTGTACATCAGTGGTAATTGCAGGGCTTCTTGCATGATGAGTGCCTTACAGTGTCTACAATATAGACAAGTGTCATACACGAGCATGAGCATGGATCATGCATGTCGATCTCAAAGTCACCATCCTCACACAATTGCACCCACCACCAATGGCATGGCAGTCCTTTTCTGGTTCACAAATTTTACCAAGCCTTGAACTACATCCAGATTAAGTACATGTGAGACCTGCTGTGAGAGTCCAGGAATGACTTCTTGTAACATCTAGCATGACAAGAGCATCTCAATTAAGAGACTCAGTAATGCTTTATATGTTAGCTCACAAATTGTTTTATGGGAAAGCACATGGTCATGTTGCTCTCAATATTGAAGCAAACTTCAAATGATCATAAATTCTTACTATATATTTTATGTGAGCCCTTCATGAGTTGTTCCAATCAGGGCACAAATGAGGTATGATTGTGTCGTATCCATGGAGATGTAAATCAGTGAACATTGGTTCCAAAGAAACAACCTCTTGCTTCTTTGACGAGAAGTTAGATGAATTTAGTAGGATATCAATCTTTTCTTCCGCCTTTGATTATATTAAGAAGCTATTTGGTTTATAATAATATTGTTAATCTTAAATTATCATATAAATTATCATATTTTAATAATTAGATATAGTAATTTGAGCCATCTAAAAGATAGGTACGTAAGATTATCAAAATTTAGTAATTTTAAATTATATTCTTTACTTTCATATAAATATTTAATAATACTTAATTTAATTATATATTTAATTTTTATTAGATAATATTTAAATATTTAAATATTTAATATATAATATAATATTTTATATTAATATTAAATTTAATAATAATATAGCATTTAATATTTTAAACACTATTATATATTTATATAATAAATATATAAATATTAAATTTAAAATCATTAATATTTATGATCTTCTTTCATATCAAATTATTATATAAAATATTTAATTATATTATATAATGAGATATTTAATAATATTATAATATATTAAATTATATAATATATATTAAATATTTATTATATTTAAATATAAAAAATTTTAAAATTAGTTTGCAAAGAATTTTTATTTTCATCATAACATTTCATATTCTAGTAAAAAGAAAAGAGGGTCACTTAAAAGATAAGAACAGATTTATAATAAAATCTAAATAAAATTTAAAAATATGATAAACCGGTTACTGTATTTTATTATTATGAATCAAATACGATAATTTTTTTATTTTTAAAAATATAATTATTTGATATAAAAGTATTAGAAATGTAATCTTATTTTTTAAGATAATACTGTTGCTTAGGTTTTGGTCTCATGAGCTTTGATTTGGCCTGCATGAGATCATGAACTCTAACAAGCACCAGTGGCGTGGGTATAGGGTGGATGGCAAAGAGTTGCCCCTCCCAGCACAAACATAAAAGGAAAAAGAAAAAAAAAATAAATAAATAAATAGAAGCATGTTTTTCTTTTCGCAAGGCTTAAAAAATAAAACTACTCTATTATTACTAAATAATCCCGAAAGCTGAGAGTTTCAGAGTCTAGTTGCCTTGATTGATTCCAGGACTTTGGAGCCTTTGGCATCACATGGCAAAAGATATTGTTAGATAAAATATGATAAAGTATGCATGATTTCCATTGAAAATGCTAGAAATGCATTGCCTAATCTAATAACCTTAATTTAAATGAATCATCCTATTCAATAAGATAATCAGATAACCAAATCGACACCACTGTGGGCTCACTTATGGTCGTGGAGAGACCCATTTTCGGTCCTTAAACATGGCCCCTGATTTATCTTTCCCTCTTATATATTTGTTTAATTGGATTAATAGGCGGAGATGCAGTGTTGCTAAAAAATAAAAATAAAAAAAAAGTCTTTTTATATTAATAATTTATTTTATTTTTAAATATTAAAAATAATATATTATGTTATTATGAAATTATTAAATAATAGACCATGCATGGACTTTTCGGTTTCGGGATTGTTGCCTTTATATTGTGCTGATGATAACAGCCTGACGAGACGGTGCAAAGACAAGTAGAACAGCGCAAGAAGAGGTAAGGTTGCCGAACCGATCCCAATAAAAAATCAAGCAAAGACAGAAAGTCATGCAACCATAAGGAATGGATTTGTACAATGAAGATGCAATTGGCTAAGATTAATGAGAGCATGGCATATTTGTTTTCACTGGGTGATCGTGTGGCCATCTTAAAACTAACGAATAACTTGTGGAGACAATAGATACTCAACGAGCAATTGAATGACTTAGTTGTGAGAGTTTAGGTGCTCAGGCGAATAGTTAGGGCTGCCGCACTAGTCTATAACCTTGGGGAAGGTAAGATCGGACAAATATAAGCACCAGAGCTACGAATGAGCAGCACTTTTGGATGGTGCATCCTAACTCAAAGGACATCAAAGTCATCTTGTCAACTATGTATTTGAGGAATGATGCTAAATTATGGTGGCAAACTCGAAATAAAAATGTTTAGATAAATCATTGCATCATCATCAACTGAGGGTTTGAAACAAGAAATTAAGGTTGAATTCTTGCCTTGAATTGTTAGCCTTCTATATTTTTGGTACGATTAAGTGATGATCGGCGGCTTTGCTGGTGACAGTTATATTCAAAAAAAAAAAAAAAAAAAGCATCCGTCCTGACGCTTCCCCCTTCTCATTTCTTCGCCTCCCAGCGGAGCTCTGGTCTTAAACAATGGCGTGGTGAACTTCTCCATTGTGATGCAGATGGGACAACTATGATGGCTTGTTAACGTAGCGATTGAAGTCTAGAGAGCGAGTTGGAGGGTCAATGGACGGCGATGTGATTTTTTATACCACGTGGATCCATTGTTAACTAGCCGTGCGCCATCCGTTTTGGTTCTTGTGATGCATGCAACCCATAAATAAGTCAAAGGTTGGTTTTAAGATCTGGATCTTTTTCTATTCCACTATATTAGAATCTAGAACGTTGGATTTTTCTTTTGGAATTTAGATGGGTGAAGCGAATCTAGTGTTAACTATTACTAAATTATCTATCAATGAAGACTTAAGATATTATAAAGGAGATAAAGATCAAGACTCTCTCGTAGTAGCGTGTGATATGACGTGTTTACACGTAAATAGTGGAAAAAAAAGCCTCGAGCTACTTAGTTGCATATTTCAATCTATGTCTTGCTTATCCTATGGATTTGAGATCATTATGAACCTTAATACTAAGTTGATATATATATATATATATATATATACATATATATATACGTGTATGTATGCATGTACATATATATGTATATTTGAAAGAGAGAGCTGAAATAATATCATACGTGCAAGTACTTACAAACTTTTATTATTATACTATATTGAAGAGGAACCCTTCCACTTCATTCTTTGTATTCTAATTTCACTAGACGTGTCATCTTATATGTTGTTAATAGTGATGTCAATGGAATATTTTTTGGTCATCAACTTTGATCAAGTCATTGTTTCAATTTTGTGTTTACCATGATTCCATTGGTTGTGCTTTAGTCTAGTTCTTCTAAAGATCTTATCATCTATGTCTTTCCTTCGTATATAACACTAGTTTTACAGTCAATTATACACTTTAATAATTAATTCATCTTTCATAAATTTAAAAAGCAAAAAGGGTTAGAACATCACCAAATTAACACCTTCATCTTAGCTTGTCTAACAACTCAGTGTGAACTTGTTTGACATGATTAATACATGCAAAATATAAACACTCATATATTCCACAAGATTTTGAGGCAAGATGGTGCACTCCATGGATTGAAATATAACTCTAGTACAGAGTAGATGACTTTGGACAAAACTAAAGCGTCGTCTGGTTCACAGTAATTTATCTCGATAACCTAAAACTACCATATAGATAACCATATTTGGCAATTAAATATGGTAATCTGAACAATAATATTTGATTTTTGATAATTTAAGATTATCATAAATTATGGTAATCTAATTTTCATATGAAAGGTAGGTATATGAGATTACCAAAGTCTGATAATCCTAAATTACGCTTTTTACTTACATATAAATATTTTGATAATACTTAACCTGATCATATATTTAATTTGCATTACATAATATTTTGAATATTTAATATTTAATATAATATTTTATATTAATATTAAATTTAATATTAATATAATATTTAATATTTTAAATACTGTTATATATTTATATAATCATATGTAAATATTAAGTTTTAAAATATTAATATTTATGACCTTTTTGCATATTAAATCATTATATAATAAATTACCAAATAATTATATATTATATAATGAGATATTTAATAATATTATAATATATATAATATGTGTTAAATATTTATAATTTTTAAATATATAATATTTTAAAATTAATTTATAAAGAATCTTGATTTTTATTAGAACATTCATATTCTAGCAAAAAAAAAGGGTCACTCAAAAGATAAAAAAGATTTATCATAAAATTCAAATAAAATTTAAAAACATGGTGAACTAATTACTATATTTATTATTATGAATCAAATATGATAATCTTTTATTATTGAAAACTAATTACCAAGTGTAAAATGATCACGAATGTAACATTCTCAGTAATATTACATAACTGCGAACTAAAATCTACTTAAATGATTGAGCACAAAAAACTTTCATTGAATCAACTTTAAAATCTAGTGAATATATGTGATTATCCTCATGTTAGAGCGATCAATATTTAAGAATATGAAAAAATAAACTAAGACCACTCTAACTTTTCTTGAGAAACATTTTGTCCCTAAAACTTTAAAAATTTTCTATTAGCCCTTTCAAATCTATTTTATCATATCAATGTGGTTTGGCCACCCTACTTTGTTAGAAAGTATTACATATTAGTTATCATATAATCACTATGTGATAACTTAAAACCCATGCTAATTAAAACTAGTTTATTTGCTAAGTTAGCATAGTCCTCTCGCTACCTCAATTGCAATTGAACACCTTGCCTCCTGCCCTTGGCTCCACGATATATGCAGCAAGTTGCCACAAAAGGTTGGGTTTATTATCGATGAATGAGCTCTCGTAAAGCATCAAAAATTGTCATTGAACTAGGATTTCATCGTAGAATTTTTTTAATAAATAATCAATATGATGTTAAATACTCATCAGCATAAACTTTTATAGATACCTTTTCGACACTACCCTACAACACTCTAAGCCAAGTAAGGTCAATGTCTGTATAATCTACCAAAGCTCTAGCCCAACCACACAATCTCCACTAGTGCAATTATTTAACATCAGATGCCTCATTGCTGTCACATTTTTTGCATGGTATTTATCAATTTGCTATCATCTTTGTCCAATCCTTTCTTTTGGTATGTTTCAACTTTAACAAGATTCTCAATTCCCTCTAAAAACATAGCAAAAGAAGACCAAATTAATGTTAATCAGTCTTTCTTCATTTTTTTTTTGGCACGCATCTTCAAAATATCTTTAATATTGTTAGCAAGGATCATGCAAATATGTATTTAGTTTTACATTGATTAAATATTGAGTAGATTTTGATCATCTTTATAGAATCAAAAAACTGAAATGATATTTTTTGATTAACTCTTTTTTTTTTTTTCAAATGAGATCCTAAATCATTATAATTAGTGTCAAAATAGACCTGATCTATGATTCATACACTAGTAGAAAACATGGAACCTTTTGGGACTAGTCACGATCCGAATTATTTTATTGGATTTGGACTTTTAGTTTGATTAAGATATCAAGATTTAAATGAAAGGAGCATATAACTCATGTAAGTATATGTTTAGTTTTTTATTGATTGTTTGTTAAATGAATCTTAAATATTTATACAGGATCAAAAAATTTTAATAATATTTTTTAACTAGTATTTTGGATGAGGATTCAGTTCATTTCACTGCAGCTTATGAAACAATCTTTTTAAATTTAGCTGGATCCTAGAATATTAAATTTATTAGAAGATTCATAACTCCAATTCCTTTGCGTACATGCAACTTCATTAGAAATATAGTGTCTTTGAAACATCCATATCGTGCGCTTACAACAATGTCATAAATATTTGGCAGTCACCGTAGAAAGATTACTTTTTTTTATTCTTTTGAAACGCACCCAAGATTCCTCGACAAATCACAAAATTTTAAATCGAGCACCTTCTTTTTCCCCCCCTCCATTTGAAGTCAAATACTGAAAAAAAATGCCACCATGTTTACAATCCAAGACCAAGAGTGGCTTTCTCTGAAACGCCGAGTACACCATCCAGTATGGCGTCCAACTCACACATCAAACACCAAACATCACCTAATAGAGACCCCTACCAAGCCCCATTGGCATGGTATGGTGTAGGCTCCATTAAAAGCCGGCATGAATGGTGGGCACGTTTTTTAAAACCATGGTGTGCGATATTGGTCCCAGCTCTTTCCTCATCACACGCACACACTCACAGAAAAAGAAGAAGAAGAAGAAGAAGAAGAAGAGAGAGATAGAGAGAGAAGGCCATGAAGGCATGCAAGTCAAAAGCGTAGGAGTGGCTTAGGTTGCCTTCTCCAACCATCTCATAAACTCCTACTCTTTTGGAGCCTTCCTCAGTGGAGAACAATCGGGTCGGAACCTACTCCAACACGCCACCTTTCCCCCGCCTTGCGTTTGGAGTCGTCTACCCAACGTGTAGTACTTTTGTCCCTTTTTATCTTCTCCTTCTTTCCCCGTTCCCAAGGCTATAGAGATGGGTTGGGCCGTTCCCTTCACTTGTTGTAGCCGTCGTGGAACGAGGATGGCTTTCTTTTTGTCAGCATCCTTGGTGGGATGAGCTCCTTTGACTCCCTATGTTCGTTCTCTCAATTGATCGGTTGGAGCTCATCAGCCGGAGAATGGTTGGTGCTGGTCTCTCTTCCTCGAGTGTGTCCCAGAAAGAGATCGACTAACACAATCTAATCTAATTTAATCTAATCTAATCCATTGTTATCTATATATTAAGCGACGTAACCACCCCCGGCTGCAACAATTGCTATTAGATAATGCCACCATGCACTCAAATAGCGACATTGTTTGGGTAAGAGACGTGCTTTGATTCAATTAACATTTGGCATGATCCAATTCTTAGCTGGAGTTTAATGGATTCTTACCTCATCGGTATTAGGTATGTGTCAATCAAGAACTAGAATATGATGATCGTAAAGAAGAAGTTATGCATGGATTCAAGCGTGTTCTTTATCAGTTTGTTTGTGCAAATAGAGTTGGTCCATTAATGCATAATTAAAAGGCCTTCACGTAGCCTTCCACCCACCACGCTAGACTGCGGTGGTTGTTTATTCCACGCCTATCTACTCATCAAACCTTTATGACCATAGCTAATTAATTCTTAATTAATGGCACACCTTGCTTAGTTTAGTCTTCATTAGTCAAGAGCAAGGGGTTTGTTTTTTTATCAACTTAAAGAGAATAAAATCTTAAATTAATCAAAGAATACAATCATCTAGACCATGTGCACACGTCAAGTGGATTGCACGAGCCCAATATTTGTGAGTCCTATTAGGCAACTTCTGTCTTTTCTTCTCACAACATAGCATTCTTCTTATTTTCTAAGGTTATGACTTCTGCAATCTCTTCCAAAGCCTAGAGGCTTTGCATGAAAAGGTTTTCTGAAAAAAAAAAAAAAAGAATGAATGAAAAAAGCAAATTAGTATTTCTTCACTTGGGATAACCGTGAATTAGTTTTATCTACGTAGACTTAGTGAAACTATATTTAAATTATAATATAATCAATTTTTAAGTACGTAACCTCTAAAATTCTCATTGCTTTTATATAAGGACTTCATACTCACAAGCACATTAAGCAAATCAAGGCTTCTTAAGGTTTTTTAATATATCTTAGGTTAGATGCTATACAATTACAACTTGTTGATGTAATTTTTAATTATGAATGTCATCTGTTCTGCATGTCAATCATTTCTTTCTTAACCGTGTCAGTTTTGTTGGTGTTTGATTATTTCTCAATAAATCTGGATCATATAATTCATATAAAAATCTTTAATAATTTTGAACGATTAGTTTTATTTTTACAAATTTCAGCTCATCCTTCCCTATCTTCCCCCTTTCCCTTTTTTTTTTTTTTTTTTCCTTTCTGCTTTTATTGTAAAAAAAACACCATTAATAAGAATAAATTTATCAAAAGCATATAACGAAAATATACAGCTATCAAAAATAATTAAATAAATAAAAAAATAAAATTTAAATACAAAATTTTGATTGGCTGAAATAAAATGGCTTAGATTATTCCTTAACTATCTTATCTACCTCAAAATTTGATCTAATCCATCAAAATCAATAAATAAACTTAGGTCATTTATTGCCAGGAAGTTCAACTTACGGTTAATATGATAAACTTATCCTAAATGCCTATAAACAAAGGATGAAGTGGAACATATGAGGCTCATTATCTCTTTCCTCTTTTTTATTATTCTCTTGTTCTTATATTTTCTTGGTTCTCATTGTTGATTTGAATGTTGAAGAATTTTTTCTATAAAAAATTTTAGATTCCTTTAGGTATTCTTTCCGTGTAGGTACTACTGAGATCCATATCTTAATTCTTGATCTTGGATCAAGTTTTTATGTGAAAACTCTGTGCGCACTAGTGTATTACTTTGCTTAGAGCTAGAAAGGGCATTACATAAGGTTACTTTGCTTAGGCTACTGAATTAGTTCCTAATGCCTGAATGAGCTCCTTAAAAAGATATTGTCCAAGAGGCTCATTTTTACCTCATATCGAGGCATATCACCTTTTCAACCCTATACATGCATACCATTGGCTATTTATATTCTGTATGTTTTAAAATACTTCCCTTTTTTTCTTTAATTTTTATCCTACATTGGACAATAAAAATATCTTAACATATCACCATAACATTATGTAACCAATTCTTTTTTTATTTGTGTGTCTCAATAGCTAAGTTTTCAACCCAATTTATATTTATTTATTTATTATAATTATTTTTATTTATAATATTTGTATAATTTCAAAACCTATAGTTGAATAAATCCATGCAGAAGCAACCATCAGCGGATGGTTGAACATTTTAGGATTTTAGAATAAAGATAACAAACAATTTATTAATGATGTTGGGCAACTAGACCATCCTGTTGCCAATCCTCATGCACTCAAACTGACCAGCAACTGGACCATATGGCTTCCTCCAGCATAAAAAATTCAGACCCTCACCATCCTCTGGAGCACTTTATTCTTTTATAACTTGCTCCTGCTCTTCTATGGAGCATGAGGATTCGGATTTGTTCATCATCTTGATGGAGTGTTCAGTGAAAAGATTAAAAAAAAAAAAAAAAAAAAAAGAGCAAGGATTCAACAGCAAGAACTTCGAGTACAATGAGAGCGTATAGTATCTATATGACACAAAGCACAAAGCCATTGTACCAAAATCAAGTAATCTCGCAGCAGGTGTCAGGTTGGCCTGAGGCGATTGGGCTCTGTCCTTGCACAAAGCCCTTCTGCCAGTGCTGCTATTACTATTTAAATGACAGAAATCTATGGGACTGGATTTTTTTTTTCTCTGTCAGAGAGTATCTTTTGTAACTTGGACTTCACGTCTCCCAATTAAATATTTTATTTAAATTTATAAAATTTAAACCATCCATCACATGACTGCTGATCTTTCCTGCTCAAATAAAAAATTTATTGAAGTTCTTCCTATGCCCCCTTCCCAAATATCGGTGTTTTTGTTGACAGTGATATAATATTATCAAAAATTTTATATTTATAATAATTAT
The DNA here is from genome assembly GCA_017589505.3 of Metroxylon sagu. Taxonomy (NCBI): domain Eukaryota; kingdom Viridiplantae; phylum Streptophyta; class Magnoliopsida; order Arecales; family Arecaceae; genus Metroxylon; species Metroxylon sagu. The sequence continues at coordinate 386,395 of JACVBY030000418.1, forward strand.
TATAATTAATAATAAAATTATAAAAAATATAAAATTATTATATTTAATTTATTTTAATAATATTAATTTATATTTTTAAAAATGTAAGATTTTATATTATCACTTTCTTAAATTCTATTTGTAGTTTATTATAATTTTTTTATTTTTTAAATGATTATCTTTTTTTCTCTCCTCAAATATGTAATGTTTTAGTAAAAAGCAAGGATTCCCTACAAATTCATTTTACAAATATTATATATTTAAATATTATAAATAATATTATAATATTATTTAAAATATAATAATGTGATATATAAGAAAATTAAAAATATTAATAATTTTAAAATTAATATTTTATGTATTATTATATAAAATATAGTATTATTTAAAATATTAAATTTAATATTAATATTAATATATTATTATAATAAATTTGATACTAAATATTTAAATATTATTAAGTATATATATATATTAAATATATAATTATATTAAATAATATTAAAAATTTATATTGAAGTCAAAAGTATAATTTGAGATTATCATCCTTTGATAATCTTTAATACCCATCTTTTAAAAGAGAATCAGATTACTATATTTTATGGTAATTTTAGATTATTGGAAACTAAACTTTATCATTTAGATTACCATATCTAATTATCAGATATTTTAATTTGCATGATAATCTTAAATTATTAAAATAAATTATCACTAATAAAACATCTTATAATAGTAGAAGAATGATTAAAATAATAAGAGCGCATGTAGGACAGGTTTGCCCAAGCCACTATAGTGTTAATAGACGTCGATAATCCACTAACCCAAATTAAAATTGTTTGAAATATTTAGATATAAAAATAAAACTAATAAATTATTGGGTTAGGTTTAGGTTCCAAGCTTAGACAATACTAGAAAATCAAAAAGCCAAGTTGTTTTTATACATATTTATAATATTTTCATACATAAATATATAAACATATTTGCATACGGTCTATGATCATTATTTTTTCTTTTTAATCACAAAAAAAAATGTAGCAACTTTAATCTGTCACCAATCTTGTTCCACCACCCCTTTTTAAATCATTTTAGGATTTTTTTAAATATATTTGTTATTATTTAATACTTTTATTTATCTTGATTATTTTAGAACCTTTTCGTTCCCCATGTTTTTCAAATGCTTTGATGCTTAGATAACAAGAGCGTTAGTTAAATAGATGCTCTCTTTTAAATATAATTTTTTATTTTTTATATCATTAATTTTCTCATGTTTTATAACTATGAGACAGTATTTTGAATGCATTAAATAAAATTAAAAAAATGGTTTAAAATTGCAGCAAAATTAATTGTTAAATATATATTTTTTGCTTAGGTTTTTTAAAGTTCAATGTGTTAGGTATGATATAGAGTTTTAATTAGATTTGAGTTAGCTTTGAGTTTAAATTTAACAAATATGTTTCATGTTTAAATAAAGATATGGATAAGCCTTATCCAAACCTAATTTGATGACATCTCTATAAAACATAGCTCTCTTGCTATCTCAGGGTAGGTTTAACCCTATCAAAGTTGGAATGTAAGCTCGAAGTACTTCTTGGCACTTCCTTTCACCTAGGCTATGGCTATGGTAATCAAAATATTAGTTTCATAATAATATTAGCCATCGAACAAGATCGCCATCATATCAAGGGTCTAAAAATCTCTGACTTCCATACAAACATTCGTCAATTAGATTGAGGTAATTGCAGGTGTCGATCAATCTAATTTGGATTATTTTTGACCACATAGATATCCAACCTCAAATCAATTTACATGCATGCCCCATATTGAACCCCCCAAAAAAGAAGCTACATATCAAGCCATATTTGAGTAGTAATTGAGCATTTAACAAGAATTTCAATATACTATTAAACTATTTTTTTAAAAAAGTATTTGGTGCATCCAAAATGCTATCTTACAAAGTATGAACCACAAAAAGAAAAAAAAGAAAATTTATACTTAAAAGAGGCATATATTCAATTATTATATGTCATATAAACATCTATACAATTAAAAATTTAAAGAAGAAGAAAAAAAATCCTAAAATGACCAGCTTAATACAATTGTTGGGACACAACAGATATAAAGCATAAGGCTAATTTTTTAAGGACAACTATTAATAATAACGATGCATGACATAGTTAAAAATATGGCACGATAAGATAGTTATAATTTAATCATTTTCTACTAGATTTTCACTTGTACTATAGCATCCTATGATCCACATGAGCTGGATTTATTTTAATATTATTATTTAAATTTTTTTGGCCTTATATAAGTATCTAACTGACATAGAATTAAATATACAATCGTATGCTCTCAAGTTTTCTAATTTAGTCTCACTTTTTGTCAATTTGGTCTCTTGATTGACCACTAGATTATAAGCATCTCTTTTCAAAGTTCTGCTATGTTTTTCTAATGTGATCTTTGGGTTTTTTTTTAGGAAATTTATATGGTTATAATTTGATATTAGTTCTGCCACTAACACCAGCGGTAGAGCATGCGTTTCTTGAATTTGTAACTCCACTGGTATGTCAGGTTCTCCCATAAAATTATTTTGATGTATGGTGATGAAAAATGAGAAGAGGTTTTTATAAGATTTTTCTATGGTTTGGTTATTGAACTTGGAACCAGGGCCCAAAACATCATGCTTCATTCTTTGGGCATTTGAGAGGCTTGGTAATGAACCACTTGGAAAAGTCTTTGTAGTTGTTGATGAGTATTGACACTAAATATGTTTGGAAGAAGTAAAAATGTTCTTTCTGGTGATGCTTTTAAAAAATGAGGATGGAAGGTTTGATCACTCATTTTTTTTTTTTTTTTTTAATTTGCTTCATTTCACCTGGCAAAAATGAGTATATATCTACAAAGTAATAGCAAATACAATATCTGATTCTATTCCTTGCTAGTCTATGTAGGCATGAACTCATCTTCCATGACCAAGAAGGCATGAACTAGCCTTGGCACATAAGGAGAGGAGGTATATCATTTACACTTTTTTCAATTTTATATCTGCATCCAAGATTTTAAATATATGAGATGAAGCTGTTCTGATTTTTTTATGAAATAAAATACATATGTCATCATCTCATTTTTATCTACCTTCATTTTTGAAACAAAATATTGCATAATGTCTCGATTGAAATGTTGAGATAATGCAAGAACATTCGGGATGGTAAGTTCATCTCGACATCTTTTAAGATGTTTTTATCAATATTTGAAACTACAATTTTAGATCACGACAAAATATTTTAGATGAATTGTTATTCTAATTATTAGAATAGAGTTATCGGTCATTCTTTATCCGTTGCAATCGATACATCTTGGATATCTTCTATCTCAAGTTTCTACCCTCTCATCTTATGATAAAAAAAAAAAAAAAAAAAAAAAAAAAAAGACCCATGCAATGAGATTTAAAATCTTGTTTGAAGCTACATCATTAATCCCCATCCATTGGAAGTTGTCAGACGATGCACTCGCACCCTTAAAATCGCCACGCTAACAGTAAAATATCAACGAATGCCGTGGCCAAAACTAAAGCACGGAAGCATGGAGCCATTCGCCCAATTCCAAGGCCCGGGTCTGCCCACACTGGGATTCAATTTTCCTGCCCATCTTTCCAACAAGCTTCTTTCCAAAAAAGCTTCAGCGCTCTTTTTTTTTTTTTTTGGTCATCCTGCCAAAAGACCCTTCATGCCACGCTCACGCTTCAACACTTGACGTGTATGCCAATCAAGGCGGTGATAGCATTCACATTTGGTGATCTATAGTCGCCATTTTTTTTTTTTATCAGATAAGCATGCAATGGCATGCCCTTCCTTAAATCCGCTATGTCTGCAAATAGATTGAGCTTGCTTGGCATTGCCCCATCACTGCGCTTTATGTCTAAGAGGAACATCTCTCCGTTGAGATCTATGGCTTCGTCGAAAAATTTACTCCCGCCATAAGACATCTCTCTCAGAGGCATTTCATCGAATAATCTTATTGCAGACACTGTCCGTTCGCATTCTGAGTGCATTTGCATGGAACAAAAACATCCAGATCCAGCCCAGCTTCAGAGCAAAGCGATGGATCTCCATCCCCTGCGAGATGCTCGAGAGATGGGCGCAGGCCTTGTGGACGGACGGCACGATGAAGTCATCCAGCCCGGTGCCGGTCTCGCATGCTGTTCTTTTTATATCAGAGGTGATGGAGGAAATTGAGTTGGGCCGGATGGCTGGAGTCGGGTGTAGGTGGGATGCCAGAGATAGGATTGCAGTATTGGTTTTAAGTCAATTATGACAAATATTTCTCGCAATTTTTGTCGAAAGAGCTCCTGTAGGATAATAGAGAGAGTGGCAGAGCGAACGTTGAAGCCTTTTTCATGTTAAAATTCAGTAGCAGCCAGTTTTACATGATGGATTGATGGTCCAATCCATTGCAGCATAATACATTAACCATGTGCCGAGCTTGCATATAATATCATAGTGAATACGTGATCGTATCATTATCATTATATAGTGCAACAAAAACCAGTAAATAACACAACCAATGCCATGCAATTATATCTAAGTTCGCAACAAATCAAAGAATGAAATTCTTCTAAGTTCACAGCTAATCAAGGAATGAAATTTTATGTAGTACAAATTTTATGTCGCAATGTGTCGCACATATTTGGATAGCGAATCCTATCTCGCTACTCTTTTATCTACAGTAAACGATCTATAAGGTAGCTATCCATAAGTAACAATTATTCATGTTCGAAATAAAATACATAGCAGCAATCCAAACATATATAACATTCTATGGTATGAAGCTTGTAAATACTGATTTGCTACTAGTCTTATTGTTGATAGGCATGCAATATTTCAAAACTATGATGATAAGATGAGTAAATTGCTGGTTAATTTTGAAAATAAAAGATTTCTAAAAAAATTAATATTTTGGGATCACTAAATAATTTTTTTTCCTATATGAAAAACTTAATCTTCAATCATGTTCTTAGAACTCGTTCTTTCATCTTGGTTTCCTGCCCTCTATGGGATGCAAATGTGCCACATCAGGACTTAAAATTTTCAAATTTTCAAATTTTCCATTGGATCAGTCCATATATATCGTTTGAACAATATGGGCCGGCTGAAACATGGGCTTCTTATCCCACCGCTAATCACTGTTAGTGCTGTGACCCATTGCGGGTGAGTAAAAATACTCAATCGATAGATAGTGGATTGCATTGCAAATTTATCCTTCTTTCTCCTTGTCTTTTCCTTTCTCCCATCAATATATAATATATATCACATTGATTCGTAGCAGCATAGGCAAGAGGTGATTGAATTGGGCCCTGCGAACTTCCTTCGTTGATCGTCGCCATGGAGCCCGGACTCGCGTCCACCGATTGTCACACAAACTCCTCTAACGTGGTAGTAGCACGTACCTCTAAATTTTATATAAGCTAAAATATATTTTTAACCCTCAAAAGTCTACTTAAAATATTTAATCTTCAAACTTTTAATTATTACGCTTTAATCCCACAAATATCATTATTCTAACATAAATCTATAGATTTATTTATAAAAAAATATAATATTTATTTTTATTAATTTTAATTAATTTAATGACATATTAAGAATATAATATTTTAAAAATATACGAAAATAAATTATAGCAACCAAGAATCAAAATATATCTCAAGCGAAGGTTTGAGAATCAAGAACGTATACCCTGGATTTTCGATAATGAAAACGACGCACGCGCAGCTCCGAAGGTTCGCACACGTGCCAGCTCCTCTGGACGGGGCATATATACCCGCGATATTTTTCCCTTATAAACGCATTAGCTTATAGACTCCCAGAGCTCCACTCCTCTCTCTCTCTCTCTCGTTTCGTCTCGTCGTCTCGTCCTGCTCTCTCGCTCGCGGAGAGACCCCTAGAACTCGGTCTGTCCTCGAATCCATCGGCAATGGCGAACCCGCCGAAGCCATGGAAGGCGGAGTACGCCAAGTCGGGGAGGTCTTCGTGCAAATCCTGCAAGAACTCCATCGACAAGGACCAGCTCCGCCTCGGCAAGATGGTTGCCGCCACCCAGTTCGACGGCTTCATGCCCGTAAGACGAAAAAAATTCCCTTTTTTATCTTTCTTTCTCTATTAAAGAAACCCCCTGTCTTCCTACATGAGGGTTCTTAGATTATTTCTATTATTTAGGCAATTTCTTGATGAGATGATTCACATCCCTTAGCCATCGATCTCTGCATGATACTTTTATTGAGAAAAGTTTGGGTTTTTCTCGTCTTCTTGAGTTGCGATTTCTTAAATTTGTTTTTTTTGTTTTTTTTTTCCCTATCGACGTTCTTTTACGCATAGTTTATTAGAACGACGAGTGTTTTGCGTCTTTCGTGAGTTATTGATTCTTGCCATTTTTCCTGTTCTTGAAATTCATGAATTTTGTTATGCTGTTTTGATTGATTGTGTGTGGGGTTTTGTTGGAATTATTCGAAAAAAATGGTTCTTTTTTATATGGTTACTTTGATATGCCCTTTTTTGGAGATAAAAAACATTTGGTTTGGTTGGGCTAAATAAATTGGGTCTGGAACAAGTTTATCCGTTTTTTCTTGTTATAATAAGTCTTTAGTTTAAATTGTAAATGCAAGGTCAGATGCCTCGGTAGTGGTTAGGGTTCAAGTAATCTTTGTGAGGTATGTCAGAAGGTCTTGGTCGCTTAGCATATAACAGGTCCTTCCTATAGTTGTATTTAGAGCTTTTCTATGTGGACTTAATAACCAGTTCATTTGCAAGCAACCTTGCTGATGAAGTATCAAAAATCTATATGATTTCATAGACTATCAGAATTTTGCGACTTTTGTTATAACATTTAAATGCTCAGTGCAACATTAAGAGCCTCACGGTCATGATCCTCATCACTGTTATCTTCATCACGCTTGTACAGCAATACCATTACGATTTGGAATTACAATAGGAGCACCCATTATTTTGAAAAGGTTTATGAAGCTTTTGCAAATTATAGCATTTAACTACAGGGCAATTTTAAGAGTCCCAATTAAATTCAAAAGAATGAGTTTTTTTTTTTTTTTTTTTTTAGAATAAACTCATCTAATACTAGGACTTTGGAACTGAATTTTGACCAAAGTATATGGTATGCCCAAATCCTCTTAATAAGGTTTTAAATTTCAATGGACGGAGCCATTCTAATTTTTTCATGGGATGGAATGTGCCGTGGTCTCATCCTATCTCAAAACTTGGGATAGGGGTATCTCAAGATGCATTGATTGGAATGTTAGAACGATTATGGAACGGTTCTATTCCGACTTTTGGAAGAGCAACCCACCCCATGGGACATCTCGCTGAGGAAACCATACTTCTTAGTATGTATATTTTAAAGAGTGCCTGGAGAATAAGAGGTTTTGGTTTGGATAAATGTACTTTTTTCCTCTTTTTTTTTTTTGGTATCCTTCTAACTTCTTAGTATGCATAGTTTAAAGAGCATTTGGAGAGTAAGAGTGGTTTCAGTTTGGATAAATGCAATATATACATAATTTTTGGTGTCCTGGGAATTGACCTTAAACAATATATCAGCTATCACATTGGCAATCTATAAGTGGTTCTAGCATTGTCATTTTCTGTAATACTATTCAACTGGATTTTATCTAGGAATAATAACTCCATTGATTGTAGTATTGTGCAGTTCTATGGAGATATGCACTCTAGGAACTGATATCTCGTTTTTGTTGTTGGTTTTTCCCTTTGTTTTCTTTCCCTTTTCTTTTGCCCCATTTGGTATGCACAGTATAAGGATGACAGTGGAGCTATCTAGAGGAAAGAGTGATCAAGGCCACAACTGTGGTATGTCCAATGAATGAAGCTACAGAAATCCTATGAAACCTAGGTAGATGAGTTTGGTTAATGTAATTCTACACATAAGTCTCCAGGTTGATTGAATGCAACTTGCTTGAAATTTCAGCAGAGGGCCCAGGACACCTGTTGCCATTGTCTCGCATACATGTTCCATAATATACCCTATAGAATTAAAATTGAGAAGACGTCATCTTTTCTTGTTGCAGTCAGTGATAAATAACCTGCCTTTATGTTCTGCCGCTTTCACTTTTCTTTCTTATTCTTCTGAAGTAAGCAAACACTTTGGCTAATTTAAGAAGTGCTTCCTTCTTTTCTTTATCAAATCTTTGATTATTGTGATATGTTGAAGCACTTCATTTGTATGTATTACATGGTAGATGAAATAGATGACTAGGTTTCACAGCTTGAGAAAACAATGCTGTTGATCTTTGATCCAACTTTGACAATGCCACTTCATATATCTCCTTTATTTAATTATTAGAACCATTTAGCATTATCGTAATCCTGCATACTGTGGCAGGGCATGTTGACAATGTGAAGCTAATACCTAATTAATGCAAGAGAACCCAAAGGTGCCCTAATAAGTGCAAGAATTTCTGGAGTTCCGGATATTAATTCGATCAATTTATATGTGTGTTGTGTGCGTGTGTGCGTGCGTGAGTGTACATACATGATACATATCAGTAAAGAATTCTTACTAAACCTAGAATTCCGTTTGCTTGGCAGTTAAGACATAGAAGAATTAGTAGAATGCTTTCATTGGATAAGCGATGCCAGCATGTAAGTGGTAAAATGATGTAATCTAAGGATGGATATTTTTCTTAAGCCTCATATTTTTCCCTCATGCAAAAATTGTAATTTGGGGCATGTGGTACCAAAGTTCTAGGTGCACTCTTAACATAACTTCTGCCTATCAATTTGGCAGGTGGCACTGTGGGAGTAAATGCCTTCCTTTGGTCTTTGATGCTATAGTTTTTTTAAAGTCATATACAGAAATGAACTAATCTTTTATATTCATATATAAATTATTAATGCTTAAGATAAAACCAAACTTATATGTTAAAGTTACTAAGATGAAATATTTAATGTTATTGTAGTTTTCACTTTCTTGACAAGCATTTATATTTCAGTGAAAAACACATGCACATTTAAATGGTAGAAAATAATATTGAATTATTATTAATTATTTAGAACCACCACCTTTTCTATTTTAGTTTTTATGGGTGTGAATGCCTGCATTTTATTCTTAAGCCCAGATAAACCAATGTGTTGTTCCCTTGCTTTGGCTCACTCTCCACTTCTTGATTGTTGTTTGAGCTTCTTTTTTCCTAATCTTTTTCATAGTTTTAGTGGTGCCATATTTGTCAAACTTCTGTTCTCTTGTGGTGTCATGCACATTGTGAGATTCTTTATTCATGCAGTTCTTGTTTATGACAGACATGGCAGCATAGTTATTGTGAATAATCTGTTGCCTTAATCTGTCTTCACTGTGCTCTCTTTTCCTCCAAATGATGTTTAACTCTACCTGCACCTGCTAATCTCCACTTTGCATCACCTTTCCCCTTTCGCTTCTACTGCCATCATTGTTTCTTAATAATACACAATTCAAGTTCACATTATTTCTGTTGTATATGTGTAATATGTATAAGATTTCTGGTTGTTTTAGTCCACCAGAAGCTCTAATCTTTTTCTTTCTTCTTCATCTTCTCCTCTTTTGGGTGCAGATGTGGAATCATGCTGGGTGCATCTTCAAGAAAGGAAACCAGATTAAGTCGTATGTGTGAATATAACTAGTCATCATGATAGTGTTAAGATCTTATTCAGTAGTTTGAACTGCTCTTACTTTCTATATTTCTCAAATGCCTTTCATTTGCTGGATTAATTGTAGAATTCTTGTTATTAATACTCATTAACTGAGGATTGACTTTGGTGTCTAACAATTATACAGTGTTGATGATGTTGAAGGCATAGACTTGCTTCGTTGGGAGGATCAACAGAAGATAAGGAAGTATGTAGAGGGTGGATCTGCAAGTACAACTGCTGTTAGCAATGATGAATGTGCCATTGAAGTTTCTCAAACTTCTCGTGCTGCTTGTAGGCGTTGCAACCAGAAGATTATGAAAGGAATGGTTGGTAATTTTAGATGAGTTTTTCATTCTACTTTAATATGCCACTTTCAGTTTGCACATTGCTCTGGGGGAGTTTTCTAGGGCTAAGCATATATTCCTTGGTCACTTTTGGAGGTCTTTGCATGTATGATTTTTAGTGTTTCCGCAAAGGAACTCAAGTTTAGTAGTTATAGGATGCCATTTAAAAAAAAGAATAAAACTGATGCTCAACAGAGTAAGTAACAAAATTCTTCTCAAAAATGTTAAAATATGAATGATTTTTTTTTGGTTTATTGTTCTTAAAATGTGAACCTGCAACCATGGAGTTACTTTTATAGGTAAAGTCCAAATATCCTTGATTTTATCTTTTTTTTTTTTGGGTGCCTTTAATGTGTAAAAATCTTATGTTGCTTAGCGATCTGTTAATCATGTATTTTTTTAATTTATTATTAGGGCTGGAAGTGTTGGAATTGATAAGGAAGAAGACAAGCAGATAAGAGATGTAGTTGGGGTGTAATGATCTGAACGGTTGAATATTATTCTGATGGTGGCAATTTATTGAAAAAATTGATCACTCACCATTCCATCCCATGTGTGTGTTAATAAACTTTAATATATTTTATGGTATAAGGGTGGAATTGTTCAAACTCTGCACCTTGGATTATGTAAGATTCTCTGAGAAATAGAACAAACAACTTTCTGTTTTGAGTCTTTATTTGAAATTCCTCGCCTTGCAACTTGAAGATGAAACTTAAAGAGCCACATCTTTTGAGAAGAATATATGAACAGTAGTTCCCTTGAACCTCATACTGGCATTTGACTTCCAAATTGACAGTGCACCCATATTGCAGATTATGTTTTCCAGGGTTGAGGTAAAAGCAATACAAGTGTTTGATGTTGACCCAACCAGTAATATGTGATGCTAATATCAATTAGAATACAAACTCTACATATATTGCGCAAGCCATTGCCTGACATGCAGTTTGGAAGTTTGATTGTTTTTCATACATCTCGCTTCTTGTTTAATGAATTTATGCTCTTATGCCACACAAAAAACATGAAGTCTTCATTACCATGTTATTATTCATCACCAAACTAGATGAGCAGGAAAACATCTTACTGAAAACCTTTTTTTATAATGGGCTTTCTCTGTGCTACTATTCTTGGAGTTGATTCTATGAACTGATGAAACAATTTTAGATATATGCGGGACTGTTTTATATTAGAGCCATATCATTATTTGAGGGTTTCATTCTTCATAAATATCATGGTACTAGTTACATAACTTCTGTGTGATTTTATAGGCTTGTCTTTCTCATTAAGTAAAACATACGTATTTCTGGCTTTAGAAATATAGACCAATTTTACTTAATTATGGTCATTAGGGTTCATAACCAGGCATTGGCATAATGCCTATATCCATTGAGGGACACCCAAAACAGGAACAATTCTGCTAGGAATTAATCTTTACTAATCATCTAAACGTTTGGAGATTGGTAGTATAATCTTTTCCTTACAGAACATATACCTTATTCTTCTCAAGAGGGTCTAGAGTTGACTTTGGCTTGGTGGAGACAATGCGGAACCAAAAACAAGCAATGATTCTGAAATACTTGCTTGAAACTGATAAATCAGAATGTTCTTGATCAGGAATATGGTTTCATGCTCCTTGGTCTTATGCTTTTTGGTTGGACATAGTCTTATGCTTCACATCTATCACTTGTATTACCTAAAGCCTTTGTCTATAACTATCTTTACATATATTCTTATTGCTGAAGATACCTTTAATTATTTTAGATACTTACATTATTCTTCTCATCTTTATGAGATGTATGATTTAAAATTATCAAGATATTAGGATTCTTTCACTTTGTGAATGTTATAGGTCAATCTCCAACTTTTTTTGACCAAACTTAATATGGTTGCTAACTTGTTAGCAACTCAAGTTTGAGGGTTTAGCGGCAAGAGGTAAAATGAAATGGGAAAAAAGTCAGAGAGGATATTGATGTTTTAATCCAATTATACCATGTGAGAAGGAAAGGCAAAGAGATTGTAAGAGATATGGTTTGCTCAGTCATAATTGGCTTTTCCTTTCCTCCCCTTTCCGATCATTTCTGACTTGAGTGACTTGGTTTGAATCTATATTTTGTTTCTCCCTAAAATGTAATACCTCAAAGATAAGAAAAAGCTTGTCCAGATGAAGGTACAATATTGGGAGTGGAACAAGCTCAGAACTCTGGAACAAAAGGAAGAAGAAAGGGAGCCATTACTTGCAATCATCAAGACTCCTTGAAACTTGAAACTGTATTTTGCATCATTTTTTCATAAGTTATGCTCTGTAATTGAAAAGTTTTATAGAGCCACAACTTTTTTTTTCAGGGTTTAACATATATTTTTTTGGTAATGCATTTTAGTTTTAAATGTATTTTGACTGACAACTTGGAACAACCAGGTGGATAAGGGTTTTTTTTTTTGTTCTATCTGCCAGTCATCTCTGGTGCTTCCAACTTCCTTAATTCTTAGCATTTTATATTTTTAAGATGCTTTTCTTTGTTTTTCATTTTGTTGCTGTTCTATATCTGCCTCTTTTGTCTTTTAGTCTTTTAGATAGATATAGAATGAGAATTGGAAGCCAATTTTAAAAATATTACCATGACCATAAGTATCAAGTCTTGTCCCAACTATCAAGTCACTTTTAATTAATGTATCCCAACCATCAAGTCACTTTTAATTAATGTATCCTAGAATTCTTTAATTTGACTTTGCTGCTTGTAACTATGAGTATCAAGCCTTGTCCTAACTATTAATACTTGGCATTAAGTATTGGTATCAAACCCCATACCGTGTTTCCATTGGAATGGTACGGGATTGATGTAGTACTAGCATTCATTGGTATTGGCTAGTATAGCTGGTACTGTACTGTCGTACTATCTTGTTTCAGTGGTTTTGAAACCATGATCATGTCACTTTAATTCCACTTCCTACTGAAATTTGTGGATCCTATAATACTTTAATTTAACTTTGCTGCCTACAATGGTACAACCATAAGCACAAAGCCTTTCCTCAACTATCAAGTAACTTTTATTTCCACTTACTACTTAAATAAATGGATCCTCGAATGGTTCAGTTTGACTTTGCTGCTTTAAATGCTAGGTTCGTGTCTCGGCCAAGCCTGAGGGTCAGGGTGCCAGGGGTCTAGCATGGCACCATGTCAATTGTTTTATAGACATGTCTCCATCCACAATTTTGGAGAAAATTTCTGGCTGGGATAGCCTTTCACCTGAAGACAAGGGGACAGTTACCGCACTTGCTGGAAAGGATAAATCTGACAACTTGGCAGGTATTAATGCAAAATTCAACCTTTATGAGGTTCTCTCAGATTTTGGATGATACTATTTATTCTTGCTATTGTCATGTATGTCTTTCTGACCTTTGATTCTTCTTTTAATTTCAAAAGCTGTAGCACAAGAACAACAAGCATCAAATGACACCAAGCGTAAAAGGGTTGGAAGGGAAGATCATAACTCTAAAGTTCCCAAATCTGATGAAAATGATTCAGCAGGTGGGGCATTGAGTATGGGAAGTGCGGCTGAATCTGGTAATGTCAATTCTAGCTCGATTGAGCTGGAAAAAAAGCTGGAGGAGCAAAGCAAAGCATTGTGGGATATAAAAGATGAGCTTAAGAAGCATGTAACAACTGCAGAGCTACGGGAGATGCTGGAAGCTAATGGACAAGATTCAGCAGGATCGGAATATGATCTACGAGATCGTTGGTAAGTTTTTAATTTTGTTCTGAGTGTTTAGAATCTTCATGATGCCATTAATTGGTCATGATTCCTTGAGATAATTTACCATGATAATGATCATTAATTATGGGACTAAGTAAGCTGATTAATCTTATTTAATTTAGAAAAATGAAGGAGCAGCTTGGATTATTGCTGTGAAAATGACTTGGAGCTGTGATCTTAATATTCATGTTTAGGTGATTAGTACTTGGCATGTGATGGCCTCAAGAGGCAGGACTATCATGGTAATCTCTGAGATTACTCGTCATGACAAGTACTATGCATTTAATATAGTCATGATGCATGCTTGTGAATCCACTAGAGGAAGAATTAGTGCTGGTTGGTGCAAAGACCAGTTACATGTTGGCATTTACCTTCAAATTGATATGTTACATGCAGTACATTATTGAATCTAAACTAACCACAGTGCTCAATGGTGTTTTCTCCTGATCAGTGCACAGGCACCAAATTCTGGTTTTTAGTATGTTGCCATCGTATTTTTTATCTGACAGCAATTAGGTGATTTGATGTATTACCGTTGGAAACTGGACTCCGGATAATTTCCTTAGAGTATTTACTGCTGACAAATGGTATTATTTGCGATTTCTTTTTTAGTGCTGATGGGATGCTCTTTGGAGCATTGGGTAAGTGCCCTATTTGTTCTGGTTCCTTGCATTACTCTGGTGGCCAGTATCGTTGCCATGGCTATGTATCAGCATGGAGTAAGTGTTCATACTCCACGACTGATCCTGTACGTCTAAAGGAAAAATGGAAAATCCCAAAAGAAACAACTAACCAGTATCTTCTAAAGGTACATGAATATGAAATTTATCAAAACCTATGCTGAAGTTTCTACTAGTTGCTAATTCAAATGAGTGATATGCTGCAGTGGTTCAAGTCTCAGAAGGCAAAGAAACCCAGCCGAGTTCTTCCTCCATCTTCTAATAAATCTTCATGTAGTACTGTGATACAGTCTCAACCATCAAATGGTGACGAATTGGAGAATATGAAAGTTGCTATAGTTGGAGAATCTCAAAAGGCCATGGTAAGATGTTTCCATTAGATTTCTTTTTTTTACTCATATTTGTGCTTATTGGGATGATTATGTTGGAAAAATGAGAATATTTTATATATTTATTTCTTTATTATTTAAGATTGTGCTTCTCCCATGAGTGCAACTTGGACTGGGCTTAGGTTGAACCGGTTTGCCCAACCCTCTCACTAGGTAGGATTGGGTTGAAGTATTATAAACTTAGGTTGGGCTTGGTTCAAGAATTCCAAGCTGACCTCAAGTAGGGTTATGTTAGGGTTGACCACAACCCAACCCAAACTTGACCCAATCCAGCCTGACTTAAGCCAGCCCGACCCAATATATAAATAAATAAATAAATAATTTATATGTATATTTTATATAGGTAAGTTATGTAATCAAATATTCATGCCCTCACTGTTATTAAATTATGTGTAAGTGTAGGTCTCAATTCAACTAATATTAATTAAGTAAAAATTTCTCAAACCTTTTCCCTATCTTAAAATTCCTATTCAACCTGATCTAACCCAATTAACATCGCACAACTCAACTCAACCTAACAAACTTGAGTTGACCTGAATTTAGCTTGTAATAGGATTAGGTTTGGGTTGGGTCAGAGAAATCCCAATCCGGAATCAGGTTGAATTCAGGGTTGAAGGATTAAAAGTTGGGTTGGCTTAGGGTTTGTCATCAACTCGACACAAGCGCCCTGTGTTGCAGCACTAGCTTCTCCTATACCTGGCCATTTAATGATAGATAGCTGGATGACATGAAAGTTGCTATACCTGGTTCTATCATGTATGCCACATTTAGAATTCTTTTTGTTGTATATTTTCCAATTTAGAATTGCAAGGAGATTTTTGTATTGGAAGTTAGTTTACATTTTTAGTGTTTAATTTTAGGTGGATTGGAAGCACAAATTTGAGGAGGCTGGGGGGAAAATTCATGCCAAGATTAAGAAAGGTATATTTCTATGCTCCAAATTAGATTGCAATATAAGATTTTTATTGCTTTTTGTTGTTCAAATTCATGCAAATTCAGAAAATGCTGTTAAACAATTGATATAATGACTCGTTGTAAGCCTTTGGTGAACTACAGATACTACTTGTTTGGTTTTGATTGGAGAGATGGATGATGATTCTGAAATCAGAAAAGCCAGGTTAGCTGCACCTGTGGGTGCATCTGATGTTTGTTGCTTCATCTGCTCTGTGCGTTATGCTACTGCTTTGAAGTTTTGCCTAAGGTATCCAGATCATTTTGGCAGGAGAATGAAAATACCCATCATGAGGGAGGATTACTTGCGTGAGTGCATTAGAAAGCAGAAGAAGATTCCTTTTGATTTATATAAAGTTGAGGCAGCCTCTGAGACTAAAAGAACTGATATGGTCACTGTGAAAGTGAAAGGGCGAAGTGCTGTTCATGAGGCCTCTGGTTTGCAGGACACTGGTCACATTCTTGAGGATGGAAACAGCATCTATAATACAACCTTAAATATGTCTGACCTTTCAACTGGCATTAACAGGTAAGATTCTATCTAATACTAGTTCCATATTAAGATCACCTTGATTTCTATTCTTAACATGCGAGTCACAGGAAATTTGCTATTGTTAAGAGTTATCTGGGAAAGGAGAATAAGCATCATGAGCATGCCTTGACATTAATGAGCTAGCATTGATGATAATTTGTGCATGCATAGGATGCATTTGTTGTTGCTAGGAAAGCAGGCATCATAAAATGGAAATAAGCTTTCATATTCTAGTGGAGCAATAACTCGATATATGTACGGTATGTATAGCAAAATTTAATAATGATATGATCTTCATTTTGGTGAGCATACCAAAACACAATGATTAATATGTGTGAAACTGTTTTGTGGAGAAAGGAAAGATACTTATTCATGTAGGACATCAGGAAAACGTCGACCAATAATGTGGAGTAGAATAATTTAGGCAAAGCAGTCTGCCAAGAAAATAATGTTGTATGCTTATGACTGCTGGAGTTATGTTTATCCATCAATATTTTGGTTGCCACATTATAGAGGGTTAGGTGCCACATTTGTCAGTTAGCATGTCCCAAAGCCAAATTATCGTAGAAGCATTGGGCAAGGTGCATCGCTATGCTTTATGAGCTGAATGTGATTATCATGCTTCTTAAGCTTCTAAGAGAAAATAATCCCTAAAGAAGACAAAGATAAGAGAAGATCAGTGATTTATTGGTGAGAGTGAGAAGGGGAAATTATCAACATGGTGATAGTGTCATGAAAATATGAAAGAGTGCATCATGCTGAATGGTTGTCCATGTGACAACAAAATAGTTTAGCTGATGTAGATTATAGATATATTTGATTGTCAATGACTTGGCATGAACACATGGCAAGGTAAGAGATTGCCATTTGTTGGGGATTGGGAGATGTGGGAATCATGGGGGAGGGGAGCTGCAGGAGGTGGAGGGTGGCCAAGGGGTGTCTTGGCTGGTGCTAATGCATTCTCACTGGTGATTGGCTGCAGGGTTGGTGAAGGACTGACTCTCCTCTAGATTAGTTTGAAGCCCTTTAACTTGACCCTCTTTGGTGGGGAGAATCCTTTGTTGGCCTTTTTCTAAAGGCAAGGAGATTGTCATCATTCATGGACATAACAACTTTGGAGGTTGGTTGAGGGTGAAAAGGCATTGCCCCGATTTGTTGGGGGATGTCAAAGTAAGGCCTCCTTGGTTTGAGTCTGGTTCTGACACCTGGAGTTCTCTATTGGGGTGACAAGAGAAGGGATGCTACTTTTGACCGTCTTGGAGGCAGCACAATATCCCTCCCAAAGTTTCTGTCCTACTGACATGCAGCGGCGGTTTTTGTGGTTAAGAGGTTCAAATCAGCTCACTTCTTTAATGCTGAGAAAGGAATTCATTTTAGCCATTTCTCTAGGGTCAGTGATTGGCAAGTAGGGTTGGTGGTAGAGTTAATATAGTAGGTTTTGGAAAATGTGCTGCTTCATTTTGTTCCTCTATTTTATGCTTCCATTGTTAGGAGGGCAGACATTTTAAGAGGGATTGCAGGAGTTGTGTAGGGTGCCACCTTTATCAAGGGGAAGTTTTTATTGATTGCATTAAGGTTCCTTCTATAACACAACCTTCATTTTTTAACCTTCATTTTAGTAAAATTCCTTTAGGTACTCTGACTAATGATTGCTCAAAAACATGTGAAAAGGAAAGTTACTTGCGATTAACCAAATGTCAAATGAAGCTTAATAGGCACTATGAGAGTTCCAAATATTAAAAAGTGAGCAATGGAAATGGAATTAATTATCCATTTTGACAATGAAAGTGGATTCCTTTGTACATTTAACCTCCATAGAAGCAAGAAAATGATACAAAGAGTTGTCTATCTCATTTTAGTTGTTTTAAAGTGCTTTTTGAATAGGGTTGCTCTCCATATTGATTATGTTGTCCGCATAAGCAATGAAGTTATGTGGACAACATGCTTGATGGTGGCATGGATAAAATATCATAACTCAACTTGGTGATGAAGAAACCCTATTGTTTGAATCAGGATTTCAAGTCTCGGTTGGATGTATCGTGAGATGGCAGGATGGGTTGCTGTTCTAAGTGTTGGAACGGGACCATCTTGCCATTGTTCCAGCATCCCAATCGGCTCGTCTTTGGACACTTGCTACCCAAGTGTCAAGACGAGGTGGGACGGTTGTGTGTCTCATTCCATTGAAAAAGTGGGGTGGCTCCATCATGTAAGATTTAAAACCTTGGTTTAAATTACTTTGCAGAACATTTTAAGTTAGTTAGAGAGGATTGTTTGAAGTTATAAATGGCATAATAAAGACTGTATAACTTATGAGATGGAGCATCTAAGAGTTTGTTATTTTGCAGGAGTGATAGAGGTGTTTTGAGAAGGAAAAGAACCAGGAATGCCTTGAAAAGGCATAAAGATAGCGTCGATTTATTATTAGATACAACTTGCCTTTTTTATGATTTCCTTTTTTTTCCACTATAAATGAGCTTGATCGTTGCAATTTGCTAGTACATGATGCATGTGTTGGTAAATATGGAATTATTTTTCCTTAATAAAATGTGTTAGCAAGAGTATGTGGTTCAATGGAAGAAGGATTGGGAATGTTAAAAATATAGGTGCTGCAACTAAAGCGAAAGTCTAAAGCTTATGCAATGCTGTTAAGTAGAGGACTTGCTATACTATACTATATACCTTGCCAAGAATATCCTTCTGGTGATTGCTTTATGCCAGGATGGAATAATTGGTACTCTAAAATGATGACCTCGACAATCACCACGCAATGATAAATCATTTTGGCAACTATATTAAATTCCTTATGACTTAATCATTGACCCTACACCTTTATGTGAAGTCTGATGCCATTTGTTGTATCAAATCATTTCTTCATTACCATTTTTTTTAATCTATCAGTTGCCCTCCTTGCTAGTGAATAATGCACAGGTTCAATTTTGTCCGTGCGTCATCATCATCATCTTTGAGAAAAGTTTATTTATGTCCAAAAAGTGCAGTGTGAATGTGCTGCTGCTTTATATGTTTTTCATTTCTCCAACTGGCCTACTGTTAGGGGTGGCAATCCGGTTTGGTTGGATTTGGTTTAGGTCAGGTCAATACCCGATACCAAATCTATATAAGCCTGACCCAATCTCAACCAAATCCAGCTTGCCAGCAAGTCGGGGATGTCTGACATGACATGGGGTCAATCTGACTGATCTGGACCTGACCTGCTGACGTGTTGAATGCTGATGACTATCTAACTTCAGGTATTTTTATTGTATATGCAACCAAAGGTTTGGGCTACTCATTTTGGGCTTTTTTGGATTCTATATTGCATATTACACAACACATGGAAGTGAAAAAGAAATAAGAGGAAATGTCATTTACTTTATGATGGAAATCAAAGCAAGAGCTCAGCCTTCACACTCTCACCATCAATGAACTCTCCTCACTTGATCTTGATGGTCAGCAGTGCCTTGATAGCATTGTTCCTTACCTCCTTTCTGGTCCTCATCCCATTGTCAACATCTGTTTGATTCATCAAAGTTTGCTCTTGAGAGGAGGAGGGAGGGGGAAGCTAGCATTGGTGTCCACTATATTTGTCCATTCATCCTTGAGAGAAGTCATAGGAGATTGAGGGAAGGGCAGAGGGCAGGTGAGATGGGATAGGGGAGGAGATGGAGCAGAGATGGGAGCTGAGGAGAGAGTGAATGGGTGGTGGGACACTGGGAGATGTCAGTTGGGAAAGGAAGACAGGAAATATAAGTGGGGCTAGGGTGTTGCTTTTTCTTTTCACTAGAATGTGACATATTTATATACGAAAACATAGATATTAAAGTATTATATGAAATATGCCGAAGGGTTCTGGCCTGTCGAGTTCGAACCCTTTGACCCAATCCCAACCTAACCTGCCAACAGGACAGGCTCATTTGATCGGTACCCAACCCATATGCCCATGGATTGAGTTAAATAGGTGGTTAGGTCTGGGTTGGGTTGGGTTCAGTAAATAGGTTTGGGTCCAAATTGCCACCCTTACCTACCATGCATATTCAACTAGTTGAACCGGTGCACCTGAACATAAATGGATTGCAAAGTTTTGTCATCTATTTCGTTCCATAACAGTGAAAAAACATTATAGTTGTTTTCTTGATTTTGCTTCTGCCATTAAATACATGATTTGATTATTATTTTTTTCCTTTTCTTTTTTGGTGTTCTTGGATGTGAATTCAGCTTCTTTATTTTCAGTACAATTCAAATCTTATTGGTTTAGCCTCAAATCTGTTCGTGTTCATATTTTGAACATATCGCTTTTTCTTTATGCTTCCTTTAAAATTGATGTTTGCCAAATGAAGGAAACCAAATTTTAAGAAGTTGGAATTTTGAAAATTGTACTGTTGAATGTTCTTGGTGCATCTGTTCAACCATTGCCTCTTTTTCAATTTTGTTTAAAATGGAGTGTAGGTCACCTCAATCTTATTGGACTACTTCATTTTCTTTTGTCTTTTCACTTAGTTTGGTTTATGGTTGCACTCTTATATTTTGTGTGTAAATTGTATCTATTGGAGTCTAGGTCTTCATTATCACTTTTGGCACATCATTCATCTATATCCATTTTTCCCTTTTTAGCCATTTACAATTTATAGGGTGAATCTGAAAGGTTCTATTCAAGCGTTACCAACAGCTATGATACGTATGGGAATAGAACAGCTTTTTAATTTCTCGGTGACAGAGGGAGATCTGGTGGCATAAACTTCTCAAATAGGGTGGGTCTGGACAAAGAGATGCAAATCCCTATGCATTCTTGTTGCATTTTCGTCACAAGAAGAGAATGAACTAATGTGAAAGAAGAATATCGAGTATTGTTCTTGTTAAGAACCCTGAACTATCTAGGCTTCTTATGCGTATTGATTTGGTTTTTGAATCCTGTTGCTACAATACGTATAATCTTTGTAGTTTCATACTAATCTGCATAGACACATTTATGGCAGTGGCATTGTCATATGATCCAAGTGTTCCAAAGCTTTCAGATCTGCTTAATGTTTTGTTGTAGCAAGGTTGCAACTTGCAACTAATGTTCATGTAGATGAATTAGTTCATTAATTTCGGTGTGCGACTATATGTCTTTGGTTCTGAGCAATCCATACAAGTAATGCTTTCTTGCACCTGCAATGCTTTTTTTTTTTTTTTCCCTTTTAATTGTCCCTGACTATCTTTTCTATACTTGAAGTTATTATATCCTTCAGATCATCCAAGAGGATAAAGGATCAAGTTGTTATGTGTTCCGGAAGTGGGGTCGTGTTGGCAATGATAAAATTGGAGGAATCAAATTGGATGAGATGTCAAAATCTGATGCAATTCAGGACTTCAAACGTTTATTTCTTGAGAAGACAGGAAATCCATGGGAAGCATGGGAACAGAAGAAAAACTTTGAGAAGCAACCAGGCAGATTTTTTCCACTAGATATTGTATGAATGGATTTCACACAATTATTTCAATTTGTGTACAACCTTTCTTAGATTCCTGATTTTCGGAGTTGTTTATGAAATTTGTGTTTTTGTAGGATTATGGTGTCAAGCAAGTGTCAAAGAAGAAGGATTCTGCCAACACAAAGAGCCTTCTTGCTCCTCAATTGTTAGAATTGATGAAGATGCTTTTTGATGTTGAAACTTACAGGTTATTACTTCTCTATTGTATTCTGGATTTTATTCCATTCATTAAAGATGCCTAAGGTACATATGCCTTTTTCAGGGCTGCTATGTTGGAGTTTGAGATTAACATGTCTGAAATGCCACTTGGAAAGCTAAGTAAAATGAATATCCAGAAGGGTATGTATCAGAATTCATTATATTCCTGTCCAATACGCAGCACTACATTGTTTTGGCACTGTCATATTGTTCCAGCATAATGTTATGGTGCAGATTGTTAACAAACTTCAGTGTGTATTTATTATAAAATTATTGTTACTGTCTCTCAGGTTTTGAAGCTTTAACAGAGATACAAAATTTATTAAATAACAATGCTAAACATGATCCAGCCGTTAAAGAGAGCTTGATTATGGATGCTAGTAATCGTTTTTTTACCCTTATTCCTTCCATCCATCCTCATGTGATACGAGATGAAGATGATTTTAAGGCAAAGGTATGTGCGAAGTGCTTCCATATACCTCAATACTTTTCTTTTATTCTTTTCACGTTTGCAATTTTCAACTTATTTAGCTCAGTAAGTCAAACTCAACTTTCTATTCTATTATATGACTAGTTATAATTTCATGGCACGACAATAGTTCATACTGTTGTGACTGCTGTCTCTTCTGAGTTTCTATGTTTATCACTGCATCTGTATGCTGTTCTCTGCTATCCATCTTGCCTTTGTTTAGGCAAGTGTCTCTGTTACAAAAGCTCTCATCATAAACATATTGGGCCAAATCGTGGTGCTCTTTCAAATATAAAACTATACACATTTAAGCACGTCTTATCTGCAGAAATGATACCACTATTGAAAGAAAAGGTATATCATTATATATTCCATGCTATCATGAAAAACAGAAATTGATAAATGCTAA
This sequence comes from Metroxylon sagu, assembly GCA_017589505.3. Lineage (NCBI taxonomy): Eukaryota > Viridiplantae > Streptophyta > Magnoliopsida > Arecales > Arecaceae > Metroxylon > Metroxylon sagu. The sequence continues at coordinate 409,246 of JACVBY030000418.1, forward strand.
GGGAACTTAGTTTTTGGCATAGAAAGTTCAGCAGAAGCTTAACCGGAACTAAATTCTTTCAATGTAACTATGACACTCTAAAATTAGAGTCAGTTTTGGGAGATTGGCTGGAATTAACCTACAGTAACAAATTTATTTCCTATTATCAAAGATCAAAGTGCTGTATGATGTACCCATGGTGGTTGCAGGCTAGCACTGTGCAAGACAACACCATTTTGGGCCTGCTATGTGCTCAAGGACCATCCTAGAAATTATACAATGAAACTGAGTATGTGGCCGTTTGTATCAGACCATGCTGATTCATACCAGCCCACACACATTAGCACAGATCATTATGGACCTCCATGGAGTGATATGTATCATGCAGGGGTGTGCACATGTATATTGCTGTCCTTGTGACTGATTGGTGCTACAAGATTTTTTTTCCCCAATTTTTTGAAAGAAGTTTCTCAATATCACATCTGGATTTTACAAATTTTAAGAAGACCTGGAAGTATTGTGATATTTTGTATGTAATAAAATTGAAGAAGATTTTTTGAACATTGACTTGGTTATCAGTTTATACATCAATATCATTCTTTGATATGTTAAGTTGTCATTAAATGGTTAAATAATATATTCCAGTCCTAATTGAGTTTCTACTTTCCATTGGTGAAACTGAGGCTGAAACTCTATGTTCAGTTTGGGTTTGAGCATATGAAATGTTTGTGGTGGCATTGCTACTGTATTTCTTTTTTTAAAAAGAGACAAAATGTTTAAAGTCTGAGTTTGTGATCTGGCGAATTTTTTTTAAGTCTCTATCAGTGAAAGTTAATAACAAGTTTCCATTAATGAAACTCCAATCAGACTGAATCTTTATTTAGCCTGAAGCATTTAATGCATGAATTTGTCTGACTTCCAAGCATAATGGAACTCTGTATATCGGGTTTTGACTAATGAAACCCAAACTGGATCAAACTTCTAACTTTAGTCTTAATGAAAATCTATGTTTGATAAGTTCCTTGAACTTTTTGCATCTTGTTTTCATCAAGTTCAAATTGACCTCCTTGTCACTAAACTGGGCAGTTTGGACCTTTATAACCATCTTTCTCTAGCTCATGTTTATGTACATCAATGTTGATTTTCATTTGGTAATGTAAGACAAGATATGTCCTACTAATTGTGCTGTATGAAATTAGTCTTCAATGGCATTACATATATTCATTTGTAATGTGTATACTGGTCTTCATCTTTACTCTCGTGAGATCTCTTGATTGGAAATGCTTAACAATGGACTCTCGAGTTATTGGAGTCCAAACCTACACAAAATAATACATTCGTCTCCCATAGAGAGAATTTGATGGGACTGCATCAAAATCCATTTGTGTCTAACATGGCTAACCTTGGGAAATTTGTGTCTGTTTTGAGGGGCAGATTGGTGCTGCAGATATCTTCAAAATAATGAGTTGTGCTCATAAGTGGTGGGTGCTACAGTCATATATATCAATAAAATTTACACAATTAATGGACTTGAAAGTTGATGCTGGGTGATAATCTAAGCTATCAAGGGCTTTTAATCTCAAATTTAGGATGTCACTGTTAACTGACTGGATAATTTGCCATGTCATACAAAAGGCATGAAGCATGAATAGCACATTTGTAGATGATCTTCAGAATGATGAACCATTGGGTTTGGGTGCCTGGCAATTCTGGTATGCTGTGGTTTTGCCTGCATCTTCGTGTGTATGATATAGTCTTGAAAGTTGATTTACATTGTCATGCATGGTTTCAGGTCCTAGGGGACGTCCCGTGGAAGGTTAGGATGGATTGCTACCCCAAGTGTTGGAATAGGATTGTCCCATCATTGTGTCAGTGTCCCTATTGGCGCAACTTGAGACATCTCTTGCCCCAAGCGTTGAGATGGGTTGGGACGGCAGCATGTACCATTCCATAAAAAAATTGGAACGGCTTTGTCCCACGAGATTTAAAACTTTAGTCATATGTATATCTCTTTTTTCCCTTGTCATAGTGATATTATGTTATTGACCTTCAACCGGAGTCAGGATCCTATTTTGAGTGATAATGATGAGAGTTGTATATCAGTGTTGTCCAGTTCATTAATGTTTCTGAAATATTTTCCTCGGCATGAAATTAAATAGTTTTCTGTATTTCTATGTCAATGCATTGCTATGTAGACTAAGTAGATTCTTACTATCATGGTAAAGTGAAGCTTTATGCTTCTCCAAATTTCAGGTGAAGATGCTTGAAGCTCTTCAAGACATTGAAATCGCTTCTAGGTTAGTTGGTTTTGATGGTGGAAATGATGAATCCCTTGATGAGAAATACAAGAAACTCCGATGTGATATTACTCCATTGTCTCATGATAGTGAAGATTATAAGTTGGTTGAAAAATATCTCCTTAATACTCATGCTCCTACACACAAGGTGTGTTCAATTTTTCCTTCTCCAAGTCTAAAGGAATATTTTTCTTGCCATCTTTATGCCTTTCACTTGCCTAATTTGTACTTTTGCCTGATTCATAGGATTGGTCGCTTGAACTAGAGGAAGTATTTGCACTTGAGAGGGAAGGAGAATATGATAAATATGCACCATACAGAGAAAAACTCCAGAATAAGATGCTTCTGTGGCATGGTATGTTATGATAGTTAAACTTATTAACATGCTCCAAACCATGTAATTAACATGCTCCAAGTAATGTAAATGGTTAAACCAGGTATCTTTATTAGGTGACTTCTTGTAAAATAGTTTGATTTTGTTGAGAAAATGTAAGATAGGAAATTCAACACTCTTTGAATTAGACGTCATTTTGAATTTTGTCATATTATGAACAACATGTTGAAGACAATATGGTTTTATACAGCTAAATGTTAAAGGCTGAGGAAAGTTATTAGTAGTTTTGTTGGTTTTATCAATAACTTCTGAAGTCATTTATGTGCCACACAAGAACCTCAAAATGTTTATTTGATGGCAGGTTCACGGTTAACAAATTTTGTGGGTATCCTCAGCCAAGGACTGCGAATAGCACCTCCAGAGGCTCCAGCAACGGGTTACATGGTCTCTCTCTCTGCATGTGCATGCTTATGCGTGTTTGTGCATTGGCATGTAGATGCATGTGCAAACATGGGTGCATGCATGCATCAATTTGTTCTGTTGGGCATGTTTTTATATGATTTGGGTAAATAGATAGTTGATTACATGTTGCATCTCTAGTTTGTGATCTCACAATGTCACTTCTATGTTTCCCCTGTTGTGGTTAATAGTTTGGCAAAGGAATTTACTTCGCTGATCTTGTTAGTAAGAGTGCACAATATTGCTTTGTGGACAAAAAGAATCCTGTAGGCCTGATGGTTCTCAGTGAGGTTGCTTTGGGAGATATTTATGAGCTCAAGAAAGCAACGGTGAGTGCCTGATCATTTCTGTGGTAGCTTGAATTCATTCAATACTTGTATGTCATCTGTGATTTATAGGCAATAGGAATGGTGTCAAACAGCTGATGTCAGTTGACAATTTTATCATGATTGTTTGATTTTCAATAATAGGCATCTCATGTGCAGAATTCTACATCATTCTCAGAAAAAAGAAGTTGCATATTTTGACAGCTGTTACTCGTTTTTAGTATCAGTAGTAGTTTCAGTGTTTGGAAGTGCATACCAGTAGTCAGCCATTCAACTTTGTATTATAGGATGCAGTTAATTTGCCTCTTAAAACCGATTTGGAGCAAAAAATGAACTTCCTTTTTCTTGGAAAAAAAATTTAAATCTTCACCGTGTCATTTGTAAGCATTACTCTGATTATATGGAACACATTTCTTCATATCACAGTATATGGAGAAGCCGCCAAAAGGAAAGCACTCAACCAAAGGACTTGGCAAGACCATACCTTTGGAGTTGGAGTTCGTGAAGTGGCGTGACCAAGTGGTCATGCCTTGTGGGAAGCCAGTTCCATCATCTATTCGGGCATCAGAGCTATTGTACAATGAGTACATTGTTTATGATACAGCTCAGGTTGGTGGTGAATACTCTTTTCTCTAGGATGTGCATGCTCTCATCATCCTTGCCATCCTAGAGAACATATATTTAGGCTGCCTTGCTGATAAATAGCATTATTTTTCCTCATCTTTGCTCATCTTAATTTTTTTTTTTTTTTTGTGCTTTTGTGATTGTGGACAGGTGAAGTTGCAGTTCTTGTTGAAAGTGAGGTTTCATCACAAGAGGTGAAAGGGTTGATGATGTTTTGCAAATGATATTTTTGGGATACTTGGGGGATGCCAGTACTTGGCAGGGTACAAGAGGCGAATGTGCCCTTAAACTTGTTGCTTCTTTAGGTGCTTAACAAACCTAAAAGTTTTGCTATGACTATTTTTGGTTCTCCCAAGTTTTTTTTTTTTTTTTTTGGCAAAATGCAGACAGTTCATGTAAATGGGGTAGTTCAGTGTTGGGTTGCTCTTCTTTCTCTAATGAGACAGCTTTTTGTTTGAGAGAGTTTTGCTTTTTGCTAGAGGGAAGGAATTGAACTGAATGGGTGGACTACAAAGCTTGTTTACATCTGGGTGCTGCTATAGTTTTTCGTGGCCGTCCTACAATGATGCTTTGAGCTTTAAACCTCATTTATCCTTTGCAGACCTGATGTGATGCTTCTGTGCTCGCCACACTCGGTATTTGTCAAGATCTTGGCTTAAGCAGCCAAAATCATCGGTTTGGGTGTGGTTCATTGCCTTTTTAAATCGTCTCATCTCTTGGCCTGTGAATGCCCACAATGCTTAGATTGTTTTATTGTTATTATTTCTAGTTGAACCAAAAACAAAATCTCTACTGAAATCAAGAGGAGAAAAAGAAAAAAAAAAAAAAAAAAAAAAAACTGCAGTAGATCATACTACGCTGGTGTTATGACCAGCAGGTATTTCTGGAGATCGTGTCAGTTATATATATATATATATATATATATAAACTACCGTTGGTGTTATTGTGAAAAAGAAAAAGGAAAAAACCTCACAATAACTTGATTTCTATTTTATTATTTGCATCACCGGAGCTTCAACGCTTTTTTTCACTCGTGCCCGGATCTATATCTCAAAAAACCCCACCCCAAATCAGAGTTGGAGAGATGGGGAAATCATCTGGCTGCAGAGATGATGAAAAAAAATAAATAGAAAGAAAAAAAAAAAAAATGGCGAGTATTCATTCCTTTCTAGTGGTTGTTTATGAAAAAAATCCAAGTGAGCTATTTCAATGTGTACAGCACAACCTATTTCATTAAAAAAAAAAAAAAATCAATAAGGATAGTTTATCAAGGCATATAATTTGATATATATATATATATATATATATATATATTATTGTTCTTGAGAAGGACGAATGCAATGGGATTGTCCCTCCAGATCATAATAAACTAGACTTAGATGTCACAAACAGGAAAGTTTAAATTAAAAAAAAAAAAAAAAAAACTCTATCTTGATAAGAGAAGAGAATAGATCCTGATGTGATAAGGATTTATCTAGGTAAAGCATCCTGGAAGCATCAACGTAATAAAACCCCAAATCTCATTGAATTCCACATCCGAGGCCTTGTCAGGAGAGGATTCGATTCCGTCCATCAATAAATTTGAATAGTTAGCGAGCTAGCTTGGTAGTTTGGTAGTTGAGAGAGAGACACTGGTTATTACGGCGCCTTGAAGAAGTTGGCAGAAGATTTGATACAGCAGTTGCATTTTATTAATCTCTAGGATGAAAATTATTGATGAAACGTAATTCTCAACTACTGTTCATGTTCAAATCCGAGACTTCTCGCTTAAAACAGATGAGTGCCAACTAGTTTCTGTAGTTGTTGACACGAACCAATCGTCGTTAGACTACATTTATATTTTCCGTATGATCCTCATTAGTAGTTAGCTATATACCGTCATCGTGACCAAAAAATCGAGAAGGGTGTGTTTGAAAAGCCATTTTGCTGCCCTGTATCTGAAGTGCAATCAAGTCCAGTTTGAACGAGTCAGCTCGAAAATTATTTTAGATATTTAATTCTGAGATCAAGTTTGAATTATTTATACTTTGATCAAGCTTATTTTAAACTTAATTTTGAAGCAAGTAACCAAGCTAAAATTAATGCAATGTTTGAATTTAACTTTTAACTGATTTAGAGAGCTTGGTATTTGGGATTTATGCTTCTTTCATTCTCCTTTCCCTTGTTTGAGTCCAAGAGCAGAGTTAACCATTATCTTTGGGCTTGATCAAGCCGAATAATATCCAGCTTTAATTTTAGGGATGTGAGTCGTGTTCAAGATTGATTCGATTGAAGTCAAACTTGACCTGATTCAAGCTTAACACAAGCCAAGCTTGAGTTGGCTCAAGCTTCTCAGACCAATTAACAGCCTTAACTACAACTTTGAACCTGGTTAACGATTGCATACTCCTTTTTAACTGATCATACATTATAATCTTGCATCACAATAATGGTTGATTTACTTTCCATTCTAGAAAGCATAAATTTAGGTAGGATCTAAAAAACTAAGAAGGGCACAACTTAGGTGTAGCTCGATAAGGGTTTGTCATGCGATTCTGTGCTTCACTTAACAAGTGAGACGAGCATCATCATCTTACTTAAAAAGTAATATATATCCATTAGAAAAATGGTAATAGATATATATTATTTTTTAATTAGAATTATGATACATCTGCTGCTTGTTAAGCAGAAAACAGCATGGCAAATACCTAAAGAATGACGTTTAAGTTTTGTCTGAAAGAAAAATTAAAAAGGAGAAGATGTAATTTTGTATATATGATTAATCATAAAGAATGAAACAAAATTCAAATGGATGGTTAGCCTTTGATGATCCAATACCTGAAAGATCATGTCCACATTAGAGCTTGCTCTCTATCTGCAATCAACTCCATTAAAAATACATATCTTCAGCACACAATGACACCAATCCTTCTTCCCTAGATGGAGCGACATTGTACCATCATATGTTGTTTCTTCATGAAAAGCAAACACTTTCCACTATGTAATTTGTCCTTTTTTAACTACCTATTGTGCTTTACAATCGTATACAGCAGCTGCTGGCAGAAGATGTTTTCTTCCAACACAAAAGCCAGCAACTTTTAACGTGTGTGGCTTAAAATAACTTTCTCCAGGTACTACTTGTTCATGTCGATTGGTTTAAAAAATGCTAATTCTCAGTAAAAAGTCATCACAAAGCAACACAAACTGCTTCTTTTGAGTTAAAACTTTGAAGTTAAAACAACTCAAGGAGATATAATATTGGTCCAAGTGGTTTCAGAAACTTTGAAGTGCTTGATAGAGTGAAATTCTGTCCAAAATGCTAAAAATTCCAGGTTACATCAGCCAATTAAAAATCAAAGACTGAACAAAAAGAAACCCAAGAGTGCTTCAGAAACTAGTTATACTAATTCAGCAAGGACACTGCTTCTTTTGAGTTAAAACTAGTGAAGTATCGGAATATGCTAAGAACCTAAATATTGCACTACAATGCAAATACCCTCATGTGAAACAAAATCACATGACATCATTACATGCTTAAAAGACAGTTTAGAACAGCACATATTCAGTTTTAAACCAACATAATTTCACTATGCAAATCTCTTGATTAGTATTTCTAGCAGCCTCAAGGAATGTTTTCACTCATAACTCCAAATTCACTAGGGTACAAATTTTCTTTCTGCACATATCAGACAAGCCCCATTCATTTAGGTCACTGCACGAGAAACAAGCTCCACTGGTTGCAAATCTGATTAAAATTTTGTCATACTGTTTGTTCCCACAAGAAAAACTATGATGCTTCTGTAGAGGACTACCTTTCTTTTTTCCCAAGTCAAAAACTGCTCCTTGACTAATCATGTTAAAAATCAATAAATCAAATGACAAGCGGTTGTAAGTTAAACATACCATTAAAATTTCAGAACTTCCAATTCTGAATCAGAACTTTCAGACTCTCGGCGTTGAAAAGATAGATTAGTTATTATTTGTTCACTATGATGTTCATATTTTCCCAAGTCAAAAACTGCTCCTTGACTAATCATGTTAAAAATCAATAAATCAAATGACAAGCGGTTGTAAGTTAAACATCCCTTTAAAATTTCAGAACTTCCAATTCTGAATCAGAACTTTCAGACTCTCGGCGTTGAAAAGATAGATTAGTTGTTATTAGCTCACCATGATGTTCATATTTTCCAAGAAGGCACACTGCTTCACTTTCTCAATATTCAAGTCACTAGTAGTCTGAATTCCAAATAATTAAATCATCTAATGCATGCCATTTCCTCATGTTTTCGTTATAATATAGTTTGGGCATTAGAGGTCAAGGTGTACAATGCCAAGGACCAAATGTTCTGTCATTAGAACCAATTATATTAACAATATTCCAGTTTTCATTTACTACTCCCAAAAAAGTGATTAGGTGGTTCCTTTTCTCAAAAAAAAAAAAAAAAAAATTCTGATAGAAGGATAAAGAGAAGAGAACATGTAACTTTTTATTAATATTTAGTATAAGTACATTACTAGTCATGAATTTTGATGTCAATCGTTTGCTCATGGTATAATTGGCTGAACATCTAAAACATAACTAAATATCAAAATTTAATGACGTTTAAACGGAAGCCACTCTCATGACCCATGAAGATAAGCAAAGGCCAATGACTGAAGGTCCTCCATCTCATGATATGCTGACCTCCAAGTGCTCGGTTGCATGCCAAGAGAGGCCATGGCGCAAGAAGAGCCGTCCTCAATGCCCAAGGACATGCTATCATCATTCAGGCCAGAATGGGGATTGCTCTCCTGAGAGGATTGAATGAAATTGGATTTTAAAAGCTCGTTGTTGCAGTAGTTCATGCTGTTGCTATTAATCACCGGATTTGGAAGGAAAGATGGCATCCTTCCATCCCCAGTTTGTAAGAAACCCTGCCCATCTTGTTGGCAAGGTGGAAATTTTTGATAGAGCTTGTCTTCCTGAGGGGTGGGAAGAGTGGCACAGGAGCCATTGCCAAGGCCTTGGGCTGCCTGTGCCTTGAGAGAGGCTAGTTGTGCTTGAAGATTGACCACCTACATAACAAGCCGTAAGTTCAAAGAATCAAAGAATGAACTATATCCACCATAACAGCAAGAGGTAGCGTGCAGAGATTAAATGATCACTGTGCAATGGTTGAAATGATTGGCGTTTTGAGAGCAAAGGACCACTTACTTGCTGTTGGAGGGCAAAAATATGGGCAACGCACCCATAGATGGGGTCTTGGAGCCTTGCTTGGGCCTCGTAGGATATGGTGATGGCGGCCTCAGAGCGGTCATTCAAGGGGAGGTGCATGAGGAGCTTGGAGACGTTGCTCGCCCCAAAGACCTTGTGGATGGCAGCGAAGTGCGCGGCTCCTTGCTCATGGCAGAAGTATGGGGCGAAGACGCATCCCCTGACGCACTTCCTCCTCAGGAACTTGCAAGCTCCACAGGGAGAGCCAAATCCTGCCATCTTTGCCTTTAGGAGTCCTGGAATTCCTTCACTTGTGGCCTAGCAAGTGCGCCATGCCCTTGCTTATAAACACTGGAATGAGAGGAGGGTGGTTCATGTTGTTGCGATTAATTTATTTGGCTCTGTCTCCTCAATGGCCTACAAATTTCATCATTTTTAGCTTTGCACTGTCCTCCCTTTCAACTCAGCTCCAATTTTATGCTCGTATCCATTTCTCTTAAGCATTCAAGCTGTTTTGATGGCACGTTTATCCTGTTGTTATGATAGCCAGAAGGACATCTACCTTCGAGAGCATTTGATTTACCAACTTCAATACATAAACAAGATATTTACAAGTAAAATACAGCAATGACATGAGAACAGAGCTTGTTTACTGGTGGCTTGTCACTTAACTAAAGCTATTGCGTGTTTAAGATTCTCGATCATTATCAATCAATTTTGCGTGCCGCCCCTAGGCCTCAGCTCGAGGGTCCAATTACTCTGCCCAATCCTAGCATTTCAACTAACTACATTTTCTTTAATGGATGGCTTTCGGTGCATGTGGATGTGTGGCCAAGTCAAGAAAGTTTTATAATGAGGCATAATTTTATAAAAAAACAGGATTAGCGATGGGATTTGTTTTAACCTGAACTTTGAAAGTTCCAAGCAAGTCAGGACATATTCTCTCATCCACTCAATTCAAAAGAAAAATCTCCCATGTATTAATGATTCCCTCTATTCCACTCAATTTAAAACTTCTAGTGGACAGTCTGAATTCACCTTAGCAAAGAACTATATCTTAATTCCAAGAAGAAAAGATACTTTCTTTTAGAGGATTTCTTCCTACCGATCCTTGGCTAACTCAAAACTATTCTGTTCATTGTGCCCCTCATCTAGCTGATGATTCTGGAAGTTTAATTGTAAGGAGGCGAGTTCATATTCATACTGAAGGTCAACAAATGTTGAGAAATGAAGTTCCATTCCACAAGTCACTTTGCTTTCTTTGGCTGCAAATGGAGCTTCCCTCTGATTGAATTTGCCGGGAATCGGCGGGTAAATTGAATGGAGTCACCTAAGCTGGCCTGCCATTTGATTGGGAGATCATATGTGGCAGCAGCTTGTGCATGGCATGAGCTTCCCTGGAAGCCATTATCCCCTACCTTTGCCATGGTTTTACTTGTTTGTGCTTGTTGGCCACTTAGCAACAGAGAACTGAACTGTTTTTTGAGGCAACAAGGCTCAGTTGTTCAATTATTTGCAGGGTTAACTTAGTAGCAGCACACTAAGAACGCTTGTAGAGAGAAGTGATACTTTCCAAATGCCTACAGTGGAGAAAAGAATTATATAATTTACATCCCAACTGCCACCACCTAAAGCTTTTCCCTCGGACATAAAAAAGTGGATGCAACTTCCACTCCTGTCACACATCAAAAAGATAAAAAAAAAAAAGAAAAAAAGAAAAAAAAGAAGAGGGCCTTCTCTTCTGCTGATTCTCATGACTCCTTGTCAAGCCATTAAACTAACTAATAATAATGCTGATTAAATTAGTGATTAAAGTCATCAAACCTACATCATTGAATCAATAAGCCAAGCATTTGCAAACGTGGATCGGTTGGCTCCATGTTGGTATTTAGCCTTATGGGCATCTCGTGACATGAAAAGGATAATAATAAATCCAGGATACTCGTTTTAATTTGGTGTTGAATGGTCCTACAATGTCCACTGATGCAGCTTTCTCTTAATCCTTGTTATCTTATCCCTCTTCCAAGGAATCAGTATTTCCTTGTCCGTTTTCTAGACTTGGGACTTCGCGGGTGGTGAAAGGCTTTAAAAAAGTGTACCCATCCCCTATATTTATGCGACGATCTGAATTCATGCCTTGGTATCATCAGAGGCTGATGTTTACGTATCGGAAAGAAGACCAAAGCCGTTTAGTCCTTTTCACCGCAAATGCATTAGCGTTGGTGCTTTGAATGGCTGTTTGTTTGTTTGTTCTGCGCCAGTGCCTAAGACTAGCAGTCCTGCCACTGATGGTGAACATAGGCTCAAAAGTTCACGATTTTTTCTTTTTTTTTTTTAAAATATAAGTTTGCATGTTCTTAGATATAAATTTATCCATTATTATGTTTTATATAATGATATTCATTGCTTTTTTTTTTTTTTAATATATCGAAACCAAAACCAAACTAAATTGAAATAAATCAATAAATTTAGTTTATTTTGATTCAATTTATTAGTTTAACTGTACATACTTTGAATAATCAAGAAATTAATTTTCATAACAAATTTTATTTTTAATGGCATCCAATTATTTATAATGAAAAAAATATAACTCTTATATAACTTAATTATTGCCTCATATATATGTAGCACTTCGATAGTAATTATAGTACAAATTAAAGTTTATATAATATATACATACAATTCTATTTGATTTATATTAGTTTTTTAAAAATAAAAATATATTAATTTTTAAATATTTAAATTAAGATCAAATAAAAGATAAAAGCAAGCCAATTCAAACCAAACCTAAGCTACGATTCATATTAGTTTTATTGTTTAATTGATTTTCTTATATTATCTCTAGCTACGGTACACTTTTTAATCGCACATGACTTTTTCAATCAAGATTTTCCAAAGCTAATCTTTAAAGAGCCAATACCAATTTGATGAGAAGAATGCCTCGTCGAAGTGGACAATTTGTTCCTTAGTTAATACATACAAAATAAGTTGTTAGGTCTGGGTCATGTCATGCAAAGGCCAATAGATGGATAGAGCCCACGCAATAGACCACATATGATCCGGAAAAATCAAGCTATCTCATCATTGGCACTGATTGATACATGGATGGTAAGTGATGGAGCTGAACCAGTAGTTACTCGAGAAATAATATATATATATATATATATATACCTCTTGTTGTCATCCCCCTTTTGATGTAAAAAATAGTCTTTGTCAAGTAAAGTGGGGAGAAAAAATTATCAAATCAAAGTTCTTCCGGGAGAGAGAAGGGCTTCTTCGGCCGGTATATTTAGTTCTTTGTGGGGACCCCGTCCATGTGCCCGAACTTTTCACGGTCACGTCACCGCCCACGGCCCCATCAAAACAGCGGTGGCTACGCGCGTTATGCGACTCTCTTGGTGCAACGTTCGCAGTTGGCTATAGTAGTTGGCAAGTTATCTCTTGCCATGGTTGGTTTGGTGGAGAACTAGGAGTGGGACCCTAACATGGAACTGACCATAGAGGCCATGCAATGGGGCAGCTAGGGCTGATGGGTGGCACAGTCTAATAGTTAGAAGCTGGTTTGATTTTGACCCCTTTTTTTTTAAAAAAAATTCTTGTGCGAAATGAGTCATCTTTAATAAATATAATACCCTAAAATCATCTCAATAGTAGCCCCCCATCTTATATTATTTTTTTTTATTGCACATCTTTCTTTGACATGACAATATTAATTTAACTAGTATTTAATTAAATTTTGTTATATATATTTTTACAAATTATTTCTTTTTAGATGCGTGTATTCTTATATTTAATTGTAGAAAATAAAAAATAATTTTATGTTCTTGTTTCTAAGCTGGCATATGTTACCATGGCAGTTAAAGGAAGGCAAACTGTTCATTTGAAGGATAAATTTGATGGCATAGGCTTTAAGAATGTTATTATCTTTGCTTGGGCTTGGTGACTGCAGCTCTGTCCATCTCGTATTTAGTTTTTGTTTCTTAACATCATTCATATCTTCGCACCCGATTGGCCTAAAATCATCAGGGAGAGATACTATAATTTTGTTCTCTCCATTTATTATGTAAACATTTATTTACAATAGCTTTCATGTTTACAAAAAGAAGAAAAATAATAAAAAATAAAATAAAAAAGAAAATAGCCTCCATGCCTTCATAATTCATGCAAGCTATACCATCTTCACAAGACACTAGATGACATGCTAGAATACGATACAATAATATCAACATCCTATGGTACTGTCACCATAATTAGGTTTTGAATATATTAGAATATTTCATACATTTTGTTATTTATTACAAAATATAACAACACACATGATAAAGGAAAAGGATGGGTGAGATTTGTGGAAGTCCTTAACGCTGTGACTAAGCTCCAGCTGTTTCCAATCATCAGATATAAAAAAAAAAAAAAAAGAAAAAGAAAAAGGAAGTCACATGGAGAATTTGACGTGGAGAATTTGACGAAGAGAAGATGAAAGGAGTGGTCACTGTTTTCATATTGAAATGGAATTGTCATTCATCAGTGTAATTTGCTGGAAGACACCATTTGGTACTTCCACCGCACTTGCGCATTGGAAAAATAAAAATAAAAAAAGAAACAAAGACTTGTGTAAGCAAGATCAAAAATCTACGCTAGCAAGCAAGCAAGAAGAACATATTTATTCAATCCAGCTGAAAGGGAATGTAGGTTGGGTTTAGCAACTCAAACACATATTCCGACACTAAAAAATTTCACATCTTGGTGTAACTTATTTCAATGAGCTAGCAAATCTTATTATAATATATAATGTTGATTAGCATGTGTCTAGAATTAATCCGCGAACAAGATAGCCGCAACTCCTTTTTTTAAATAAATTAGGTACTTAGGTGCAACTTACTGATCCTAACTTTGAGGTATGCTAGGGTTCACGAAGAGCAGCACCTTACGATATTAATGATCAATCAGATCCTAACATACTAGTAGGTATCAGAGGAGATCGCTATGATCGTTACTATTTTCGTATTGAAGAGATGCGACAAAGTGGTTAGCATATCATTGAACGCTAGCTAATGATGCAATGATTGGCATTTTGCACACTTCTACTTAATTTTCATTGAAAGATAATAATGAGGGTAAAAACTTGGTTGCCTGCAATATGATTAAAGAGCATCTAATTCTTTACAAACTTGAAGTTGTATGTCTATTTCCTTTATACAAATTATTAGATAAGCTAATGATCTGAATGCCCTAATACAGTAAATATGAGAGCTCATGCTAATATGTTTAGTTTCATACCAGTTATTTAATGGGTGTATCTTGAATACTTGTATAATATTAGGAACTCAAATAATGCCTTTATATTATTCTTTTTAGGTAAAATTCTGAATTGTTACAAATAGTTTTAGAGCACCGATCAACCTGATATCTTATAAAATCAAAAGACACCACAAATAATTTATAATGTTTGTGAATTGAATTAGCTCTGACTTTAAATTTAGATTTAGATTGTTAGGTTGGTAAGAATAATAGGGCTTTAATAGAACTATATAATGAGTAAATTTTGAATATTTATACAGAGTCAAGGAGTATGGATAGAACTCTTTCAACTAGCCTTTTATAGGTGATTTTATGGATTGTTGTAATGAGCTAGTTAATAGATCATACGGTATTTTCTTCCAATGAGAAAATAAACATTTGGACAAGAAAATACAAGCGAGAAAATTAGTAGTTCTTGGAACCCAAGTGGAATTCGTTCTGACATAACCCAGTTGCGCATCAACTTTGTTCATGCCACTCTATGACTCTATGTAGGTCACACTTGCATCATCATGTGCTAAGAAAATCCAAGTAGAAATTTCTTTAGCTGAACCTAGCCCCAAACTTGAGCGGTGCAAGCAACGTTTTCTTAGGTGAGCTTTCCACCAGCAGTCAATCATCCAGCTGGCTGCAACAATAAACTCACTGCAACACGGTTCAACACTGGATGGACTGGCATTCCAAAGGCAAGTAATCTTGGGATCACTTCTTGTTTCCATGCCTTTGCTCAAGCTATCAACCTCCATTGGAGAAAAGACTTATAAAACTATTCTCGGAGGTCATGCTCACGTAGCATTCTCGTGTGACGGATCACTGGCTATCGTTTTATTTGGTAGTTGGTCAAATTTGGCACGGTCTGGAGAACCGGACAAAAGGTGGTGTGGTCGAAAATAACTACAACTGGTCTTCTGATGACCGGTCAAGCCGACAGAGAAGTTACATGTGGGGTCACTACACGTGTGCTTTTATTGTTGTCAACTTCTAGGGTTTCTTGTTCCCCACCCCCACATTATTTTCCAAGAGCTTAAAGAAATCACCAACATAACAATTCGTAGACAATCATGTTTGTTTATTGTCTACAACAACATTAGATGTCATAGTAGTGAACTTCCAAATTTTTGATTTGGCTTCTTCCTAGAGCCTAGCATTGTCAATTGATTCATATATTAAATTGAGAACATTAATAAAAGGCCATCATTCAAGGGAGCCAAAGTTGTACCAATCTAGCTCTAAGGGATGGAGAAATAGAACCTTTTTTTTTTTAAGGAGAAATTAGGAGATAATTCCCCTACAAAGTCTATTAAGATCGATAAAATTTACTAAAAAACCTAAGGAAGAAAAGGAGCAAAGAAAATTATAGAAGTTTTTGTGAGACTCCGACCATCTTTTGATGTAGAGATTACCTCATATAAAGAAAGTAGTAATAATCTTGCGAATGATGGAACTAGTTGAAGATATTTTTTGAAGAAAAATTCTTAAGCTCATCTCCTTTTACGTCTGTCACATAAAAAAAATAATCGATTGGTCATAACATCGATATTTTCTTATTCCTTCGCTTTGGTTAGTGCTTATAAATATTTATAGGCACTCTACTCAAATTATTATAATGATCTTCTTTGAATGCCTAACATTTCGTATCCTAGAATATAATCTAAGTATTTTTCTTTTCATATTTTTTTTTCCTTTGAAATGTTTTAGAAAAAAGCTAAAAAAGAGGGAAAAAAAAAAAAAAGAGAGAGAAAAGAGCTTTCCTTGTTTTAAAAATGGAGACAAAATGATGACCCTTTTGGGTGTAGTTGACCTGTCACAGGTGCAACACCTTAAACCACACCCTATCGAACAGTCTTAATGGCTCAGATTAGACCTTCAACTTCTAATGCTTTTTATCAAAGGAAAGGAAAAAAAAGAGGGGACAAAAAGTAGAAACCTTGGAAACCCTAAGTATAGGCAGGATGTGGATTCTCTACTATTCAAATGGTGGGATTCACCTGTGTTTCCCCAAAGCTTTCACCAGAGAAGATCCATACCAGATCCAATGACTTCAACTGCAAGCTCTATGCAACTGGATGCTGGGAGTTCTATGGTATTGGATTCTGTCCCTCTCCAATTTAGGTCTTGAGTCCCTGTCAAGCCTATTGAGACCATTGGATACGGCAGTTATTAAAAGGGCCACGACTTGGATTACATCGATCGCTCGTCTCCTCGTAAGCCTCTAACGTCTCCCAACGAAATTTTGGGGACAGGGAAGGCCACACGCGCGGACTTGCCTGGCGGTGGCGGGACATCGCGCTGTCCCTTCGCTTTCAAGCCAATGTGCGCGAATTTTTTAGCCATGCTTTGTTGTGGCTCAAGCTCTAGACCATTGGAGGACGCTATGGTTGGATTTGGAGACAGATATTCTACCTCCAGTACCCCTTGGCCTCAAGATAATACTCATCTAATGTTTGCTAACCACAAGGGACAAGTAATGGTGTCACCTCATGTGGAGTGAGAGCGTGCAATACGGGCTTCTCCTCTTGTTCCGAGCATGGAAGAAAAATAAAATATACTTTTAATTTATAAATTTTTACTCAAAATTTAATTTTAGTATTTAAATTTTTAATTATTATAATTTAATTTTTTAAAAATATGACATTCGTAACATTTAATTATATGGGATGAGAATCCTTTGTTGTGCATCACAGAATACGGTGAACATGGATGAAGGGTGAGGATGTGCATCTTACAATGCCAAGCAAAGGACCTTGACTCTATTACATGAGATTAGTTAAAATCGATGAAATAGTTAATGTATCATCCTGATGACTCATAGCATTAGTTCTTTATAGTTAACGGAATAATGCCTCATGTAATGAAACATTAAAAATATAATTTTTATAAAATATAAAAAATTAAATTGTACCATTTGAAAATTTAAGAATTAAAATAAATTTTGAGGACCACATATATTTTTGCCAGAAAGAAAACTTGAGGGAAAGTACGGAGATCTTTCCTTGTATCTTGTTGGGAATGAAGCCTGGTCGTAGGTACTTTTGACCCAAGGGAGCTAAGAATCCAAGGTCATTGTCGTTTCTGATCTCTATCCAGTGTATGAATTAAGAAACGCGTAGGAGAATGGTGGGAGATTCGGGGGGGAAGTTCCAAGCTAATAGACTGAACATAACTGGCATGGTCTCTTCAGGTCAGTTGGCACCTTTGATCCGAACCCTCTGATGGGTCAATCAGATCAACTTAGGCACAATAATATTGGAAGACACTCTAGATGGGGGTATAAAGCCACGTAGACTTCCCCAGATGTGGTAGCAAAAAGAGCCCAAATTAATGTAGATCTTTTTGACCCTAGGGGATTAGCATGAGGTCCATGTAGTACCGAATGACTAAAGAAACGCGTTAAGAGACGGTGATGGCCTAGAAAAATGGCACTTGAGCCCACCAAGTTCCAACTTTTAGACAAAAAAAAACTGGTCCCTGTGGATGCATATGGTTTAGAACTTAAAAGTCATGGTGCAGACAAAATGACCGTCCCGTCAGCTGGAGTGCTTTACGTCCAGCAAGGGTTGAAATTTGACATTTAGGACCACACTTATCAACTTGGACAACACCATACAACGTGTTTGGTATTGGGTAATCATCATGATCGTAATGATCTAAATAGAGATGGTAGAATCATGATATTTAGTTGCATTTTGATAACCCTACCGAATGGTGATATAGATCAACTCTACCTTTTTACTGCCCAACCTACTAATTCCATATCCATTCTTAAGGTCTAGCATTCGAAATTATCATCAGACCATATTCTTGACATAAAGACTTGACGATCAAAATACCTCTTATCCATATAAAAATTTTCGATTTTATAATATAATATAATATAATATAATAATATTAAAAAACTAAGATTATAATAATAAATAATATGAAATAATGATAAATTATCATAATAATTATAAAAATATATTAAGAATAGTTTTGGTATTATGTAGCCAGAAATTTTAGATTTTATATCATAGTAAAACAGTTTAATCATAGATATGTAGGAATTTTCAATCACTACAATATAACATAACATACTAAATATGATGATTTTATATCACTATGATTTAAAATTATTATGGTGATTCTATTTTGTTTATCAAATGTCTGCATGGTTAGATCACTTCTCCAACGATTTTGTGAGACAAGAATAGTCATTTTTTATTTTTAGTTCTCTTTTGAGCCTGGATTAATCGGACTGAGCTCGTTTCAAATGCTTAACATGCTTCTCATGATTACAAACTAGAAGTAAGTCTTTGAATTCAGCCGACCTGGCTCTGCCAAGGAATCATTCATATTGTTTAGTTCTCCGAGTGCTAGTCTGCGAACTGGATGAGCCTTTGACAAGGAGCTCTACTCCTGGAACTATGAAATGCCAGATGACCAATCTTACAAGGGTCAAGCGACTAAAGTGGGTTGTCATGCTTGATGTTAGGATAATTTAGAGTTGGAGAGATAGTGAAAGAAAAATAATCTCCAACTTTGTTAAATATATTGTCTAGTTATTTATTTGTTCTAATTGGATCATATTTTGTTGGTTGGATTTATTATGGATTGTATGATTACTTGGATTTAGCCCTCCTTTCCTCACCCTTCTTCTCCTCTCTTCCTTTTTTTCTATTTTTCTTGCTCCATTTCATTTCATTTATCAATAAAATGTTGTGGACTCTATCATTTTGCTCAAGAAATATTATGAAATATATATTTTTAATATATTTCTATAATAAATATTAAAATATAATATTAATAATATCTAATCATGTTATTCTAAAATTAAAATAACATGATAACAATGTTTTATAATTAAATAATTAAACACCATGATAATTTTTTTAATTATTATATATATATATATAGTTTTATATATTATATTAGTTTAACATCTTATGTATTACCAACTACTAATATATTATAACGAAATAATAACAAATTTGTCTATATCACTAATATGTTAGCTAGGATAATTATTACGAGGTATAATATTTCTTCCTCTCAAGTTTCTATCAGCAAATAATGTTTTCATAAGATTTAACATACTTTATATATTTTTATGCTTTATTTTTCAAAAAAACATCATGGATGATAAGATTTCAATAACACTATTATTTCATTATAACAGAGCTACAATAAAAATATAGTATATTATTGTGATAGTTAGGAAGACCTTTAGTTGCCTCATCTTACATGTTTAAAATTATTTAATATTCAAATTATTAGTTATTATTTTAAGAGTGCTATAATCAATTAATATATAATAAAAATTAGCAACATTATTTTCTAGCCTAGTTTTTTAAACTAAAAACTTATTTTTAATGGTAGAAATAATTTTGTAAGGAAAATTTTTTAGATAAATATTATTTTAATAAGGGAACAATGCAATTGTTAAACAGTGCTGCTATTTATGCTATAATGGATCACGGCAACATTCAAAAACTCACTATAATAACTAATTTATTTTTTTCTATTGTATATTAACATTAGAGAAATGGGACCATATAATAGCTAATATAGTCATTATAAGAAATACCATAGTTGGATAAATAACTTGAAAACCACATTCTACCATACAAAGTCATTGAAGAATCACGATAATATCATGATAATATTATCTAAATTGTATGATTAGCTCATGATTTAATGAGGACAGTATGAATTTTATATACTATTAATATAAGATATATTTCTTTTGCTTATCTAAAGATTAATGTTTACTTGTAAAATCTCTCTCTCTCTCTCTCTCTCTCTCAAACATATATACACATATACACATACATATATACATATATGTGTGGTTTTGAATGCAAATTCTTTTTTTTTTTTTTGAATGTAATTGGAGGAAGAAATTCTTTCTTCCTAATTTTGTAATAAAAATAAAGAATACAAGATATGTGAGGGAGATGCCATATAAGAAAATTAAAGGATCAGAAAGAATTAGATTTACTTTCAAGTCACTAAGAATGACACAATCTTCCTTGATAGGATGAGATGTTTTACTTTTTCTTCTTAGAGTAGAGATAAAACATAAATGAAAGTTCGACAAAACTCGAGAATGAAATAGAATACTTTTAAGGTTCTTCTTGGGACAGTTGTTGAGAGAGGCCAACAACAAGTGCTGGCCATCAGCTATCTGAAATAGCTTCTTTCTAACCACTAGAGCCAACAACTGCCTCCAATACGGCCCAAGTTTCTGTACAACAAGACTTGCCTGCAAGCAGGAGTGGATCATTTTTCCAGCGCCAATTAGTCCAAAGCAATAGCGTGGAAGGTGGCCAGCCTCTCCATTCCATACATTTTTTGATAGCTAACTGTATTCCATTTCACAAACGAGCTATGTAGAAATAGATGGCAGGTCGTTTCCTAGGGATCTCCACATGATGAACAACCGTTGCTTTTAAGCCACCCTTTTCCACCAAAAATTACACTGGTATGGAGCCTGTTTCCAAGACAAGCCACATGAAACTTCTAACTTTCCGTTGTGCATCTGTCTTCCATAATTTCTCCATTATTGAGAAAAGAGCAGAAGGAACTAACTGAGGATTCTCCACAGGTGGTGAATTTATGGGGCCTGAAGTGGATAAGTCTATTATTCCCATTTCATGTGACAGGCTAACAGCCCATGACGCAAGTCAGGATTCTCCTTCTGGGCCTCAAGTGGATAAGTCTATTCTCAATTTGTCTCTCCAGTTCAGCCTGGAACCAAAAGACTAAACAAGATTACGCGAATACTATCTCTCTCTCTCTCTCTCAACATTTGATTCATGGAATACGGCACGGCTAGTGGTTTTGATTGGAAGTTTGCGTCAAGGTGTTGCAAGTCAGTAGCGGGTGACGTTGGGCCTTGTAAACACTTTTCCTCTGATATTGCAAACGTTTTCGTATCATTTTTCAGATCTTTTTAATCTATATTAATTTGGGCTTTCCTATATATTTCTTATAATCCTTTTAAGAAAGTAGAACATCTTCTCTTTATAAAGCATCCCCTATGCAACAAAATTAATTTTCCAGCATTTAAAAAAAAAAAAAATCAGCAAAACTCCCATAGCTTCTTTGATATACAAGGCAAATGGTACATCAAAAGTATCCCAAGACCTTGAAGTAGCAAGCAGATGCTCTAACTAGCCCACCATCTAAATTTATACATACATACATGTATATAATATGGAATTATAATATGTAAGAGTGTAGGCTGGGCTGGGTCCGGACCAGCCATGGTTGGAACCAATTTCAGGCCTGATCCGGTCTAGCCCAATGCCCCAAATTGCTCTTTTTTACTCTTGGCCCGGCCCCCGCACCCTCTTCTTCTGCCTCGCCCTCCAACAGCACGCCATCCTCACCAAACTCCGATCGCTCCGCGCCTCCACCTCCCCTACCGCCGTGCC
This sequence comes from Metroxylon sagu, assembly GCA_017589505.3. Taxonomy (NCBI): domain Eukaryota; kingdom Viridiplantae; phylum Streptophyta; class Magnoliopsida; order Arecales; family Arecaceae; genus Metroxylon; species Metroxylon sagu. The sequence goes on from JACVBY030000418.1 coordinate 431,151, forward strand.
ATGATCTCAATCTCGAGACCTCCGAGATCATCTTCATTGGCCTCTACCACCCCCCACCCCCCCCCTCCTCGGCGCCATCCGTGTGCAGTTCAACCGCAGCTATAATCTCTTCGATGTGGGCCTCGTGATCATCTCCTTCGACCTCTCTAGCTTCGCCTTCCACTGCGCATGCCTCATTGTCGCCCGTCTCATCCAAATCCTCTCCAAATGCGTCTCCCAGGGGAAGGACCGGATGTGTGCTGGCGAGGAGCCCTCTTGCCTCTTCGACTTTTGGATGTAAGAAAGCCTCTGCAAGATCGCCGAGGCGAAGCAATCTGATGCCTCCCATTGTTGGAGACCAGGGACCTCAAGGGCGGCCATTTGTTTGACTTCCCCTTCGCCACCCGGTACGCATCGACCCCATCGCTTCTCTGGGCGACGGTGCCTGGAAGTCCCACCTAAAGGTGATCAAAAAGGTTCAAACCCATGGATCGAGGCAATGAGGATGGGTTGGCGAAACTAAACTAAACTTACTCCCTAGCGAGAGATCGGATGGGGCATAGGATGAAGCATGGTTAGTCATAGATGAAGATGGGTGGGTAAAAACCAGCTCCAAACACCCACTTCATTATCGTTCCTAGTTCTAAAGAAACTGATGAATATAACTATTTTATTACAAATTCGTTCATCACACGTATTATGGCGAGTGCCATGTCTACAACGATGATCATAATCTAATTAAACTGGTAAAATAATAGCATATTACGACCTATCTAATTTGCAAGTGAGATGAGAAATCTTAGTTATTTTAATCCATGCTTCATTCCATTAAGAATAAAAATAATTTTTATTCTTACTAACGAAAACGTGATAGGAATAAAAATAAATTATAACAATATCTTTATATATTTTTGTACTTTTAAAATTATTTTTATAATTTTAATTAGTTATTCGAAGAGAAAAGAGGCGTAAATGAAATGGAACAGGAATAAAGATTTATCTTTGGAGGTTGAATGAGACTGCGGGATGAAAAAATATCGGGAATGAGGATTTTTTTTTTTTTTTTTTCCTTTAACGATTTTTTATGGACCTCGTCGTTCTTCACGGATTGACAATTATATGGCCTCAAAGATAGCATCAATCGATTAGTTATACACCTAAAAGATTCGAATCCTGATAGGAAGATGCTTTTCTTTTTCTTTTCTTCTCTATAAAATGGTGGCCGTACTCTTGTTTCTCCAAAGAGATAAGAAGATGCCAGTGGACAACCAGGCACGCTGGCTGATGTCATGATGTCGGAAAGCATCTCCCATGTGTTTCCTGTAGCACGTATGATGCAGACATAAATAGCCTAAACTAATTTAATTATATTATATATATCCGATATAATTACAATAAATATTAAAATATATATTTTTAGTCCTTAAATTTTTACAATTTATTTTAATCTTTGAACTTTTAATTGTGGCATTCAGTTAACAGAGTGGTATCTTATTCATTCCGTTAATCTTCATCTACTATAATATTTAAAATGGCATATCAAGTAAAATTCATAAAATAATTGACATCTTAATGATGTGGACTAGTTGATATCAGTAACATGCCAATAATTTTGTCAATTTTAATTAATTAGGAAAGCAACATGAGATATTAAATTATAAGGACCACAAATTTTTGAGTGAAAGTTTGAGAGCGTATTTTGATCTATAACATAAAATATTTAATAAATGGATAGATGGATGGATATCCGCTTTATATAAAGGGTACTCAAAAGCAGCAATTTCCGCAGCCAACCATTCCACGGTGATTTCCTTCTCGCCAGTGACTTCTTATCTTTCCCTCTGGACCACTTGCCTCGACGACAATATAATTTTTTTTTTTTAAAAAAACCCATCTCAATCATAAGATTAGTTAATTACAAGTTAATTTCATCAAAAACCTAACATAAGCTTCAAAGTTAAATACACGGAAAGGCGAGGAAAAAAACAAAAAAAGGATTTTTTTTTTTTTTTTTTTTTTTTTTTTTTAAAGAGTAGAAGGAAGAAGAAAAAATCGAACTGCACAAAAGCTCAATAAGTTGCTCCTACGTTACGTTGCCCCGCGGGTCACGTCACGTGCAGTGCGGCGCGACGACGAAGGCCGGCTTGTTTCCGGGAACCGGCTCGTAGTAGAACGGGGCCGCCGGGTGCTGCCACGCCGTCCACCGGCGGGTCCCCTCCTCCTCCTCCTCCCTCTTCTCGCCGTCCGGTGACCGGACCTCCTCTCCCTCCTCCGGTGGCGGCGCCGCCGCCTCGGCCTCCGCCGTCCGGTCCCCGATCCGCGGGATCGTGCAGATGTCCAGCGGCGAGAGCAGCGGGATCGCCACCTTCCACTCCGCTACGTTCGCCGACGCGGGCTCCACCTGGATCGAGCTCGGCGCGTGCATCTGGAGCCTGCTCCTCTGGCGGCACAGCTTACGGTCGGCCCTCGTCGGCGCCTTCGTCGACATATAGATTCGCCGGGAATAAGAAAAGATTTATTCGGGATTTCTAGCCTTGGAATAAGAATAGAGAGGAAAATGAAATTATGAAGTATTGGTGAAGAGAGGAGGGGAATAGGGGGAGGGGATTTTTTATAGAACTAAGGAGAGAAGGGCAGGGGAAGGGTTGGAGGATGAAATGGAATAACGGAAGGGAGGAGAAATAAGTGTGGAAGGCATAGGGCGAGCGGAGGTCCCCCCTTTGGTTGTCCTTTCCATCACGCGATTCACCCCCAATATTATTTGGTGGAAGGAAAAATTTTGCCAGCGCGATCCGAGAGATCCACGGTCTCGGAAATAAACATCTCGTGCTTGACAGCGTCCACACCTCCGGTTTCCAACGCTGGTTTGGTTTCACGTGCGGTCAAGGGAAGAAGGGAGACGAGCATAGCTATCGGACTTAAATCAGGCCGGCCGATCGATGAATTCAACTTCTGACCGATTTGAATTTTTAATTGACTCAGTTAGACAATTGATTCGATTAGCCTGATGTTTAACATCAGATCGATTTTTTCATGCTCCTTATATATATATTTTTTTAACTAATATAATTTAAATATCAAAGTTATTTTTCGATGCTTTGATCAATCTAATTCTCCCCTCTCTAGCCGGTTTAGAGGATTTTGAATATTATTTTTTAAAAAAATATTTAAGATTTCAATGTAAAATATCATGGTAGATATTATCTATTTTATTATAGTTAATTTTAAAAATTTTAATTTTACAGTGATTAAATTAGTTAAATTCTAAATAATAGTTATCTTTGTTTATTATTTATAGATTATTCTTAAAATTTTTATTATATTTCAATTATTCATATTTTCAGTGTGATAGATAGTTGGAGGGCCATCAATTTGATGGTATGTGATTGAAACAGGTGATGAAAAGCCATCCACACGACTGGTGATGATTTACGCTCTCCACTTCACCATTTTTGATGGTTAGGTTCCACATCTATGGATAATGGTGGATGGATGAATGAATGAATGAATGAATGTTCAGTTGTGCCATGCATTCATTCCACATGCCGATTGGCATCACAAGATTTTGGTCAAAGATATTATTAGATTTTGTGCAACTTGAATCTAGATGGCAAGGTTTTATAGCTGAGGATGAGACACCATTAGTTTTCCATGGGCTCATCAAGGCTGGCGCATGTGCCGCTGCAATGCTACTTCCAATGGATGATGATGCATGGCTAAAAACAGGCATCGTTGCACATGGTGGAAGGGAGGTCGAGTTAAATGGTACCTCCCAAGGGAGCTGCTCTGGAGAGTACCCGAGGCTTGTTAATCATAGCTGGTAGCTGGTAGCTGGTAGCTGGTAGCTGGTAGCTGGTAGCTGGTAGTGCTCTCAGAATCGCATAAAAAAAGTAGAAAAAAAGAAGAAGAAGAATATCTTTTGACTCCCAAACTTTCACTCAAATTCATTTCGATTTTTAAAATTTTAATTATTATAAATTAATTTTTTATATTTTATATTAGATAAAATATCTAACATATTATTTCATTAATCAGTCTGTCTATTTAGATTAAAATGATATCTTAACTATTTTATCATTTTTTTAATTAATTTTATATAATAAAATATTGAACAAGTAATATTTTTAGAAGCTAAATTATTACAGCTTAAGAGAGTTTTAAGGGTCATCAGAGTGAGTCTTAAAAAATAATAGCAGAAAAGATGGTGGTCCCAGCATCAGACCTGGAGCACCTGGAGCTCAATTCAATTGAATGGTTGAATTGGTATCGCTGACTGGATTTATTTGCATTAAGTGATTACAAGTGCCATGTTGAAATGCGTTTAGTGCGAGACAGCACGGAAAGAATCAATGCACTCCACGTGGGAGGAAGAATGACAAGATAAGTCGAATGTTCTGGGGAGAAAAGAGCAAACGAGGGAACATGATCAAAGAAGTTCATGAAGCATTTCTCAAGTAAATTAAGCGGCCAAGGCAAACTTAATATTGAATTTAGAGAGAAAGATGACACATTTTGATTTTAAAAAAAGGGGTGTGATTTAAATTATATTGAACATTGTTTACTTCCTGCATAACTATTCATTTAAAACATGTTTAATTATACAGTCTTATTTTATGAATGCATCCATTATCCATACACAATGTACTATAATGGGTTTTCACATTTTATGAAGGTTAGGCAATAAAGGTTCAAAATATTTGAAAGTGTTTTTTTTTTCCCCTAAAAATGTTCCTTTTATTTTAAAGTCATAAAATTATATTTAAGAATATAACATGATACGACTAAACTTGTTAAGGATCAAGAAAATATCTTGAATATATTGAAAATTATCCTAGAATAAAATTGAAGATCAATTACCATGCCTCATGACTACTAATTTGGTTAGATTTATTGTATAAACATTGCTACCTTAGATATACATATTTTTAGAAAATTTATTTTTATTGCTATATATGTAAATTATTTTGAGGGGTAAATATTATTATACCTTTGTAGAAGTTGTTGTTAATATCTTATTTATTCATTTGAAGCAATAGAAGGCGAAGCACAGCTTGAGAATGTGGTGACTTCAAGATAATGGACCAAGGGGAGCCATGAAAGGCTTATGATGATTAAAAAAAATAAAAATTAAAAAATAAATTTAGATGTAATTCATTAGGTATTTATCATTAGACTCTTTACTTTATAAGTGATATGAGTATACTTTTGTAGATATCATTGTACTTCATTAAACAATAATTTCTATCATTAACAAATACTTATTTTGTTTTCTCTCAATGTCTAATGAAGTGTGATGAGTTACTTATTAAATGGATAATCTAATGACAAATATCTAATGATCTGCACCTAAAAAATAATACAGCAATAGGCTAGCTAAAAAGGAGCATAACGATAGGCAAAGAAAAGGGAAAGTGTTGACAAGAGAAAAGGCATAGAAAGGGTAATGATAAGTTGCAAGAATGTATTGATGGAGGGCATCATAAGGCAATGGTTGCATATGGGTTCAAGCGAAAGTCATGTTGGTGGGTGGTGATCGGCAAGAAGGGAGAAATAAGGAGGGCTTTCTTGGTAAGGAGGAAAAAAAGATATCAAGAGATTTTATCATATAAAGTGAGAAGATTAATTTATATTGATACTTTTAATATTTTTGATATGCACTTGTAAAACATTGGTTGGCAACTTAGCTATTACTGTTTAATCCAAATTATTCGTCAAGAAGGAACGATAGTGCTTTGATAATAAAGTCTTGTATTGTGTGGAATTTGAGGAAATATTATGAAGAGCAATGAGACCCAATAGAATTTTCATCGAGATTTAAAAATATTCAGATAATGTAGGAGTAATTTGAATTACAAAATTAATTTAACAAGATCTTAAAGAGTAAAAAAATGCCTGATGAATGGAAGAAAAAATACTGTAGTATTGATTTAAGAATAAAGAAGATATTTGAAATTACTCTAATCATCACGGTACAAAGCTCATAAACTATAATATGAAACTTTAGATAAGGATAATTAAGCATAGATTAAGGTGTGCTATAATAATATCAGAAAATTAATTTAGTCTTATAATAGAAAGATCGATCGTAAAAACTAATTTTCTCATTAGAAGGTCAATGGAGAAGTAAACAAGATTTTTATATAATTTTTATTGATTTAGAAAAAGTATATTATAAAGTTTTTAGAAAAATTTAATAATGAGTAATAGAAAAGAAAGAATTACTCATTAAATATATTAATAAAAGATATATATATATATATATAATAGATTAAGATAAATTAAAAATTATATGCAAGAAAGTGATAAAAAAATTATAACTTAAAATTGAGTAGAAACGAGAAAAAAATTCATGTAGCCAATTTTAAATAATTTTTAATTAAAACTTTATTATTATTATTGTATTTATTTATATATAAAATAAATGTATTATTATGAAACTCATCTTAAAAGAGAGGATTCTTCTCGCCTTCCGTTGGAAAACGGAGAGTACCCTCCACCCTCTTTCCATCTCATTCATTCAATCCGTAACTAATTCCACACTCCCAACCAAAAAAAAACATAATAAAAAGTTGAAAAGACAACAAGTTTCAAATTTTCACAGGATGTGTAGTTTTTATTTATTTATTTATTTATTTTTCACTCTTCTACGAACAATTTCATGGTTAATATAAGCTTAGATTTAGCGTCTGTTCCTCCTGTTATTATTAAGAAAATTCAGTAATATCCCTTAATGTTACATCTGCACTCTTGGTCATTCCTGTAACTTCTTCTTATTAGGTTTTGGCTGATAAATTCTAAAGCATTTCTACCATGTTTGCCTTCGTGCATTATATGAGAATCCTTCAAACATTCCGTCGGAAAATTGTCTGTCGCAATTGGCTGATACGATCATTACTTCGGCCAGAAAGAAATTAACTCATTTCTATTTCACACTTAATGCACTCAAATCTCAGAGATCATTGGACAATCCCTTGACGCCGTCACCAACCCCAGAATACCACCAGGTGAATCCCCACGGAGAAACCGCGTGCTCTCCCTTTGCAAGCAACCGCCGGTATTTGACCGCCAATTGGCGGTACTAGCATGGCCGTTAAAGACACCGACGTGCCGTCGACGATGGGGGCTTCCATGCGGCGGCGCCCGCGCGTCCACTGGACGCCGGAGATTCCACGGAGGAGGAGGAGGAGGAGGCGTGTGGAGTTGGAAGACCTCGCGGCACGGGTCGGCGGCATTGCACGTGGCGGCGGTTAACTCGGGCCCCGCTGCCTCAGAATACGAAGGACGGCGGTTCGCCCAGATGTGATGGGTTCCAACGCCGTCTGGAGCCTTCGGGAGAAGCCGGTGAAGGCTGAAAATTATGACACGAGTCCGGCAGGGAGTGGAGTGGTCGCTTTTGTCATGGTCGCAAATTTTGACGACAGTGTTGGCATTGAATAACTTCTTGGATTGGATGGTACACTAGTTACCATGTTGCTGCTCTTGGCATTTAGTGACCAATTAAGGACTTGTACGTTTAAGAAAGATTCGTTCGCATTAGACGATAAAGATGGGCAGATCGCATCGTGTCATGTGGTTAGAATTGCCTTCCAGAGTTGTTAGGCAAAGAATATTTTTTTATATTAACAGTATTGACTTTTCTCCACAGGGACTTGAAAGAGATTTTGAATTTAATTTCGTAGATGACTTGTGTGAATAGGAAAACTGGGTGGTTTTCTTGTCATCTTCCTAAGTAAACTCTCATTTTTAATAGATATAGATTACATGTTTTAATTTTTATTCTACGAGGAGAAAATTAGACGAGTGCATCTTTCAATATTGTGCACGTATACCGGCTTTGGTGATTAAAGAGTGGATGTAAGAACTAGGTTGAATAAGGAAAGCATTCTGAGGTCTTGTTTGGATGTGTATAGCAGCCCCTCTACAGAATTCAAGATTAAGAGTTTGAGTTTTAAGTGGAACTCATCATTAGTTTAACATGAGAAAAGAAATAAAATAAAATAAAATAAAAGTTGTAGTGCCTGGCGATCTCTGAATGTTGATATTTCGTTAAAAAAATGACTTTAGTTAAAAAAAAAATGAAAGCCAAATATTTTCTAATTGAGATAAAAATTTCTTGTAACTTGAAAAGTTATTTTTCTTGTTAATCACAAAATAAAGATATTCTTTATACTAGCGGCATCTAAAATTAAATGTATTAAACTCAATGCAATTAAACTCAATATAGAAAGTAATAATATAATATATATTATCTTAATATTTTATTTATAAAAATATTATAAACAAAATAAAATAATTTAGATATAAAAAATTGTATCTCGAATGTAATATTGAGAATAAATAAAGACCTCTTAAGTATATCAATATATTTAATGACATTTATCGTTTGTTAATCAATTTCAAGGGTTTATAAGTTATATGACAACTTTGGTCTTATTTTAAGGTTGAAATTGTTAAAATGCGACATATTCAACCCACCCACCTCATTCTCTCGCCAAAAAAATTAAAAAAAAAAGAAAAAAACGCTCCTCTTGAGAGAAGAGAAGAGAAGAGAAGGAAAAAACGTTGGTTTATTTGAATTCCTTATTCTAGTTTGCATTAACACGCTTCTCTGTATGATACATGCTTTTGGTTCAAAATGTTTTTCCATCCGGGTGGTGTTGCTATGAACAGGTTGGTACGCCCGTTCTTTTTTTTTTTTTTTAAATTTCCCTCTCTGCCTTCGAAACATACCGAATCAAATCAATTCTGACAACAAGATATTCGGAGGAAACAGGCAGATTCCATTGGGCCACTTTCTGATGCACTAGCTTGCACACGTGCACACTACACACCAAGACGTGCACACACACACAGTGCAGCTTAGGAATTCTCTGTTACAAATCCATGGAGCCAACATGAAGATAAATTGCAGGGGCTGCAAATGGCTTGGATAACTTATACTTAATTCTTATTCGGTTCAATTTTATATTTAAATTATAATTTTAAATATAGATATAATTTATTTATAAATTGAATTAGATTGAATGTATAATAAAAATTTTAAATTCAATAAATCATTCGAATCGATTCAGAATCAAGTATGATTTATATTTAAATTAAATCTTGTTTATTGAAAGCATTTAGCTATTATTTTATAATTAAAATATAATAATTTATAATCAAATATAATTTTTTTAAAAAATATAAATAAAATTAAAAAATAACTTAATTTCTTTTTCAAAATTTTTTAATTCTATTAAAATAAATGATTATTTTTAAAATTATAAATTATATTATTTAAAATATTTATCAATATAGTTAAAGACATTATAAATAAAAATTTATCAAAATAAATAATAAAAAAATATTTTTATATAATTAAGTAAAAAAAGAGAAAATTTTTAGTTATTAAGATGAAAAGAGAAAGTTTTTTAAATGAAAACTTATTTAATGAATGAAAGAAAATAGTTAGAGTGAAAATAAATTTATATAATTAATGTTTAAGGATTAGGCTGAATAGGATTCGATTCACATCAAATCCAAAAATAAAGAACTAAACCCATCCCGAAATATAAATCGAATTCAATTTTTATATCCTATCCAATCTATGGGTTTTAAAATACAGATCGAATTGGATTTAATCAGATCATGGGTCTAACCTGGCTCATTTCCAATCTTACTCGGGAGTAAAGCATACAGGCTACACTTTTTTTTTTGATCAGTAAGTCAGTCATTATCAGTGGTACATCTACAACAATACAAATGTGACACGAACGGTCTGAGCATTCAAAGAAAGATACATAAGAAGGTAACAAGGTATGCCATCTACGGTCAATCATGTACCAGCTAAATTTTTTCTCTTCGGCAAAAGAGGAGCCGATATCCATCAATTCCGGCAGTTCTGGAGAAAAGGGGCATAAAACCAATGCCTAGGGCTTCACATGCTCCCTGATGAACTGCTCCACCTGAGAGACCTCACCAGTCAAACCAGATGCTTCTGCTATTGCCACCTTGTTTCGGCACTGAGAAAAAGTGAATGCCTCTCCAGGCACGCCGAGAGTATATTCATTGGCAATATCAGCAGTGGATATGGCATTTCTTGATGTCCGAAGCTTGTCTCTGCGAAACAGTGAAGAAAAAATACTTAACACCCTGGAATCATGATAGAGTGATATTCTTGCATCCATACGTTCTGAGACAAGAAAAGGTATTTGAAGAAGACGTGGTAGCTATGTTGTAGCGTATGACCATTCAAATAGAGAATTGCCAATTAGGAAAAAAGCCTAAATATTTAACATGAATATTCATATAATAAGTATAGCAAACATAGGGTTACTGTTACTACTTGAGTGAAAGACCATACAGATGGCATCATCACTGAAAAGAAGAGAACCCGCAGCATCACTAAAAAAGATGGGAACCCATTCATGATGGATGCCATATCGTGTTTTCCATCAGCTGTGTAGTGATGCTCTCCAGCATCCAGCAATCACCCTTTTTTTTTCTTTTTTTTCTTTTCTTTTCTTTTGCTTGTACATCATGCCTGTCAAATTAGTTCACATCTTTTTATGCTTGCATTACACTGCATTCTGTCAGTAGATAGCTCTGCAAGCCTAAAGCCTTAAATGAGAAGTGCCACTAATCCAGTGGTTCTGTATCTGCTAATCCAATGGTATGAAAACATCTATTAGGGCCCCTCATTCAAGGTGTGACCTCACCTGATCTGCAGCGGGTCATCACTAAATGAACTAAGGGTTTTTTCAAGTATTTGAATCAATTAAGCATTGAGTTAGAACAAAGCCTCAATTCAATTTTGAACCAAGAATGATTCAAGCTTGAACTGATTTCAGCTTCGTTTAAGATTATCAAGCTGATTGAAACAAGCTCATGCTCAGCTAGATTCAAAATTAAGCTCGAATTACTTGATGTAGTACATGTGCCAAGATTGATCTCAATCTACAAACTCCAAAATAATTTCAATCCAAGCTTGTCCAACCCCAGTCTCCATCAATCTCAGTCCATTGTACCTTTACTCCAGGTAACAGTTGAATTATCATGCATCTCATCTTTTCTTAAGCTTGTGCTACAGTTAACTATTAAAGTTTAAAAGTTACCGTGGGATGCACAATGAAAACAACTACCAGAAATATAAAAAGAACATGATTTTTCTTTCTCATCTTAGCAAACACCACAAAGTTAGAAACCTAACCAAAATAATCGATGCATCATAAAGTGCAAGCAGCTTATTACAAAAGCTTTTCTCAAACACAATGCATTAAAGAATAGCTTTCAATGAAGGAGAAAAGTTCAGGATCTTACATTTCCTTCTCTAATTGTTTCCTGATGAATTCTTTGGAGTGTGCTGTCACTTTATCTGTCTTGTTGCACAATATCAAAATGGGGGTTTTCCGCTTCACTATGCTTGCCTTGGTCAAAATATCATACAGATACCTTCCATACCAAACACAACAATTTATAAGCAAGTAACAATTTAGTTATAGACTGAAGAATCCAATGACAAGTGGCAATTAAACTAGCCGACCAGTCACCAGCACATAAAGATTGAATACAGACCACTAAAGAACCCTCTAGTCACCAGCTAGAAGCATAGCACTTATTAAGCAGGAATAAAATTATTATAGCTAACATCAATTTAAGATTGGAATATATAGCTCTCAATCAACAGAAAGGTTAGTGAATTACTCAGCAGCTGCTCGACAGTTTGGCAAGAAATCTAAAGCATCCACAACAAAAATGACACCAGCTGAATGAGGCAAGAATTCGTCAAGCTTGGGTCTAAGCCGTGAATGCCCAGGAACATCAACCAAATGGACGGGTTTCAGTTTGCCCCTCTGCACAGAGGACATGGAAGCGCAATCAGCGGCATATTGCAGCAGTATAGCAGTCTCTCTTCATTTTTTGTCAAAATAATATAGAGCAGAAGTATACTTACATTATATTTTTATTTATATATCTAGGAGATTAAATAAATAGATAGATTGCTACCTTTTCCAATTCAGAATGTAGCACAAAAGTTCCCTCATTTGGGTCCATTGACGTCACAGTACCTTGATGTGGAGAGCCATCACGAAGCTAGTACACAGATGACAACAAAGAAAATGGTCATCAGAATGTAAATTAAAGAACAAAATGGTAGATCTGATTATGCATTTTTTGTAAGACAGACCAAACCAAAGATGTGAAGATGATCCATAAAATCATGTAACTGTAAAAATGTCAGCATGAAATAACATGTAATCACGTTTCATTCCCTCAATAATGACATGCATATAATGGATATACATTTCTTCATATTATTTCATTCCCTGAAGCATATTTCTTCAAATCATATTATATGCACCATTTTCAAGTTTTATTAGCATGGCTGTGAAGAAATACAATAGAAGTATGGAATGAGATTGGTTTTACACCCCAATTACATTAAAAATGGGATATTACCCAATCTTAGTTTTGCTTCGATAATTGCCCTAAAAGTCTTTCTCAAGCATTTTTGATCTATTATAAATCAAATGATCCAAAAGGTATTAATAATTGAAAAAACAGCATTTCGAGGATCAAATCTATGTTTGAATGGAGACTCATATTTTTTGGTTCCGTTTTCTTATTAATAAATAACATTGAGATTTCTTTGCTCTAGGGAAGAAAATTGCAAATTTACCCACCCTTGCCCCCGTTCCTTCCCCCCACCCCTCCCCGCAAAAAAAAAAAAAAAAAAAGGGAGAAAGAAAGGAACGATGGCAAGGTGAGTAATCAGACTTGAGTTCAGAGAAGCCAAGCAGGGACTGATTCAGGTCACCACTGATCAAAAGAAAAAAAAAAAGAGTTCGAAAAGCCATCAACTTAAAATAAGTTGACAGAAACTTCAAGAAATTGAAGTTGACAGCTCCCATGATGATAATAAGGATCATGCTGATGATACACATTATAGAGGGCTAATTTAAGTGGGAATGGTAGAGTTTAGGGCAGGAAGTGTGCTGAGCCAACACAAGCCTGCTAGTCCATGCTAGCTTTAAGCCAGGCCCAGGCTTCAGGCATCATTTTTTTACAGATTTGTTCAGGTCTGGGCTTCAAAATTGAGGCCCAAATGATTTTTAAGCCAGGTTCAAACAATCTTTGGCCTAGGCCAAACCCAAAGTTATCAAATGTAATATATATTGAGCTAACTACTTTTACAACATATCCTAGCCATCCATCAAAAAATTCTGGATGGACAGACCAATTTACCTTTAGTTAATTATCCAAAACCAAATCCTAGCTCCCATTCCAATTCTCCAATCATTCAAGATTTTGTTCCTCCTCTTGATCCCAACAATGACAAGGAGACCACCCTCCCCTACCTCATGTCCTAAAGCATCCCCAACTCATGGTCACAATGCACCTGTTTGATTATGGCTCCCCTTCTTTCATGGTGCACCCCCTTCCCCATTATCTTTGAAAGCCAAGGGCAGCATCAACTCCTCTCTTCCTCTTATAGACTGTAGTCATGACAGTAGTCCTCGCCCTCTTTTCTCTTTTCACTGATATCAACACTCTTTCCCCCACCTATGTCACTAAAAGGAACCTTGGTTGTCGTCACCACCCCTACAAGCCCCAAGTATACAACCTGACAACTGCACCGCCCCCACCGCAAAGGCTTCCAACCTAAAACTATTTATTGTTCTAGCACTGCCTAACAACTCAACCCATGCAAACAAGTCTACCTGCTCAGCCCATTTAGTTGTAGGCCAGGCTCACATGCAACCATGGGCCTTTCAAGCTCAAGCCTAGCATGGAGTTCAAATAAAATGCTATGTGCTACTCTTGGGCATGGGTCGAGCCTGGCCCACTTCAGTTTGTTCCAGAATTAATGCATAGTGATAGTAATGTTAGTTTTATTGTCAACATTATTTATTCATATAATTATAAATCAGAAGCACCATAGAAGAGTGAAAAAATAGAACCCATAACATTATAGAGGGAGAATTTTTTACCAAAATCTTGGTGATCATTTAGAATATAGTTGTCATTATTATAGTGAGGAAAGGATCCTGAAGGCTATCAAGTACAAGTAGATGATATCTTAAACTCCATTCAAGGCCAATCCGTATCAATTATCTATTTTAAGAATGAGTTGATCTAATTCCATTCCCAACTCCACATACATTTATACAAAAACATCACATAATTCATATGATAAGAATTGACATTATCATACTTCAAGGTGGTGTTGATGGCCAAGGTGTTAAATGTAAGACCTTAACTTCAATTCTTTTGTGATTTATAGACTTATAATGTCAGCTACATATTATTGATTAGTAAAGATCCTTAAATAGGCAATATGAACATGTTTGCTTCCAGATTCTGCAATATGATTGGTGATTTCTCAATTATTAGACAAGCAAAATGAGTTACATATTATTGATTACTAATAATAATTAATTATGCAATATGAACATGTTCGTTTCCAGATTCTGCAATATGAATCCAGAATGCAAATAAATGATTTTTGGGATTCTAGGTTTCCACACCAAAAAATATGTAAATACAGAATAACAAAAGAATTCCATAACAAGGGCATACCACCTGTCTCTATGCATATCCATCAATATTCTTTGTCAGCATGATCCTCAATACAGCACATATTGTACCCACCCCTAGCCAGTATGCCCTTGTACCTTTAAAAACTCGATCCTTGCTTTTATGTAAATTCAAGGTAATGAATAATGTTTCCTCCTGAACTTTATGAGAAATTCCATCATCAATCAATCCTAAGAGTTGGCATGAACCTAGAGAGCAGTAGACAGGCAAATTTAACAAACTACCAGTCCCTTCCTTCTTCTGGTCATTGTCTATGAAGTTTTGTTAAGACCCAAGATAAAGGTCCACATTGAGCCACTAAATTGACCCTTGAATTTAATTTGTTGTTCCTTTTCTTTTTCTTTCATTTTCTATTTTTTGTAGGCAGTAGCACATCTTTTCCCATGTTTGTAATCATCTTAAGACAATGAATCTCAGCATAATGCATGAAATTATGGAATTAAGTACCCATAATCAATTTCAATTGCAGCACCACAGGAAAAAAGAAAGAAAGAACTATAAGATACAGAGCAGTACCTGGTAAAAGAGAACAGTTTTTCCACTACCACTTAATCCAGCAAGCACGATGGTAGTAGACTTGGAGGGCTTCAATAAACTGACTGTGAAGTTAAAGGAAAAGATATGAGATTTAATAAAAAGTCAATATTGAATTACACCAATTATTGCAACAAAGAAAAATGCATAGGGATATCCACTATATTTAGACACTCTAACAAGGTTCTTTCAACCTTCACTTCCTTCAGACATTCAGAAAACTCAGGCCTCTCATTATTATTGGGAACTTAAGAAGCATGATTTGCAAAGTGCACCTCTACTTTTTATTATTTTCTTTGCTAATTCACCAATGCTTGTTTATTATTTATGTTGGCCCTACTTTCCATCACAACTATAATATAACCTAAAATTCATCGGTCAGAGTTTGATGCTTTGATTGCTTTGCAGTCTTATCAATCATCTCTAATCTTTAGTCTCAAATTTATTACAGATAATTGGAATCAGGAGGCTAATAAAAATGTGGAACGTGGATTATAAAGGTGTTGCAGTTGAGATTTAAGCAGGATCAGGCTTCAGCAGAAGTTAGTTCGGGTCTAATTCTAATAGTACAAAAATCAGGCCAAGGTTGAAAAGTGAAACGTCTCATTAATCTGAAACATCTTAGCATTCAAAGAAACCCAAAGAATCAGTATCTAAAAGCTACCAAGTATGAGCATGGAGAGAGTTTCATCCACTTTCAAATAAAGCAGGACCACATAGTCCAAGCAAGTGGTTTTACTTTTGCGCTAACTAAATTGTGTAAAAACGATTTAAATGACTCATTATTGAAACCAAATTATTGTAAATCCCAACATTGCTCTGTAAGTCCTTTTTCCACCAAAAGAGAACATGTTAAGAAAAGGTCCAGCTTGAGATGCACCACTACATTCTCAAGCTGAAACATTTTTTGAAACACAAAATACAGACCAAATCAGAGTTTCAACCACCCACCTCACTCTGTTTACCCAAAGATTGTCTACCAGCATACCCTTATTTTAGCCAGTTGCTAGATTTATTTAGGAAAAAAATCTTAAGATGATCGAAACAGTGAGTTTAGGGGTAAACTTACGGATGGCAAAGAAAGCAAAAGTCACGACGAGAACAGCAAGAGCAGCGTAGAGCTGCTCCGCTGGCTGCTGACGAACCCATTGTTCAATCTGATGCACCCATTGCTCCATTCCTTGCCTTACCTGCAGGATATCAACAGAGGACGGGAACGTTATGAATCGAACGGAAGGAATAAGCAGGACGAACAAGAGGAGGAACCCATCATCGATTTATGGATCAAGGAGATCTGTTCCGAGAGAAGAGAAGGGGAGATAGTGGGGCTGCGGAAGGCTGTACCTGAATGCAAGCCGGCGATTGGTGCCCTAGATACGAGACGGGAGGAAGAAGGGCGGACTGCCGACACGACGGGGGCGAGCCTAACAAGAATTTCTTCTCTTTGCGGCAAAATCTCCCGAGGCTGTGAAGAAAATCGTGGAAGGGAAGGGATTCTTTCTTCTGGTCTCCTCGAATCAAAGATCGGAGAAGACCCCGACTCACTCGAGATCACGGTGCCGCGAGGGGGAAGGACCTTCGACAGGACCACTCGGCTACCCCGTGGCAGGCTCATGCCAGCCTTATCGAAGGGCAAGCGGTCGGTGCAAGGAACGAATGTCGAGAGTGAAATCGGAGCCTCCGTTAATCGCTGCCCCTTTCTTTTTCTTAAAAAATTGAGTAACAAAAATTTTATTTTATATATATATATTTTTTTTTCACATTTCGGACGGCAGAAACGAATTGACCGTGGCTGTTACTTTGTACTTTTTATGATTCTTATAATTAAAACGTATTAGTAATTAGTGTTGTTTATTTATAATTTCATTCTAACCAACGCATTCTATAAATATAATATTATATTTAATACTATATATACATATATTTATAATATAATATAAAATTATAATATAATTAATAATATTATGAATATAAATCATATATTTTATATAACATAACATATAATGTATTATATATTATAATATTATACTATAATAATAATAATTAATATTATGATACATTTTTATATATAATATATTACTAATATAATATGCAATATATTATTATATATTATAATAGTAATTAATATTACATAATTATAATATATTGATATATTAGTATTATTATATATTAATAATATATTTTTTTATAAAAAAATATTCTTTAAAAAGTAAAAGTAAATAAATTTTATTTTTACTTTTTTAAAAAAAATATAATTTACTTTTAAAAGTAAAAAGTAAAAATAATAGCACCTAACATGTTGTTTTTACTTCAAATTTCATGACCACTAATTGCACGGTTGTCAGTCTCCATGGACACCAACGCGCCACCATTGATCCCATTGCCTACCCACAGCATCATCACTCCACTTGCAAGGGCCGTAGAGAGGGTAGTTTGCCAAAAGGGGAAAGAAAGAAGGTAATAGAGAGAAGAAAAAGCATAAATAAATAAATAAATAAATAAAAAGAGAAGAGAAAAAGTAAGGGTTAGGAAAGGGAAGAGAGGAGAAGTCACGTTGAAGAAAGAATAAAAAAAAAAAAGATAAATGAGCAATAACATCCATCCCTTTTCTAATTGAACAGTAAGTCTCTGCGGCATTCTACTTTTTTTTTAGCACCTTGTCCTCTCTTTTTCATCTCTATCTCGGCATTAATTTGAGCCCACAAAGACCAGGCCTTACCATCCTAATAATGGAGCCCCTCAAGCATGGAATCTTCTTTTCATATCTTAAGAGTTAAATTAAAATATAGCAACTGTGGTGACCTGCGTGCTTATATGTTCATCACAAAAAAACATTTAGTATCAAAAAAAGGGTCTTGGTGTATTTGCACTGCTTTCTTTAAACTAAAAAATCTTGTAATAGATCTTCAATTACGATTTAATTCATACTTTTATACTACTATATAAACAAACATTAAAATTTATAAAAAAAAGTCATGTGACTATCATGAGTCCACTAAAATATAGATTAGTAGATGCTAAAAATAATCATAAAATAATATATACTGATTTAATCAAAATATATATGTAGGATTATGAAGAAGTGGTCATATGGTTACTTTTTCATCAACTTTAAAGACTATTTAAATGATAGTATTAAAGTGTAAATTAAATCATAGTTAAAAGGTCAATTATAAATATTTTTAGTTTAAAAGAAAAGTGCAAATGCATTCTTAGTTCAGGAGGCCAGAAGAAATTAATCCGAAAAAGATCATCATCAAGCTCATATTCAAAATTTCCTCGCTATGCCTTCAATGAAAACATAATATATTACTAAATGCTTGGCATTTTGTGGCATAATAAATATTATCATCAACAAATCCATAATTCATAGTAAAATATTCTATATTAAAAATATATAAATATTACTATCAAAATATTTATTTTTATAGTGACAAGTCAACACTAAGGCTATGCCGTAAAGTTTCCATTTAACTTATACCACAAACGCAAATCACATTAGAGAATCACATTAGAGTGGTAATCTCTTACACAAAGTGACCTATGAATCTATCCTTCCCACTTATTCCCGAGGAAACTAAAGCATCCAGAATAGAGCTCAGAAAATAACAAATATTATTATATGACGTGCAGGAAGACCCTAGAAGTTAAGGAGCAAGTCAACTTTTTCCGTTGAACGTGTTGACAGCCGTCTCACTTGCAAGCCGGGAGGGGGGCGCCGCAGAGGCACTTGTTGTGGAGGTAGGAGTAGCGATCGAACCGCCTGGTCACCGATCCTGCCGGAATCTTCCCGCAGAGCTGGTTATAGCTCACGTTGAATTGCACCACTAGATCCCACAGCTGGTTGATCTGGGCCGGAATCCTCCCGTAGATACTGTTGTGGCTCAAGTCCAAAAACGTTAGGTTCGCCGGGAAGCTGACGCGACCGAGGTCAAAGCTCAGCATGTTCCTCGAGAGATCGATCACGATAGCCGGTTTCGTCGAGACCAGGAGCGAGGACGCGTCGCCGGTGAGCTGGTTCATCGACAGGTCGATCATGCTCCATTCCGGGTTGCCGAAGGATGGCGGTAGGGGACCCGAGAGGGCGTTGTGGGAGAGGTTGAGCTCGAGGTTTGCAACGTTCTGGAAGGAACCGAAGGAGTCGGGGATGGGGCCGGTGAGCTGGTTGTGGCCGAGGTCGAGGTATTGGAGGTTGGGAGGGTTGGAGAGGGTGGCCGGGATGGAGCCGGATAGCCGGTTGAAGGAGAGGTCGAGGAGGATGAGACTGGAGAGCTGGCCGAGGAAGGCGGGGATGGTGCCGGAGATGCTGGTGTTGGCCACGCGGAGGAGGAAGATGTTCCTGAACTTGGCGAAGGAGGGTGGGATGGAGCCTACCAAGTTGGGGAGGTCGTAGAGTTGAAGGGTCTGGAGGTAGCGGACGTCGGCGATGGCCGGGGGGATGGTCCCGGCGAGATTCTCATCGTAGATGGTGAGGCCGCTGACGCGGCCGCGCTTGGGCTCGCAGTCGATGCCGAGCCACGTGCAGCAGGGGGAGGAGGTGTCCCACGATCGGAAGAATTCGGAGTTGTTGAAGGCGGCCTTGACGGCGAGGAGGGCGATCTGGTCGTCTTTGTTGCAGCCGCGGGAGACCGAGGCGGAGAGGGGGGTGGGGGACAGCAGAAGGGAGAAGAAGAAGAAGAAAGAGAGCAATGAAAGTGTGGCTAGATTAGAAGCCATCTTTGTAGCAGCTAAGTGGTTAACTTCTGGACGATGGACGAAGAGGCAGATTATATAGCAAGGGCGTGGGGGATGAGGGCTGGCGGTCAATTTTGTAGGCTATTGGAGAATCTTATCATCCTGTCGAGGGCATGAGGGATGTGGCGAGGGGTACAACGAAACACGGTCGCGCCATGCTACGTGCCCACTGGAACGAAGTCTCTGGGGGCGAAGTAGGGACGGAACTTTGAGTTCGTTGCATGTAAAGTTGGCCCTTTGAATGCGATTTGAACCCCAAGCTGCCCCTCGGAATGGAAGGTGACCAGAAGGACGTGGTAGAGGTGTTCCGATGATCCTCCCAATCTTTTGTTGCTTAATCGGAGCCTGCTGTAGAGTTTGAGAATGAGAAACTTCTACGATTGTTATCCATGTATAAAGATTTTAAATCCATGTATAAAGGAAAATGCTAAAGAAACCCAGAAAATTTCATATTAAGATTTTAAATTCTGTAGGGACTGTTCATTTTTTTTTTTTTTTTTTTTTTTTTTTTTTTTTTTTAATGAAACGGCTCCACTCCATCTCAACGCTTGGATAGGAAAACTTGGGTCACTTTTTTTTTTTTTTTTGTTATGATGAAATTTTTGTATGGCTGCAGCACTACTGAGGTATGAGCATGGGTTGGGACCCAGGAGGTGCTGTACGCTGACCGCGCGGGGCATGGGAGTGTGATTGGATTTAGCCGAATGCTCCATGAACGACAGCGAACCTTGCGGTCGGGTGGAAACAGCGAGCATGGCAGGCTGGCAAAAGTGGACCGGATTGAGTTGCCACTGGCCCAGGCTGACCACTGATCATTAGTTTGATCGGAGTAGGTACTGGACTAGATTGTGGCCGCTTGATTGGAATGATGCATCGCACGCAGCTGAACGTGGACCGAGGTTTTCCATTAAAAAAAACCAGACCTTCTTGTCCTTATTCCGCCTAGAAGAAATATCAAGAGACATCTTGGGATGTTGGCTGATGATTTAGGGATCGAGATACTGAATTAACTCTTCTAATAATAACGACGGCGCAAACCGATGTGTGGCAAGAGAAGCAATTTTGAAAGGGACAAATGACAATTGGACAGGAAAGTGGTGAGTAAAGGAAGCCAAACAGCATTGGTGCAAGCAAGAAAGCTGTGCTTGGATCGGGTAAAACGTCACTAGGATGAGGCAAGTTTTAAAGCAGTTGAGATAAATTTAAAGATGACCGAAAATCAAATTTAAAGATATTTTTCGTTGGAACTTGATTTTGCATTGTATAAAAGAGGGGACTTTCTTGGCGTTAAAGAAAAGAGGGATCGTTGAATCAAAATGGCTTAATAGGATATTTCCATATATCAATGATTTAGAATCATTCAAATATGTCTAATATATATGCAGGCATGCATGCATAAAAAAAAGTAGATGTGTAAGAGAGCTTTTAACTCTAAAAAGGCACGCTACACAACAAACTTAAGAAAGACAGCTTGGCAATGCTAGGTGGATTCATAGGAACTTTGAAAATTGGCGATTCAAATTTATCTAGTTCAATTAATGACCTAATAACTCTCAACTCTGGAAGCCTAGAGAGAGCAAAAAGGAGTGGTAATTCTAGGTGGTAGCAAGGTTAAATTTCAACACTTTGCTAAAACAGATATCAGGACACGACACAAAAGTCCCTCAACTGATTTGCATCACTCATAAGAGCATCAACATCATAATGTACTTAAACTTGTATAGACTTGTATCAGTTATACATTAAATAAATTTTGAGTAATTATACAGAATCATAAAATTTCAAATAATACCTTCTCTGATGAGGTCCTCAAGTGGTTACATCACTATTTTGCCCTATCCCTCAAAGAAGAAGCGCGTTTGCCATGATTATAGTTAAAATAGGAGCAGAGGGATAGACTAAAGAGCTTCTAGCGTTATCTTTTCTAATTATAAAATGGCAAGAAAGCAACCGCCATATCACTTAAGATATGCTAATTTTTTTTCTAATAAGTAATAAATTAAATATTATCATATGATAATTTCAATCCATACTGTTTGGAGTAAAGATTTCTCACTTTTTTGTAAAGATAAATATAAATTTTTTTATTCATATTAATAGAGATAAACTCAAACTTGAATAAGTAAATCCTCCCCTCATCTCATCACATTAGCTCATATATATATATATATATATATATTTTTTTTCATATTTACAAAACTATATTTATAATTTTTATTAAAAATTCATTTATGCTATAATGGGCAAGAATGGAAAAAAGAATAGAATGGGAATAAAAATTTATCATCCATAATAGTACAGGGAAGAGGATGAAAAAATATATCCATCTACTAAGATGATCAATGACTAAGATTATGTTCTTTAATGAAGACAGTAATGAAGATTAAGATTCACATCCCCGGACATATACTGCCTCATTTCCATCTCTAATAATATAGACATTTAAACGAATCATTTTGTTGCCACTGGGTCGGAGCTTCTCTTCACACTTTGATTATCTGATTATACATATGTACACAAACATATATATGTGTATATGAGAAACCAGGAACATGCACTGCATATTTGAAGAGAGAATGAAAACAAGCATTTTAATTATAAAATATATAAATTACAAAATATTAAGAGAATATTATACAAAACGGATTAAAGAGAGATATAGCAAGAGTTAAAAGGAAGTATAACCATATTGGGTCGGATTAATCAAGATTCAATAATTCTAACATCAAAAGCATTCTAAATATTTAATAATTTCTTTTGATTTGTTGGTCATTTTTCATGCCAAGAATACTCACCCTAAAAAATATATCAAGTACCCTCTTACGCTCTGCACATTCTCTCAATTGGATCGGATCTCCCTTTCGCCTTCAACATATTGGATTAGGTTCAAATATCTAGCATGATGGGGTGATTAACCATTTTGTCCATTCAAAAAATTACAATGGGGTGTGCATGTGTTTTTCTTTTTCTTTTTTTTGCTCCTCTCCTTTTCCCGATCAGAAAAGAAAAGGAGAAACCAGACAAGGCAAAGGAAAAACGATAAAACGAAGCCTCATATATTCATAAATATGACTAACAAATCCAACCAGTAAAAGTAACAAAGGTTGAGTAGAATAGAACAAATTTGCTTCATTCTTCACTGCAGCAATTTGCATCGTGACCATTGAATGCATCAGCCACTATCAGCCTTCTACGGAAGCAAAATGAAGCAAGAACAAAGACATCAAACAGCTGAGTAAAGATAACAATGATGCTCACGGCACAAAACTTGCAAGAAACTTGTGCTTTGTTCCAGTCTGAAGATTATACAAAACACCTAATTCATGAAGGAAATCGCAGACAATCAAGTTGGCAGATAACTTGGTTTCAAGTTTGCCCGTTAAAAGCACAAGTGAATATAGAAACCTACATCAATCATGAGGAATCAAAAATATCTACCGAGCAAACATTATTTGCAGGAAATATATGCAACCCCCAGTGTCAATATCAGTGCCTCCAGAACCTTGAGTAGTGATGGGTTTTATCAGTGCCTCCAGAGCCTTGAGTAGTGATGAAAAAACCCAGATTCGCTCTAAATACTAAATTTCTCTCAAAGATACAATATTCCTACCTTACTATATAATAATTTTTGACATAATAATTTCGTCCATAGTCCTCAAGAGTTTAAAAACTTGGTTCCAGTTCAGGCTTTGTTTGAGCTTGTGGAATTTTGATACTAGTAGTGTTGGTGATTTGAGTAGTTTCATTCAAGGTTTCAGAATTTCAACATAAAAAGCAGGGAAAATTCAAAAGAAAAATGCAAAGATTAAAGCAAAACAAGGAAGCAGAAAAAAGTAGATGGACAACATCTAAGGTATTTTGTGAAATATAGGTTCTTATTTGTATCATTTCAATAGCTTTAGGCTTAAGTTATTAATTGCATATAAGTAAAATTCATGAACTATACAAGTATTTTGTACCATAAACATATATTTTATATATTTCAGTTGCTTGAAAATTCATTATATTGAGCAAATGTGAAGCTTCTAAGTGCCTAATTCATTCAAATTTTTTTTCTTCATTAGTTTTAAGTAGAACTCACATATATTCTGATTGTGGGAAACTTTTTCCCCTTATACTCTTAAAGTACTAATTAAATGAATGTAGTATAGAATGATAATATTTATCTTATATAGGCAAGGATGCCATTGTTGTAAATAATGGTCTCTTCCATTTACTTATCTGCACTAGTCCTTGTAAAGTACTGCCAATGGAGGCCTTCTTGGAGTACTAACATTACAGCTATGCACCTAAAGAAATAAAGAAGTAATCAAAAAATAATAGATAGCACCAAAATAAAACTGGAAAAAACTAATGGCTAATTTAGATCAATTTCAGATGAAGCTTGCTGAAGCCACCAGAGTTGGTTGATCTGGTAGAAATCAATATAAAGCCAGGGGTCAGTTTGATTTCAGTCTCAGCTGAAACTATCCATTTCAACTGAAACGAGTTCTTTTTAGTTAAAAAAACCTTGGTCCTGACCATTAGGGACCCCACTCCATGCTAAAATATATGCAACCATAATAGACTGGATACTCCATAGTCAACTGTCTGCTCAATTATCTCCATGATCAAAAAGTTGGAAAGAGTACCACTATACCATATATCAGGATTACTAAATGATACATTTCCATAGGCTGTTGATGGGTATCATGCACTAAATCTTATTTAGAATTGAAAAGAAATAAACTTCTTCATTAGGTTTCTTAGAAAGTCATGGGACTAGAATGTTAAGGAAGTATAATCATTCTTTTGTGGAAGCAGCATAATCAATTTACTGTTATTAAGGTGGAAACTTCTACTCTTTTTTTTAATATTTATTGTTGCATGAGGCATTTATAATCATATGATTTATTAATGTTGTGTGTTTTATGTGTGTGAGGCACCAATATCTGTATAACTTACCAAACATGCAGTGTCTAAATGAAGTACCTGAATGACTTCTCAAGCATTTAACAATCTTCCAATCTCTCATACAAAAGGGTTTAGTTCCATAAGCTCATCACCATGAGTTAAAGTTGATGTTATATAATGTTTTAAGTCTTCGTAGGATGGGAAGCATCCCAACCATCTCATTCTGTTTTTGCAAAAAAAGGCAAGTAAGATACCGGTGATATTCCAAAACTCATCTATGCAGGGAAAGAAGAAGAAAGAGGAAAGGAAGGAAAGAAGAAGAAAAAGAAAAGAAAGAAAGGATGAGAGAAGAAAAAGATACGAAGGAAGGAAAGAAAGAATTTAGAAAAAGGGAATGAAAGAAAAGAAGAAAGGAGAGAATGAAAAAAACAAATACATAGAATAAGAAAGAATAAAGGAAAGAAAAAGGGAAGAGTCATGGGAATACCTACCATGAGGGCCATTCGGATGAGGTGGGATGGTGGGATGTCACGTTATGCAGAGAAAATACTCCTATCCCATAGGATTTAAAATGTTGGTTATATGAGTACGTAACCAAATATGAAAACAATTCTAGAAATAATCTCTTAATATATATGACAAAAAAGAGTACTAAGATTAAATTTCCTCTGACTCAAAATATGCATTTCATTTGAAAGCAAATAGCAGGATCCAATCGAAATGAATAAATCAGAAGGGAATAGGTTTGAGAAGGCATATTACCTGTTAAGAATTAATGTAACACATTGCTTGTGCCTGCAGAAAACAGGAATCCTTATACTTCCTACCACTGCCTATGTGAATTCCATTTCGTATCCAGTCCTCTCTGTGTATCCAAGCATCACGAGCAAAATCAAGGATGCCAAGAATCTAACAACGCAAAATATGTTCATTAGTTCCCGGAGTGCAAACATTTCCATAACAGATATATTCAACTGTATTCAGGAAACATAAATATATGATCAACATAAACAAGATAAGCCACTTGGCGAAGATATGGAAAAATGCTTCTCAGATTACTTTCACATGCACAAGCTGGATGCATGTACGTTATACTTGCAACAGAACTCTGATCTCAATCATCTACAGGTGGTAAAATGATGCAGAGAAAAATAATTTTGGAACAACAATTATCCAGAATAAACACCAAATGGGTAAATAAACAAGTATCAATGATTTGTTTCACAAGTAGGTCAAGGGAATTGTTATTTCACTCAAAGCAATTGGAAATATATTAAATCCTTGTGACAAATGTTACTCTAAATAATTTCCTGTTTCTATTATAATTATTTGATAAGATGACTTATGTATAGGCATAAAATCACACATTCACAAAAAGAAAAATCCCTTGCACCTTTCAAAAACTATAAATCTTTTCAAACTCAACCAAGGTCTATCTTCTCTTCCTCACCTTGATCAACAAACACTCTATCTCACAGTTTTAAAATCTTTAAATTCTTTCAAACTCAACCAAGGTCTATCTCTTTCTCTTCCTCACATTGATCAACAACCCTCTCATAATAAATTCTCTAGTTATTTGTGAGAAATCATGCTTGTGTGTGTTTGATTCCATATCAGTTATGCACCAAGTAGAACTTGGATACATATATAGGCCTAAAAAACCTAGATAACACCTTCTGGCTAGCCTTTCAGGGCAAGATCTTGAATTATTACAGATGGTATCCGAGTAAACTTAGTCGACGACTCATATAGACTAGAGGATATTGCAGATGGGCTCTTTTAAGACTGACCATGGACTAAAAGTGTGCTATTTGTAATTGAATTAGATTGGACTTAGACTTGGATCCTTGGCATCACGAGGATATTAAATGAGGAGAGTATGTAAGAGCCCATACTGGAATGTATTTAGTCCCACATTGGTTATGCACTAAAAAGATATTGGGTACATATACTGGACTAAGGAACCCAGATAACATCTTCCAACTAGACTTTTGGGTGAGGTTCTAGGTTGTTACATTATTTCTCCTCATTTTGTCTCCTTCCAGTAACCTTTTGGAGAGATGAATCAACTCTTGAACACCTTCAAGAACCCTACACTTTCAATGTTCTCTCTCTCTCTCTCACACACACACACACACACACACAATTTTAGTAATAATAAGTCATCTTAATCTCATTCCCAAAGTATTCTCATGCCTAACAACTTATATTAGCCTGATACCTTAGCAAAATCAACCCTCATATGATACTCATTTTGCCTGTCTATTCAGCTGAATCAAAAAATGAAACGTTTTTAATAGAAAAGTTATGATTCCTTGTATCATACGATTGGCATGGAAACAGTTCAGCATCATGACAAAATTGTGCAGTTAAACATGGCATAGTTTATATTACATAAATGACAACAAAGGGGGTCATAATCTATACTTCAAAGGCATATGCATGTTGGCTAAGAAATATGTATCTACGTTTTATGTGACATTTCACATCATATTAATGGAAAAGAAAATGAAAGAATAATAAAAAATTGACTAGACTTGTGACTCAGTTGAATTATTTTTCAAAGCATGCAAATAATTTGAAGTCCAACAAAATTCAGATGATTTGGTGAATTAAAAAAAAAAAAATCTTCATGTCATGTTCTGCTTTTCCAATCAAAAAATATTTCTAACTTGTTCATGTTAAAATCAATTTTTTCCTTGACCAAAGCATGCCAAGATGAGATTAAAACTCACCAAATCAAGCATATACACTTTCTGATTGATTTTCAAATCTTGGTTCAATGAAATTCTCTGATAACTTCACATCATTTCATATTTTTAATAATTTGCATAGCTGCATGCAACTTACATTTATTATGTGGCCCTGAAGTTGTCTTACTATATACAATTCGTCGAATTTTCATTAAATAGAGGACTTGGTCACTTGTCTCATTCATTCAATAGAATAGGGACTTATCTTACGATCAGAATGTTATTTTCCCTAATAGTTTATGGTGATGGTCATCACACATGAAGTGGCAATGTATTTTTGTGTTTCTTACTATTATTAGATTACTAGACTATAAAGATGTGGATCCTATTAGAAAGGTTTAAAACTTTCTTAATGAGAAGTGAGAGGAAGAGTGACACTTTGACCAGATGTTTATTCATCAAAAGCCACATGCTCAGACAACCTATGTAGTTCACTTAACACATAGGAGTGCATGAAGGTATGAAGGATCATAAGTCATTGTCTCTTCATAACACTTTTGAAATCTCTGAATTGTATTGGACCAGAGCCATGTTCAGTCATCATGCCAACCTTAATTGAACTCCATGTCTTATCCAAAAAGAACTCACATTTAAAGATAGTATTGTCCTACTTGGCAATTCCATGCATTAGCTTTTAATGATGTCCTTACTGGGTTTGGCTCACCCTAGGCCCACCCACTAGGAATATGTGGGTCCCAAATGCCTATAACAATGGTTGCCAATGACAAGTTGGCCAACCTAGGTTCCCACAGGAGGGACTGATCATGAACCATGTGGTAGAATGGGCCCAATGAAGTCACTTTGGGTAATTGATATCATTTAATAGAATGCTCCCAAAAAAAAAAAAAAACTTTAAACATTTTATCATTCAAAAAGTGTGCCAAAAAGTAGCACAAGTTTGAAGTAGTGCTCTTCTAGTACAAGAGTCACCTTTGTTAAAACCACTAGGACAGTACTATAATCAGCTAAGGTGCCTAAGAAGCCTTAACATCAAGTATTAAGATACCTTGCAAATTGTCCACATTTCCTTTGAATAAAGCTTTCTGGACAATTTGCAAGGTATCTTAATACTTGATGTTAAGGCTTCTTAGGCACCTTAGCTGATTATAGAAATGTGGAAACAAAGTGAACTTTTTGCTAGCTAAGCTAAACTTGCTTCAAGATTTAGGTAGTAATATCTAGTGGCACAAGCATTAGAAAGCTCATCAGAGTTTGCATGCAAAATTAGGACTCAGCTTTCAAAGCTTCAGCAGCATCCAAAATTAATGTTCCCTCAATTTAGATCTTACTAAAGATAAGTGTCATTATCATCTAACTTGTTCATAAACAAGACAATAAGTATGTCAGTTCAAGTAAGAAGTCTCAAAATAAGCTAAACTCTGTTGGAAGTGAGGTATGCCCTAAAAGCCGTTTGTATATTTAACATTCACAATAGTTGAGAAAGCATTACTATCTCCTATTTACATAGTCATATATGGTATTAAGTAAGTTTCACAGATCTATCATAAAGTTAGAAAAGAGTCTATGAGTACTCTGATGATTTATGCTAGTAGGCAGAATGTTTTTCATGTGGAAAATTAGATATTCCAAAGTACTTGAAACTTGCTTACAGTTATGGGTGAGGTTGGGGCATTATGCCTATAAGATCACTAGGCCTACACTAAGCAGTCAACACAGGCAATCTACCTCAAAAAGTACCATCAAGTGTAGAAGTGTGAACTAGGTGTATGAACCTACAAGTGGTCCCTTGACTTGAAAGATAGGACATCATGTTGTATTTTGAAGATCAATAAATTTGTGACCAAACCCATGTGTTGACCATAACACCCTATACTTTGTCCTTGATTAGGAGAATAATGTTTACTAGGTCCAAATATGAGGGTCAGACCATCCAACATGAAAACTATCATAATGGCCTAAAATTCATATAAGAACAGAGACATAGACATATTAGACTCAATGGGAGACATTAACTTGAAAGGATTTGAAAATATTTATTTGCAAAATTATTGTAGTTAATAATTATTTTTTCTAAAAGAATTTGAACGGACAATTTATATAAAAAGGATTTTTGATACAATCCAAAGTTTTAGGCCATGTTTGGTTCACCGCATGGGATTGGAGTGGTATGGGATTGCCAAACCTATAGTATCCCATAACCATGGGATTAGATTGGATTGGATTAAGATGTTTGGAATGTGGGATTAGAGATGGGAATGATTCCCATCTCCAATGTTTGGGATACATGCATATAGAGTTGGATTGGATTAGATTGGCTTTAATTTTCCTAAAATGCCCTTTTCTCACTTTCAACATAAATTAACACAATTAATTTGCTATTATCAACACAATTAAAACTCAAATTTATTCATATTACTTGATGCTAGACCTCATATTTTCTACCATACTATAAAGAATAATGGGTCAACCTACTGGTGTCACAGAATTTATATGGTGGTTACCTAATTCGCTAAAATCAGAAGCAAGTTTTAGATTGATAAAAATTGAGTCCGTTCAAACTATGATCTAGCGTCATAAAAATCAGAGCAACCTAGGAAGTCCCTACACTGTTTTGCTCATTTAATTCCTCTATGAAATAAACTTTCTTAAGGAACTCTTCCTTTAAGAAGAAAACTTCATATGTAAATTCCAGCCAATCATAAGGTTCTGTTCAAAAATCAATATAAATCATATCAAATTATATAACTCACAAGAAGCAACCTTTTGAAAAGAATTTGGATGGAAGAAAGTTATAGCATGTGACCGCCTAAATGCAATCCTTCTTTGATTCTAGCTATCTCGTGGTGGCAAAGAAGACGTGACTTTTTTCCTATTGAGCTTGTGGGTTCCAGCGGAGTACCAAAGACGAGAGAGACGAGGATTTTGGTAGGCCATGGAAGTCCAGAGAAGAGAAGAGAAGAGGGATGAGGCTTAGGCTTTCGCTTGTGGCTTTGGTAAAGAGAGAATCAAAAAGTGGGGCTAACTTAGGAATTTCATTCTCAATCCCATCCTATGGGATTCGGAAACGCAGGGGGGAGGTGTGTTTCACAATCCCATCATGCCCGATTTGGCATACTGGTGAACTAGGTGCAGCCCACGGGATTGAATCCAATATTTGGCCTTCCAAACATGGGATTGGATTTCCAATCCAATCCAATCCTAGCTATACTGTCAGACCAAGCACGGCCTTAATGGACCATGTACCATATGGCTAAGGGTCTGATAATGTCATGCTCAATGGTTATATAGAGAAATTGGAAAGATAGGGAATTGAATTGCAAAAAATGGCTCGTATAAGAACAGAGACTAACTAGTTTCATCCTACTCACTAAAAGGTCCAGTAATGTGTTAGAAGTGTAAACCTCAAGAGGCAGGTCTTTGGTGAGCGAAAACCATATTGAACTATCCTAGCAACATATCTAGCATGCACTATCTATCTCCAAATAAGTTGAAATAAAATTCTAGTTGATTATCTTCTAATAAATTGGATCAATTAAGATTTAGATTTAATTGGGAAAGAGATTAGGCTACAGAAAAGGTTTGGATATAAGGCTGGAACTAGGTCTAGTCAAGTAAGACCAGACCTGTGTCAATCCTCAGGCCACTTGGATTGGATCCAAGTATGGCCAGCCAACGAAGGCAGTGGTGGCACCAAATTATGGTGTCCATGGTGGGGTAAGCATGGAAAAAGAGGAGCAGCCCTAGTGCCGGTGCCCCTACCCTCTACGACACCACCTAGTGCAATTATGCATCCATATTGGAAATGGGCAGCCTTTAGGGCCCATGTCCCATCTCTTTCCTCTCTTGGACATAAAGTCCAACTTGGACCTTGGAGAAGGTTGTCCAAGATAACAGAGCCACCTTTGGTGGCACTCTCTTTCAGACTCCAGGTGATGGCATGTCCTCTATAAATATAAGGGGGCAGCAAGTTTAAGAATCCAAACCTCATACCCCTCCTCTTCCCTCTCTTTACAAGAGAAAGAGACACTAAGGCTGGGACTACCCAAAAATCGTAGAGATAAGAGATGTGCTTGTGAGATATGCTTATTCTCCAAAGCATCCCCTTAGCCTGCATTATTGGAGACTCAAAGTTGGGCTTAGTTCTAAATAGGCAATGTGGACTAAAATAGCTAAGACAGTGATTCTCAGCAAGTCGTGTGCTTTCATGGCCTCAATGTCTCCAAGTAGGTATCGTTTATTATGCATGTAATTATATTATCATGGCATTTTATTAAAAAAGGGTTATTTTGTTCCGTGCTTTATGTTGTATTGTGCTACATAATATTATCTCGAAAAGGTCCCACCTCATCCTTCAAAATTGGGTATCATCCTACCTTTTCATTATTTTTTATTACAGGAATAGAAGAAAAGTCATGACACTTTGTTAGAAGTATTTGTTTGGCACATGGAAGTTTAGAAAGAGAAAGCATCATTGTTGCTCTAGTGTCCCTTGAAGAGTACTAAATCTTATGCCAAGTGTGGGAACTTCCGGATGATATAAGCAGGTAACTCCATTTTTCTAGTGGCAAAACCTACTCTGCCATGTTCTTTTGGTTCCAGGTATCCAAAAATGTTGGCATGTTAGGATTCTCAAAAGTCAAAGTCCCTTGGCAATCTAGTTGGATTACAAATGCTAAAAAATCTCACATGCCTTCCTCTCAAGATAAGATAAACATCCAACATTAATTTATGTTAGTGCCAATGACAATGCGGCATTATTCTGGATATTTCTATCAATGCAAAAATAATTGTGCACATTAAACTCAGAATTTACAAGCAAAGTAACTGTTGAAGGAGTCAAGAATACTACGAGTAAACATCAACAACAAGGAGGGAGGATGTAACTTACTGCTCCCCCTTTCCATGACACAAACAATGGGTCACTTCTAGATTGCAATACCTGTTTAGATTACAGAAGCAAATAACTACATTGTCCTCTTGAAAAAAAAAAAAAGAGCCAAATTTAAGAAGTCACGTAAATTACATACAATGCAACATGCATCTTAGAACGAAACATTGGACATAAATAGTGGTAATAAATTCAGGGCTGATAAAATCTTGTTGCAGAATAAGAAAATAGCTACAATACCCTTCAAAAACTACATGCATTTACAATACCTTTTTAAATTACAAACAAAAATAACTACATTGCCCTTTAAAAAAAGACAATTCTACACAGTCACATATATTACATACCATGCAATATGCATCTTGGAACGTAACACTGGACATAAGTAGTGGTGACGAATTCAGGGCTGATAAAAGCAAACTTGTTGCATAACACTTGAACCATTGACTTACAACTCAGTTTTCATATTCAGACATCAAGTCCACTTAGTCTGGTAAAACTCCTTCCAGTAATGGTAGGAAGAATATAACCAATTCCAACACCATATAACTCCCACCAGTGACCTATCTGTCTTTTCCTCATTTTTCCTCTTTCACATCAATATGATAAGTATGATGAAATACTTAATT
The DNA here is from genome assembly GCA_017589505.3 of Metroxylon sagu. Classification (NCBI taxonomy): domain Eukaryota; kingdom Viridiplantae; phylum Streptophyta; class Magnoliopsida; order Arecales; family Arecaceae; genus Metroxylon; species Metroxylon sagu. Next base: position 464,099 of record JACVBY030000418.1, read on the forward strand.
GTGAATCAAGTCTACATAATCTCATTAAAGTACTCATCTTAATCATCGATGACTCAAAGGGTGCACACATTTATGATCCTATTTGAGCATCTTACCCTGGCTCCTGCAACCTTTTCTTTGTCAGATGACCTACTATGTCTATCTGACACCATAATTAATTTGTTATTAATAGACAGTTTCTTTTCGACATGTGTACTTTAGTGTTATGCAGCTTTTCCTTCATCTACTGCCAAATATGCTTATGGTAGATCAGAAATTAGCTTGCAAAGACTACTTACAACTACCCATTGCAAGCACAGTATCCTAGTTTTGTCCAAGGGATAAACATTGCATAACTTGTGACTGAACAATTAGAACATTTCGCAATCTCAGATTGTGACCTATATATTGTTAATAGTGCACACAATGTTAGGTTAGTGCCAACACTGGGAATGGGTCAGTACAATCAATTCCTTTTCAATATATTTCAATTAAGAAAGAGCATTGTGTATCCTTTTTTTTGCTATCTGGCACGGTGTTACATGTCTTGGCATGACATGGCAAAACACATGCCATGTTGATTGGTGACCAGCATTCTTACCAGCACTGGCACTTAAATAGTTACATTAAATAACCTTGAATTGGTCATTGGCACGAGGTCCAACCAAATGTGGATTACACCTCAATGATGTGGGAACCACATGAGGTGGGAATGACATGTGACAATTTAGGGGTCATACAATAGTATGTTTAATGCTGGTCAAGTGTACCTTGGGTAGAAGTGGTGCATATAGAAGTATAACAAAAATTGGTTTGTGTTGGTAAGGTTCACAATCTTAGTATTAGATCCTGTACAAGTACCATATTGGTATAGTGTTGGCACACCTAGCATAGAGTTTGGTTTGGTGTATTGATACTCGGTAAGCCCCCTATACTGAGTACTGATTCAGTACAAGTATGGTCTAGTACACCATATAAGACTGTGCACACGAACCTTGCATGCCAAGTGTTGTGGACTCTACCTTCTCTTTGCTATTCTTTGATTATAACCCCTGCTGTGTGACTAGGCATGAAAGGAATGGTATGGTACCATGTTATGATAGTCCCTAATTGTCATAGGCATGGTAATTGTTCTGAGTTGGTAAGTTCTTTTCTTCAATTAGGTGCTAAATTTTGGTTGCATATATATGGAAAATGTTAGGTGATCGCATGACACATCACACTTAATTCCACAATTTCACCCTTGCTCCCAACAAATGTCCTAAGCACTACATGACTTTTTCAATGCACTTTTATTATTAGAAAAATAGGTTAATTATTATTCCCATCTTTTCCTTGTTTATCAATAATCTTTTCTGTTTTGTCTCTTTCTATTAGGACAATAATAATTATTTTATTTTTATTTTTAAATGTACATTTGTGTATTCACACTTGTATGCTAATATACACAGAAACAAACATGTATACATATAAAAACATAAAATGAATAATCCTAAAAACCAAGGTTTTCATTGTATTGATACATACTGCTCCATATCGGGCATGCATAGAGAACCAATACTCGGCATTGGGTGTATAGAGTGTTGGTACACCGAACAAGCTCCCATATTAGGTGCATCAATGGTTCATTATTATACCAATATAAAACTGGAATGGGTCTAGTACCAAGATTACAAATGTTGCCAAAAACTCTTACTTTCATCTATTATAATATAAAGAAATAATTTTTCAAATTACAATTAGATGTAATCAAGGTTGGATGAACCATAAACCGGTACCAAACCAGTACCGGACCAATTTGATTCGGTACCAAACAAACTGAACCAACAGCGTATTGCTGTTTTGGTATCTTTTATAATTTTTTTATTTTTTTATTGACTTTTTTTTGTGGTATATGAGGCTAAAAGCCTCTCATGAGCTCTCTTCTCTTCCTTCTTTTATTTCCCCTCAAAATCATTTAATTATATGGTTTTACTTAAGATTTCTCATGCAAATAAGGGAATACCCCCATTTGAATTCAAAAAAAATATCAAAAAAATCAAATTCCTTAAGAATAAAAAATTAAATCTCCCTCCCAAGAACAAATTCAAAAAATTTCAGAAAATCGCGGTTTAGTAAATATCAAGTTAGGATACTTTCACTCTAAATAAAAAATGTAAAAAATCAATTTATCATACTAATAATGAAAAAATAAAATACTAAGAAAATTTATCTTAAAATATAATTTATAAGGCTTTGATTAACACTTAGTCAAATTGACAAGCAAAGTTTTAAATATCGTAGGATAAAGATGTCCCAATTTTTCCATGAGATGAGATGTAGCATCTCATCTCGTTCCAATCCCCGATCCAATCAGGCATCCAAATACTTGCTTGGGATGCTTTTTTTTCTTAAAAAAATATATCTGTGAAGCTTTATTGTTTTATTCAATTTTTAAACATATTTGAACTTTACAAAAGTTATATTTTATGATAAACTAGATAGATTTAAACTTGACACTATAATTTTTTATAACTAAGAAAGAACAGGACAAGACAGCTGAGATCGGTCCTAGAAACTCTCTAAAGTGAGACAGGACAGCTATGTCAGCCCCCATCACACTAAGACTTAAATCACAACTTATAAGGTTTTTAGACTTAGACAGGATCACAGTTATATTTACAACTTATCAAAATAATAAAATTATACTTGTTATAAAATTCTAAGGTTAAAACGTATTTCTTAGGATCCAAACTATGATACATCACCAGATTATCTCAGTTTAGCTATATACATGAAATAATAAATAATAAACAATAAATTAAAGAAAGAAAAAGGCAATGAATACCAGTAGCAAATTTTTTAACCTTACCTTTAGAGTAAGTATATAAGAATAGATGAGGATCACTTTATTATTCTTTTGCTAGTTCGTCTTTCTTAAAGGGAAATAATTTAAGTCAATTTTCTTAAAAATAAAGAAAAACTAAAAGATTAGTCCTGATCTAATAACACATCATAGTTTGGATCCTAAGTAACACATTTTAGCCTTAAGATTTTATGACAAGTTTAATTTTATTATTTTAATAAGCTATGAATCAAATTGGTACAAGTCAGTGTGAGGCTCACTATTATTATGATCCTGTCTAAGCCTGAAAACCTTATAAATTTGGCCAAATGTTGATCAAAGCCTTACAAATTGTATTTTAAGATAATTTTTTCTAATATTTTGTTTTCTCATCATTTCTCAATTAAATTGATTTTCTAAGATTTTTATTCAGAGTGAAAGATCCTAACTTAGTAGTTGTTAAACCATGATTTCTGAAATTCTCCGAATTTGTTCTTGAGAGGGAGACTTGATTTTTTGTTCTTAAAAAATTTGATTTTTTTGATATTTTTATTAAATTCAAATGAGAGTATTCTTTTCTTTCTATAAGAAATCTTAAGTAAATTAGCATTTACTTAAATGATTCAATACGAAACCAATCGGTTCGGTACGGTACATCATACCTTGGATGTAGTGATGTGGAAGCAAAGACTGAGGATTTATAAAGCTAAACTCATATAACTGGATAAGCTTTGTGGATATGGATATGTTATTCTCAGCAAAAGTAGCTTAGAGGGAGACTAACCTCTACAGTATCAATGGCTTCATTTGAAGGAATAGCATGCAAAACCCTGAAACCAGATACAAGAAAACTAAGTGATTACATTGAATTATATCTTCAATATTCAGGAAAACAGAAAAAAGCTGACATGCTTGAAAGATCCTTAATTGAATACAATGGATATTGAAAGAAACAATTTGCAGGACAAGCATAATCATTTGTGGATAAAATATATAAAGAGATACTAGACATAGTGGAGTCTGTTGTCCACGTTTCAAAGCGTGCAAAGCATAGGAAGTTGGGTTAAATGGGATCTGTATAAGCATCAAAAGGTAAACTAAATATTTAATCTTAACAGTAGAAATTGATGCCTCAATAATAAAGTAGCCTACTTAAGGATCCTCTATAAAATTGAGCTCAAACCTTAGAACTCATTAGATTTGTATCTTCATTTTGCATTAATCCAACATATATTACGCATTAATCATATATTGGAACAGGACTAGTCAGGAATCTTCATGTCACCATAACTAGTAAGGTATGCCGTACTGCCCCATACTGGTACATTGTATCAAGAAGGTAGTGCTACGGGGCTGGTATCAAGATTGCAAACTTAGCTCTAAATATTTAGATAAATCTAATACTCAGCTACCAAACTCATCATCAGGATATAATAGTGAGGCAATAGTTGTCAATGAAGTCAGGGATAGTACAGTGGAAGATAATTGAGAACATGAATAAATAAACAAAAACCTGAGTCAGTAATTGCAGCTGTAAGATACGATCAGTAATTGCAACTTCAGATATTATTTTCTATCATTTTCATATCCAAAGATACAGTAATTGCAGCGTCAGATACAATCAGTAATTGCAACTTCAGATACTATTTTCTATTATTTTCATTTCCAAAACTCTCTCTTCTGTTACAATTGCCCTCAGAGAAAGCATTAAACGTAACCAAACCATCCCAAAAAGTCTTTTATTAATTTACAACTCACATTGGTTACTCCTAATCTTCCCCAGATGTACCCATCACTTCATGCACAAGCGCTTGCTAACCAGATATTAATTCTGAGGTGCATCCATATTTCTCTACTGTTACTTCGAAGCATACTCAGGCTGTCTAAAGTCCTATCATAAAACATAGGTACCATGCATTTCTTTTTCAATCAGTTCTATGAGGGCTTGTCTGAGCTTTCAGTAATGACTAACACAATTCTGAAGGGGGCATGACATGCTTACCTGTAGACTTCTTAAGAGAAAATAGTGGTCCAAGTTCAGTATTATCAATTATGTGACTAACATACATGACTTTCTATAGATTGCACCATCCATGCATCATTTATGGTCAGCTACAATACTATATATAGAAGAAATTTCTTTAGGAACCAATAAGCTGAAATGTGCAAAGAGGGATTAATAAAAATCATCCTCAAAAGACAGATCGACATTCTTCAGGTATAAAACTATAATACTTTGGCCTATGCTTTGATTATAACAAGCGATGTAGCTAACAATTTATATAACAAATTATATTTTGAACATGTCTGCAGTCTGCATGCTTTTAGTAAAGCAGAACTATAAGAAAATGAATATAGCAAAAAGGATAATAACTAAAGGCAAGTCTAGATGATAAAGCTTGGTAGCATAACTCAAAATTTCAAATAATGACTAAGCCTCAGGTAGAGTCAGGGGCATCTCTTTCTTCAAAAAATCCTAGTTCTTAACAATGGGCAGCTCTTGAATGCTGATTGGAAAAATGAAGTGTATAACAGTTTATTTCAATCAAAAGGGAAAACTGGGAAACAAACCTCTCTTCCACAGCAGTGACAAGACCTACAGTCAAAGGTACTCCACCTATCTGAAACATTGAAACATAATGAAGTCCAAGTGCAAAATCACAAAATGGACACCATTTATCCCACCAAAAAAAAAAAAACTCACCAGCTGGATGCTACAAAACAACTTCCTTTGAAGGTCTAGGCGCCCTGTTAGGCATGAGAACTCTGTATTAATTATGGTAACATTAAGCTAAAGCCTGTAAAGAACTTGAGATGGTGAACTGCTACCTGTCGAAAGAATACTACTGGTAATTGCCTCTGCAAGACCAAATTTTTCATCCTTCTTGAGTCTAGTTGGAAATACTAAATAATTTTCCCACATGTTTAGTCCACCATTAACACCCAGATAAAGGCCATCTGACATGTCAGGCCTTCTAGGGAACTCCAAAGAATCTTCTAGCATATCCTCATAGTCATGGAACCTGGCAACAATGCAACATGTTTAAAATAATACTTCACTACTATGCAAAGTTTTTGGTATCCAAAATACCAAGAGTAGCAGGATGACTGATGCATATCTCACCATGGGCAGGGAGGTGGCGGGTACTCCTCTGGAACAAAAAGTGTTGGATAGAAAAGGCCCATAGGAGGAACCTACACATGAAGTTATTACTGAATGCCATAAAATAATCATTTCACTAGCAATGAGTATATCGATACAATCAACCGTTTCACCACAATTTACAGAAATGGACAATAAATGGCTTTGTCTATTATATTTATAGGTTTGCGGTACCGAGTTTCGATTCAATATGAATTAAATCGGTCTAAACTGAGTTGAACTATCCTGTACTGCCTTATACCGACCCGTACCACCCAGTATTGTATAGTATTATAGTTAAGAATGAGAATAGAATAGACACCTCATCTTGATACGGAGTGTGTACCGTACCATATTGTTCCAACCTATACCATACTTAATTGTCATCGTGCCGGTATCGGTCTCAGTATCGATTTTATGGACCTTATTTACACGTGTGGATACAGAAAGATAGACAACTATAATCAAAGTATTGTAACCAATGTTTTGGTTATATCACACTTGGTAACATCAATTCTAAAGACATAATTGAACTGCCAGCTTACCATAATCTCTAACACCAATAAATGAACTAGCTGTGCTTTGTGAATGCTAGATAAGGAATTTTGGTAAATCCTGCACAAACAGGCAGCTGAACTCCAAAGAAAATTTTAAATAATCATCAATCACATTCAAGCGAAAGAAACCTTCACAATTTTTCTCTTACAATAAAATTTTATTCACAAAATTCACTTTAATCATAAAACCACTATTTCTTTGCTGATGAATTTAAGGTCTCTTTATTTTAGGTTTACACAACTGACACCTAAGTCTCAGAAGTCAGAACTGATATCTTGAAAGGCTGCAACAACAATATAACAATAGATAGAGAAGAAACTGATAATATATCTGCATTTTCTTCAAAGTACCATAAAGGCTTGCCATGGTGATGATAGACCAAAGACAACCAAGAATCTGATAAACAGAAGAGTGTTGGATATTTTTTGCTTTCCATGATACTTTCCAATAAATAAAAAATGACTGCAAATGGTTTTTCACACGCCCTCATACAAGGCAAAAAAGGACCAGACAAAGCCGATTGGACCTATGGATTGTACAGAAATAAGCAGGTCAAAATACAATTATTCAAGCTTGGTGGAGAACACAGCAGAATAATCTTTTTACCGACTAGATAACCATCAACAACCTGCCTCACAAATTTCATTACTTCACAATAACTGAAGGTAAAGAAAGTGTATGACAATTTTTATGGAAAATACAATGGGCCCATCAAGCTGCCAATTTAAAAACAGAAGTTACAAAAAGAGTGGGTATGATTTGTAAGTGGTGCATATTAAGAAATTGATTGCGCAAAAAACAGAAAAGAGTACCAGTATAAAGAAAATTCCAAAATGACATTTAACACTGAGATCAATCTCCTACCAATTAACCTATAGTTTACTCTGCGCCATGAACTAGCTCTGCAGGTCATACATTAACAGGAAGGGGAAAAAATGGAAGAAACTAGACATTAAGTGAACTGCGCAATCAAAGTTGAGCATAAATCAAAAACTGCCCCCACTGGAAAAGAAATCATAAATGATTTTAGAGGTTTAAAAAGAGACAAGAAAACTAAACAGAATAATATTCTATAGAGAAGGAAATAAGCTACTTGAGAGAATTCAACTATAAGAAAAAATTGGAGATTGTACAAATAATAGTATAGCTTTTTCCAAACAATATAATTACTGCAGCTGTCAACATGAAACCAAAGATCCTAATGTTTGAAACATAAATTTATAAAAGCCACCAAAAAACAATTATCCTTTATAACATATGTCCAACACCCAGTGGGCATAAGTCAGGTAGTAACTAAGAATAAACTTGGACAAGGACATCTTGATACGAAATAGAAATGTAGAATAAACTTGGACAAGGACATCTTGATACGAAATAGACTTGTAGAAACTGATGCCAAACATGGAAATAAAGATTGAAGGTGACATCAACTAAGGTTTGGTCTTGTAAATCAAAAACTGGATGACAAGTTGCTGGATGCATTTATATGAACCTAATAATTGCATGTCCATTGCAGGATACGGGACCTGAAGGTTGGAAAGATGTTTTAGTCATAGCCAATCGGTTACTAGGATGCAGATGTATATTTGGAATGGGGAGACTGAAGAACTCTTGTTCCTCACAAAAAAAAGAAAGCAGCTCTTATTAATGTTAAAGGCCAAGAAAATCATATCATTGTAAGATATTTGTAGCATCGTGTTTTTTTTTTTTTGGCCGTCAATGGCCATGCACTTTTATTAGCAAAAATAAATCAGCTCATCCAAGAGGTTAAGAGATACTCAGATAAAAATTTTAATGAACAGGATAATCAACCCTCTCTCCGTATTTTATCTTGTTAAGAAAGAATGGGCTAAAATTTGAAAGTCACTAGGAAAACAGTACATTGCATGTGAGTTGCTAGAGACATACACATAGTTTTGAAAGAATATAGCAGTGTAGTTTGTAACATGGAATAAAAATTACAGTTACTATTTATCGAAACATATATTATGATGTTTCCAGTATTCCTCAAGTAAAAGGCAGAGGGAGGAGTTAACAAGGGAGGGGCTGATGGAATGCTGGCATAAGGGAGAATGAACGGGACAGGAATGCAATGGAGGGTAGGTGGATGGAAGAGGTGGCCAGATGGGTAGGATGACCAAGAGGAGGGTGTGGAAGAAAAGTAAGGGCATGGAAGTAAGTGGTGCGCAAAGTAGAGCCATAGAGGGGAGCATACTAGAGTGGATAGATAAGGCGGAGAAAGGCAAGCAATCTAAGGCAGGTGGGAGTGTGGTAGTGAACAAAGGGCCAAGACAGAGGAGAGGATGGGAGTATTAGTAAAGTGAGAAAGCGAGTAGAGTGTAGTTGTTGATGGATTATGGACGAATGGATGGACGGGCATGCAAGCCAGGACAAGGACAGAGGTTGTGAAGAGGGAAGGGTGGAGAGAGGTGGAGAGAGGAGTGGTGTAAGGTTTCTACTTTCTAGTACAAGTAAGTTACAGCTTCATGCCGAAATTAAATGACCCATGTATTATCATCATCATCTCCCTTATACCATATATAACATGATGAATGTATGGAGCAGTTGATAATGTCAAAACGTTTAGCAAATTCATGCCAAAATTTGGCAATTTAATCTATTCCAAAAAGCACATCACATCCTCAAAACAGTCTAAATACATCCACACCAAAAACACAAATTTAAGACTGAAAGAGATCATTTAAATATGAATCAAGAATGGATGGACCAATAGATTAAAGTTAAAGGAAGAATGGATGGACCAATAGATTAAAGTTAAAGGTATCACATCATGAAGGGTTGACAAGTTGATGATCATGTCAATAACAGATCCATGCAATGATCAAAGTCAAATTCTAGGATAGCAAGGGAGTAAGAAACCAACAAAAGGGGGAAAGCGTGTGGATGGTATCCAAGGAGAAAGGCATCAAAAAAAAAGTTGAGCTAAAGAACATGGTCATACAAAGGGGTCAACTGTGCTGCCCATCTGTATGCTAAGCATTTTAGAATTGAGGAAGATTGCAGGAGTGATCAGCAATATGGGTGCAGAGAAGGGGCAGAAGAGACTAGAGAGTAAGAGGCAGACAGAGAAAAGAGAAGACAAGAGGGAGGCGAATGGAGGGAAAAGAATTGCAAAGTGAAAGGGAGGTTGCAAAAGAGAAAGAAGTGGGATGTCAACCCATTCATTTGTCCATGCAAGCATGGTAATTTTGGCTATGCAATGAGGAATCTCAACAAATTAGACAGTGAATAAATAGCTACTAAAAAGACTGATTATATTACTGTCATAAGAAGAAAACAAGGTTTTACTATTATAATGAGAGAAGGTTTATGCCTGGACTTTTTTTGCGACACGAATACCCTCCTGCAGCTGGACTTTTTTAATTGAAAGGGTATAATTAATTACGCTAGAATCATAACATGATTAAAAGAAATAAAAAGGAAGTAAATGAGTCTCAATGAATCTTAAAACTAAAAAAAACAAATAAGCAGAAGTCCAGGAGTCATTAGTCCTCTTCCATTTTTTATCTTGATCTCCAACAACAAAATTACAGCCAACCCACTTCCATAAATCTTTCTCTAATAAAAGAAAAAATTATAACCATGCATACATCCTCTCACGTATTTTGAATTTGGATTTAGCCAAGCAAAAAGGGTTTCAATTTGAGATTTGCAGTCTTAGTCAAAAATAATAATAATCAATTATAATAAATAGAATTCTGACATAGTAATTTTGGGGAAAGAAAAGATAGTACAGTAGATATCATCAAAGAGAATAATACACTATTGTGAACCTTCGCTTGCGCAATGTATAGTTTGGTGATCTGAAAACTTTCTAAAATTAAAAATTAAAAAACTCAAACAGAACTTTTAAACAATGAGAAAAATAGATTAAACACCACTTTGAAGTTACATTGTGTTATGTGGTGAATGTTACAAAACAAATATATGCATTCAAAATAACAAAAGTTCATATGTTTCACAGATAGCATATATTGTAAATTTGTAATATTTGTATCAGTTTTCTTAGAAATACTACAAGAAATGCAAGCAAGGTCTCAAGATCATGCTATATATGTGTAACCAAGGTCTTCATATAATAAAATATATTGTAAATTTTCTCCACATATCAGGCTACCTTTTATCAAGTGTTAAAATTCACAAAATTTGAGTTTAATCTTGTAGATCAGTCACAGTTAATCTGTCACCCATAAGCAAACTTGGACACAAAAACAGCCAGAAATTAAGCAGTTTTCAATCAGGTTGGTTGAAACTGAGCTGTCTCAGCTGAACGGTTTTGGCCAAAACTTCATACCTTCTTGACAACACATTTTCTGTGATAAAATCATCAATAGGCAACATATCTTTGTGGTAAAATGCTAGCTGTTTGGTTGTAAACATTTTGGATCTAAAATGATTTCACTTAATGATTGAAGGGGATCTTGATGCAACTTATTCTCTCTTTGAAGATGCACAAAACTTTCACTAGCATAATACACAACTTGTGTTTTAACCAAGGTTCGCCATCTCGATACCGGACCTCGTCTAATACCACACTAATATAATGTCGGTACACTCGGTACGCTGGTCGGTTCAATGTATCGAGACTTAGCACGCATCAATACTGAATCTTGATACCGCCATGATATGGTATGGCCGATATAAGATGGTACATACATATGGCATACCATGGTTTCGAATGTCAAAGAATGAAGCTGCCAACTATCTTCCAAATAATAACAGAGCTGATTATTAAATTGTTATCAACAACAAGAATCACATGATTTTACTCCAGTTGTATAGCAGCTAAAAATTAAATCGTCATGCAGATATTTAGTTTTGATGGATGACGTATGTTATATCAAACAATTCACTTTTACTTTATCTTTTTTGAAAAACTTTTTACCCATCAAGTAGTCGATTAAAGGTTTATCAAACCCTAGTGTGTCTCCTCATGACAGAAAAAACAACAAATCCATATTTCAATCTTACATTGAGAGCTGATAACCGAGTCTTATGTGAACCAACAGGCATGTCATCCTCATACGAATGAACAACAGCTACAGCATCAAATTCTCCCTCCTTCAAAACATAGAAAAACCAGACAAAAAGGTAGAATTAAAAAACAAAAAGAAGATGTGATTTGCAATGAGCTTCTAAGATTTTACAGCATATAGACTTCTTGGACATGTAAACAGCTATAGATTCTTGTAGCATTTATTTTTTTAAAAAAAAAATGAAATCCAACTTATGAAGCAAAGGTAAAAATGCTATAACTAAAATAGAGAAACAGAAAAGACATTTATTCTACCATAGACAAGTTAATGAATAATGACATGTTTAGCAGGATTGAACATGATGAAATACCAAAAAGAAGAATTTAACTTAAGCTGATGAAGCACAAAAAATAAGGCATTTTTGCATGATGATTTCAGCAACCATTAAGCCTCATCTGCAAGAAACTGTACTGAAGAGAGAACAGTATGCAAAAATTTATTGATTTTATAGAATCTCCAATCCAACAAATTGATGAGCCTGACTGCAAAGAACCAGCATGTAGATTTAATGCCATCCATCCAAATAAAATTGATTAGGAGTCAACAGGGTTATGCACATGATATATATCTCTTCCCTTTTATGTTTAACTTTGTCTGTGATGGTTACTCTGGAGCTTCACAATTCACACGGTACCAGAGAAGTAGGTCTTCCTGGTTTGTTGCATGGTCCACCTTCAACTTTTTTTCCACCTTTTTGGAGTAACAAATCATATAAACATAACCCATACCTCCTTTCACCATTTTCTCAGGAAATTTCTTTCCCCTTCATCTTTTTCCTATCCAATCAACTTAGAGAAGAAAAGCTTCCCTGCTAACTAGTGACCCATATTGACCAAATTTGAGAATAGTTTAGACAAGCCTCTAGGTCAAAAAGGGCCATGTCAAATTGAGGACCCACAAGATTAATTATTGCATACAACTAAAAATTCCTGGAAAAAGAAAATCATACGATTTTTAGATCTATAACCTATGCACAAGTGGACATAAAATGGACAATACAAACAATGCTTGCGCTTTTATTACTGCAGAAACTATAAATTGAAAATTCAAACAACTGATCTTGATCTAGACATCATAAAATGCATACAAACCAAATTTGAACTGAATTTAATACTTATGACTCATAAATCACATAAAAACATCACATCATGCCTCTAAAATCATCTATTTTGGAGTAATTTAATGCATAAGCAGAGAAAACTCCAAACTTGTAATTTTTGGCTTTTAGGCATTTTAGAAGCTGTAAATCATGTTTGATGGTGTCTCTCCTACTAGGAGGCAGGAGGAGACTGACTTAATCATAAACCATTTATGATAAATACAACAAAATGGCATGCAAATTTAAGCAAGAGCTTGGCACAAAATATATAATTTGCATAATGAAAAAAAGATAGATGAACACTAATGACTTAGACTTACAAATTGCAAAATTTCTAGTTAGAACAAATTTTCTTGAAAAATAAACTCTAAGGAAGCATGATGGCAAAATTTAGTGCCATTTAGTGATTTTCACCAAAGAAAAAGAGGGGAAAAACATAGAATTATATTTTTATAATACTGGAATTATCACAAAAAAAAAAAAATCTTAAGCTGGGATATAGAACTCACTCTAATCTGACAGTATGACTCTTTTATTTTGTTGAGCATTAACATATCAATAGGCTTCACCAAGGGATTGGTATGAATAGGTGGCCATGACTGATGGTGACGTTGAACCCACAGGAGGCATCTTGAGATATCCTGCAAGAAACAAAAAATTATTTATTAAGTTTTATGATTCACCAAACGAGACATAAAAAAAAGAAAAGGAACTTGGAATTAGATATTTAAGTCCTCATAAAGGAAAGTTTTTAACTTTATAACTCGACGGAAGTGCTGAACATCACCCTAGACTTCATGTTGGTAGTCATCACATAAATCAACCTTGCTTGATGTGTCTAACTATCTTGAGGCTCAACTTTGTCATTTATTTTCCGATAATACCTACATTTAGTTCCAACCTTAATACCCACATTTAGTTCCAACCTTCCACAACAAAACACTATGTTTTCTTATGATCCTCGCAGCTCGAAACAACTCACTCTGTTGTGGACTTGTTAGGTACTAACACCACAGCTTGCCACAAACCTACTTCATCATCACCAGTTACCTGCCTAATGCTCCCTGGTCTTCATGGGAGCTACTGGTAGCTTATCAACCAACCATCATCATGCATGCCAGCAAATCTGTAGTCATTGGACCACAGCATCGAGTTGAATTCACCTTCCAAGGTTACATATCTACCAGTGAACTCTGTTAGCAACTTATAATGCAATAGCCCACTGCCGCACTTACCAAATAGCAGATCTTTTGAACAAAATCATCAGTTCTTCAATTTCACTTGGTTAATCATCCATTAGTTCTGTGGTTCCTTCTAAGTTCTAAGTTCTAACTAAGGTTTCCTTCAAAGAATGAACATATTAGTTATATTACCAATAATATACCATGTGAATATCCATCAATATCGTTTTGATACTCCTGTGGGTCTTTGTGAAAACCAGTAGTGCAACACAAATACATTTAAAATCTCCATCCATTCTCATCTCAGACACCTAGCACCTTGGCCACCTTTTTCAATATGCAAACTCATAGCATTCTGTGGCAGCTCCTTCTTTCACTTTCCCTTATTATGCTGGTAAAAATGCTACATGCCCTACGGTATGTTTTTCTTTGTTATGCTCCACCCTGTCATTGAGATGGTTTAGATAAAATTTGGCTAGCATTCAACCTACAGATATTCAAGCAAGCAAAGATGAGCACCCAAAAAAAAGGCATATCACATAATAATTTATTCACACACCCCTCATAAGAGAAAGTAAAAGTACTACGGAACAGGTAATTTGCAAATCTAATGAACCACAGTCATGACATACCTCTCCACCATAAGGTAATGTCACAGTTGTAGAAGGCAAAGCTACTCCATCCTGAACACAGCACCAACTTTCAAAATTTCAGTCTACTGATAAAAGTTAGTGTTCAAACTGTTATTTTAAAATCACATTCAAACAACAGAAAGCTATTTATCACACCTGAAATAATAATGCAGAATCAAGGCAGCAAATCTTGTTTACTAGTTAGAAACATAGATGAAAATATAGTTTCCTTGCCTCAATACAAATTACAGATGTCACTTGAGCACCCATATTTACAATACATGCTGTGGATAATCCATTACCAAAGGCTGCAGCAAGACCTTCCTGATTCATGACAAAAGAAACACAAATGATCATATGCTAGAAAGTGGAATCTAGAATTACTATATCTCAAAACCTACATCTTTTGCTGGCATAGCGATAACAAACAAAAAAATGGAACTATCACCACAAGGTAAGAAATAAAGGATAAGATCTCAAAAATCAGCAAAAAAACAAAAATGAAGTAGATCTGATGAAATTCAGCAAAATAGAAAGGTAGATGAAACACGGGTAAAATTAAGAGTAAAATACAAATAAGTACCCTATGATTTAAACATTATCAAATTAGACTTCCGTGGTTTGAAATGTTACACTTAACAACCACATGCTCTAAGTTTTATCAAATTACACCCATGTGGTTTCACAGCTATACTGAAATACCATATGCTTTAAAATGCTATCAAATTATACCCACGTGGTTTGAAATAATACACTTAAGTATCCATGTATTTTAAACCTAATCAAGCTTTCACATGAGTGTAATTTGATAATATCTTAAAATACATGATAGTTAAGTGTAACTATAAAACCACATGAGTGTAATTTGATAAAACTTAAAACACATGATAGTTAACTGTAATTTCAAACCACAGGGATCTAATTTGATAATGCTTAAACCACAGAGCACCAATCTATATGTTTCCCTAAAATTAATGGATAAGAAACTATTAGTGATTGATTCATTTATCTAGGATCTTTTATATAAAAGAATGGAGGAATTGATGAATACATGTGCAATAGAATTAGAACTGGATGAATGAAATGGGGAGGAGCTTTTGGGGTGTCATTTGACCAATGCATTACATGGTAAGGGATAAGATAAATAAAAAGAGTTAAGATAAATGTTTCACAAAACTAGGAAGGATAGAGTGAGGACTTGCACTAATTGATGACTAACTGATGGAGAACCAATGGAGATGCATGGTATGCATGATAAAACTTGTGAAGGCCCCAAAAAGGAGATATATTCAAATATTTGTTGTCGGATTTATGAAGGGGAGGGAAAGATCTAACACGGATGAAAATTATGTAGAAGGATTCAAAAAGGATTGGAATAACAGAGACAGCCCTTAATAGGAGTCATTAGACTTAGGATTCCTAAAGCCATCCTGAATATCTAGGACAAAAACTTCATGCTTATGAGTCATTTGTGGCACATTGCTCAAAGGACATGTAGGAAAGTAGTAGTTGTTACCATGCATATATGTCACTGGGCAAAAGACTATCTGGTACACCTTATGTCAGCCATGGGGAAGAATGAACAGTTTTAGTCCTAATCACAAGTTCCCCAAATTTGATGCAGATCTGCAATCTGTTGGATATAAATAATACCAAAGTTGGGTTGTAGGCCTGCATGATTTTGGAAGTACTTTATGGAGAAAATCAACATCAAAATCATTGGATATTTAAGTCATCCAAGTGTATTTGCTCTGTTACTTTTTACATCTTTCCCAGGTCCAGCAAATGTAGTTCCATGTATGGCATTATTATTCAATTATTTATTATAAGTCAATCAAAAAAAGGACAAAATGGGTAGGACCATTTTCTGATATTATCAACTATTTGGCAGCTAAATTAAACTCCTAAACAGCAACTAGTTGAGTAGATATTTAGCTTAAAATTCATGTGCTTGTAAAGCTGTTAAATTTCTACTTCTGATTTAAAACATAGGACATACAAAGTTGGAATAGATATTTGAATTTTAAATTCTTTCCAAACAATTATTTCCAGTTAAATTAACTTGCAAGCATCACATGGTTTAATTTAGGTAAAAAATATATTACAACAAGTTAGGACCCGTTCCAAGTTGCAACTTTTAAAACCAACAACTTAGTTTAGAATGATTCTACATCCCATTTAGCAAGGTTTTAATTACCAGTGGGACCGCAGGACATCCCACCATCTCGAGTGTCAGGGATGTCGTATCATTCTGAGTGCCAGAACAAGACAAGTCAGGATATGCAAAAGGACAGGACAGGACAGGACAACTAAATATCGATACACTAGGCATTCCATTCCACCAAAAAACCTGGACAGCCTCATCCAACGGTATTTAAAACCTTGCTATTTGTTGTTGTATAAATATTTGGTGAATGGATTAATCAGAATGGTCTCTTTTGGAAGATTTCTAATAAATTATAAATACAAAGAAGTGTCTCATGTCAAATAATGTATCACAAGTATCTGTATTGATAACAAAGTGTAGACTAGTGGCTCATAAATATGTTGCTCCCACAGACCTGATGTACCACTGCTGAGCTAAACTTTAAATCCCGCAGCACAACAGAAAGCATTTCTTTGATTTCTGTGACAAAAAAAAACTCCAAATCATTCAAAATAACCACCATTTTTTTCAATATAAGTTCTCAGGGGGTAAAAATAAACAGGAAATGTGAAGGAAAAGCATAGAACAAGAAAAAGGAAGGAATCCACATCACAACCATGAATTTACTCTCACCATTAATCTTTATCCATACCTTAATAATTCCCCATACAGACTTAGAAAGTGCTTATTTACATGGAGATTTAGATGAAACACACACACACACACACACACACACACAACATATGTAAACTACATAAGTCACTTTATAGCCTTAAAAAAGCACCTGGAAAGTGGCATCAGGAAATTAAAACTATGAAGTAAATATAGTCCTGCAAATTAAGGAAGAAAAAAATTTTCTACATTTTAAAGAAAAAGGAAATTATTGTCTAAATCTACCTCTATCCTTCTTTTAATTCTTTATCTTCATAAGGGAGAACAAGTTTTACAGTTAGCAAGATATCAAGAGGCCGAAGCTCAAAGGCCCTCAGGTCCTCATACATGGATAATAACAATCTTATTTAATGAGAATAGAGTATCACAAAAGTGTGATATATCAAATTACAGGAAGTGATTAACTCCACCTTTAAATACTGCATTCTGCTAGATATAATGGTCAAGAAACACGTGTGAAACATAACATGTTAAATAAATGATGTGCAGAACCAATTGAAAAAGAAAAGCAAAACACCATATGCAATATAATATCATAAAAATCAAAAAAAAAAAAAAAAGACCAGAAAATGTACCACGATTATCAAATGATTCAGGAACAACAAGGATGGCAGAATATAGATTTCTATCTGCAGGATGAATATGCAACTTTTCAATCAATACCCAGTTCCAGATAGCATACAAATCTTCAAAAACCTGTAACAAATGAAGAATACCACGTGTTACAGAATTTCATTAAAGAATTGGAAAATATGAATTGTTTGAAAACATGGATCTTTTAAATGAAAATTTTCTAAAATTCAATCTCCACAGCTGAAGTTCTTAGGGCATCCAAGTCATTTAGCTCCAGTTGTTGACAGTCTCAGCCTTGTTTGAATCAATCCATTCCATCTCAGGGATCATAGCAACTTCATTCTAATAGAGAAAATTTAGGTCAGGTCTTCAGTTTTCAATCTTTGAATACTGAGGAGTTTTGGTTTGGACCTTGTAACCAGATACTGATTCCTTATCCCATCTGATTTTACTCATTAATAAATTCATGTGGTATTTCACACATTTCCCCAAAATATTTCTCATCAAGGTTCAAAATTCCAAGGATCAAAACTGTATCAGCCAAGTGGTGCATGCACCATATCAAGGATCATGCAAACAAAGGATATCAATGGGTACGCATAAATATGCCTCAAACATCCTCCATATGGTCCTTTTTTGCTCTCCAAACTCTGATTTTGGGCTTGTTCTCAAGTTTTCATGTCTAAATGTATGATTTTGTCAGAAATAAGGGGGGAGTATAGAGTCAAATGCCCTAGTCAGGGTTTTCCATTTATGTTTTAAGTCATTAGCATGCATAAGTATCACACAACTTGCAACCTAAGATACATTAAAGATTTCTTAAAACTAGCAACTGAAATACAAATAAATAAAGAAGAAAATAATTTAACTATAGCAGCACTTGCAATCCAACATTATTCAGATGATCACTATTATCAGCCACAATCATGCACTAAATACTAGCTTATATATATATATATATATATATATATATATATATATATATATATTTCAAATTTTTTTATAGCATGGCATGAAGTCCAGGTTCATTAAATACACTTCCTTAAAGCATTAATCTTATTTATTTTGGTGCATCGATTTATCTTCTCTTTCTTTGGTGATTAACAGCATTCTTTTGTCGTATCACTTCAAATAGTCAAAAGAAGAGTCACCCTTTAAACCCCTTCCTGAGCAGTAACCAAGCACAGCACTTGGTATGGAAATAGTTCAAGGCAGAACAACCTGGATCTACCCTCAAACCACTGGATCAGCCCTTGGTTCAAGCAATTTGGGGTCGGTTGGACAATTTCAACCAAATGGAGCCCTGCTGTACCAAGAAGGCCTTAGTAGAGTACGCACCAAGAACTTCATGGCAAGCTTCTCAGTATTTCACAACTTCATTCTCATAACTAAAGTGTAGGAACTTATTTGATGCCCTGCCTCTAGCATTCCATAAAACATAATTTCTCAAAATTAAAGTTTATAGTGTAGCTTAATTCAATGAAGGCAAGCATGGAGTTTGTGTCATTTCCATGGACATGACAGTTATACACTGCCTACAATATCTGTATAAAGCATCCTGTGATGTGAATAGTACCTGCTGTAAAGAATAATGTTCAGAAACATTAAAGTGGCCTCGCCTAATAGGACAACTTAAACAGTATGGCTCGGCAGAGGAAATCTTCAGCGCTTCCTCTCCACATATAAATTCCCTGAACTTGAACTCCTCAGAACTAGGCTCCCCAACATTATCAGATTTAGAGACTAAGGATTCCTCTTCAGCACTCTTATTCTCCAAGTTTTCTGAAAAATCACCAACTAGTTTGCATCATATCCAGCACAAAAAGAAACCCAACCAAATAAATTATGAGTCAAAAACCATGCTTGTTAAAGTTTCCTTGTGCATGCATGTAATGAACCATGATATTCATGAAAAAATATGATGCAGTCAGCAGTTCAGCACATCACAAGATCATACAATAAAATTAAAGTGATTTCTGACAATAAATGAACTTTTCCAATTCCTCCACAAAAAAGCTGGAAATAAGTACATAAATCATATTGGATTGCAGATGCTGATATATTATTCCATACACTCATAGTTCCAGGAAAACTGATGCACTACCCTTATAGAAGAAACTAATGGTAATCTCTAGCACCATAAAGGAATACAAACAAATGTTAAGAACAGCAAAGTAGGATGCTTGGGAAAAGAGCACAATGCTAGACATAATTAGTGCTACAAGGAGCATTTATGAGATTTTCTTTAGAATCTTTTTAAGAGTTCCTGGTTATTTTTAAGAATCCCTGATTATCTTTGAGAATCCACCATAAGAATGGAACATCTTGAGAATATAAACATTATAGTAAAATTGGTAAGAGGTTATTGCTAAAAGAGAATTTAGTCAATGGTCTGATTGCCTGGCAAGGAAGAAAGAGTAAAGGAAAAACTTGCTCAGATAGGATAGGTGAGAGGATTTTCAGAAACTTCACATACAAGGTATAGGGAAAGAAACATTATGAACAAGAGGTACAGACGTCCATTATCGGAGATATTTAAGATCTGAAAAATGAAAACCAACAACTATGGCCATTGCTTGCTAAGAAAGGGAGAGGCAAAGAATAAGTGATGGAACCACTTAAATTGCTTGCAAAACCTAAGAAATGGAGAGGAAAAGAGTAAAGGACAGTACCAATTAAAATGCTTGCAAAACTGAGCCCCACTAAAATAACACATGGGTGATTTGCACCTTAAATTACATTTGCAATAAATTTGTACCTAAGGCCGGATTTCTTTTTGTTAAATTTCAAAATCATGATTTTATCTCCTTCATGAATCTGAAAATTTTGGATTTTAAAAGCAGAGAATCTTTAGGAGGTGTTTGGTTGTTAAAAAGTGAAAGCTCAAAAATGGAGAAAACTGAAGGTAACAAAGAGAACAAAATGTGAATTTGGAAAGCCAATGGAGAAATTTTCAATATCATGGTTTTAGGACCCTTTCTGTTGCACATAACCAAACACCTCAAATCACAAAATCTTGATTAGTAATTTCAAAAACATGCAAAAACCATGAAATATCAAGATTTTGCAGTACGTCCAAATTCACCCATAAATAGAACTATATGAAGGAAAAATTGTAGAAA
Source organism: Metroxylon sagu (assembly GCA_017589505.3). NCBI lineage: Eukaryota > Viridiplantae > Streptophyta > Magnoliopsida > Arecales > Arecaceae > Metroxylon > Metroxylon sagu. Next base: position 485,084 of record JACVBY030000418.1, read on the forward strand.
GATTGCAAATATACTATGGCAATATGTGAAAGATTATAATATAATGTACTAATGTGGAAAAAAGTAATGATTAGGGGCATGGTTCGCCGTCTCTATACCGTAGGGCATACCAATAAAATTCTAACACAATGACAGTATACCCAATGCGCCCAGTATGCCCCCCATACCGAGTGTTGGTGCATTTTTCTATTAGTACCAATACAGTACAGTATGCCTAGTACAGTGGTGTACCAAATGGTACAACATACCTTGATTAGGGGTGTTAGGAATGAAAAAAAATGATGAAAAAAGACATAAGGATCAAATCAAGAACTCAAACAACCATACACACTCACAAACACACATGTCAGCACAGGCAACCACACAGACCACCACCACTCACACACACCCCCACCCATAAGCGCACACTTGCACCCACAGGCTCAGGCACATGCACGTGCACACAATGGCAAGAATGAGTCCACACATGACTTGGTATGCATGTGTAAACTTCATTACATACACTCTTACACGATGAACACATTAAAAAAAAAAAAAGCATCACAGACAGCATAGATTATTTTAATAAATGCACAGATTATATCTGATAGTCAATCCAATAGTAATGGAATTTAGTGACATGACAAAATACCCACACGAGTGCCAAGATGCCAATTGCTAAAAGCCGAACAATACTGTGTCTATAAATAAAAAGTGCAATAGGAGAGCTAGAGCACAAGACCTAGAATTACAGTGTTATTGGCTAATAAGTCTGCTTAGATGGAAATCCCAATGATAATAAGAGCAGAAAAAAGGTAGATGGTGCCTCCTAGTGTCAGGTCTGTTGGTTGATGAAGTTGAGCATGGTTGGTTGGCAAAGCCAACTTACACCAGCACAAACTGGCATGGCACAATTGTGCAACATCACAAGCAAAAGATTCTAGAATGGTGGAATTTGCATACATAGATCGGAAGTGAGGAGATAACTGTTCATCAAACACAACAAGGAATTGAGCCACCAACAAATGCCAAGTAGCCAAGGAAGAAATTAAGTCTTACTAGGGCCAACGGGCATCCAAAGAAAATGAATTAAGTCTGGAAATTGACATGGAGCAAGCATACACACATGGAACAGCAAGTCTCAAGCTTTGGGACAGACTACAAAGTGAGGTCTGGAATATGGCACTCTACTAACAAGAACTTGAAATGCAACACCTATGAGGCAGCAGCAAGTGCACTCCATGACAAAGATAAGGTGCCATGCCATGGCAAGGTCTAACCAATTTTCTACCCAAAAGACTAGGACAATCCAAAAAACAACAGGGTACCAGATTAAAGCACTAACAGCGAATTGGAAGGACAATCCAAAAAACAACAGGGTACCAGATTAAAGCACTAACAGAGAATTGGACCAAGATGCAAGATGGTGCACATGTGGTACAAGTGGGAAACAAAAAATAAGTAAAACCAAGAAAAACTATACAGTAACAGAATCAAGATAGTTGCAAAGAGGACATGCAAATGATGATTGAAGAACAACATTAGTGATGCAAACAAAAGTTTCAGAACATGATACAACCCAAAAAATATCTTTAAAAGGCATAAACCCTAATGCAATCCCAATTAGAAAACCAACCAAGGCCTAGCAACCATGAAGTAGTTGTTTTCAACCCACAGTAAGTGAGAAGGGGTCCCAACAATTTAGAGCCAAAAAGACTTTGAAGCTGATTCAGAAACTAAAAGATCCAGCATTGAATAAACTTTCCAACAGTTCAAAAATCGTGCACAATATAGCTCAGATGGAGGAATTATGTTTTCTCACTGATGGGTTGTTCAAACTTTTGAAATCACATTTTTCCCACTGATGCGAGATTAAAGTATAGTTATTTTTAAGTGGTATTTTGGTAATTTTGTGTCAGAATCAATCTCTGAATTTAATTAACAAAGTTTAGGAGTTTTCAATACGATTTGTAGCATCCAAAATTCCAGTTTTTTGAATAATAAGGTCACTTTTGGAGAAATGAATTTAGAATAAAATTTGAGTGTTCAAGAAAAATTTTCCTCCACTCCTTGCTTTACCTCTTATCTTTTCCTTCCTCTTTTTCCATCTCCTTAGAGGAATCCCTTTTAGTTTTTCTCATCTTTCAGTATCAAATCAACACCTTGCCCGCCTCAAACACTAAGTGACATAATTCATGTCTAGTAGTCCAACAGACAATCAAGTCAAAAACAAAAATTTTGGTACTCTTGACCACACTGATAGCTTACTTTTAATTTCATTGTCAAAATAAACAAAAAAGATTAGCAAGAGAAAACTAGAAAAAGAAATGTATGTCAATAATATGGGCTTGCAACAACATTTGCAATCTTAGTACTAAAACCTACACCAATGCCTAACTGTGACATCTTGTATGAAGTGCTGGTATAGTACATACCTTGGTACCAACACTCAATATAGGGACCGTACTAAGTTTCCACACCTTATCATATGGTACAGTATACCTGCACCTGGTGATACAGTCCAAGATTGCAAACCTTGGTCTGTAGTTTCAATCAAGCTTTAAAAGGTTGGTTTTAGTTGCAAAATTAATTAGTGTAGATAAGTTTTGATTGTGGTAGTTTCCACAGTTTTGGATGGTTTTGGCTAGCACCAATGGTTTTGGTCAACACTTTACAATATAAAAAGAAAAATCAATTAAAATTTAGAAAATACAGAAAATAAAGTAGGAAGAAATAAATTAGACATCACTTATTCACTTTAAATTATGTTAAATTGTTCCAAAGACTGAAATGTACTATTTCATTGGGTTTAAGATATTCCTAGAAAACATGATGTTTTTTTCCACAAAAAAAGATCATAATTTATCATTATATATTTGTAAGCAATCCAACATAAGACAATCTATATGCCAATTATATTAGATAGCCAAAACTATGTTAAAAACTTAATTTCAAATATCTGTAGAACATAATGCTACAAAGCTTTTAAATCTTCTTACAGCCCCATAATCCATTTAATCCAGAGGAAATTCTGCTGAGACAGAAAGAAATAAAGAAATGACAAAGAAAAGGGCAAAGATTGCTCTCATGCATGCATGCATGCATGTAACAAATCTGCCTTGATGACTCAGTTTTAGCTGGAATTCTAAAATCCATCATAGTTTTAGATCAGCTTAGTGCGAAACATAAACATTTGGATTTTGGTTTAGGATTTGCATGTCATCATAAGACATAACAGCATCTTAAGCTTGTTTTTAAGGTATCATCTCAAATAAGAATTATATAAGGAGCTAAAAAAAACTATGAATAGCAATGTTCAAGCAGGCTTGAAAATGCAATCACCAAAGTATTAAGTACTGATGTAAAACAAATTTTAGGTTATTTTGTTTAATTTGATATCATGATTTGGATTTATTCAAGTATTGAAGTTCATATAGGATTCCTCAAACTAACCAAGATTATAATTAAGTATCAGCTCCCATTCTTATAATTAAAACAAGTACTAAGGCATCAAGTCTTGCTATGAATGTTGAAAAATTACTTGCATCACAATAATACTAACTTTGCTTATACAACATTTATAAGTAATCATGTAACCACCAAACAAATCCCCACCAAAAACAAAGGGTAAAACTAGAAATTTTTTGAAAATAGAGAATTTTCAGGAAATGTAACAAGTTCTTCTTGTATTCATGATAAAATGTGAGGAATCTATAAACTATGAATTGTAAAATCAAGACAATTTTTTATTGTATATAAAAAAAATTGCTCTAGATTTGGGTGATCCATGAAATACAATGTATCTTAATCATTAAACTACTCTTCTCTTAATATTTTGGGATCCAACACTTAATTTCTCATAAAGGCCTCTTTGAATGTATGGACAAAAATAACCAAAGGTTTGGAAAAAAATGCAGCAACAAAGTGACACTATAGGAGGAAATCAAGAAAAGAATAAGCACATTTTTTTTCTGACAGTTGCTTCACTTATTGTAGGAGAATATACAGGAAAAATTTGGTCCATTGATAATTCAATATCTGATCTAAGAAGAAACACTAACCCATCAGTTAATGATCTAAAGGATATTCAAGGATCTTTTGGGGTTTAAGCTAATAGTGATGGGATTGAGTTACTCATATCATATAATTTCTTGCAATCATATGTAATAATCATCTCATAAAACTACAGCTCTAGAAGAAAGTTCCCCTGTTAATACAAGCTTCAGTTGGAAAGCCATGCTGCCCTGCGTTGTGGAGTCAACATAAGGGTTGGGCGACACCCTGCTCAGCTCAGTCAACTACCTGCCTTCATTTTTGTTATGCTGATGAAATCATCAATCTAGGTGCTACCTAACCCAATCCTAGTACTCAAGAAGAGTGTGGGGGCCACACACACAAAGAGATGAAAGAGTTGTTTACAGAGAAGCTCTACAAGCTCCATTGTTCACCAACAGGATTATGGGTAAGTGGCTAGAGGAAATGTCAAGGAGGGTCATACTTCTTATAGCAGGTTTGATGGAATTATGGGACAATGAACGGATGAGAGTAGGAGGAGGAAGGAGGAAGGAGGATGTGTCAGTGAGTTATCTAATGCAAGGCTGGGGTGCTTCACATGCAAAGCATGGGGGAAAAAAACCCAGACCAAAGAGTAGAGTGGTTAGACCAGAACCTATTTCTAATGCAAGGAGATTGGCTAGACTAGAGTGGTTAGATTAGAATCTATTTCCAATACTAGGACCAAACTTCATGTAGTAACAAAAATGATAAAATTCTATTTCGACATTTTGCAATAATGACATTTTCTTCTTTTGCAACATAATCTCAAACTATGTTTCACATTGTCCATGGTCAAAGCAATAACTAAGAATAGCTCTTTGGCAGCACAAGATATTTCACGACAATGATGACGAGGAACATACATTCATGTACATACATACTTACATATAAGTTCATATATTCCAAATATTGAATATACAGATTTGTATGTATGTGTGTGTGTATTTGCATCATAAAAAAAATACATATATGTGTGTGTGTATTTACATAAGCATATTTAAATATGTATATCATATGTATGTATGTATTATGTGTCAAAGAACGGGTAAAAATATCTAACAATCTTTACACTAATACTTTGCCAGACGGTTCAAAACATCCTATGAAGAAATAGCTATAAAATTTAACCAATCTAGATCTTACCAATACCAATAGCAATAGCACAAGTCTGTTAAATACCTATATTTTGGGAGCTCTCCATGCACAAAAGCAATATCAAGACAAATTTTCATAATGGAAGTACAAAAATCAAATCATATGGGGAGAAAAAGAACAGGAAGGGGACAAGACACACACGCACGCACGCAGAGAGTATTTACTGAAGACATACTTAAAAAATCAAGATAATCGAAAGCTACATTTAAACTATTGAACAAGTTTATCATGAAAGTTTAGGAATTAAGTATATTAGAGATGAAAGCAAGAAAGAATTATAAAATTAAACTCGCATGACCAGAAAATGTAGTTTTAAAAGTACCTACAGCCAAAGATGAACTGGGTATTTTCTCCATAACGTTTGTCCAAGTGAAAGTACTATCACTTCTACTTTGATGTGCAGGATAACCATCAACTCTTGCCATCTGCAAGGCAATGTATGTTATCTATATGCATGAAAGTATAACTAAGATGTCAGATGTATATTTACATGAAAGTTTATCTAAATTCTTGAAGAAAAAAAAGTTAAAACAGAATACACAAAATATGTCCATGAATAATGGAAAAGTCACAAAAAGTTCAAACATGTTTTTAAGCTTTTACATACATCAACGTGCATCAGAATTTCCTATTAATACTATAGTAGAAAGTGTGTACCAATGATACACTACTGCATTAATATGCATTGAACCCATATTTGCTAAAATATTGTAGTTTTTATTACAATTAAGCCCATATTAACTGGTCTGGAGTAATACAAGGAAAAGATGAAGATTAAAAGATGAAGATTTTCCTTTTGATTTTTGAGCTTTTCATTGAGAACTTGTGAATCTCACAGTTCAATTAAACCAATAATTTTTCTTCAGATGTATAGATCTTGTAGGGGGAAAAAAAGAATCTTGCCACCTGCAATTTTATTCATAAATTGAAATTGCTAAATTTATAATGACAGAAAATTAACCTTGTCTCACACATTGCCCACAAATGGCCAGCTAGATATTGAGCTAAAAGAAGAACAGTGGAAATACAAAATGAAAATCTATTGCAATATTTCAGACCAACTCTCCCAATGTCCGTTCAAGAGGCATGCTGCTCATCCATGTTTCCCCTTCCCACAGCATCTTCCAGAGACTGTGTACGCTGGAGTAGTCCATGCACAATTTCCCACCTCACATCTCCATGTTCTTCAAGACCACAGGCAGAGGGTAGCTCAATTGGTTAAACATGTGGCTGTGAATCATAAGGGAAGTTCCACACCCTTCCTTAGGTGTTTATTGTTTATTCAGTGGGAACTCATCCTTTCTGTTTCTTTTTTTTTTTTTAAGTGTCACACTCCAGCACAAACTGATGAGCAACAGCAGTATTGAGTCCTTATTTTTTTTAAAAAAAAAAGAAAACAATAAATTTCTCTTTCAACTTGATGGAAAGCAGATGGGTATCACCTAAGTATAACACTATATGTGATAAAAGGTGAGACAAACCTAGGTTTGCGAGCTGAAATTAATCTAACTGCTAGCCACCAGAACTGAACAAGGATAACCAAATAAGTGGTTCAGAATGGATCAAGAAGAAAAGCTATAGTCTATTATAACTCTAACCCAAGAGTTCTTGCATAGGTGTTAAAAGACCCCAACTTACTAGCTCTAACACTGTTTCAGTCACCATAATTTTGTAGTATGATCTTATCATTGCAATGGGTGTTCCAATAGAATCATAATATCTCCCATGGCCAGGAAGAATTTACATAATTATCAATAAATAGATTTCAGTGTCCTTTTAGCAAAGAATCCTAGAGTGTTCACTCAACATACCAGTCCAATGAAGGCTATGGAATACAAAATTTGAATGTGCATTGCATGATTTCAGACCTGGTGAATAAGAAAATGAATGCATGATGTCATGAAGCCAAAAATGGGAGGCAATACTCAATACATACAGCTAGACTAGGCTATGATGCTACACATGTGGTACTCCTACCCAATTGATGTATAAACTATCCATAGATGTAACCATCAAAAATATGAGTTATTGGTTGATTGGTTAACAATGGCTTATAAAAAGAAATAGACATAGCTCTCACACTGAACATTAGAACCATTAATGTATAGCAACAAAATACCTGGCATTCTAAAATTCCTTCACATTCACTAGCAGTCATTTTGAACATAAATCAATTTTACAATTGCATTGATTTATCAATTTTGATAATGCATATGTGCTATATGTAATTTATTATATTACAGTACCTAGCATAGACTAAATATGACACTGAGTATCCATGGTTCCCCCCTAGATTTCACGAATCCCCTTTGTACCTTTGTGGCTTCCATGCAATCTGGTTATGCCCCTCTCCCCCTCTTCCATGGAACTCAACATCAACTTTCTTAATCAATGATTTTTGATCTATCCAATCAATTTTAAACTTTAGGAATCCTATCAGAAAATGGAATACCTAAATTAACTAAATTAAATTCTAATCAAATGTTCCTATCGCTAAATGTGAAAAGCCATGTTATTGTACTTGAACCAAAAAAAGAGTTCCCCTTACCCAAGGTTTTAAAACCACATTTCGATTTCACTCCCTTTGGTAGAGGTTCAGTTTTGGAGATTTTGAGTCTTGTTCTGAGTCAAAGCTTCACTCAAAACCATATAAAAAGGAAACCAAACAAATAGAAAATCAAGAAAACATGAAGGAGGCCATGTTATTGTATTTTGATTTATCTAAGACCACAATTTAGTCGTTTGGGTGGTTTAGGCTGCAACTGAACTGTATGTCTGTATTCAAGTTCCAAGCATTAAAAATATCAAAAAATTGTACTAAATTATTGGGTATAAATATCAAACATCACTCAACTGAGTACAAAGTAACAAGTACCCAAGTGTATAAAATTAACTACATATATCTATTTAGTACCACAAGAATATAATATTAGTAACCCATTTAAGCATGTTTCATTCTATTTCATGTAATAATCCATCTGAGCAAGAAAAAACAGTCTAAGCATTTTTCATTCTATTTCATTTTAATAACATATCTATGTAAGAAGAAACCCATCTAAATAAAAACCTTGTTCATGTAATAATCCATTTTTATTTTACTGTTTCATTTAATACTCTGTTTTAATTCTCTAGCAAGAGAAAAAGAGCCTTCTAATCCCAAAAAAAAAAAAAATCATACCAACGCATAATGCTTTCTAATTAAGAAAGAGAGAGAGAGAGAGAGAGAGAACCAAGAAGATGTACATATTTACTTTTTAAACAAGAACAAGGGCAGTTCCGGTCAATCAAAATAATTAAATGTGGTAGAAACTAGCCACGCCTGCTAAAACCAGCTGAAATCATTGAAACCATCAAAACTAGCCAAAGACAACCAAACCTCACAAAATCAAAAGGTTGGGTCAGTTTCGGATTGGTCTTGACCTAATCTAATTGATTTCAGCAGAAGCCAAAAACTTTTCCCTCACCCATCTCTCTCTTTGCCTTTATACCTACCTCACTCTATTTGTCTCCTCAATGACTTACATGATTGTCTTATCACTTCTCCAGTAGTAAGGGATCCATAATCTTCGATGCTATCCTCCCAAAAACCCTTTTGTAGCCATTTTGTCAAGACCTTATTATTTTTTGTTTCTGTTATATAAAGCCTCTACCTCTTCTTTTACTAATATGAATCAGCTCTGTATACAAAACATACATGTATGCATGCATGTTGGTGCTCAGTGATCCTTTTGCAAGCATCAACCACTATTCAGTTTTATAGAATTCCCATGATACAATATAAGATTATTTGTACGAACAAGTTATTCGAGAGATTAAGCATAAGTGGGCAAATTAATTTAACTTACTTATTAAGGCTCCTTTTTTTGAAGGAATCAACTATTATATAATGCTACTTACAAAGATTTAAATCAAACAACATATCTGAAATTAAATGCCTTGGGACAACAATGATCCACCAAAAGTGTCATCTAAGTTTCTAGATTCCATCTTTAAGTATAACTCCAGCAATCCAGTAACTGATTCAACCCAAAGTTTGGTTCAAGCATTCAATAGGTCACTAGTAACCTAACAATTGAAACAACGAAGTTTAAAAGAATGCCTGAAATAACGAATTTGAAATAGTGTCTGAGATTATGAAAGGGCATCTCCACGAGAATAGGTAAGTGAAAGTTAAGTTTCTTTTGGCCCCCACCCAACTGCATGATTTTGGCACTGCCCTGGACACAGTCAACGGATTCCCTTATGCTGATATCAATCTCCAGATTCCTAGATAGTTTTTGCAACCATCAGTTGCATATTTACCACAAAACAATCCTCCCTAGATCAAGATCTGGACATACCTTACGGGGATATGAATTGTTAGCAGCTTCTTCATCAAGAAATGGAATCTTTAGTAAAGACGCAATCTGAAATTGGAAAGCCACCCTTATTACTTGCAGGAAATGTATAATTGTTTGAAATATCAATGCAAAATCCAAAATAATAGTTCTCACATACAATATCGTAAGCCTTCTCACGCTCTGATCGTTGCGCTGAAGTTGCATCAGAATTAAGCATCTGAAACCCCCCCAAAAAAAAAAAGAAAAAAGGAAAAAGAAGGAGAAAAAAATGGAAGCAAGATTAAACGTCACCACAAGCACTCATTCTAACCGGATCCGCTGTGCAATAATTTCAACTTCTTATCTCCATTACCTGATCCTGCACCGTTTTCTTTGGCCCCTCACTCTGCTCTTTCACATGCCGAGCGATGCAGTGAGGAATGTTAAAGGGTACTTGTTGATGAGCAAAGCCTATTCTCACATTTGCCGAGCCTTCCATAAAAAGAAAAAAATTGTTCAATCAATAAGTACATAAACAACACCTTATAAGCAGAAGTCATCCGTTAAGTAAAGCGTAGACAACACAAGAAGTTTTCAATTCCAATTTGTAGGGGTAATTCAAAATTCCAAATCACATTGGAGCAAAAAATTAAGACCGATCAAAAAAGAGAGAACTTGGGCGGATTTGAACCAAGACAAAAATAATATCAACGAGAAATTTAGGAGAAATCAAAATATTTGGTTTTGTAAGAAAGAAGGGCGTGAACCCACTCAGAATGCCATCAAAGCAATAGAAAAATTCAGTCTTTTCCTCAGTCTTTTTAACTCTTAAAGAAAAAGAAACAGATTCTAGCAGCAAGTTCGTCAGGTAAGAAAATTAGGGTTAGGGTTTGGCACCTGGATTGATGACGACAAGATTGGAGCCCCGCTCGGCGATAAGCTGCGAAGGAACGACGGTCCTGAGGTACTCCTGAAGAAAGAACACAGAGAAGAGACGAGTTAAAGAAATCAAAGCGCTAGGGTTTATGATTCAAGAAGGAGAGAAGGAAGACGATTGGGATATTGAGAACGAAGAGAGGAGGAGGATTCGATAGAGATGGAGAGCTTCACCATGGCAGCCGCGATGGCTCAGGAAGGAGCGTTGCAGAGCAAGCAAAGCGCGCGGTTTAGAGGGTTTTATAGCCTGCGCCGCTGCGGGAGTTTGGTTTTTGATGCCTTTCAAGATCCAAACCTTTGAGCGGTGTTTTGGTTGGACATGCCCACAAAAATTTATGGGTACTTCGATTGCTTTAACAAGTTGACTTGTTTTGGTTCGTGGTAAGGCCGGATATCTTATATACTTCTAATAATCTTATATTTAGTACTCACGTACTCAAGCATTATCATATTTAATTTATTATAACAAAAATCAAATATAATAATAATTATTTTATTTTTTAAAATTTTTTTTAATTTCATTATCAATTTTTTAATCTTTTAAGTAATCTTTTTTTTTACTAAAATATAAAATATTTGAATAAAAATCAAGATTCTTTATAAAATAATATTAAAAATATTTTTAAATATTTTTAATATATTATATATAATATAATATATATTTTAATACTATTAAATATCTCATTATAATATATATATATAAACATATAATATTTACATATTATTATATAAATATATAATAAATTTTTAAATATTAAATATTATATTATGTATTTTAAATATTAATATATAAATATAATATTAAATATTTAAATATTATTTACTATAAATTAAATATATAATTAAATTATGTATTAATAAATATTTATATAAAAGTCAAGAGCGTAATTTAAGATTATCTAATCTTAGATATTCTATGCATAAATAGTCTTATATCAGAGATCGAATGTAAAAAAAAAATAAAAAATAATTTAAAATGTTATAATTCAAGTTCATCTATCATCAATTATTTTACGTTTGAATTTTTAAAGCTATATAAACTAAATATTTTAACAAATTTATTAGATTAGCATGTAAGCTTAGTAATTAAATAGGTAGGTGAGATGAGTCTAGGGCATAAAATAATATTCGGTAAGCAAACGTTAATGAATAAAAGGAAAGAAGTGAAACGGATACCTGCCGTAATGGCATCTTGTAGCTAGGCATACCTGGGACGACGGGACGGTGGCATCCTACAGCGTAAATTGAGCATGCCGCCAAGATCCTCTATAGGGGTGGAGCTTGTTCCCCCGATGCCTGACCAATCCAAAAGGCTTTAGTAATAAATAAATCAGCCTCGTTCAAACCCATATTATGATTAGCATTTGCTGCCAAATAAATAAATTATAAAAAATTATTTCGCCGCACTTCTTTTCTTCTCTCTCTCTCTCTCTCTCTCTTTTTTTTTTTTTTTTTTTTTTTTCTTCTTCCTTCTCTTGGCTTCAAGGCCCATCTGACCCGGATATAGAACCCATTCGACCCGACAACAGAACCCAGCCTCCTTTCTAATCCATATATTTCTGCAAGCAGGCGAGATCCAGAGGAATCATGCGAGATGAAATCATCAAAGATTAATCTTTTCTGTCTTGTCTTTAACTCACGATTCACGAATCTAAAACCATCCCAGACCTGAACCAGCCTAATCTCTTACAAGATATAAATATATCTTTTCTGTCTGTCTTAACTCTAGAATCTAAAAACAACCCAGACCTGCACCGGCCTAATCTCTCACAAAATATCTTGAACCAATGAAATCAACCAAGGGGAGGCGACAAGCTAAAGCAGCCTCAGATGCACAGGCTGAAAGACCGCATTCGCTCCTTACCCCACAGATCAAAAACTAAAGCAGCCTTGGATGCACAGGCTGAAAGACTGCATGCGCTCCTTTACCCCACAGAGGGGACAAACAAAATAAAAAAGGAAGACTGCAAACACTCCCAGTGCATAACGAACCGAAAGGCCAAGCCAAAAGCGCACAGAAAGTGCTAGTCTGACATTTCGTCGCCTCCCAAATCGAGATATCAAGACACTAGATCAATATCTAGAATTTCTGATACCAAGTTGCTTTCACTCTTGGCGAGCGTCGATGCACACTTCAGTGGAGCTACTAGGGCCAAGAGAGTGCCCACGTCCCTACAATACGGGCATCCTTGACACACCATGAAACTTCAGGCCAATGGCAAAAGTGGGTAACGAAAACAATTTGAACACTAATTAAATTAAGTTGCAAAATAAACTATGCAAAAGCTCCAACAAAGAGAGCTGGTAGTCTCTGGAACAAACATCCAGGAATAATAATACAATAGAAACACAAAACACCTAAATCCGCCGTACACCGTACACAAATCTCAAAAGAGCAGTGCCCCTCAAAATGGAACCTGATACATCTAAATCACGGAACGAGGATGACATGGCTGTTGTAGCTTTCATTGTGTGTAGAGCTCGACAATTACCTGACTCTTTCCAACCTACACTGCATGCACCACCAATTTTCCAACTTAATTTGCTTTTGATTTGGGAACTCTCTTTTTGGGCTGCCGTTTTGGGATGGAGTTCTTCATCCCCAAGAAAAATAGTAGTGCACCAAAGAGTGCCAGATTCTGCAACAAGAACTCAATTGCAGTCAATTATTCATGTGCTTTAAAATTCGAAATTCTATAACCTGGCATGGATATATAACGTCATGCGAATAAGCAGAGAGTCAACACACCTGAGCAAACTTGATGAAAAGCTGCACAAACTCTGGCCTCTCCATGTCATAGTTGTAGAAGTCATACATCACGGGAGTGATAAATGCCAGGTAAAGAAGCTGCACAAGCATCGAGTATTTCAGCATTGCCACTCATCCCAACTTCAACTAGCTAATTAGCATTTACTGAAATTATGCAAAACATAGGATGCACTAACTTATCAGAAATACAACAGTGCAAAGGTGCTAGTGCATCCTTAATTGTGGGAATTATTGCCTGCCCATGAAGACCCATCATGGGTGTAGGAAGTCATCATTTTTTCACACAATCATGCAACCCTGACAATTCCCAACGGTACTAGAAACAGATGTGACCAACAAACCACCTGCTAATGAGTGGAAACCACTGACACCTTCTAGATAATCATTATGCAAAGGCTCTGAAGAGCAGTTGAGCTCCATACTGCCCTAGTTACACAATTAAGTGGGTCAAATAATCTAGGGATCAAGAGGCACAAACCAAGAGATAAGCTCCAAATGAGCTGCTGAAGATGAACAGAAGGCCTCCAAACCCTTTCAGAAATATGGTAGTAGCAATAACATGTTTCATCTGGAAATTGAAAAAATAAAAAAATAAAAAAAAATCCAACTTAAATATTCAGCAACTGCATATTCATGATCTGCATAATATTTCTTAACAAAGGAAGAATGTTATAGAAAAAGCAGTCAGTAATCCCCTCAACATGTGGCACGACTAATATTTAACAAAGGAAGAATGCTATAGAAAAAGCAGTCAGTAATCACCTCAACATGTGGCACGACTAACCCAAGATGGGATGAAACATGTTTTATGAAAAGGTTGACTTTTGGCTTAAGGGCCTTTGCTGCTGGCCCACCATCAACTCCAAATTCACTGAACCTGATCAGACCATGATTTATTAACATTTAACACAAAGTGACAACAAGCACATAATTTGAAATACAAACAGAAAGCATACAAGAAGGTACCTGACCAATATATCATCCACACAAAAACAAAGATTATCAGCAAAGGCTATACTAACCAAGTCACACATGCATGAATGCCCATCACACATGCACAGATGCAAACATGCAGATATATGGTAGGCATTAAATATTGTATGAAGATTCGATGGTTCAAAAACAATTAGTAGGCTATCTAAATTCTCACCATTGATCATGATCTAGACCACTTAAATGCCTAAAAATCATAAATCGTATGTTTTGTTGATCTGTGTCATGTGGTTGTCTATATACTGCACTAATTGTGCTAGTTTGATAGGGCATATAAATCAAAAACCAGAACCATTGACAGTGATATACCCAACCTAAATCGTGTAGATCAGAACTCAATAGATTTTGATGCTCAGATTATAGCCAAGCATCTTACCATGCTTTTAAAACCTTATATTGTTGTGCCTATCTCATGCATAGCATAGAGACATCCAAAGATATGATTTTGTGCTTCAGCCATTTTCAATGGAGTAAAACATTCAAACAGGGTGCATCTACAAATTGGAGACTCAGTAGTTTCTGGACAGTTAAATCTAGCACAAATGATATAACATGTTTGTGTGCAAGGCTAATTTAACATTCTTTGGTCAATGTAAATCTTGGCTTGCTCCAACCACAATACCACATTTAGCCCTATAAGCATGATGCTAGGTGGTTTTCATGCATGCAGTAAAGCCGTATTCTGTCAAATGAATACAAAACACCAGAAAGCGATGCACTTACTACAGAGAAAAGCTGTAATATTGCATTTGACAAAAAAAAAAAAAAAACAGAGTACCTCCATGTACCAAAAGTGCCTTGTGCATTACCTCCATGTACCAATGCACAGAGGGAATATGTGCAATTCCTATTAGAAGTGAGCTGAAAACTTACTCAAGCAGAAGCAGACTAAATGTTGCATGGACACGAACATGAGAATCGGATTTCGAGACATGCCCAAGGATTTAACTTGGCAAGAGCAGACAATGCAAATATACAGATATATAGAAAAAATAATTTTAACAAAATTAAAAATTTAAATATTTTGTAAAATAAAATATTAAAAGAGATATTATTTGCTAAGGTGTTACATTATGCACATCTCTCATCCAAACTTCTAAATAAGCTCAAAAATTTTAGAAAAACTACTATTTATAAATTATTTTAATATCTTTTTTTGACCAACATTTTAAAAGTAAGGTTTTAAATTCTATAGGAAGTAAAGTTTTAAATCCCATAGGACTTGGGGTCTCCCAGTTTCTCCGTGAAGCCTTCTTTCCTCTATTTCTTTTTTACTTTATTTTTTCTTTTTCTTCCTTCTTTCCTTCCTTTCCCTTTTCTTCATCTTTATTTCTCTTCTTATTTCTTTCTTTATTTCATTTCTTCTCCCCGCCTTCCTTTCTTACCTTTTTCTCTTTTTTCTCTTTCCTTTCTTCCTTCTTTCCTTCCTTTATTTTTCTTCTTCTTTCCTTTCTTGCTTTTCTTCTCTCTTTTCATGGATAGATTGCCTATTCCATTTTCCCGTACAAGAACAAGATGGAATGGTCGGCACAGCCTATACACAGAGCTTAAAAGCTTGCCCAAAAGAACAAAAACTCACTTCTAACATTGTTATAGGAGGCCAAACTTACATTTCGAGAGGTCCACATGTCCACCAATATTCAAAAGTCACAATTAAAAAAAATTATAAGTGTCCAAGTGCCTGACAAATAAGTGATTCAGTACGTAATCCACACTGATTCTAGGATCTAGATGCAAAAGTCTAGGTAATACAAGAAACAGTATGACTGCACGAACATATACGTGTGCAAGCATGTGCACATGCCATGGTTCACAACATATTATTCCTTGCTAAAATGGCAAAAGCACAACATAGACAACAAATCCAAATGAATGTTCAAGACAGATCAATTGGAAATGTGGACCCATCCAAGCAATAGTAAATAAAAAAAACTCTGCATTAATATCACTAAAATAGGCCTCCATATGGAAGTAAATAAAAGGTTCAACCTTCAACACCATATACAAGCTTTGTATCACACATCTAATGAATAAGAACAACAAAAACCTCATAGCTGAACCTGATCCAAATCCTTCAGAAAAAATAACTCAGCGATGGAACATGTCCAAATCATTCTCCTATTCCTATCCCAATCATGAAGAAAGAAACAAAACAACCATCGAATAGACCCTATGTTGAAGCTCATTCATGAAACTGGTGCATGCTTCATTCATAGAAGCAGAAAAAAATATTTATTAGTAATTTCAAGAAACCTTATAAAGAGACAAGTGAAAAACCATATAGGTTTTCCACAATTTCTATGCATATAAATACAAGTACTTGAAAATACCGAAGCATCAACTAATAACGTTTTCAGCATTCATTCCTATGTATGAGCACAACAAAATATATGATGTAAGATTGGAAGAAAAGTTGCTATTGCATCACATCTATAAGCCACAAAAAAGGGAACCTGTATTAACATATTTCAACCACATAACATAACAAACTTAACTGCATTGTCAGAAAATCTGTAATTAAGTGTCATCTTACTCTGACAGCATCATCCATTCTCTACTTGCATTTCTCAGTCAACTGCCCTTATTGCCCTTCTCAGACCAAATTAACAAACCAATCAAAACTCCAGAAAATAGATGGAAACAACCTTCAAGTTGGAGAAATCTAACCAACTTTCTCATCCAAACTTTCTACACTCTTATTTATTTCTAATGTGATTTACCATTGACTATGCCCCTTCTTTAATCCAAATATTTACTGTTTGGAACTCTGGATAGCATTTGAGTAGATTCCACAAAAGAAGACATAAATTTGGTTAGAATTTTTAAAGAGAGGCTTCTGAGAGAAAACCATCATGAAAAGTTCCATCCGCCAATATTGAATAACCTCCTATGGCAAAAAAGCTCCTAGTACAACAAATGGAGAATGTTTTGGAATATAAGAGTACTTGAAAGGGAGGCAACAGTCGCAGTGGAAGATGCAATATGTTTTCAAGATTGACAAGCCGAAAATTGAAATTCATATTAGACAACTGAGTGGTTGAAATCTATACTATCAACAATAATGATCAAAAAGTTCAATTAAGAAAGACAAGATCAAAGAACGATGAAAAACTATTTTAATAAATTATTAAATAAAAATATTATTGATAATTTAAGATGCTTTACTAGTTTAATCGATGATAGAAATATGATGTATGCTTATAAAATTAGGATATCTAATGTAAAAGAGACTATTAAAAAGATAAAAATAAGAAGAGCAATGATGCCTGACAAAATTTTCATCAAATTTTGAAAATGTTTAGGTAACGTAAGAGTAATTTAGGTGATAATTTATTTAATATAATCATAGAGATTAAGAAGTTGCCTAATGAATGAAGAAAGAGCACTACCGTACCATTTATAAGAATAAAAGAGATATACAAAATTGCTATAACTATTGTGGTATTAAGCTCATGAGTTACACTATACAACTTTGGCATAGGGTAATTTAACGTAAGTTGAGATGTAATACAAAAATATCGAAGAATTAATTTAGTTTTATATTCGGAAGGTTAACTATAAAAGCTATTTTTTCTCTTTAGAAGGCAAATGGAGAAGTATAGAAAAAAAAGACAAGATATTCATATGATTTTTATTAATTTAAAGAAAGCATATAATAAAAGTTTTATGGCAAGTGTTAGAAAATAAAAGAATACCTACTAGATATATTAACATGATAAAAGATATGTATGATGGACTAATTACTAGTGTAAGAACTATTAACATTAATACCAATGAATTCTCCATTACAATAGATTTACATTAAGAATCTGCTCTTACTACTTACCCTTTTGCATTAGTTATAAATAAACTCATTAGACATATTCAGGATGATATTTTATAGTGCATATTATTTGCAGATGATATAATATTAATGAATAAAATTAAAGTTTAGGTTAATCCGGTGTTATCAAAGGTGCACCAAAAGCACGAGATACCAAGGTTTAAACACTTCTTATATCCTAAAGTTCACCTAAGGCACAAGACGTTAGCTACCAAGAGTTAGGCACTTCTTAGTAAAGTGCCTTCATCTAAACATATACGAGACAAAAAAGATACATGCTTTTGATCTAATTTAAAGCATAAAAAACATGCCTTTTTTAATAAGTTTTATTTGTAATATTTTTTTTAAGTCTATCATATTTATTAAACTGTGTTGACTTTATAATGTACCATCCCATACACAATTATTTTCCTTAGTCTATAGAAAAGGTTAAAAATTGAAAGACAGAGATGAAATACCAAAAATGATGCTATCATCTAAGAAAGAAGAGAATATAGATTTCAACTAAAAAATAAAAGGTTTTTCAGTGAACTAATAAGCTCAATATATTACTATCATAAATTTTTTAGCTTCTCTATCATGTATTATAAATCTTGCTTGTATAAACTATTCTATCATTATTTCAAAAATGTGCACCTCACTTTATTCAGGCAC
This sequence comes from Metroxylon sagu, assembly GCA_017589505.3. Taxonomy (NCBI): domain Eukaryota; kingdom Viridiplantae; phylum Streptophyta; class Magnoliopsida; order Arecales; family Arecaceae; genus Metroxylon; species Metroxylon sagu. Next base: position 503,769 of record JACVBY030000418.1, read on the forward strand.
ACACCTACACTTTGCACCTTGCACCTAGGCTCCACGAGCCCTTTGTGCCTACCTAGCATTTTTAACAACACTAAGTTAATTGTAAGTTGAAATTATGAAGAAATGTATTAGAATTTAAAAGGTTTTAAGTTAAGTAGGATAAAGATAAAATATATGAAATATAATTTTAGTACGATTAGAAATAGAGACAAATGGAGAATTAAAATTGAGGACTATGAAATTACTAAAAATAACAATTTTTAATATTTAGGATAGATTATTTATATGGAAAGAAAGATTGAGGATGGTGTTATCCATATAATTAAAGCAAATTGGATGAAATGGAGAAGGACAACTAAAATATTGTGTGATCATGGAATACATGTCTAAGTTGATGGAAAAAATTTATAAGACCGTCATAAGACCAATTATGCTTTATGGTACAAAATACTGAATAGTTAAAAAATTATATGTACACAAGATGAATGTGGCTAAAATGAAAATGTTAAGAAGAATATATGATAATACAAAAAAAAATAAAATAAGAAATGTAGCATTAATTGAGGATAAATTACGAGAAGAACGATTTAAATAATTTGGACATTTGCAATGCAAAATGCCTTGGCGCAAAGGAGTTATTTGATACTGGTAGAATACAAAAGAGGTAGAAATACATCGAAAATTATATTGAATGAAGTAATAAAGAAAGATTTAAAATCTTTACATTTTATAGAAATATGCCTCTAAACTGAGCAAAATGAAAAAAAAAAAGATTCATATGGTTAACCCTAACTACTTTGGAATTAAGACTTTATTTTGCTGTAGCTTTGGTAATGTATATGTATGTGCCATAAAAGCATGGTTCAAAACATTGGCAACAAAGAGGTCTCTAACAAACACAATTAAGATTCCAATAATAAATATTCTTGCACAGGGTGAAGAAGTTCATTAATATTTTCAAGTTCTTGATATATGACAGTGAATGAGTGATCATTCTCACTAAAAGTGCTGAACTAGATGTATGTCTACATGACTAAAAATAGTTAAAATCCACTAACCATCACAATGATTCACCTTATTCAAAGACTCAAAGTACAATTAGTATGAGACAATTTTCCCCTTTGGAATATAAGGAAAACATACTGTATTGGTTTTCTCCCAACCTCATATAAAAACTCAAAATTGACAAAATCACTCATTTCATTTGCTACATTAATGATACTGCTATCTGAAAAATCTCAACAATGACAACAGAGTGATAATCTCCCAACTTGGACTCCAATTACAGATTAGCTTTTTACCACTCAACTTCCTCATGATACAAGAGTAAGTTTGAATTAGAAATATAAAATGATCACATACCATATATGCTTCCTGAAACTACAGGGACATCCATGCACATATATAGGCAATGGAACTTCCATGCATGTATCCTCTGCAAGATGCTAAATAAGTTAGACTAACATAATGTATTTAACTCATTACATCACCTGAAATTTAACGGCGAAGTAGTTGCCTATAGTTCTAAGATCAGAATCCACAGACTTCTGTGTCTTTAACAAGATCGATTCAACAAAATTCGAAATTTAGAGTCAAATGCAAGACCTATCAAATCCATGGACCCCTATCCATACTCCATAATCTAACATCAACATTAAAAACTCCAAAATTAACAGTTCATCACTAAAAGATGAGCATTCATGGAAGTATCCAATGAGCATCTGTATCCAATATATACCCAATATGGACATGGCATGTAATATTAAGTATCCATGCTTCCTAGATGATACATAACACCTTTATTTCTTTAAAACTAACAGCTAGACAAAAAAGCCTAAGCAAACGGACAAAAGACATACCAACTGATGAAGCTTGTCTCATATCAAGAATCCAGAGGAAGAATATTTACAAATTGTTGAACATACAACTACATACAAATCGATAGAAAATGATACATGGACCCAAAGTTGAATCCCCAATAATATGAATTTCTGCATTAAACAACACAAAAAATAATATAGAAAGAGAGGTCACTAAAGATACAATGCATATACTTAAGAAGCCATCTCTTCATGCGTCATTCCTTTTTCCCTTTACATTTTTACACATGTAACCTTCATTATCTTTTTAATCATTGATTCTCTCAAATAAGTACAAATACGACAACGAGGGTTCAACAATTACATTCAACTAGGTTAAAAGACAATGTATGAGCTCATGTGAAACTATAGAAAGCATCCACTCATACTTGGAAATTTAACCAACCTTGGAAATTGATCACACTAAAAGAAGCCTAGAATCTCAAAGATAAAGGGCAAGAATTTCTTGCAACATGTCCAATGACATCATAAACATAGGAATTCTAGATGTGCAATAGATATGATCAATACAATCACAAAATTACCTTCTATCTCTCCACTTCTAGGCAGAAGTCCCCACCTACAACACAAAGCTCGTGTCCATATTCCAACACAAAAAGAAAAATAACTCTGCATTCATGCTTTCTATGGTTTAACTCTAATCTCATTCATGCTCACAAAAGCCTTAACATCATGTAATCATTTTCTCTTTGAGGAAAACATACCCAAATCTTGATTCAATGTTTAAATATGATCTGTGTATAAATTGGTGCGATGATTCCCTCCAAAACCATTCACTTGATTCCATCAATTTGAAACATAGAAACTCCTCATGCACCTCTAGATCCCTTCACTTTTGAATGTTCTCAATGTTTGGGCATCATCACATATCATACTATATTCCTTAAGAACAAAATGGTTGTAGAATTCTTTCAATTTAATCTCAATCATGATGGATAGCCAGACCCTTGCAGATATGAAAGCAAAAGATAATCAACAAAGGTCAGAGAAATCATTCTGGATAATAGCAAACAATACAAGTCACACGAATTGAAGAATATGAACCATGACCATCAAAGCAAGAATACTACAACACAAATCAGGTTTATTCCTACAAGTTAACCCACATAGATTGGATGAGGTGTGCTTAATAAGGATAAGCTTAGAGGCCTTTTTCAATGCCTGAATACACTATCTATGAATAAATTCTACCCATAACATCAACTTAAGACAGAGCACAATCTGAAATAGGTGTTTGATCAAAAAGGAGGGCTCCAAATAAGGATCATGTTACTTAACACATGATTGCTGGTGTTCATTTTTTAGGACTGTAATTATGAAAATTTCCTTAAATGAAAAAATTCCACTTCTCTCACCAATAACTTCTCATCACGACCTCATAAATAACATATCTACAAGGCAAATAATTCCTTTAAAAAACAGTAGGGACTAACACAACTAGGATAGAGATCCCTGACAGCAATGAATGATAGTTTCTTATATAGATTCATCATATAACTTCCTAGCCGTACAAGTCAAGCAGAAGACATTAAAAGTTATAAGCTCACACTTTGAAAAAGTGATGATCAATTTACACACCATGAGTAGTTAAAACATCTTCAACATTTGTCTGAATATTGGATAACATCACGTTATCAACTGACAATAACTACTGGTTATACTCTAGAGGGAAGCAACAGAGCTAACATTTCCTATGCAGAAGGCCCAAGTTATATCAAATTCATCTACATAGGTGAAAGAAACAATGGCAATGCCAATTTTAGAATTCCCCAGAAATGGTAAAAATCATCACTTGGGTACGAAGAATTTAAGACGCTCACAAAGGATGACAAAGAGTAGTTTCAATTCATCAAAAGATGACAAGACATGAAAAATTAATATCACAAACCCAAGGAATACCATTTAAGCCAAACAAAGTTCCCTCAGCCCTCAATGAGACTGGATAATTGCAACACTAACAAGTTGACAACAACATGCAGAAGTTCAATATAGTAAGTAAATATCAAATGCATCGTCCTCAGAAAGAATCTGTCTTCCTTCATTACACAACTTCTACCTTTTCCTCCTTTCCACTATTACCATCAATACTAGAGTGCAACTTTTACATTACCATAACCATCAAGCGTTGTCTTCTCACTACATTATGGTTGCCTTTATGAATCCTCTACACACCAAGAATTCCCAACAAGGATAGTGACTTGCCAAATTCTCTAACTCAGATTACTCAATCTAACAAACTTCAACAGATCTACATAAAAACAGAGTGATATATACCAAGGAATACCAAGGAATGATATCTTCATAAAATAAACCTTCCATAGGATTTCCACTATGAATCAAGACTCCAAACCCAGCTCAAAATACTAAATTTGCTGAAAATTCAAAATAAAACCATCCCTCAGCTCAAAACCGCCAGATCTGAACCACAGCATCATCTCAGTCCACGCAGACAGCTATATAGACAACAAATACTCCACAACCCAAAGAAAACCAGAGAGTCAAACTTTCGTCAGAAAAATATGCCAACCGCAGCAAAGAACAGCGCAGATGCCGCGAAGCGTCTGCCGTGGACTCTTCATCATACCCCCTAAACCCCAGGTCAGAAATCAAAAAAAACCAGGATCCCCGAAACCCTAGCTACCTCCAGATCAATAAGCGAGAAGAAATCAGATCTAGCGAAAAACGATCAAAATGAAATGAGAACGATCAAAATGGAAGACAAGGCAAGGGGAGGGGGCAGAAGGAGAGAGAACTTACTCCTGGTATGCGGAGAGGATGAAAACAGAGGCGAAAAGGACTCTCCCGGCGAAGGACACGAATCCCATCTTCCACGCAAAGAAAAAGCTCCGATCCGATCCGAAGAGCAGATAACGAGAGAGAAAGACGGAGGGAGGTAGATCTCCCGCTCGCTGGCTCCGATCGGATTCTTAGAAAGAAGAAGGCTTTGAGGGAGCGTCCACGAGAGCGCTCGAACATCTCTTTTAAAACACGCGAGGAGGAGCGGAGGAGACCGAGACCTCAGACCGGTTTCGCGGCCGTTGGAATTAATTGCCCTGAGTCTTCGCAGAAACTTCTGGGTTGCCACTGCGTCGCTTCCTCCGTCCCGGTCGCGGGCGGTGCTGCCGTCTCGACCACGCTGGCTTGACCACAAGCGCATAGAGATTTATATGCGAACGCAAGAGGTGTTCATTGCTTAGCAACAAGGACGGCAGATTTGCAGTTCGCATAAAAACATTTTATGCGGAAATCCACGAACGAAGTTTCCGTTCTCACCGTGTTGGGAGAGAAAGTCCAGAGAGAGTCTTGAGGGGAACTTCCCTTGAAGAAGAAAAAAAAAAAAAAGACTGGAGACGGAAACGGGGCGAACAGGGTACGATCCTGATCCGGTGGACCACGCTGATGGGGACCACTGCTACGAGACCTCGTGATTCGTGAACCTTGGCATTGGCTTGCGTGATGCCCGTTGCTGGAATCGGACGGTCCAGATTGAAAATCTGCGGTAAAATGAACAGGCAACGGAAAGTCACCGCCATCCGATTCGGTGAGCCCGAAAGCCATGACAACTTGCATGTACTACAACGCAGAAAAATAAGTTCAGTACGAAACTATGAACGAGGGGGAAAACGTATATAGTTAAAAAAAATGTTGAAAAAATTGATGGACGATCTTAAAAAATGAGGACATCTATTCATGTATCAAGCTGCAATGCTCTTAGAAGCTTCACGTTTTTTTTTTTTTTTTTTATTCAATTTAGTAGGATAGTTGAAATCTAGGTCAACTGCATCTGTCTAATGTGAGATGCGTGTTGACTAATTTGCGTAAATATATTTCCAAGAATTACTTCGAAGCAAAGCATTTATCGGATCTTGTCACCTGGTGGTTGGAAATTTTACTGTCAGTCGACATTAACTTTGACGGGTTATTAGAATCACTAAGCAGCAGGAATAAATTTAAACCGCAAGTCGTTTTCGTTTTCTTATTTTTATAATTGATCGGAAATATGCACGCCTATATCCATCCACTCGTGGATGGTAACCTGGGAAAAGATTGTGCTCTAGCGTTTGGATGCCCCATATATAATGATAATGAATCAAATTGTGACTTTTTAATTTTAAAAAAATAAAAAGCATGGCAACAATGATAGATGAACTTAAATTTCAAACTGGTTAGGAAGGGTTATACAAATTATTTCTCTCACTTGATTTAGCATCATAATTTCTATAATATATAATTTTTAGCCTACTTTTACCTCTCAATTCTTATATATATATATATATATATATATATATATATATATATATAGTCACCATTTCATAATAAATAGTGCACCACTTATCTAAATAAGATAAATCATTATTTTCTCCATTTGTTTGCAATTAATATTATCTTTAACGAATATTTAACTTTTTAATTCTATCTTTTTTTATATTACTATACATCTATCTTAATAATCTCATTTTGAGCATCTTTTTGTAGTGTACATATTATTTTCCAACTATCGACCATTATTTATTATAAAACATAGCTGATTTTATAATCATCCTATAATATTTTTTTTAATTAGCTAGGCATTCTATGATTACATTATATTCAGATTGTACTTCTTCATTTTGTTCAACATGCTTTAATCTTATGAATAACATCCTTTTTAATTTCCTCTTATTTATGATGTATTATATATCATATTATTATAAATATATATTATATTATATAACATTATTATGATTATATATAATAATATTAAATTAATTGAATCAATTTACTATTGAATAATAAATATTTTCATATTGAATGAACACTTTGAATTAATATTGAAATATTGACCAATTTGTTGGTCAATTTGAATTCACATGTGCAACTTACATGATCATGATTGTTGAAAAAGAAATCAAAGTTTTTTTGGACTTTTCTAATGAACAAATTTAGAAATATATTGATTTTTAAAATTTTGATAAAGCAATGCTTCATCAAGTATCTATAATATAAGCGTATGGTTCATTACTACTAATTTTATTTTTTTAGATCAAAATTGAAATTTATAGGTCCAATGTCACATTCAAAAAAAAATTATGACACATGTATAGAGTATATTTTTATATTAAAAATACTCACTCCTATAAACTTCATGATCCTTAACTTTCACTCTACCTTTATTTCTATTCCTGATTCTATTAAAGAAAAAAAGAAAAGAAAAAAAAGCCATGCCTATGCCAATCCACTAGAAATATGGTCACATATTAAAGTTTTTTTTAAAAAATCTCCTAAACATATTAAAATTAAAAAAAATCTCCTAAATATAGATAAGTTAGCTATATGCCTATCTCCTAAATTTTTTTAAAAAATAATTAATAAATGATCTCTCAAACCAACAAAATCAAAGTCTAATCCACCAAACATTAAAAAAAGTTATGCATAAAGAGTTCAACATCTTAAATTTCTTAGTCATACAATGTGAACGTGATCAATAATATTTGAAAATATAGCATGAAAATGGATATCCCTTTAATTTACAATATATAATTGGAAGAGATTGAAGTTACTTGAATGCTTCACCATTATGTTTGAGTCATTTGAGTAGATTCATGCCTTCACCCTAGTACCTCTTTCATGAAATACTAGCATGCCTTCTACCACACTCTTTATCATACACATAGAAATTATTAAGAATCACATGTGACATTTAGTTTCACATGAAATAATTAGTAAGAGGTAGATAAGATTTACAAATAAGAATATTATCAAAAAAATAATAAGGAGAATGAAATATAATAAAGGGAATCCATCCTTCTTGTTTAATATAAAAAAATGAATGTAAATAGCAGTGGCCTCTTCTAATCTCTATATGGATGCCTAAAATAGAAGAAGAATGTAATAACATAAAATAAAGGATCAATCAAATTAAATCCATTCTACAGTAAAAAATCTAAATATTTATTCAAACAACAAACTAAAATAAACTAGACTTCCTAATACAATTTTATCCATCAATAGAGCTATAAGTTGGTATTGCAAGCCAATTCCTTTTGAGCAAGAAACCTACCATCATATTTCATTGATAAATGAGATGAAATATAGGTTAAAGCTAAGACAATAGAAAGTAGAAATAATAGGGAAAAAAGGGGAAGAGAGGAAAAGGAGGGAAGCAAAAAGTTCAAAACTAAGCAAATAAAAAGTCTCAAAACACACCCAATTAGCAAAATCTGATCTAATTAAAACAAATGAAATACTTCGACTCAAGCTAATAATATAAAAGCAACTAAAAACATTGGATAGGGATGGCTAGAGGGATGTTTCTTTGATAGGTAAGTAATATGTTAAGTGTGTCTTGCATTCTTTGATTCACTTCACTTTATAATTCTTATTGTCTTGTGTTTGATTGGCTTTTTTCTTTTTACTTTTTCTTAATGGCACACTAATCATATACGGAGTTCATCTCCCTATAATAAAAGCCATAATTGGAGTAGATGAGAAAGAGTAGAGAGATTTTGGTCCAAAATAATAGGATTTGAGATTTATTACGACTCCCTTGTGACAATTTTTGGTGACTTAAATAACACATCATTAAGAGTTGAGCATGTTGAATTCTTAATTTGGAGCCAACCATCAAATTTTGATGGTTTACATTTACTTGCAACTTTTACTTTGAAAAAATTTAGATATGAACTATATATTGATTGCTATTTTATGCATATTTAAACATTATTACTAGGCATTTCATCCCCACACTTTAATTGCAATGTTAGTGCATATATGAAATAGATCTATAGAAACATGGGCTAACTATGAGTAAATCAGTTTTTTATCATGTTTAGGAATAAAATAATTGTAAAAGAACTAATACATAAATGACAATCATGTGATGGGCCCTTTCTTAGGGGTACCAATTGGTTAAGTGGGTAAACTCTTTTGTGTTGACAATAGAGACTTGGCTAGATAGCCCATGTTGAATCTTGATCTCACTTTGGTACTTACCTTAGCTTCTACCATTCTTAGTTCTCAAAATGAAAAGAAATCCTACCACTAATAATGAGGTTTTGTCCATCCTTAACTCTTCAACTTGAAAGTGGAGGCTTTAGTTGTACTTAGGTTACAACATATGCAATCTCATTTTAAAGCTAGAGGTGCATGTAACATTTATAATAAATCAAATTATTTATCACTATGCCTACACTTACTAGAGGTACTGCTTAGTATAGTCAAGTAGATAATATTAGCACTTAGTCTTACCATTGGTTATGTTTCAAGGTTTTTTTTTTTTTTTTTTTTTTGTCTTGTCAGTTGCCTAACAATGATAAGAAAACATTAATTGGCAAGTTGTGAATGACCTAGGCTCTTTATGGCCTACGAGGCTATGTTTGAGCCAACTCGATGGGAGACTAGCCACAAGTAGAGCATTTAGTGAACAGATCTCTTATCATGGCTAAGGAATCAATCCCATGGACATCAACATAATAAAAGCAACTACTAGATAGAAGTTAATTTGGAATAGGAAGTAGTAGTATAAGTGTGTGACTCCTATGCTACTTGAGTTTCAAGACAATTGAAGCAAGAGATTAGGCTTTTATCTATAATAACTAGGAAGGGCTTTAAATAAAGAAAGAAGGTCAGGGCTTTAAATAAAGGAAGAAAGTCAGAGCAAGTTGACAATTAGCATCAAACTATAGTTACATCCTATAAATAGGAATCTATTGAAAAAATACAATTGAGATATTGTGTTATCATAAGATACTAACTAATTTGAAAGAAATGTTTGATAGGACAACTATAAGATTGACTATGCTTTATAGTAAAAATTGTTAAATAGTTAAAAATAATATATGTGTATGATGAGTATGGCCAGAATGAGAATATTGAGAGAGATATGTAGTAATATAATAAAAGATAAAATAAAAAATAAAATTATTTATAAAATAGTGAATATAATATCAATTAAAGATAAATTGAGAGAATGATGATTTAGATAGTTTACATAAATATAATATAAGCCCGTAGAAGCACCAGTATAAAGGAGTGGTTTAATGTACATATAAAAGAAAAGGAGAGTTGAGTTATCCCAATGGTCACATAAAAGTGAAACTAATAAGGTAAGACTCGATATTTTTACATTTTATAGAACATATGCTTTGATCTTAAGTAAAATGGAGGGAAAATATTTATATAGTAGACTTGCACTAATTTATAATTAAGACTTTGACCATTCTTCATTGGGGCTTTGATTATCAACTCTTCTATCATCAGGTCACTAATTGAAAGATAGTTAAAGTGAAAAGAATAAATATGCTTTTATAAATCCTTAAATTGCATAAATATTGTTATTATAACAACTAAAAAAATGACTTACTTTATATGTATAAGCAATGCCTGCTACGTTGTCATGCCATTGGCAAATATTTTCTGCTCCAAAAGCATGAAGTCACCGTAATTCTAAACACATAAAGATAATAGTACTTATTTTATGAGGAAACTAATAAAAATAATACCATCAACCATTGAATATATGGTTATCAATAACTAGTCAACTTATGCCAAACGTTCATGAAACTGAGAAACAAGTACAGGGAATTTGCCAAAAGCATGAAAAGTATTCCTATAATGTAAATAATGTGCTAATATACCTGTATATATTTTTTCATATAAAAGGCAAAGTCAATAAATAATAATAGCAAAAAAGCTCATCAACAGCAGAGAGGCTTGTTAATTGGTAATCTGAGGACTTTTCTTGAATTTAAGCTAGGAAAAGGAAAATTTTATTAATTTAAGCAACCAATCGATGAATAATTTGTATAATTATCTAGGTAACCCTAACCACTTCTCTAACCAGCTGTAATATAAACCCTAATCCTAAAGCCTAACCCTAACTACTCCTCTCCTATGGTTGCTTTCAAATCCTAAACTAACCCAACAAAAACAAACACAACGCCGGCTAATCAAATAAATAACCAAATAAGCGGTGAGAGAAGGGGAAAAAAAATAGTAAAAGAAAAAAAAAAAAAAAAAAAAAAAAGGTCTGTAAACATTTCATTCTTCTTCACTACGGTGCAGTTTGGGTAGGAGGTTAACGGCGGTACAACGGCGGCTGAGAGGTCGGCAACGGTGCAATGGTGGCGGCAGAGTAATCGGTTTCAAGTTGGGGGTTGAGAAGCACTCACGGCTCCAACAACATTCATAACGATGCTTCTCCAAGAGGACCTTGGTGGCCTTCAAGTCCTTCACCAGAACCATTGGGTTGTTGTCTCTCCCATTCGCGGTGCCCTCGCAGTAAATATCGGTGATTTCCTTCAGGTATTCACTTCTTGTGAATCGAAGCTTGCATGTTATCTTTAATTAAGACTGCTCACTGCTTACTGCCACGTTACCTTGCGTAGCTCGTCGGTAATGACATGTCCAAAAGTGTGGTACATCGGGCGCTGGCGAGCTGCGAGGGGCCTTGGCGATGTTCGTTTTTCCGAACCTCCTTGGAGCGAAAGCCTTAATGGTCCCATCAAGGAATGAATTGCTGTTGTCTGATGAGAACCCTCCAATATACAGGGTGGCTGGAGAAGTTGGGACCGGTGTTATGATGAGTACGTGAGCTATTTCCTGAGAGGAAATGAAGCTTGGTTGCATGCTAGGTTATGCTATCAAGCTTAATACCTGGATGGCGTCATGGTTTTCTTCTTGTATTTCGCGAGGCCGTTATGAATGGATTTCTCCTGGCATAGTTCAATTGGTACGCTTGGAGATGTCACTCGATATGATAATTATTTTTGTCAGTTGAGTTAATATTTTTAATCATATTTAGAACCAAATTTTATGGGTTTTCTTAAAAGCTAACCATGAAAAATCCGTGCTTGACAAAGCTGATTGCCTTATTTCCACACTTCAGCCTTTCATGTCAATTAAGATAAATTGAGATAGCGAGACAAACTGTTATCAACTCAAGATGTAGAATACTTTGTATTAGTCAATAACTAGTAGAGAACTTGTGGAATAAGGAGTACTTAGAAATAAAATACTTCACATAATTTCTCATGATAGAATACACACATTACACATACCCATATATCTCCTGTCCTTTGGATTTCTCACAATAGAATACACACATTACACATACCCTCATTTGAATTTTATCATTTCAGTAAAATTAAGCAGACTAAATTGTTCTTGACTTATAATCATATTTTAAAATGGTTCAGTACCGATTGTCCATCAAGTCCTTTCGAGTTGAAGTAGATGACATAATCCTTCACAGATACTTCTTTATACATCGGTCTTTCATTGGATAATAATTCCTTGATATGGCCATAAAGCTTTGTAGATGGGTAAAGATTTATGGTAAAGATCTAGGACCAACACTCTTATTTGCAAGCACCCTATGCTCCACGCTTTTAAGTCTATTATTGAAGATCAGCTATAGATCATAGAAAAATAAGAGGAAAATGATAAACATTATATATATATATGATGGAATTTACAATTAATAAATCTTAATTCTTCGAATTCAAAGCTACAACCAGGCTACTTTAGAGTAAATATTTTCTCTCTCTCTCTCTCTTTGAATGATGTAAATCATGTAATGAAGAATCAAAGAAATTTTTCTGTACCTAATGAAAATATACCTGTAATAAGTCACCAATGTTAACAATTAAAGCTCCTGATAAAGGAGGCACATCCATTCATTGATTTCGATGCACAACTTGCAAGCCACCAACCTCTTCTTGCAGAAGGATAGTTACAAAACTTGCATTAGAATATTTGGTAGTTTCAAGAGTGAGGTGTGGCTCTGGGCAAGGTGGATAGTAGTGGCCAGCAACACCAAATCATTTGATGCATTCTATTTCATTTAAATGATCGCGATTAAGACCGAGTGCCTCAGAAAGCAGCTCAAAGAGAAAAATTCCTAGTCTTTGGACATGATTTGCATACTGAAAGATTATTTCTCTACATATGAAAGATGTGGATTCATAAGATGCCAAATAAAATTTAAACAGGATATACCAACGAGGTACAATAAGCAATTTTAGGAAATATAAACAAAAAAAAAGTAATTAAGAATAATTTGTTTATGCTAAGCTTAATTATTGGTATCATATTTTAAGCTTAATTATTGGCATCATATTTTTATCGCTGGGCATACAAGCTTTTTTGATCAGCACTCTTATCTTAATCGGCCTTTGAAATCTTTCATATCTTACTCTCGCTTAGCTTCAGTCCTATACGTTAGATAAAAAAAAAAAAAAAGTGTTACCCATCCATTCATATTACTAATTTACTTTAGTTAAATTATTTATTATTTTTAAAATAAATGAGGTAGAAAAATAGATTGTTGGACTCAGATTGGGAGTTGCCAACAATCTATAAAAGATGCATCCTTTGCCTTGGGTTAATGACTGAAAACAGAATTTTTTTTATTTTAAAAGAATAAAAATGTTTTAGCAACAAGGGAAAAATCAATGTAACTAAAAAAAAAATCACCACAGTGCGGGTATCCTCATCGGTCCCTCTCTTATTTCCATTGTGAATTGCGTTGACCTTTTTTCATCCGGATAGGTACGGCGACTGAATGAGTGGAGATAAAAATTTTTTTTGGTCTATCCCATCTTTATCCTCACGTTTCATATCTCATCCTGTACGTCATCATGGAAAATTTTTACTCTTATCCCAAAAAAAAAAAAAGTTTAATCCTTATCCTCGATCCGTTGCGAACAGAATCCTGGCCTCGCTCGATTGGTCTTATTTTTTTCCATACTTTTAAAATTATTTTAAAAAAATATACTTTAAAAATATTTTTTTTTAAAAAAGTGGGAGAGTGATGGAGAGAATCCTAAGTTCCGTTCCATCCGAGATGTATGCTAGAAGACCCAGTACCGATCTAGATGAATCCCAGCGGTTTGGAATAAAATTGCTCTTCCTACTTCCGACTTATCCTAACATTGTTTTTATATTAAAAACTGCAATCAAATAGAAATTAAATAACCGGCCAGAAGTAGCGAAGGATTGAGCCAAATACCGTAGCGGAATAGCTATGACGGACGTTACCTGCAGGCCAGGGGCACTTCCTCCGGGCTTGGAGGTTCCGGCGCCATCGAAAAGGACAAGGTGTCCCTCCAATTAGCCGCCGGTGCTTGGTAGAGAAGGAAATTACTTATGAACCGCACCTTCCTCGCCGAGTCCCTGGTGTAGTATTCCCTCTTCATCTCGGTCGGCTCCTCGTTAAATTTCCGCACCCCCGCAAGCATCTCGTCGAGCACCGCCGCAGGGATGCCGTGGTTGACCACCTGGAAGAACCCCACCATCTCGGACGCCCGCCTCACCTCGCCCACCACCTCCGCTCGCCGGGCTCTGTCGGACTCGGCGCCTCGGAGGTCGATGACGGGGATTTGGAAGCGAGCGGTGGCGCTGTCGCCGTTGGGGGGGTTGATGCAGTCCAAGGGGTCGGGAGGTTGGACGAAGAAGGAAGGGATCTTGGTGATGCCGGCGTCGACGAGGCCCTTCACGCCGGCTTTCGTCTCGTCGAATGCTTTGATCTCACCGGTCCGGTCGTAGTCGATGGACATGGTGGCAATTCTCGGTCGAGTGCTGCGTGTTACGAGAACGGGAGGGGGATGCGAGAGCCACCGTGGTGATTTAACGCGCTTCTCTTGGAAGGCGAGGGCGTGGGGCACGTTTCCAGTTTTCCCCTAACGGTGACGGGACGGATGGAGACTGGACGCACCGAGGAAGATAACACCTGGCCTCTGTTCCATCCGTGGACGGTAATCCTGATGCCGTTCGCATCCCAACCCTCAATCCCAATAACATATAATTTTTCATAACGCTGAGAGAAGGTCTATTTAGCCGTATTTTTCTTCCTTTTTTTTTTTTTTTTTTTTTTTCTTTTTTCTTTCTTTAACCTCCCTCTGCCTTAGGTGTGGAAGGACCTTCATTTAATGCACGTTTTTTCCCCTAGCGAAGGAAGGTTGAATGGCCGATGGGTTGGAGCTTCTTCCTATATATATATATATATATATATATTAAAAGGAAGTAAATGGTGCATAAAAAGGTAGGAGAAATCAATCAATGCTATGTTGCTTCAAGAAAAACTTGATTTCGTGCATCTATGGTGTTTGACGCTGTTGTTTGCTTTATTAATTATTTTTCCCACGATAAATCTCTCTCAAATAGACGTGGCTTACTTTTTATTAGTTGATAATTAATACTCTGCAATAAAATACTTCACATAATCTTTCATGTTACAATGGACACGTTACAATGGATGCATATCCATACATCTTCAGTCCTTTGGATTTCATCAGTTCACTAAAATTCAGCAAACTAAATTATTTCTGACTTTTAATCATATCTTAAAATGGTTCAGTGCCGATTGTCCATCAAGTCCTTTCGAGTTGAAGTAGATGACATAATCCTTCACAGATACTTCTTTATACATCGGTCTTTCGTTGGATAATAACTCTTTGATAGGACCATAAAGCTTTGTAAATGGATAAAGATTTGTGGTAAAGAAGCATGCTACAGAAATTCTAGGACCAACACTCTTATTTGCAAGCACCCTGTGCTCCACGCTTTTAAGTCTATCATTGGATATCAGCTGTAGATCACAGAAAAAACAAGAGGAATTTACGATTAATAAATCTTAATTCTTCAAATTCAAAGCTGTAATCAGGCTACTTCAAGTAAATCATGTAATGAAGCACCTAATAAAGAATATACCTGTAATAAGTCACCAATGTTAACAATTAAAGCTCCTCGCAAAGGAGGCACATCCATCCATTGATTTCGATACAGAACTTGTAAGCCACCAACTTGGTCTTGGAGAAGGATGGTTAGGAAATCTGGATCAGAATGTTTAGTAGTTCCAAGAGTGAGATTCGGCTCTGGGCAAAGTGGATAATAGTGGCAAATAATACCAAGTCCTTTGGTGCATTCCATTTCATTGAGATGATTGCGGTTAAGGCCGAGTGCCTCAGAAACTAGCTCAAAGAGAGAGATTCCTAGTCTTTGAATATGATTTGCATACTGGATGGTTATTTCCCTACATGTGCAAGATGTGGATCCATAAGATGCTAAATGAAATTTAAACAATAAACAGTTTAAGAAAACTTAAAGAAGAAAAAAGTCATTAAGTTTAACTTGCTTATGCTAAGCTTAATTATTTGGATCATATCAATATTTTATTTCAAGTGATAGATTATAATTATGATAGATCATGAATTGATTAATTAATTAGGCGGCTTCTTTTGTCGTTAGGCATGCAGGCTGCCTTTTGACCAGCACTCTTATCCTAATCGACCTTCAGAATTTTTCGGACCCAATTCTCGCTCAACTTTAGAATTTTTCGGACCCAATTCTCGCTCAACTTCAGAATTTTGCATTTGTTCTAGAATTTTATTTATTTTAAAAGAACAAAAATGTTTTGGCAACTCCACCAAAAAAAACTCAAAAAAATCATTGACAGTTCGTAGCTCCCTCATCAGTCCTAATTTTCATTGTGAAGATGATCTTTTTTGGCAGTGAACAGTATCCCCGACGTCGCTCCTATTTTTTTAAAAAAACATACTTTAAAGAAATTTAAAGTATTTAAAAACATAACTTCCTGCAATCTTTTCCTGAAATCTGCTTTGAATTTGGTAAATTAGAAGAGTCTGTTCGGATTGAGATGAATCCGAAGGATCGGGATAAAATTGCTATTCCTACTGCCTACTTATCATAGCATTGTTTTTATACTACACACTGCAATCAAATAGAAATTAAATAACTGACGAGAAGGAGCAAGGGATTTAGCCAAATACCGTAGCGGAACAACTATAACGGACGTTACCTGCAAGCCAGAGGCAGTTCCTCCGGCCTTGGAGGTTCCGGCGCCATCAAAAAGGACACGGTGTCCCTCCAATTAGCCGCTGGCGCTTGGTACAGATCGAAATTGCTATTGAACAGCACCTTTCTCGCCGAGTCCCTGGTGTAGTATTCTCTTTTCACCTCGGCCGGCTCCTCGTTAAACCTCCGCACCCCTGCAAGCATCTCGTCGAGCACCGCCGCAGGGATGCCGTGGTTGACCACCTGGAAGAACCCCACCGTCTCCGACGCCCGCCTCACCTCTTCCACCACCTCCGCTCGCCGGGCGCTGTCGGACTCGGCGCCTCGGAGGTCGACGACGGGGATTTGGAAGCGAGCGCTGGCGCTGTCACCGTTGGCGGGGTTGATGGCGTCGAAGGGGTCGGGAGCGTGGACGAAGAAGGGAGGGATCTTGGTGATGCCGGCGTCGACGAGGCCCCTCACGCCGGCTTTCGTCTCGTCGAATGCTTTGATCTCACCGGCCCGGTCGTAGTCGGTGGACATGGTGGCTGTTTTGAGTACACTGCTGTGTGCGCGCTCTGAGAATTGGGAGGCTTTTCCTGTGGCTGTGGACGAGGGCAGTGGGGCGGGGTCGAGCGTAGAAAAAGGGCGGCTGTCACCGTCGGAAGCAACGGGGAGTTATAACTATCGCATGCGAGCAAGATCACACTTATCACTGCTGTGCGCGCGCTCTGAGAATTGGGAGGCTTTTCCTGTGGCTGTGGACGAGGGCAGTGGGGAGGGGTCGAGCGTAGAAAAAGGGCGGCTCTCACCGTCGGAAGCAACGTGGAGTTATAACTATCGCATGCGAGCAAGATCACACTTATCACTGCTGTGTGCGCGCTCTGAGAATTGGGAGGCTTTTCCTGTGGCTGTGGACGAGGGCAGTGGGGCGGGGTCGAGCGTAGAAAAAGGGCGGCTGTCACCGTCGGAAGCAACGTGGAGTTATAACTATCGCATGCGAGCAAGATCACACTTATCACTGCTGTGCGCGCGCTCTGAGAATTGGGAGGCTTTTCCTGTGGCTGTGGACGAGGGCAGTGGGGCGGGGTCGAGCGTAGAAAAAGGGCGGCTCTCACCGTCGGAAGCAACGTGGAGTTATAACTATCGCATGCGAGCAAGATCACACTTATCACTGCTGTGCGCGCGCTCTGAGAATTGGGAGGCTTTTCCTCTGGCTGTGGACGAGGGCAGTGGGGCGGGTCGAGCGTAGAAAAAGGGCGGCTCTCACCGTCGGAAGCAACGTGGAGTTACAACTATCGCATGCGAGCAACATCACACTTAGATGATGGAGAATTGAAATTGTCATCAACAAAGTACAGCCACAAATTGCTTCATTATGGGTTGCAGATTTCCAATTGTGCACGAAATCGTTTTTTCCTCTCCTTCCTTTCCGTTTAATTCTTTTAACTTCTGAAATATTATTTATTTTATATTTTTTAAAAATCCACAGGCTTTATAATTATCAAAGACTCCGGTACCTTAGGATGGATTTAAAAAAATAAAAAAAAAGCCCACCACATCTAATTGCGAGGCAAAGGAATGCCATCAGTTATATAGAAAAGTTAGGCTTCCAAATAGTTGAAGTTCACATCTGAGTAGAATGTTTAGAGTATGATGTATTAATAAAAAATTTAGATGCTTTTGCATTTTTTTCTTTTTTCAATCTGAACTTAGTCACAATTTCAAGAGATTTGCCATAAAATTGGTAGGCGATTCATTAGAGATGTTTCATAACAATATAGGATGATGTAATCACCCTATATATATTAGCTTTCTTTTAAATTATATGCAAATCTCATCGTAGCTTAACATTAAGAAATGATATAGAAATATTTCATAATTATAATTGATCATTTCTTGATTCATGAACTTATTATCATATTATAAATAAAATAAGATTAGAATTAACATAGGATAAAAACGAATAAAAAGTCAGCCTTCGGAAGACTGAGAAATATGCATCTTAGGCTAAGACTTCATCGATTTTATTCATAAACACTTCTTTCTCAATTTATCTTTTTTGAGCAACTCTTCAAATGCTCAAAACCTCCTTAATTATTAATTAATATTAGTTAATAATTTTTGGCAACACATTTTGATTTTTTTAATCATAATGAAGAATCTAATTTAATTTTCAATAAATTTTGAGAAGTGATCATATGGAGATTCAAATTATTTCATCATTAAAAAAAGTTCTTAATAAAAAGTGAAGGGTTTATAATTTAACATAGCTATCTTATACCTTTTAGAATTCACCTCTCAAATAAGTTTTAAAGGAGTGGGCTATAATTGTCATAAAGCTAATTTCATCAAACATTCAATGAATGAAGGAAGTGCCCTTTGCATAATTTTTTTGGATCTTACAAATAGCCTATGATCTTAGGGCATAGTCAACTATGCATTTTCTTTGATGGTCTATGAATTTTATGATATGAATGAAGTTGATTTTTTTTAGATAGAAATGATATTGATAGTTTTTAACTTTAAAAATAGAACATCAATTTGAAATACTTATACCATTATTTAAATCTATCATCTAACTTCTTTTTTCTTTTATGATAATAGCTTGCTTCAAACTTGATTTTAATACTAAATTTTGTACATTCTTTTAATACAAAAGAGATGAACAGTGAGGGTAGGAAGGAGGCTATAAGTTTAAAAGGTTTTATTCTCTTTTTCTTATACCCTAGCACCTATGGCTTTTAAGATGGCCAAGCATACAACAACAACAAAAAAAAAAAAAAGAAAGAAAGTGTCATGTCTATCATTTACACTAGTTGTCTACCTAGCAACTATTAATATATATTTAGAAGGAAAAAGATAGCTAGGCACTTTTCAAATAATGTAAAAAAAAATCATACATAAAGATAAAGAAGAGGTCCATTCAAACAAAAAAAAGACAAGAGTGAAGCCTTTTATCCTTATTATATATAGCACCCCATGAGATAGATACTAATTTGTTATTGCTGAAGAAGAAGATAAGTGCTTAGTTGAATGATCTTAAAGATCTAACTTTAACAAATCTTATGGTATTTTTAACAAATTTTATGGTATTATCTAAAATGATGACTAATCTTTGTTTAAACCATGCATGGAAACAATGGAGCTCCTTTAGTAAGTATAAAAAAGAGAAAGAAAATGGCTAGGATTCTTTGGAGCAATATTAGGCATGAAAAATCTAAGCTTGGTTATTTCTCAAAAATAATTTTTTCAACAATATAAAAGCATCTTACTATTTTAATTTTTTAATTCTAAAAATAATTATAATAAGATAGAATGTTCTCAACTTTGAGAATAAGAAAAGAAGCAAGGGCAATATTTATAAACAAATCCATTTATACCAACTAATATACCAACAAGGGGGTTAGAAGAAATTTGATTTAACAAGATAAATAATTTCAAAAACTTCTAAAAAATATATCTTACAATATCTAAACCCTAAGAACTTTGAAGGGTGAAGGAAAGAAATGTTTTTGAACTTTAAGGTGAGATATATACATCAGAAAAGAATTAATTATAAATTAATTATTTTCAAGTTTTAGATTGAAGATTTTCATTGGATTACTCAAAATGTAAAACTTTAGAAGTCACATGTGCACATGTGCATAACATGATAACTAGTTAAATAAAATAACACCTAAAACTAATAAATAATAAAGTTGATCCAAGAAGATAGAGATAAATCTATTTAACACAATCAATAGAATTTTTTGAGCATAATACCTTATCTTTTATCAAGACAAATTATAGTTCAAAGTAGTCAAGTAACCTGACTAATAGAAAGTTTTTTTTTTCTTTTTAAAGACGGTCAAAATAAGAAAAAAAGAAGGGTCTTTTTGGTGGCTAAAAAAGATGTATTTCATCCCTTTTCTATGATGAGTGACATTGTGGTTTGCTTTGCACCTGATTCAATGGTAGTCTTATATTCTATGTCTGTTAGAATCTAAAAATTAAACAAAAATAACACTTGAAGTCAAAACTAAAAACATGAACCGTGACAAAGGACAACGCCTGAATGCCCACTGTTATCCACTATGCCCAGAGCCAGAGCCGACCCTTGGCGCCTCCAAGCACACGGATCCAACATTCATAACGGTGCTTCTCGTAGTAAATATCGGTGATTTCCTTCAGGTATTCGCTTCTTGTGAATCGAAGCTTTACATGTTATCTTTGATTAAGACTCACTGCTTACTGCCATGTTACCTTGCGTAGCTCGTCAGTAATGACATGTTCAAAAGTGTGGTACATCGGGTGCTGGTGAGCTGCGAAGGGCCTCGGTTGTCTGTGGCAATGTTTCTTCTTCCAAACTTTTATGAAGAGAAGCCTTATGGCCCCATCAAGGAATTGTTATCTGATTAGAACCCTCCAGTATACAGGGAACTCCTCATGCAGGACTATTTCAACTATCGCCTTTCCAATCTACAAACAAGGGACTCTGTCCTAGACCACTTCAAGCTGTGATTTGAGAAGTAGGGACTGGTGTTAGGATGAACAGGTGAGCTGTTTCCTGGGATTAGCAGGGACTGGTGTTAGGATGAGTACGTGAGCTGTTTCCTGGGATTCAATAAAAGTTTGTTTGCATGGTGTTGCACGTATTTTGTGCATAGGTGGCAGGCCTTGGATCTTCTAGTATTTATGTGCCTCTAATGATTCTATATATTATATTATCAAGCTAAAACCTGGATGAAGTGGTGGTTTTCTTGTTGTATTTCGTGAGGCCGTTATGAATTGTTTCCTCTCGGATTGGAACACTTGGAGATGTCATTTAATATGATAATTAATTTTGTCACCGGAGTTGATATTCTTAATCCTTTTTAGTGCTATGTTTTATTACGACACTTTCGGACTTTCACATCAAGTGAGATAAATTGATATCAGTTCGTCTCTGTATGGCAATGCTGCGAATATCTCAAGATGTAGAAGCCTTTCTATTAACTGATAATTAGTACAGGCCTTGCGAAATCATGAGTGCTCTGCAGTAAAATACTTCACATAATTTCTCACGTTACAATGCATGCATATCCATACATCTTTAGTCCTTTGAATATCATCATTTCAGTAAAGTTCAGCAGACTAAATTGTTCCTGACTTTTTCTCATATCTTAAAATGATTCAGTGCCGATTGCCCATCAAGTCCTTTCGAGTTGAAGTAGATCATATAATCCTTCACAGATACTTCTTTATACATCGGTCTTTCATTGGATAATAACTCCTTTATAGGGCCATAAAGCTTTGTAGATGAGTATAGATTTGTATTAAAGAAGCATGCTACAGAAATTCTAGGACCAGCACTCTTATTTGCAAGCACCCTGTGCTCCACGCTTTTAAGTCTATCATTGGAGATCAGCTGTAGATCACAGAAAAACAAGAGAAAAATGATAAACATTATATATATGTGTGTGATGGAATTTACAATTAATAAATCTCAATTCTTCGAATTCAAAGCTGCAACTAGGCTACTTTAGAGTAAATATTTTGATACTATGTTAGAGTAAATCATGTAATGAAGAATCAAAGAAATATTTCTGTACCTAATGAAAACATACCTGTAATAAATCACCAATGTTAACAATTAAAGCTCCTGATAAAGGAGGCACATCCATCCATTGATTTCGATGCACAACTTGCAAACCACCAACCTGGTCTTGCAAAACGATGGTTGCAAAACTTGGATCAGAATGTTTGGTAGTTCCAAGAGTGAGGTGCGGCTCTGGGCAAGGTGGATAGTATTGGCCAACAATACTAAGTCCTTTGGCGCATTCCATTTCATTTAAACGATCGCGGTTAAGGCCAAGTGCCTCAGAAAGTAGCTCAAAGAGAAAGATCCCTAGTCTTTGGATATGATTTGCATACTGAAAGACTATTTCTCTACATATTAAAGATGTGGATCCATAAAGATGCCAAATAAAATTTAAACAGAATATACCAACGAGGTACAATAAACAATTTTAGGAAACATAAACAAGAAACAAAAAAAATTAAAATTAATTTGTTTATGCTAAGCTTAATTATTGGTATTATATTTTTGTCGTTGGGTATACAGGCTGTTTTTGACCATAAAGAAGGTGTTACTGATCAATTTATATTACTAATTTACTTTAATTAAATTATTTATTATTTTTAAAATAAATGATGTAGAAAAATAGATTGTTGGACTCATAGATTGTGAGTTTTCAACAATCTATAAAAGATGCATCCTTTGCCTTGAGGTTAATGACTGACAACAGAGTTTTATTTATTTTAAAAGAATACAAATGTTTTAGCAACACAGGAAAAATCAATGTAATTCAAAAAAAATCACCCACAGTGCGGGTATCCTCATCGGTCCCTCTCTTATTTTCATTGTGAATTGCGTTGAACACGTTTCGCTGACCTTTTTTCATCCGGATAGGTATGGCGACTGAATGAGTGGAGATAAAATTTTTTTTGGTCTATTCCATCTTTATCCTCACGTTTCATATCTCATCCTGTACGTCATCATGGGAAATTTTTACTCTTATCCCCAAAAAAAAAAAAAAGTTTAATCCTTACCCTCGATCCGTTGCGAACAGAATCCTGGCCTCGCTCGATTGGTCTTTTTTTTTCTCCATACTTTTAAAGTTATTTAAAAAAAATATACTTTAAAAATATTTTTTTAAAAAAGTGGGAGAGTGATGGAGAGAATCCTAATAAGTTCCGTTCCATCCGAGATGTATGCTAGAAGACCCAGTACCGATCTAGATGAATCCCAGCGGTTTGGAATAAAATTGCTCTTCCTACTTCCGACTTATCCTAACATTGTTTTTATATTAAAAATTGCAATCAAATAGAAATTAAATAACCGGCCAGAAGTAGCGAAGGATTGAGCCAAATACCGTAGCGGAATAGCTATGACGGACGTTACCTGCAGGCCAGGGGCACTTCCTCCGGGCTTGGAGGTTCCGGCGCCATCGAAAAGGACAAGGTGTCCCTCCAATTAGCCGCCGGTGCTTGGTACAGAAGGAAATTACTTATGAACCGCACCTTCCTCGCCGAGTCCCTGGTGTAGTATTCCCTCTTCATCTCGGTCGGCTCCTCGTTAAATTTCCGCACCCCCGCAAGCATCTCGTCGAGCACCGCCGCAGGGGATGCCGTGGTTGACCACCTGGAAGAACCCCACCATCTCGGACGCCCGCCTCACCTCGCCCACCACCTCCGCTCGCCGGGCTCTGTCGGACTCGGCGCCTCGGAGGTCGATGACGGGGATTTGGAAGCGAGCGGTGGCGCTGTCGCCGTTGGGGGTATTGATGCTGTCCAAGGGGTCGGGAGGATGGACGAAGAAGGGAGGGATCTTGGTGATGCCGGCGTCGACGAGGCCCTTCACGCCGGCTTTCGTCTCGTCGAATGCTTTGATCTCACCGGTCGGGTCGTAGTCGATGGACATGGTGGCAATTCTCGGTCGAGTTCTGCGCGTTACGAGAACGGGAGGGGGATGCGAGAGCCACCGTGGTTATTTAACGCGCTTCTCTGGAAGGCGAGGGCGTGGGGCACGTTTCCAGTTTTCCCCCTAACGGTGAGGGGACGGATGGAGACGGTCATCCCGATGCCGTTCGCATCCCGACCCTCAATCCCAATAACATATAATTTTTCGTAACGCTGAGAGAAGGTCTAGTTAGCCGTATTTTTCTTTCTTTAACCTCCCTCTGCCTTAAGTGTGGAAGGACCTTCATTTAATGCACGTTTTTTCCCTCCCAAGCGGGAAGGAAACCATGATGCAACGTGACTTTTACTAGCTTCCCACGTGCCAAAAGCCCCGAAATCGGCAGCCGCCGCCATCATTTGCAAGCGGTCTCTTGATTTTATCCTGTAACGTGACATTTACTAACTTCTCACATGCCAAAAGCCCCACCACTAGCAGCCACCGTTTATCCTGTATTTAAGATTTTTTCTTTTTTGTTTTTTGACGACTAAGTGTGACTAAGTGTTAGGTAAATTTAATGCTTGATTTTTTTTTTCCCTCCCTCTATACCTTTATATATAAAATGGTAGATCGTCCGTCCGTTTTCTCCTGGTAAGACATCAGATATCTCTTTCGTCTGATTTTTTTTCCTCTTTTATCGGATTTTTTTTTTTACATTTTTTGTCCAGCTTTGATTGCCAAAGCTGAGAGAAGCTCTCTCAGCTTCCATTTAGTAATAAAAGTTCGTTATTTACCATAATAAGTCCAAATCAAAATTTTAGTGTTTTGGACGCATCATGCTTGATTTGAAAGAAAGTACCATGCTTGATTTGGAAGAGCGAAATTTTCAGATTAATTTGACTCTTATCCGATCATGCTAAAATTATTCTTTTCTTTTCCTATCAAGATTTTTCACCATACCTATAGTAGAAAGTTTAATTAATTTAATTTTAATCTCAGCTCTTTGCATGATTCCCATTTTAATTATTAAACTTTTTTTATCTTAATTCATATTACCTTTTTTCTTTTTTTTTAGCTATTAAATTTTTTTAATCTCAACTCTTAGCTCATATTCTTTTTTTTTCCTTCTTTTTTTCTTTTTTTCATTTACTATTATTAATATGTTAGCTCTTAGCATGATTTTCATTTCTGTAAATTTTATCTCATATTCCGTCTTCTTTTTTTTTAAAAAAAAATTAAAAATATTTTAATCTAATACATATACTTTATTTATCTTATATTTTATTTATAATTTAAAAATAATAATTTTGAAATTTAAATTTAATAACAGTAAGGTTGGTTGAAATTTTTGAGCTTCGAAGAGCCCTCATTTTATAGTTTTTTACAATTCTTTTCTCTTACATTCTTCATATATATAAAGATTTTTTTTTTTCCAATCATGTTATCAGTTTATTTTATCTCAATCTAAATTGCATTGCTAACAATCTAATATATATACTTATTTCTCTTTCTTTAGGTATGAAATGGCTTAAATATTTTAATTATGATAATATTTAATATTATAATAATATTTAAATAGGGACAACTTATTTCGGTTCATGCTCCATTTCCATTGGCAGATATAACAAAAAAAAAAAATCTCCTCTCCTATCCTTGTCAACAAAAAAAAAAAAAAAAGTAGAAAACCTCCATCCTTAATGTATGAGCACGAGCAACGATGTAGATTTTTCGGTCCAAACTTAGTGTTAAGAGTCGAAACTTGGCAAACTTGGTGCTAAGAGTGGATTTGGAAGAGATTTGGATTCGGTGCCAAGAGTAGATTTGGAAGGGATCAACATTGGAGCAGGAAGCAAATCGGAGGTGGGTGGGTTGTTCTATGATGTTTAAAGTAGGACTGCAAATGAGTCAAGTCAATGCATAACTCGACTCTGATTTAGTTAGATTTGATTCAATTCATATTTCGAGACTCATTAGTTAGATTAGATTTAAAAATTGGGTTCAATCTAAATTTCAGATCAATTTCAAATTAAATATTTTTTTTGTTTGATCTGAACCTAATTTATTTAAATTCATAAAAATAAATCTTATTTTTTTTTACTTCATTTTTTTATAAATTTATCGAATGAACTCTAATTTAAAATATATATTTTTTCATCTTAATAATTAGTTTTTTTATTTTTTATTAATTATATTTAAATATTTATACTTTATTATTTAAAGTATGCAGGTAAACTCCTCGTGCAGGACTATGTCAACCATCGCCTTTCCGAGCCACAAACAGGGCTCTGTCCCAGAACAAGTGGTGGCTGGGATTACTAGCGACTTGTCTTAGGATGAGTACGTGAGCTGTTTCCTGGGATTCAATAAAGATTGTTTGCATGGTATTTTGTACAAATATGCTAGGTGGGAGGCCTTGGATCTTCCAGTATTTATGTGTCTCTAATGATTCTAGATTATATTATCAAGCTAATACCTGGATGAAGTGGTGGTTTTCTTCTTGTATTTCGTGAGGCCGTTATGAATTGTTTCCTCCCGGCATAGTTAAATTGGAACACTTGGAGATGTCATTTAATATGATAATTATTTTTGTCACCGGACTTGATATTTTTAATCCTTTTTACTACCATATTTTATTAGTTTTCTTCGAAGCTAACTATGAAAAATTCATGCTTAAGTGGCTGATTGCCTTGTTACGACACTTAGGACTTTCACATCAATTGAGATAAATTGATATCAATTCGTCTCACTATGACAATGCTGTGAATATCTCAAGATGTAGAAGCCTTTCTATTAGTTGATAATTAAAACAGGCCTTGCGGAATCATGAGTACTTTGCAGTAAAATACTTCAAACATAATTTCTCACGTTACAATGCACGCATATCCATACATCTTCAGTCCATTGGATTTCATGTCTTAAAATAATTCAGTGCCGATTGTCCATCAAGTCCTTTCGAGTTGAAGTAGATGACATAATCCTTCACAGATACTTCTTTATACATCGGTCTTTCGTTGGATAATAACTCTTTGATAGGACCATAAAGCTTTGTAGATGGATAAAGATTTGTGGTAAAGAAGCATGCTACAGAAATTCTAGGACCAACACTCTTATTTGCAAGCACCCTGTGCTCCACGCTTTTAAGTCTATCATTGGAGATCAGCTGTAGATCACAGAAAAACAAGAGGAATTTGCGATTAATAAATCTTAATTCTTTGAATTCAAAGCTGTAATCAGGCTACTTCAAGTAAATCATGTAATGAAGCACCTAATAAAGAATATACCTGTAATAAGTCACCAATGTTAACAATTAAAGCTCCTCGCAAAGGAGGCACATCCATCCATTGATTTCGATATAGAACTTGTAAGCCACCAACTTGGTCTTGGAGAAGGATGGTTAGGAAATCTGGATCAGAATGTTTAGTAGTTCCAAGAGTGAGATTCGGCTCTGGGCAAAGTGGATAATAGTGGCAAATAATACCAAGTCCTTTGGTGCATTCCATTTCATTGAGATGATTGCGGTTAAGGCCGAGTGCCTCAGAAACTAGCTCAAAGAGAGAGATTCCTAGTCTTTGAATATGATTTGCATATTGGATGGTTATTTCCCTATATGTGCAAGACGTGGATCTATAAGATGCTAAATGAAATTTAAACAGAATATACCAATGAGCTACGATAAACAGTTTAAGAAAACTTAAAGAAGAAAAAAGTTATTAAGTTTAACTTGCTTATGCTAAGCTTAATTATTTGGATCATATCAATATTTTATTTCAAGTGATAGATCATAATTATGTGAACCCATAAATACATAATATAATATTTGCAATTATTATGGATCTTTATGACGGTGGACCTAACATGACGTAAGGGCCGAGCCATCTCATGAATTGATTAGTTAATTAGGCAGCTTCTTTTGTCGTTAGGCATGCAGGCTGCCTTTTGACCAGCACTCTTATCCTAATCGACCTTCAGAATTTTTCGGACCCAATTCTCGCTCAACTTCAGAATTTTGCATTTGTTCTAGAATTTTATTTATTTTAAAAGAACAAAAATGTTTTGGCAACTCCACCAAAAAAAACTCAAAAAAATCATTGACAGTTCGTAGCGCCCTCATCAGTCCTATTTTTCATTGTGAAGATGATCTTTTTTGGCAGTGAACAGTATCCCCGACGTCGCTCCTATTTTTTTAAAAAAACATACTTTAAAGAAATTTAAAGTATTTAAAAACATAACTTCCTGCAATCTTTTTCCTGAAATCTGCTTTGAATTTGGTAAATTAGAAGAGTCTGTTCGGATTGAGATGATTCCGAAGGATCGGGATAAAATTGCTATTCCTACTGCCTACTTATCGTAGCATTGTTTTTATACTACACACTGCAATCAAATAGAAATTAAATAACTGACAAGAAGGAGCAAGGGATTTAGCCAAATACCGTAGCGGAACAACTATAACGGACGTTACCTGCAAGCCAGAGGCAGTTCCTCCGGCCTTGGAGGTTCCGGCGCCATCAAAAAGGACACGGTGTCCCTCCAATTAGCCGCTGGCGCTTGGTACGGATCGAAATTGCTATTGAACAGCACCTTTCTCGCCGAGTCCCTGGTGTAGTATTCTCTTTTCACCTCGGCCGGCTCCTCGTTAAACCTCCGCACCCCTGCAAGCATCTCGTCGAGCACCGCCGCAGGGATGCCGTGGTTGACCACCTGGAAGAACCCCACCGTCTCCGACGCCCGCCTCACCTCTTCCACCACCTCCGCTCGCCGGGCGCTGTCGGACTCGGCGCCTCGGAGGTCGACGACGGGGATTTGGAAGCGACCGCTGGCGCTGTCACCGTTGGGGGGGTTGATGGCGTCGAAGGGGTCGGGAGCGTGGACGAAGAAGGGAGGGATCTTGGTGATGCCGGCGTCGACGAGGCCCCTCACGCCGGCTTTCGTCTCGTCGAATGCTTTGATCTCACCGGCCCGGTCGTAGTCGGTGGACATGGTGGCTGTTTTGAGTACACTGCTGTGTGCACGCTCTGAGAATTGGGAGGCTTTTCCTGTGGCTGTGGACGAGGGCAGTGGGGCGGGGTCGAGCGTAGAAAAAGGGCGGCTCTCACCGTCGGAAGCAACGTGGAGTTATAACTATCGCATGCGAGCAAGATCACACTTATCACTGCTGTGTGCGCGCTCTGAGAATTGGGAGGCTTTTCCTGTGGCTGTGGACGAGGGCAGTGGGGCGGGGTCGAGCGTAGAAAAAGGGCGGCTGTCACCGTCGGAAGCAACGTGGAGTTATAACTATCGCATGCGAGCAAGATCACACTTATCACTGCTGTGTGCGCGCTCTGAGAATTGGGAGGCTTTTCCTGTGGCTGTGGACGAGGGCAGTGGGGCGGGGTCGAGCGTAGAAAAAGGGCGGCTCTCACCGTCGGAAGCAACGTGGAGTTATAACTATCGCATGCGAGCAAGATCACACTTATCACTGCTGTGTGCGCGCTCTGAGAATTGGGAGGCTTTTCCTGTGGCTGTGGACGAGGGCAGTGGGGCGGGGTCCAGCGTAGAAAAAGGGCGGCTCTCACCGTCGGAAGCAACGTGGAGTTATAAGTATCGCATGCGAGCAAGATCACACTTAGATGATGGAGAATTGAAATTGTCATCAACAAAGTACAGCCACAAATTGCTTCATTATGGGTTGCAGATTTCCAATTGTAAACGAAATCGTTTTTTCCTCTCCTTCCTTTCCGTTTAATTCTTTTAACTTCTGAAATATTATTTATTTTATATTTTTTAAAAATCCAATGGCTTTATAATTATCAAAGACTCCGGTACCTTAGGATGGATTTAAAAAAATGAAAATAAAGCCCACCACATCTAATTGCGAGGCAAAGGAATGCCATCAGTTATATAGAAAAGTTAGGCTTCTAAATAGTTGAAGTTCACATCCGAGTAGAATGTTTAGAGCATGATGTATTAATAAAAAATTTAGATGCTTTCGCATTTTTTTCTTTTTTCAATCTGAACTTAGTCACAATTTCAAGAGATTTGCCATAAAATTGGTAGGCGATTCATTAGAGATGTTTCATAACAATATAGGATGATGTAATCACCCTATATATTAACTTTCTTTTAAATTATATGCAAATCTCATCGTAGCTTAACATTAAGAAATGATATAGAAATATTTCATAATTATAATTGATCATTTCTTGATTCATGAACTTATTATCATATTATAAATAAAATAAGATTAGAATTAACATTGGATAAAAATGAATAAAAAGTCAGCCTTCGGAAGATTGAGAAATATGCATCTTAGGCTAAGACTTCATCGATTTTATTCATGAACACTTCTTTCTCAATTTATCTTTTTTGAGCAACTCTTCAAATGCTCAAAACCTCCTTAATTATTAATTAATATTAGTTAATAATTTTTGGCAACACATTTTGATTTTTTTAATCATAATGAAGAATCTAATTTAATTTTCAATAAATTTTGAGAAGTGATCATATGGAGATTCAAATTATTTCATCATTAAAAAAAGTTCTTAATAAAAAGTGAAGGGTTTATAATTTAACATAGCTATCTTATACCTTTTAGAATTCACCTCTCAAATAAGTTTTAAAGGAGTGGTTTATAATTGTCATAAAGCTAATTTTATCAAACATTCAATTAATGAAGGAAGCGCCCTTTGCATAATTTTTTTGGATTTTACAAATAGCCTATGATCTTAGGGCATAATCAACTATGCATTTTCTTTGATGGTCTATGAATTTCATGATATGAATGAAGTTGATTTTTTTTAGTTAGAAATGATATTGAAAGTTTTTAACTTTAAAAATAGAACATCAATTTGAAATACTTATACCATTATTTAAATTATCATCTGACTTCTTTTTTCTTTTATGATAATAGCTTGCTTCAAACTTGATTTTGATACTAAATTTTGTACATTCTTTTAATACAAAAGAGATGAACAGTGAGGGTAGGAAGGAGGCTATAAGTTTAAAAGGTTTTATTCTCTTTTTCTTATACCCTAGCACCTATGGCTTTTAAGATGGCCAAGCATACAACAACAAAAAAAAAAGAAAAAAGAAAGTGACATGTCTATCATTTACACTAGTTGTCTACCTAGCAACTATTAATATATATTTAGAAAGAAAAAGATAGCTAGTCACTTTTCAAATAATGTAAAAAAAAAGTCATACATAAAGATAAAGAAGAGGTCCATTCAAACAAAAAAAAGACAAGAGTGAAGTCTTTTCTCTTTATTATATATGGCACCCCATGAAATAGATACTAATTTGTTATTGCTGAAGAAGAAGATAAGTGCTTAGTTGAATGATCTTAAAGATCTAACTTTAACAAATCTTATGGTATTTTTAACAAATTTTATGGTATTATCTAAAATGATGACTAATCTTTATTTAAACCATGCATGGAAAAAATGGAGCTCCTTTAGTAAGTATAAAAAAGAGAAAGAAAATGGCTAGGATTCTTTGGAGCAATATTAGGCATGAAAAATCTAAGCTTGGTTATTTCTCAAAAATAATTTTTTCAACAATATAAAAGCATCTTACTATTTTAATTTTTCAATTCTAAAAATAATTATAATAAGATAGAATGTTCTCAACTTTGAGAATAAGAAAAGAAGCAAGGGCAATATTTATAAACAAATCCATTTATTCCAACTAATATACCAACAAGGGGGTTAGAAGAAATTTGATTTAACAAGATAAATAATTTCAAAAACTTCTAAAAAATATATCTTACAATATCTAAACCCTAAGAACTTTGAAGGGTGAAGGAAAGAAATGTTTTTGAACTTTAAGGTGAGATATATGCATCAGCAAAGAATTAATTATAAATTAATTATTTTCAAGTTTTAGATTGAAGATTTTCATTGAATTACTCAAAATGTAAAACTTTAGAAGTCACATGTGCACATGTGTATAACATGATAACTAGTTAAATAAAATAACACCTAAAATTAATAAATAATAAAGTTGATCCAAGAAGATAGAGATAAATCTATTGAACACAATCAATAAAATTTTTTGAGCATAATACCTTATCTTTTATCAAGACAAATTATAGTTCAAAGTAGTCAAGTAGCCTGACTAATAGAAAGTTTTTTTTTTTTCTTTTTAAAGACGGTCAAAATAAGAAAAAAAGAAGGGTCTTTTTGGTGGCTAAAATAGATGTATTTCATCCCTTTTCTAGGATGAGTGACATTGTGGTTTGCTTTGCAACTGACTCAATGGTAATCTTATATTTTATGTCTGTTAAAATCTAAAAATTAAATAAAAATAACACTTGTTGAAGTCAAAACTAAAAACATGAATCGCGGCAAAGGACAACGCCTGAATGCCCACTATTATCCACCATGCCCAGAGCCAGAGCTGACCCTTGGCGCCTCCAAGCACACGGATCCAACATTCATAACGGTGCTTCTCGTAGTAAATATCGGTGATTTCCTTCAGGTATTCGCTTCTTGTGAATCGAAGCTTACATGTTATCTTTGATTAAGACTCACTGCTTACTGCCATGTTACCTTGCGTAGCTCGTCAGTAATGACATGTTCAAAAATGTGGTACATCGGGTGCTGGCGAGCTGCGAAGGGCCTCGGTTGTCTGTGGCAATGTTTCTTCTCCAAACTTTTATGAAGAGAAGCCTTATGGCCCCATCAAGGAATTGTTTTCTGATGAGAACCCTCCAGTATACAGGGAACTCCTCATGCAGGACTATTTCAACTATCGCCTTTCCAATCTACAAACAAGGGACTCTGTCCTAGACCACTTCAAGCTGTGATTTGAGAAGTAGGGACTGGTGTTAGGATGAACAGGTGAGCTGTCTCCTGGGATTAGCAGGGACTGGTGTTAGGATGAGTACGTGAGCTGTTTCCTGGGTTCAATAAAAGTTTGTTTGCATGGTGTTGCACGTATTTTGTGCATAGGTGGCAGGCCTTGGATCTTCTAGTATTTATGTGCCTCTAATGATTCTATATATTATATTATCAAGCTAAAACTTGGATGAAGTGGTGGTTTTCTTGTTGTATTTCGTGAGGCCGTTATGAATTGTTTCCTCTCGGATTGGAACACTTGGAGATGTCATTTAATATGATAATTAATTTTGTCACCGGAGTTGATATTCTTAATCCTTTTTAGTGCTATGTTTTATTACGACACTTTCGGACTTTCACATCAAGTGAGATAAATTGATATCAGTTCGTCTCTGTATGGCAATGCTGCGAATATCTCAAGATGTAGAAGCCTTTCTATTAACTGATAATTAGTACAGGCCTTGCGAAATCATGAGTGCTCTGCAGTAAAATACTACACATAATTTCTCACGTTACAATGCACGCATATCCATACATCTTTAGTCCTTTGGATTTCATCATTTCAGCAAAGTTCAGCAGACTAAATTGCTCCTGACTTTTACTCATATCTTAAAATGATTCAGTGCCGATTGTCCATCAAGTCCTTTCGAGTTGAAGTAGATCATATAATCCTTCACAGATACTTCTTTATACATCGGTCTTTCATTGGATAATAACTCCTTCATAGGGCCATAAAGCTTTGTAGATGAGTAAAGATTTGTGGTAAAGAAGCATGCTACAGAAATTCTAGGACCAGCACTCTTATTTGCAAGCACCCTGTGCTCCACGCTTTTAAGTCTATCATTGGAGATTAGCTGTAGATCACAGAAAAATAAGAGGAAAATGATAAACATTATATATATGTGTGTGATGGAATTTACAATTAATAAATCTCAATTCTTCGAATTCAAAGCTGCAACTAGGCTACTTTAGAGTAAATATTTTCTCTCTCCTTGAATGATACTATGTTAGAGTAAATCATGTAATGAAGAATCAAAGAAATATTTC
Source organism: Metroxylon sagu (assembly GCA_017589505.3). NCBI lineage: Eukaryota > Viridiplantae > Streptophyta > Magnoliopsida > Arecales > Arecaceae > Metroxylon > Metroxylon sagu. The sequence goes on from JACVBY030000418.1 coordinate 537,680, forward strand.
TGTACCTAATGAAAACATACCTGTAATAAATCACCAATGTTAACAATTAAAGCTCCTGATAAAGGAGGCACATCAATCCATTGATTTCGATGCACAACTTGCAAACCACCAACCTGGTCTTGCAAAACGATGGTTACAAAACTTGGATCAGAATGTTTGGTAGCTCCAAGAGTGAGGTGCGGCTCTGGGCAAGGTGGATAGTATTGGCCAACAATACCAAGTCCTTTGGCGCATTCCATTTCATTTAAATGATCGCGGTTAAGGCCAAGTGCCTCAGAAAGCAGCTCAAAGAGAAAGATCCCTAGTCTTTGGATATGATTTGCATACTGAAAGACTATTTCTCTACATATAAAAGATGTGGATCCATAAAGATGCCAAATAAAATTTAAACAGGAAATACCAACGAGGTACAATAAGCAGTTTTAGGAAACATAAACAAGAAAAAAAAAATTAAAATTAATTTGTTTATGCTAAGCTTAATTATTGGTATTATATTTTTGTCGCTGGATATACAGGCTGTTTTTGACCATAAAGAAGGTGTTACTGATCAATTTATATTACTAATTTACTTTAGTTAAATTATTTATTATTTTTAAAATAGATGATGTAGAAAAATAGATTGTTGGACTCATAGATTGTGAGTTGCCAACAATCTATAAAAGATGCATCCTTTGCCTTGAGGTTAATGACTGACAACAGAGTTTTATTTATTTTAAAAGAATACAAATGTTTTAGCAACACAGGAAAAATCAATGTAATTCAAAAAAAATCACCCACAGTGCGGGTATCCTCATCGGTCCCTCTCTTATTTTCATTGTGAAATGCGTTGAACACGTTTCGCTGACCCTTTTTCATCCGGATAGGTATGGCGACTGAATGAGTGGAGATAAAATTTTTTTTGGTCTATTCCATCTTTATCCTCACGTTTCATATCTCATCCTGTACGTCATCATGGGAAATTTTTACTCTTATCCCCCCAAAAAAAAAAGTTTAATCCTTACCCTCGATCCGTTGCGAACAGAATCCTCGCCTCGCTCGATTGGTCTTTTTTTTTTTTTTTTCCATACTTTTAAAGTTATTTTAAAAAAATATACTTTAAAAATATTTTTTAAAAAAAGTGGGAGAGTGATGGAGAGAATCCTAAGTTCCGTTCCATCCGAGATGTATGCTAGAAGACCCAGTACCGATCTAGATGAATCCCAGCGGTTTGGAATAAAATTGCTCTTCCTACTTCCGACTTATCCTAACATTGTTTTTATATTAAAAATTGCAATCAAATAGAAATTAAATAACCGGCCAGAAGTAGCGAAGGATTGAGCCAAATACCGTAGCGGAATAGCTATGACGGACGTTACCTGCAGGCCAGGGGCACTTCCTCCGGGCTTGGAGGTTCCGGCGCCATCGAAAAGGACAAGGTGTCCCTCCAATTAGCCGCCGGTGCTTGGTACAGAAGGAAATTACTTATGAACCGCACCTTCCTCGCCGAGTCCCTGGTGTAGTATTCCCTCTTCATCTCGGTCGGCTCCTCGTTAAATTTCCGCACCCCCGCAAGCATCTCGTCGAGCACCGCCGCAGGGATGCCGTGGTTGACCACCTGGAAGAACCCCACCATCTCGGACGCCCGCCTCACCTCGCCCACCACCTCCGCTCGCCGGGCTCTGTCGGACTCGGCGCCTCGGAGGTCGATGACGGGGATTTGGAAGCGAGCGGTGGCGCTGTCGCCGTTGGGGGGATTGATGCTGTCCAAGGGGTCGGGAGGATGGACGAAGAAGGGAGGGATCTTGGTGATGCCGGCGTCGACGAGGCCCTTCACGCCGGCTTTCGTCTCGTCGAATGCTTTGATCTCACCGGTCGGGTCGTAGTCGATGGACATGGTGGCAATTCTCGGTCGAGTTCTGCGCGTTACGAGAACGGGAGGGGGATGCGAGAGCCACCGTGGTTATTTAACGCGCTTCTCTGGAAGGCGAGGGCGTGGGGCACGTTTCCAGTTTTCCCCCTCACGGTGAGGGGACGGATGGAGACGGTCATCCCGATGCCGTTCGCATCCCGACCCTCAATCCCAATAACATATAATTTTTCGTAACGCTGAGAGAAGGTCTAGTTAGCCGTATTTTTCTTTCTTTAACCTCCCTCTGCCTTAAGTGTGGAAGGACCTTCATTTAATGCACGTTTTTTCCCTCCCAAGCGAGAAGGAAACCATGATGTAACGTGACTTTTACTAGCTTCCCACATGCCAAAAGCCCCGAAATCGGCAGCCGCCGCCATCATTTGCAAGCGGTCTCTTGATTTTATCCTGTAACGTGACATTTACTAACTTCGCACATGCCAAAAGCCCCACCACTAGCAGCCACTGTTTATCCTGTATTTAAGATTTTTTTTGACGACTAAGTGTGACTAAGTGTTAGGTAAATTTAATGCTTGATTTTTTTTTTCCCTCCCTCTCTACCTTTATATATAAAATGGTAGATCGTCCGTCCGTTTTCTCCTGGCAAGACATCAGATATCTCTTTCGTCTGATTTTTTTCCTCTTTTATCGGATTTTTTTTTTTTTACATTTTTTGTCCAGCTTTGATTGCCAAAGCTGAGAGAAGCTCTCTCAGCTTCCATTTAGTAATAAAAGTTCGTTATTTACCATAATAAGTCCAAATCAAAATTTTAGTGTTTTGGACGCATCATTCTTCAGCAGCCTAGAAAGTACCATGCTTGATTTGGAAGAAAGTACCATGCTTGATTTGGAAGAGCGAAATTTTCAGATTAATTTGACTCTTATCCGATCATGCTAAAATTATTCTTTTCTTTTCCTATCCAGATTTTTCACCATACCTATAGTAGAAAGTTTAATTAATTTAATTTTAATCTCAGTTCTTTGCATGATTCCCATTTTAATTATTAAACTTTTTTTTATCTTAATTCATGTTACCTTTTTTCTTTTTTTTTTAGCTATTAAATTTTTTTAATCTCAACTCTTAGCTCATATTCTTTTTTTTTTCCTTCTTTTTCTCCTTTTTTCATTTACTATTATTAATATGTTAGCTCTTAGCATGATTTCCATTTCTGTAAATTTTATCTCATATTCCGTCTTCTCTTTTTTTTTTTTTGAAATTTAAAAATATTTTAATCTAATACATATACTTTATTTATCTTATATTTAATTTATAATTTAAAAATAATAATTTAGAAATTTAAATTTAATAACGGTAAGGTTGGTTGAAATTTTTGAGCTTCGAAGAACCCTCATTTTTTATAGTCTTTTACAACTCTTTTCTCTTACATTCTGTGTGTATATATATATATATATAAAGATATTTTTTTTTCAATCATGTTATCATTTTACTTTATCTCAATCTAAATTGCTTTGCTAACAATCTAATCTATTTCTCTTTCTTTAGGTATGAGATGGCTTAAATATTTTAATTATAATAATATTTAATATTATAATAATATTTTAATTATAATAATATTTTAATATTATAATAATATTTAATATTATAATAATATTTTAATTATAATAATATTTTAATTATAAATAATATTTAATATTTATAATAATATTTAATATTATAATAATATTTAAATAGGGACAACTTATTTCGATCCATGCTTCATTTCCATTAGCAGAGATAAAAAATAAAAAAAATAAAAAAATAAAAAAAAAAAATCTCTGCTCCTATTCTTATCAACACAAAAGTTTCAACACAAAAGGTAGAGAACCTTCATCCTTAAGGTATGAACAGGAGCAATGATGTAGATTTTTTCGTCCAAACTTAGTGCTAAGAGTGGAAACTTGATGCTAAGAGTGGATTTGGAAGAGATTTGGACTCGGTGCCAAGAGTAGATTTGGAGGGGATCAACATTGGAGCAGAAAGCAAATCGGAGGTGGGTGGGTTATTCTAGGATGTCTAAAGTAGGACTGCAAATGGGTCAGGTCAATGCATAACTGGACTTGGCTCTGATTTGAGTAGATTCGTTTCAATTCATATCTAGAAACTCATGAGTTGGATTAGATTTGAAAATTGGGCTCAATCTAAATTTCGGATCAGATCCAAATCAAGTAATTTTTGATTTGATCTGAACCTAATTTATTTCAACTTATAAAAAATAAATCTTATTTTTTTTACTTCAATTTTTTTTATAAATTTATCGTATGAACTCTAATTTAAAATAATTTTTTTCATCTTAATAATTATTTTTTTATTTTTTATTAATTATATCTAAATATTTATAAAACTCCTCGTGCAGGACTATGTCAACCATCGCCTTTCCGAGCCACAAACAGGGGACTCTGTCCCAGAACACTTCAAGCCGTGTGATTTGAGAAGCGGTGGCTGGGATTACTAGCGGCTTGTCTTAGGATGAGTACGTGAGCTATTTCCTGGGATTCAATAAAGATTGTTTGCATGGTATTTTGTACATATATGCTAGGTGGGAGGCCTTGGATCTTCCAGTATTTATGTGTCTCTAATGATTCTAGATTATATTATCAAACTAATACCTGGATGAAGTGGTGGTTTTCTTCTTGTATTTCGTGAGGCCGTTATGAATTGTTTCCTCCCGGCATAGTTAAATTGGAACACTTGGAGATGTCATTTAATATGATAATTATTTTTGTCACCGGACTTGATATTTTTAATCCTTTTTACTACCATATTTTATTAGTTTTCTTCAAAGCTAACTATGAAAAATCCATGCTTAAGATGGCTGATTGCCTTGTTACGACACTTAGGACTTTCACATCAATTGAGATAAATTCATATCAGTTCGTCTCACTATGAGAATGCTGTGAATATTTCAAGATGTAGAAGCCTTTCTATTAGTTGATAATTAGTACAGGCCTTGTGGAATCATGAGTACTCTGCAGTAAAATACTTCAAACATAATTTCTCACATTAAAATGCATGCATATCCATACATCTTCAGTCCTTTTGATTTCATCATTTCAGTAAAATTCAGCAGATTAAATTGTTCCCGACTTTAATCATATCTTAAAATGGTTCAGTGCCGATTTTCCATCAAGTCCCTTCGTCTTGAAGTAGATGATAAAATCCTTCGCAGATACTTCTTTATACTTCGGTCTTTCATTGGATAATAACTCCTTCATAGGGCCATAAAGCTTTGTAGATGAGTATAGATTTGTGTTAAAAAAGCATGCTACAGAAATTCTAGGAGCAACGCTCTGATTTGCAAGCACCCTGTGCTCCACGCTTTTAAGTCTATCATTGGAGATCAGCTGTAGATCACAGAAAAACAAAGAGGAAATTGATAAACATTATATATATATATATATATATATATATATATATATATATATGATGGAATTTACAATTAATAAATCTCAATTCTTCGAATTCAAAGCTACAATCAGGATACTTTAGAGTAAATCTTTTCTCTCTCTTTGAATGATACTATGTTACACTAAATCATGTAATGAAGAATCAAAGAAATATTTCTGTACCTAATGAAAACATACCTGTAATAAGTCACCAATGTTAACAATTAAAGCTCCTGATAAAGGAGGCACATCCATCCATTGATTTCGATGCACAACTTGCAAGCCACCAACCTGGTCTTGCAGAAGGATGGTTAGAAAACTTGCATCAGAATGTTTCGTAGTTCCAAGAGTGAGGTGCGGCTCTGGGCAAGGTGGATAGTAGTGGCCAGCAACAATAAGTCCTTTGATGCATTCCATTTCATTTAAATGATCGCGGTTAAGGCTAAGTGCTTCAGAAAGCAGCTCAAAGAGAAAGATCCCTAGTCTTTGGACATGATTTGCATACTGAAAGATTATTTCTCTACATATGAAAGATGTGGATCCATAAGATGCCAAATAAAATTTAAACAGAATATACCAAAGGATATACCAACGAGGTACAATAAGCAGTTTTAGGAAATATAAACAAGAAAAAAAAAAAGTAATTAAGAATAATTTGTTTATACTAAGCTTAATTATTGGTATCATATTTTTGTCGCTGGGCATAGAAGCTTTTTTTGACCAGCACTCTTATCTTAATCGGCCTTCGAAATCTTTCATACCTTACTCTTGCTCAGCTTCAGTCCTATATGTTAGATAAAGAAGGTGTTACCCATCAATTCATATTACTAATTTACTTTAGTTAAATTATTTATTATTTTTTAAATAAATGATGTAGAAAAATAGATGGTTGGACTCATAGATTGTGAGTTGCCAACGATCTATAAAAGATGCATCCTTTGCGTTGGGTTAATGACTGAAAACAGAATTTTATTTATTTTAAAAGAATAAAAATGTTTTAGCAACAAGGGAAAAATCAATGCAACTCAAAAAAAATCACCTACGGTGCGGGTATCCTCATCGGTCCCTCTCTTATTTCCATTGTGAATTTTGTTGAACACGTTTCGCTGACCTATTTTCATCCGGATAGGTATGGCGACTGAATGAGTGGAGATAGAATTTTTTTTGGTCTATCCCATCTTTATCCTCACGTTTCATATCTCATCCTGCACGTCATCATGGGAAATTTTTACTCTTATCCCAAAAAAAAAAAGTTTAATCCTTATCCTCGATCCGTTGCGAACAGAATCCTGGCCTCGCTCGATTGGTCTTATTTTTTTCCATACTTTTAAAATTATTTTGAAAAAATATACTTTGAAAATATTTTTTTTGAAAAAAAGTGGGAGAGTGATGGAGAGAATCCTAAGTTCCGATCCATCCGAGATGTATGCTAGGAGACCCAGTACCGATCTAGATGAATCCCAGCGGTTTGGAATAAAATTGCTCTTCCTACTTCCGACTTATCATAACATTGTTTTTAATAATAGAAATTAAATAACCGGCGAGAAGTAGCGAAGGATTGAGCCAAATACCGTAGCGGAATAGCTATGACGGACGTTACCTGCAGACCAGGGGCACTTCCTCCGGGCTTGGAGGTTCCGGCGCCATCATACAGGACAAAGTGTCCCTCCAATTAGCCGCCGGTGCTTGGTACAGATCGAAATTACTTGCGAACCGCACCTTCCTCGCCAAGTCCCTGGTGTAGTATTCCCTCTTCATCTCGGTCGGCTCCTCGTTAAATTTCCGCACCCCCGCAAGCATCTCGTCGAGCACCGCCGCAGGGATGCCGTGGTTGACCACCTGGAAGAACCCCACCATCTCGGACGCCCGCCTCACCTCGCCCACCACCTCCGCTCGCCGGGCTCTGTCGGACTCGGCGCCTCGGAGGTCGATGACGGGGATTTGGAAGCGAGCGGTGGCGCTGTCGCCGTTGGGGGGGTTGATGCTGTCCAAGGGGTCGGGAGGATGGACGAAGAAGGGAGGGATCTTGGTGATGCCGTCGTCGACGAGGCCCTTCACGCCGGCTTTCGTCTCGTCGAATGCTTTGATCTCACCGGTCCGGTCGTAGTCGATGGACATGGTGGCAATTTTCGGTCGAGTGCTGGGTGTTACGAGAACGGGAGGGGGATGCGAGAGCCACCGTGGTGATTTAACGCGCTTCTCTGGAAGGCAAGGGCGTGGGGCACGTTTCCAGTTTCCCCCTAACGGTGACGGGACGGATGGAGACTGGACACACCGAAGAAAATAACCCCTGGCCTCTGTTCCATCCGTGGACGGTAATCCTGATGCCGTTCGCATCCCAACCCTCAATCCCAATAACATATAATTTTTCATAACGCTGAGAGATGGTCTATTTAGCTGTATTTTTCTTTTTCTTTCTTTAACCTCCTCTGCCTTACGTGTGGAAGGACCTTCATTTAATGCACGTTTTTTCCCCCAATGAATGGCCGATGGGTTGGAGCTTCTTCCTATATATATATATATATATTAAAAGAAAGTAAATGCTGCATAAAAAGGTAAGAGAAGTTGCGTTTGATGCATCATCAGGTAATCCTGAAAGCTAATGTGAATTGATAGATTACCATTGAATAGATTATCAGTATTGTTGATTACTGTGTTTGGTATACACAAGCAATGTTGCAATAATATTGATTACTATATTTGGTATGACAACCAGAAATATAACATTAAATTTTCAAAATACCCTTAAGTCAAATTTATTAAAAATTAATATATTATTACATGTTTGATAATATTAAAAATTGATATACTATTACATGTTGGGCCCAAAAACATCTAAGAGCTGGAATGCACTTCTTGAGCTATGGGTAGTTGTGACATGGCCATATCACGTCCACATAGACCTGGAATACAGAAGGATGATTTTCACACTTCAATAAAAAAAATACCATAAAAATAATATATCTAACACCAAAATTGTTGTAGAACTATTTTCCACTAGAACTATTTTCCACCAGCGAAATTCTATAGCCACTCACTTTTACAACTCTACAACTCTAGCAGCACAGATTCCAAACATTGGTTTTGCTATCAATATTATACACACTCTACACCAAAATCACAATCTCTCTCGCCGAACAATAATATATCAACCACAATCAAACAATGCACCCATGGATGACATGACTCGACAAATTTAAGGTATAGGTTGTAATTATAAAAGATGTACTATAACCAGAAAACTAACTCAAATGTAAAAAAACTATGATGACAAGACCGACTGCAGTGACACAGTCTGCATAGAAGAAATGACAGAACTTAGGTATGCTACCATTCAGAAACACAGTCTTCATAGAATAAAACTATCCGCTATCTAACCAAAATGATAATACCAAATTATCATAGATAAATAACCAAACAATCACAACATCAAACAAAACCACAATTAGCAACATAGATGTCCTAACTAGGGCTCAAACCAAGGACATCTAATACATGATATTTTCTCAACCTCTGAGGTAGTGAAAAGAAGTTAGACTTGCACTATCACAAGCAATTATCAATCCAGCTTTAACCATCAATGACTCATGCAACTCCAAATCTTCAATCTTAGCTATTGCCTCATAAACCTTCTTCTTCATCTCTTGATCATTTGCAAGGAATTGGAAACAATCTGCCAACTTATCAATACCTTTACTTGAGCTTTGACACATTACTCCAGGACTATTTATAGTTTCAATCAAAGGGCCCATAAGAGCAACTTTTTCCTCGTTAGAAGCCTTCCTTTTTCTTGACCTTGATGAAGAAGCACTTTGTTGAACATGACCAATAGGAGTTTGGGGAATGGAGTTGTTACTTTCAAATCTTGTAGGATCTACAAACTGGACCTCCTCTTCACTATTCATTGCTTCTGTCAGGATTTCATTGGCTGCATCTGCAGGATCCTCAGCCCTCTGACCTATTGCACGATCTTTTCTAAATATGATCGAGAGTTCCTCCAAGTATAAGAATGGCTTATTTCGAAGACCAGATGCTTGAGGATGACTCTATCATAATGAACCAATATAAATTAAGTAAACTATACCTAAAGCATCAAAAATTAAATAAGAATGGAGAATTAATTTACCAGGGACCCCATATCTATTTGACCAAAAGAAATGATCAGCAAAATTAAGTATAGCTGGACATTGTCTGCTTTACATTGAATTAAACAAGTCAGATTCAGAAAACTTGAATATAAGTAACAAAATAAAATACACCTTTTATAAAACTGAAAAGAATAGCTAGTAATTAATGCTAACCACACATGCATCAATATCTTGTATGCTTTTCATTTTAACTCAGCTAATCATTGTGAGAAAATATTTTCTTATTCATAATTATTTAAAAAAAAAAGAAAGAATAGCAAATTTACTTCAGAATGGCATAAATTTTGCAAAAGTAGAAGTTGCTTCACATTATGCAACATATGCAATAAGATATCATACGAAATGCTCTTTATTTTTCAGTTGTGGTAATGCAATGAAATTAAAATTTATCTGATATTTTTTATTTATTAATTAAATATCAGCATAATATTAGCAAAGTTTCAGAAAGGAAAAGCATTTCTAAATAAAATTAGACAGCTTTGCACAGTCATATACAGCATGCATCCATAAAAGAAGCTTGAGATCTGGAGTGAAAAAAAAAAAAAAACTATTCGTGTTGTTTTATGGAAAAACAAACACTATGGTTGCATTGAAATCAAAAAAAAAAAGAGAGAGATCTGAAGAAGAAAAAAAAATCACTATTTGTGCTGTTTTATGGAAAAACCAATACCATACTATGGTTGCATTGAAATTTTAAAAAAAAAACTTGAGATCTGGAGCAAAAAAAATCACTCTTTGTGCTGTTTTAAGGAAAAACCAACACCACACAGTGGTCGTATTGAAATTTAAAAAAAAGAAAAAACTTGAAATCTGGAGCAGAAAAAAAATCACTATTTGTAATCTTTTATGGAAAACAAACACCACGCTGTGGTTGCGTTGAAATCAAAAAAACTTGAGATCTATGCAAGAAAAAAAATCCCTATTTGTGCTGTTTTATAGAAAAATAAACACCACGCTATGGTTGCGTTGCAATCAAAAAAAAAAAAAATTGAGACCTGGAGCGAAAAACATACTATTTGACAAACACCACTGATTTGTGCTATTTTATGGAAAACAAACACCACGCTACGGTTGCATTGCAATCAAATAACAACTTGAGATCTAGAGCCAAAAAAATACTATTTGACAAATACCACGCTGTGCTTGCATTGAAATAAAAAAAAAAACTTCAGATCTGGAGCAGAAAAAAAAAATCACTACTTCTACCATTTTATGGAAAAACAAACGCCACGCTATGGTTCCATTGAAATAAAAAAAAACCTCAAGATCTGGAAGGGAACCTTTTTATAGAAAAACAAACACCACGCTGTGGTTACATTAAAATCAGAAAAAAAAAAAAAAAACTTAAGATCTGGAGTGGAAAAAAAAAACTCATCTGGAGTGAAAAAAAATCCACTATTTGTGCTTTTTTATGAAAAAACAAATACCATTGCAATCCGGATTGCCTCACCGGTGGCGATCTTCTCGAAGGCGACGGGAGGGGAGCTCACCGGCGACGTAAGAGGAGTGGGAGTAGGGTAAGCATGGTGAAGGGAGAAGGGAAAAAGCATACGGAAGGATGTGTTTTATTTTCGTGGAAGAGAAAGGGATATGAGTATTTTTGTTCAAAATAATTATTACCAGATTACCACATCTTTGGTAATCTGGATAGCCACCCCTCCCTCAAGCAATCTGGATTACCTCATGAGAGGTAATCTAGATTATCATTACAAGATAGATTATCATTAAAAAAACATATCAAATCTAGTTATCTGGTGGCCCAATTTAAATTACCGGCAATCTGAATAGATTACTGGCTACCAAACGCAACCTCAATGCTATGTTTCTTCAAGAAAAACTTGATTTCGTGCTTCTATGGTGTTTGACGCTGTTGTTTGCTTTATTAATTGTTTTTCCCACGATATATCTCTCTCAAATAGATGTCGCAATTAGTACTCTGCAGTAAAATACTTCATATAATTTCTCACGTTACAATGGACACATATCCATACATCTTCAGTCCTTTGGATTTCATCATTTCAGTAAAATTCAGCAGACTAAATTATTCCCGACTTTTAATCATATCTTAAAATGGTTCAGTGCCAATTGTCCATCAAGTCCTTTCGAGTTGAAGTAGATGACATAATCCTTCACAGATACTTCTTTATACATCGGTCTTTCATTGGATAACAACTCCTTGATAGGGCCATAAAGCTTTGTAGATGGGTAAAGATATGTGGTAAAGAAGCATGCTAGAGAAATTCTAGGACCAGCACTCTTATTTGCAAGCACCCTGTGCTTCACGATTTTAAGTCTATCATTGGAGATCAGCTGTAGATCACAGAAAAACAAGAGGAAAATGATAAACATTATATATATATATATATATATATATATATGATGGAATTTACAATTAATAAATCTCAATTCTTCGAATTCAAAGCTACAACCAGGCTACTTTAGAGTAAATATTTTCTCTCTCTCTTTGAATGATGTAAATTATGTAATGAAGAATCAAAGAAATATTTCTGTACCTAATGAAAACATACCTGTAATAAGTCACCAATGTTAACAATTAAAGCTCCTGATAAAGGAAACACATCCATCCATTGATTTCGATGCATAACTTGCAAGCCACCAACCTGGTCTTGTAGAAGGATGGTTAGAAAACTTGCATCAGAATGTTTCGTAGTTCCAAGAGTGAGGTGCGGCTCTGGGCAAGGTGGATAATAGTGGCCAGCAACAGCAAGTCCTTTGACGCATTCCATTTCATTTAAATGATCGCGGTTAAGGCCAAGTGCCTCAGAAAGCAGCTCAAAGAGAAAGATCCCTAGTCTTTGGACATGATTTACATACTGAAAGATTATTTCTCTGCATATGAAAGATGTAGATCCATAAGATGCCAAATAAAATTTAAACAGGATATACCAAAGGATATACCAACAAGGTACAATAAGCAGTTTTAGGAAATATAAACAAGAAAAAAAAAAAAGTAATTAAGAATAATTTGCTTATACTAAGCTTAATTATTGGTATCATATTTTTGTCACTGGGCATACAAGCTATTTTTGACCAGCACTCTTATCCTAATCGGCCTTCGGAATCTTTCATACCTTACTCTCAGCTCAGCTTCAGTCCTATATGTTAGATAAAGAAGGTGTTACCCATCAATTCATATTACTAATTTACTTTAGTTAAATTATTTATTATTTTTTAAATAAATGATGTAGAAAAATAGATGGTTGGACTCATAGATTGTGAGTTGCCAACAATCTATAAAAGATGCATCCTTTGCCTTGGGTTAATGACTGAAAACAGAAATTTATTTATTTTAAAAGAATAAAAATGTTTTAGCAACAAGGGAAAAATCAATGCAACTCAAAAAAAATCACCTACGGTGCGGGTATCCTCATCGGTCCCTCTCTTATTTCCATTGTGAATTGCGTTGAACACGTTTCGCTGACCTTTTTTCATCCGGATAGGTACGGCGACTGAATGAGTGGAGATAAAATTTTTTTGGTCTATCCCATCTTTATCCTCACGTTTCATATCTCATCCTGTACGTCATCATGGGAAATTTTAACTCTTATCAAAAAAAAAAGTTTAATCCTTATCCTCGATCCGTTGCGAACTGAATCCTGGCCTCGCTCGATTGGTTTTTTTTTTTTTTTTTCATACTTTTAAAATTATCTTACAAATATATACTTTAAAAATATTTTTTTTAAAGAAAGTGGGAGAGTGATGGAGAGAATCCTAAGTTCCGTTCCATCCGAGATGTATGCTAGAAGACCCAGTACCGATCTTGATGAATCCCAGCGGTTTGGAATAAAATTGCTCTTCCTGCTTCCGACTTATCCTAACATTGTTTTTATATTAAAAACTGCAATCAAATAGAAATTAAATAACCGGCGAGAACTAGCGAAGGATTGAGCCAAATACCGTAGCGGAATAGCTATGACGGACGTTACCTGCAGGCCAGGGGCAATTCCTCCGGGCTTGGAGGTTCCGGCGCCATCATACAGGACAAGGTGTCCCTCCAATTAGCCGCCGGTGCTTGGTACAGATCGAAATTACTTGTGAACCGCACCTTCCTCGCCGAGTCCCTGGTGTAGTATTCCCTCTTCATCTCGGTCGGCTCCTCGTTAAATTTCCGCACGCCCGCAAGCATCTCGTCGAGCACCGCCGCAGGGATGCCGTGGTTGACCACCTGGAAGAACCCCACCATCTCGGACGCCCGCCTCACCTCGCCCACCACCTCCGCTCGCCGGGCTCTGTCGGACTCGGCGCCTCGGAGGTCGATGACGGGGATTTGGAAGCGAGCGGTGGCGCTGTCGCCGTTGGGGGGGTTGATGCTGTCCAAGGGGTCGGGAGGATGGACGAAGAAGGGAGGGATCTTGGTGATGCCGGCGTCGACGAGGCCCTTCACGCCGGCTTTCGTCTCGTCGAATGCTTTGATCTCACCGGTCCGGTCGTAGTCGATGGACATGGTGGCAATTCTCGGTCGAGTGCTGCGTGTTAACGAGAACGGGAGGGGGATGCGAGAGCCACCGTGGTGATTTAACGCGCTTCTCTGGAAGGCGAGGGCGTGGAGCACGTTTCCAGTTTTCCCCTAACGGTGAGGGGACGGATGGAGACGGTCATCCCGATGCCGTTCGCATCCCGACCCTCAATCCCAATAACGTATAATTTTTCGTAACGCTGAGAGAAGGTCTAGTTAGCTGTATTTTTTATTTTATTTTATTTTTCTTTCTTTAACCTCCCTCTGCCTGACGTGTGGAAGGACCTTCATTTAACGCACGTTTTTTCCCTCCCAAGCGAGAAGGAAGGTCGAATGGCCGATGGGTCGGAGCTTTTTCGCTATATATATATATATATATATATATATTTTAAAAGGAAGTAAATGCTGTTAAAAAAGGTAAGAGAAATCAATGCTACGTTGCTTCAAGAAAAACTTGATTTCGTGCTTTTATAGTGTTTGATATTGTTGCTCGCTTTATTAATTATTTTTTCCCATGATATATCTCTCCCAAGTAGATGCCGCTTGCTTTCTTTTTTTTTTATTTTAATATATATATATATATATATATATATATATATATATATATATATATATAGATTAGATTTAAATATAGCTATCATTTTTACATCCATATAATTTATAAATTTTAAAAATAAAAAATAAAAAACATAATTTTATAATGAAAAATTCAGAATTCAAATGAATTTAAAAATTAAAAAATAATTAAATTATAAATTTAACTATATATATATATATATATATATATATATATATTGTTTTTCTGATTTTTCTTTCTCCAAAATAGCGATCCCATCATGATATTCCGCTCTTTAAAACCAAACTCATAGAAAACCATGATGCAACGTGACTTTTACTGGCTTCCCACGTGCCAAAAGCCCCGAAGCAAGTGGTCTCTTGATTTTATCCTGTAAAAAGAGGTGCCATCCCAAAAATGATGCAACGTGACATTTACTAACTACTCACGTGCCAAAAGCCCCGCCACTAGCAGCCATTGACGACTCGGTGTTAGGTAAATTTAACGCTTGATTTTTTTTTTTTTCCCCTCCCTCTCTACCTTTATATATAGAATGGTAGATCGTCCGTCCGTTTTCTTCTGGTATGACATCAGATATCTCTTTCGTCTGATTTTTTTCCTCTTTTATCGGATTTTTTTTTTACATTTTTTTGCCCAGCTTTGATTGCCAAAGCTGAGAGAGCTTCTCTCAGCTTCCATTTAGTAATAAAAGTTCATTATTTATCATAATAAGTCCAAATCAAAATTTTAGTGTTTTGGACGCATCATTCTTCAGCAGTCTAGAAAGTACCATGCTTGATTTGGAAGAGCGAAATTTTCAGGTTAATTTGACTCTTATCCGATCATGCTAAAATTATTCTTTTCTTTTCCTATCCAGATTTTTCATCATACCTATAGTAGAAAGTTTAATTAATTTAATTTTAATCTCAGCTCTTTGCATGATTCCCATTTTAATTATTAAACTTTTTTTATTTTAATTCATATTACCTTTCTTCTTCTTTTTTTTAGATATTAATTTTTTTTAATCTCAACTCTTAGCTCATATTTTATTTTTCTTCTTTTTCTTTTTTTTCATTTACTATTATTACTATGTTAGCTCTTAGCATGATTTCCACTTCTGTAAATTTTATCTCATATTCCGTCTTCTCTTTTTTTTTTTTTTTGAAATTTAAAAATATTTTAATCTAATACATATACTTTATTTATCTTATATTTAATTTATAATTTAAAAATAATAATTTTGAAATTTAAATTTAACAACAGCAAGGTTGGTTGAAATTTCTGAGCTTCAAGCCCTCATTTTTTATAATCTTTTACAACTCTTTTCTCTTACATTCTTTATATATATATATATATATATATATATAAAGATATTTTTTTTTCAATCATGTTATCATTTTACTTTATCTCAATCTAAATTGCATCGCTAACAATCTAATCTATTTCTCTTTCTTTAGGTATGAGATGGCTTAAATATTTTAATTATAATATTATTTAATATTATAATAATATTTAAATAGGGACAACTTATTTCGATTCATGCTCCATTTTCATTGGCAGAGATAACCAAAAAAAAAAAAAAAAAAACCTTCGCTCTTATCCTTGTCAACACAAAAGTAGAGAACCTCCATTCTTAAGGTATGAGTAGGAGTAACGATGTAGATTTTTTCGTCCAAACTTAGTGCTAAGAGCAGAAACTTGGTGCTAAGAGTGGATTTGGAAGAGATTTGGACTCGGTGTTAAGAGTGGATTTGGAAGGGATCAACATTGGAGCAGGAAGCAAATTAGAGGTGGGTGGGTTGTTCTAGGATGTCTAAAGTAGGACTGCAAATGGGTCAAGTCAATGCATAACTCGACTTAGCTCTGATTTGATTAGATTGGATTCAATTCATATTTAGAAACTCATGAGTTGGATTAGATTTGAAAATTAGGCTTAATCTAAATTTCGGATCATGTTCAAATCAAGTATTTTTTAATTTGATCTGAACCTAATTTATTTCAACTCATAAAAAATAAATTTTATTTTTTTTACTTCAAATTTTTTATAAATTTATCAAATAAACTCTAATTTAAAATATTTTTTTTCATCTTAATAATTATTTTTTTATTTTTTATAATTATATCTAAATATTTATATTTTATTATTTAAAGTATACAGGAAACTCCTCGTGCAGGACTATGTCAACCATCGCCTTTCCGAGCCGCAAACAGGGGACTCTGTCCCAGAACAATTCATGGCTGGGATTACTAGCGACTTGTCTTAGGATGAGTACGTGAGCTGTTTCCTGGGATTCAATAAAGATTGTTTGCATGGTATTTTGTACATATATGCTAGGTGGGAGGCCTTGGATCTTCCAGTATTTATGTGTCTCTAATGATTCTAGATTATATTATCAAGCTAATACCTGGATGAAGTGGTGGTTTTCTTCTTGTATTTCGTGAGGCCGTTATGAATCGTTTCCTCCCGGCATAGTTAAATTGGAACACTTGGAGATGTCATTTAATATGATAATTATTTTTGCCACCGGACTTGATATTTTTAATCCTTTTTACTACCATATTTTATTAGTTTTCTTCGAAGCTAACTATGAAAAATTCATGCTAAAGTGGCTGATTGCCTTGTTACGACACTTCGGACTTTCACATCAATTAAGATAAATTGATATCAGTTCGTCTCACTATGACAATGCTGTGAATATGTCAAGATGTAGAAGCCTTTCTATTAGTTGATAATTAAAACAGTCCTTGCGAAAACATGAGTACTCTGCAGTAAAATACTTCAAACATAATTTCTCACATTAAAATGCATGCATATCCTTACATCTTTAGTCCTTTCGATTTCATCATTTCAGTAAAATTCAGCAGACTAAATTGTTCCCGACTTTAATCGTATCTTAAAATGGTTCAGTGCCGATTTTCCATCAAGTCCCTTCGTCTTGAAGTAGATGATAAAATCCTTCGCGCATACTTCTTTATACTTCGGTCTTTCATTGGATAATAACTCCTTCATAGGGCCATAAAGCTTTGTAGATGAGTATAGATTTGTGTTAAAAAAGTATGCTACAGAAATTTTAGGAGCAACGCTCTGATTTGCAAGCACCCTGTGCTCCACGCTTTTAAGTCTATCATTGGAGATCAGCTGTAGATCACAGAAAAAAAAAAGGAAAATGATAAATATTATATATATATATATATATATATATGATGGAATTTACAATTAATAAATCTCAATTCTTTGAATTCAAAGCTACAACCAGGATACTTTAGAGTAAATCTTTTCTCTCTCTTTGAATGATACTATGTTACACTAAATCATGTAACGAAGAATCAAAGAAATATTTCTGTATCTAATTAAAACATATCTGTAATAAGTCACCAATGTTAACAATTAAAGCTCCTGATAAAGGAGGCACATCCATCCATTGATTTCGATGCACAACTTGCAAGCCACCAACCTGGTCTTACAGAAGGATGGTTAGAAAACTTGCATCAGAATGTTTTGTAGTTCCAAGAGTGAGGTGCGGCTCTGGGCAAGGTGGATAGTAGTGGCCAGCAACAGCAAGTCCTTTGACGCATTCCATTTCATTTAAATGATCGCGGTTAAGACCAAGTGCCTCGGAAAGCAGCTCAAAGAGAAAGATTCCTAGTCTTTGGATATGATTTGCATACTGAAAGATTATTTCTCTCCATATGAAAGATGTGGATCCATAAGATGCCAAATAAAATTTAAACAGGATATACCAAAGGATATACCAACGAGGTACAATAAGCAGTTTTAGGAAATATAAACAAGAAAAAAAAAACTAAAAATGAAATACACCTTTTATAAAACTAAAAAGAATAGCCAATAATTAATGCTAACAACACATGCATCAATATCTTGTATGCTTTTCATTTTAACTCAGCTAATCATTGTGAGAAAATATTTTCTTATTCATAATTATTTTTTTAAAAAAAAAGAATAGCAAATTTACTTCAGAATGGCATAAATTTTGCAAAAGTAAAAGTTGCTCCACATTATGCAACATATACAATAAGATATCATATGAAATGCTCTTTATTTTTCAGTTGTGGTAATGCAATGAAATTAATATTTATCTAATATTTTTTATTTATTAATTAAATATCAACATAATATTAGCAAAGTTTCAGAAAGGAAAAGCATTTCTAAATAAAATTAGACAGCTTTGCATAGTTACATGTAGCGTGCATCCATAAAAGAAGCTTGAGATCTAGAGTGGAAAAAAAAAAACTATTCGTGTTGTTTTATGGAAAAACAAACACCACGCTATGGTTGCATTGAAATCAAAAAAAAAAAAAGAGGGAGAGATCTGAAAAGGAAAAAAAAATCACTATTTGTATTGTTTTATAGAAAAACCAATACCATACTATGGTTGTATTAAAATTTTTAAAAAAAAACTTGAGATCTGGAGCGAAAAAAAATCACTCTTTGTGCTTTTTAAGGAAAAACCAACACCACACAGTGGTTGTATTGAAATTTAAAAAAAGAAAAAAACTTGAGATCTGGAGCAGAAAAAAATCACTATTTGTAATCTTTTATGGAAAATAAACACCACGCTGTGGTTGCGTTGAAATCAAAAAAACTTGAGATCTGTGTAGGAAAAAAAATCCCTATTTATGCTGTTTTATGAAAAAACAAACACCACGTTATGGTTGCGTTGCAATCAAAAAAAAAAAAAAATTGAGATCTGGAGCGAAAAACATACTATTTGACAAACACCACTGATTTGTGCTGTTTTATGGAAAACAAACACCACGCTACGGTTGCATTGCAATCAAATAACAACTTGAGATTTAGAGCCAAAAAAATACTATTTGAGAAACACCACGCTGTGCTTGTATTGAAATAAAAAAAAAAACTTCAGATCTGGAGCGAAAAAAAAAATCACTACTTCTACCGTTTTATGGAAAAACAAACGCCACGCTGTGGTTCCATTGAAATCAAAAAAAACCTCAAGATCTGGAAGGGAACCTTTTTATAGAAAAACAAACACCACGTTGTGGTTGCATTAAAATCAGAAAAAAAAAAACTTAAGATCTGGAGTGGAAAAAAAAAAATCCACTATTTATGCTTTTTTATGAAAAAATAAACACCATTGCAATTTGGATTGCCTCACCGGCGGTGATCGTCTCGGAGGCGACAGGAGAGGAGCTCACCGGCGACGTAAGAGGAGTAGGAGTAGGGTAAGCACGGTGAAGGGAGAAGGGGAAAAGCATACGGAAGGATAGGTTTTATTTTCGTAGAAGAGAAAGGGACAGGAGTATTTTTGTTCAAAAAAAATTATTACTAGATTACCACATCTCTGGTAATCTAGATAGCCACCCCTCCCTCAAGCAATCTGGATTACCTATCTGGTAGGCCCAATTTAAATTGCCGGCAATCTGGATAGATTACCGGCTACCAAATGCAACCTCAATGCTATATTGCTTCAAGAAAAACTTGATTTCGTGCTTCTATGGTGTTTGACGCTGTTGTTTGCTTTATTAATTGTTTTTCCCATGATATATCTCTCTCAAATAGATGTCGCAATTAGTACTTTGCAGTAAAATACTTCACATAATTTCTCACATTACAATGGACACATATCCATACATCTTCAGTCCTTTGGACTTCATCATTTTAGTAAAATTCAGCAGACTAAATTGTTCCTGACTTTTAATCATATCTTAAAATGGTTCAGTGCCAATTGTCCATCAAGTCCTTTCGAGATGAAGTAGATGACATAATCCTTCACAGATACTTCTTTATATATCGGTCTTTCATTGGATAATAACTCCTTGATAGGGCCATAAAGCTTTGTAGATGGGTAAAGATGTGTGGTAAAGAAGCATGCTAGAGAAATTCTAGGACCAGCACTCTTATTTGCAAGCACCCTGTGCTTCACGCTTTTAAGTCTATCATTGGAGATCAGCTGTAGATCACAGAAAAACAAGAGGAAAATGATAAATATTATATATATATATATGATGGAATTTATAATTAATAAATCTCAATTCTTCGAATTCAAAGCTACAACCAGGCTACTTTAGAGTAAATATTTTCTCTCTCTCTTTGAATGATGTAAATCATGTAATGAAGAATCAAAGAAATATTTCTGTACCTAATGAAAACATACCTGTAATAAGTCACCAATGTTAACAATTAAAGCTCCTGATAAAGGAGGCACATCCATCCATTGATTTCGATGTACAACTTGCAAGCCACCAACTTGGTCTTGCAGAAGGATGGTTAGAAAACTTGCATCAGAATGTTTTGTAGTTCCAAGAGTGAGGTGTGGCTCTGGGCAAGGTGGATAGTAGTGGCCAGCAACAGCAAGTCCTTTGACGCATTCCATTTCATTTAAATGATCGCGGTTAAGGCCAAGTGCCTCAGAAAGCAGCTCAAAGAGAAAGATCCCTAGTCTTTGGACATGATTTGCATACTGGAAGATTATTTCTCTGCATATGAAAGATGTGGATCCATAAGATGCCAAATAAAATTTAAACAGGATATACCAAAGGATATACCAACGAGGTACAATAAGTAGTTTTAGGAAATATAAACAAGAAAAAAAAAGTAATTAAGAATAATTTGTTTATACTAAGCTTAATTATTGGTATCATATTTTTGTCGCTGGGCATACAAGCTATTTTTGACCAGCACTCTTATCCTAATCGGCCTTCGAAATCTTTCATACCTTACTTTCGCTCAGCTTCAGTCCTATATGTTAGATAAAGAAGGTGTTACCCATCAATTCATATTACTAATTTACTTTACTTAAATTATTTATTATTTTTTAAATAAATGATGTAGAAAAATAGATGGTTGGACTCAGATTGTGAGTTGCCAACAATCTATAAAAGATGCATCCTTTGCCTTGGGTTAATGACTGAAAACAGAATTTTATTTATTTTAAAAGAATAAAAATGTTTTAGCAACAAGGGAAAAATCAATGTAACTCAAAAAAAATCCCCTACGGCGCGGGTATCCTCATCGGTCCCTCTCTTATTTCCATTGTGAATTGCGTTGA
This sequence comes from Metroxylon sagu, assembly GCA_017589505.3. Classification (NCBI taxonomy): domain Eukaryota; kingdom Viridiplantae; phylum Streptophyta; class Magnoliopsida; order Arecales; family Arecaceae; genus Metroxylon; species Metroxylon sagu. The sequence continues at coordinate 559,161 of JACVBY030000418.1, forward strand.
ACACGTTTCGCTGACCTTTTTTCATCCGGATAGGTATGGCGACTGAATGAGTGGAGATAAAATTTTTTTTGGTCTATCCCATCTTTATCCTCACGTTTCATATCTCATCCTGTACGTCATCATGGGAAATTTTAACTCTTATCAAAAAAAAAAAGTTTAATCCTTATCCTCAATCCGTTGCGAACAGAATCCTGGCCTCGCTCGATTGGTTTTTTTTTTTTTTTTTTTTTTTCTTCATACTTTTAAAATTATCTTACAAAAATATACTTTAAAAATATTTTTTTTAAAGAAAGTGGGAGAGTGATGGAGAGAATACTAAGTTCCGTTCCATCCAAGATGTATGCTAGAAGACCCAGTACCGATCTTGATGAATCCCAGCGGTTTGGAATAAAATTGCTCTTCCTGCTTCCGACTTATCCTAACATTGTTTTTATATTAAAAACTGCAATCAAATAGAAATTAAATAACTGGCGAGAACTAGCGAAGGATTGAGCCAAATACCGTAGCGGAATAGCTATGACGGACGTTACCTGCAGGCCAGGGGCACTTCCTCCGGGCTTGGAGGTTCCGGCGCCATCATACAGGACAAGGTGTCCCTCCAATTAGCCGCCGGTGCTTGGTACAGATCGAAATTACTTGTGAACCGCACCTTCCTCGCCGAGTCCCTGGTGTAGTATTCCCTCTTCATCTCGGTCGGCTCCTCGTTAAATTTCCGCACGCCCGCAAGCATCTCGTCGAGCACCGCCGCAGGGATGCCGTGGTTGACCACCTGGAAGAACCCCACCATCTCGGACGCCCGCCTCACCTCGCCCACCACCTCCGCTCGCCGGGCTCTGTCGGACTCGGCGCCTCGGAGGTCGATGACGGGGATTTGGAAGCGAGCGGTGGCGCTGTCGCCGTTGGGGGGGTTGATGCTGTCCAAGGGGTCGGGAGGATGGACGAAGAAGGGAGGGATCTTGGTGATGCCGGCGTCGACGAGGCCCTTCACGCCGGCTTTCGTCTCGTCGAATGCTTTGATCTCACCGGTCCGGTCGTAGTCGATGGACATGGTGGCAATTCTCGGTCGAGTGCTGCGTGTTAACGAGAACGGGAGGGGGATGCGAGAGCCACCGTGGTGATTTAACGCGCTTCTCTGGAAGGCGAGGGCGTGGGGCACGTTTCCAGTTTTCCCCTAACGGCGAGGGGACGGATGGAGACGGTCATCCCGATGCCGTTCGCATCCCGACCCTCAATCCCAATAACGTATAATTTTTCGTAACGCTGAGAGAAGGTCTAGTTAGCTGTATTTTTTATTTTATTTTATTTTATTTTCTTTAACCTCCCTCTGCCTGACGTGTGGAAGGACCTTCATTTAACGCACGTTTTTTCCCTCCCAAGCGAGTAGGAAGGTCGAATGGCCGATGGGTCGGAGCTTTTTCGCTATATATATATATATATATATATATATATATATATATATATTTTAAAAGGAAGTAAATGGTGTAAAAAAAGGTAAGAGAAATCAATGCTACGTTGCTTCACGAAAAACTTGATATCGTGCTTTTATGGTGTTTGACGCTGTTGCTTGCTATATTAATTATTTTTCCCATGATATATCTCTCCCAAGTAGATGCCGCTTGCTTTTTTTTTTTTTTAAGATTAGATTTGAATATAGCTATCATTTTTACATCCATATAATTTATAATTTTTAAAAATAAAAAATAAAAAATATAATTTATAATAAAAAATTTCAGAATTCATATGAATTTAAAAATTAAAAAACAATTTAATTATAAATTTAATTATATATATAATATATATATATATATATATATATATATATTGTTTTTCTGATTTTTCTTTCACCAAAATAGCGATCCCATCATGATATTCCGCTCTTTAAAACCAAACTCATAGAAAACCATGATGCAACGTGACTTTTACTGGCTTCCCACGTGCCAAAAGCCCCGAAGCAAGTGGTCTCTTGATTTTATCCTGTAAAAAGAGGTGCCATCCCAAAAATGATGCAACGTGACATTTACTAACTACTCACGTGCCAAAAGCCCCGCCACTAGCAGCCATTGACGACTCAGTGTTAGGTAAATTTAACGCTTGATTTTTTTTTTTTCCCCTCCCTCTCTACCTTTATATATAAAATGGTAGATCGTCCGTCCGTTTTCTTCTGGTATGACATCAGATATCTCTTTCGTCTGATTTTTTTCCTCTTTTATCGGATTGTTTTTTTACATTTTTTGCCCAGCTTTGATTGCCAAAGCTGAGAGAGCTTCTCTCAGCTTCCATTTAGTAATAAAAGTTCATTATTTATCATAATAAGTCCAAATCAAAATTTTAGTGTTTTGGACGCATCATTCTTCAGCAGTCTAGAAAGTACCATGCTTGATTTGGAAGAGCGAAATTTTCAGGTTAATTTGACTCTTATCCGATCATGCTAAAATTATTCTTTTCTTTTCCTATCCAGATTTTTCATCATACCTATAGTAGAAAGTTTAATTAATTTAATTTTAATCTCAGCTCTTTGCGTGATTCCCATTTTAATTATTAAACTTTTTTTATCTTAATTCATATTACCTTTCTTCTTTTTTTTTTTTAGCTATTAATTTTTTTTAATCTCAACTCTTAGCTCATATTTTATTTTTCTTCTTTTTCTTTTTTTTCATTTACTATTATTAATATGTTAGCTCTTAGCATGATTTCCATTTCTGTAAATTTTATCTCATATTCGATCTTTTCTTTTCTTTTTTGAAATTTAAAAATATTTTAATCTAATACATATACTTTATTTATCTTATATTTAATTTATAATTTAAAAATAATAATTTTGAAATTTAAATTTAATAATAGCAAGGTTGGTTGAAATTTTTGAGCTTCAAGAGCCCTCATTTTTTATAGTCTTTTATAACTCTTTTCTCTTACATTCTTTATATATATATATATATATATAGATATTTTTTTTTTCAATCATGTTATCATTTTAGTTTATCTCAATCTAAATTGCATTGCTAACAATCTAATCTATTTCTCTTTCTTTAGGTATGAGATGGCTTAAATATTTTAATTATGATATTATTTAATATTATAATAATATTTAAATAGGGACAACTTATTTTGATTCATGCTCCATTTTCATTGGCAGAGATAACAAAAAAAAAAATAAAACCTTCGCTCTTATCCTTGTCAACACAAAAGTAGAGAACCTCCATTCTTAAGGTATAAGTAGGAGTAACGATGTAGATTTTTCCGTCCAAACTTAGTGCTAAGAGCAAAAACTTGGTGCTAAGAGTGGATTTGGAAGAGATTTGGACTAGGTGCCAAGAGTGGATTTGGAAGGGATCAACATTGGAGCAGGAAGCAAATCGGAGGTGGGTGGGTTGTTCTAGGATGTCTAAAGTAGGACTGCAAATGGGTCAAGTCAATGCATAACTCAACTTAGCTTTGATTTGATTAGATTCGATTCAATCATATTTAGAAACTCATGAGTTGGATTAGATTTGAAAATTGGGCTCAATCTAAATTTCGGATAAGATTCAAATCAAGTATTTTTTAATTTGATCTGAACCTAATTTATTTCAACTCATAAAAAATAAATTTTCTTTTTTTACTTCAATTTTTTTTATAAATTTATCAAATGAACTCTAATTTAAAATATTTTTTTATCTTAATAATTATTTTTTATTTTTTATTAATTATATCTAAATATTTATATTTTATTATTTAAAGTATGCAGGAAACTCCTCGTGCAGGACTATGTCAACCATCGCCTTTCCGAGCCGCAAACAGGGGACTCTGTCCCAGAACACTTCATGGCTGGGATTACTAGCGACTTGTCTTAGGATGAGTACGTGAGCTGTTTCCTGGGATTCAATAAAGATTGTTTGCATGGTATTTTGTACATATATGCTAGGTGGGAGGCCTTGGATCTTCCAGTATTTATGTGTCTCTAATGATTCTAGATTATATTATCAAGCTAATACCTGGATGAAGTGGTTGTTTTCTTCTTGTATTTCGTGAGGCCCTTATGAATTGTTTCCTCCCGGCATAGTTAAATTGGAACACTTGGAGATGTCATTTAATATGATAATTATTTTTGTCACCGGACTTGATATTTTTAATCCTTTTTACTACCATATTTTATTAGTTTTCTTCGAAACTAACTATGAAAAATTCATGCTTAAGTGGCTGATTGCCTTGTTACGACACTTCGGACTTTCACATCAATTAAGATAAATTGATATCAGTTCGTCTCACTACGACAATTCTGTGAATATCTCAAGATGTAGAAGCCTTTCTATTAGTTGATAATTAAAACAGGCCTTGCGAAATCATGAGTACTGTGCAGTAAAATACTTCAAACATAATTTCTCACGTTACAATGCACGCATATCCATACATCTTCAGTCCTTTGGATTTCATATCTTAAAATGGTTCAGTGCCGATTGTCCATCCAGTCCTTTCGAGTTGAAGTAGATGACATAATCCTTCACAGATACTTCTTTATACATCGGTCTTTCATTGGATAATAACTCCTTGATAGGGCCATAAAGCTTTGTAGATGGATAAAGATTTGTGGTAAAGAAGCATGCTACAGAAATTCTAGGACCAGCACTCTTATTTGCAAGCACCCTGTGCTTCACGCTTTTAAGTCTATCATTGAAGATCAGCTATAGATCACAGAAAAACAAGAGGAATTTGCGATTAATAAATCTTAATTTTTCGAATTCAAAGCTGCAATCGGGCAACTTCAACTAAATCATGTAATGAAGCACCTAATAAAGAATATACCTGTAATAAGTCACCAATGTTAACAATTAAAGCTCCCCGCAAAGGAGGCACATCCATCCATTGATTTCGATACAAAACTTGCAAGCCACCTACTTAGTCTTGAAGAAGGATGGTTAGGAAATCTGGATCAGAATGTTTAGTAGCTCCAAGAGTGAGATTCGGCTCTGAGCAAGGTGGATAATAGTGGCCAGCAATACCAAGTCCTTTGGCGCATTCCATTTCATTAAGATGATTGCGGTTAAGGTCGAGTGTCTCAGAAACTAGCTCAAAGAGAGAGATTCCTAATATTTGAATATGATTTGCATATTGGATGGTTATTTCCCTGCATGTGCAAAACGTGGATCCATAAGATGCCAAATGAAATTTGAACAAAATATACCAATGAGCTAGGATAAACAGTTTAAGGAAACTTAAAAGAAGAAAAAAGCTATTAAATTTAACTTGCTTATGCTAAGCTTAATTATTTGGATCGTATCAATATTTTATTTCAAGTGATAGATCATAATTATGTGGACCCCACAAATACATAATATAATATTTACAGTTATTATGGATCTTTATGACAGTGGACCTAACATGACGTAAGGCCGAGCCATCTCATGAATTGATGAATTGATTAGTTAATTAGGTGGCTTTTTTTATCGTTAGGCATGCAGGCTGCATTTTGACCACCACTCTTATTCTAATCGACCTTCAGAATTTTTCGGACCCAATTCTCGCTTAACTTCAGAATTTTTCGGACCCAATTCTCGCTCAACTTCATTATTTTGCATTTGTGCTAGAGCTATGTAATTTGCTGTTTTCATACAATTAGAAAACAGAATTTTATTTATTTTAAAAGAACAAAAATGTTTTGGCAACTCCACCAAAAAAAACTCAAAAAAATCATTGACAGTTCGTAGCGCCTTCATCAGTCCTATTTTTCATTGTGAAGATGATCTTTTTGGCAGTGAACAGTATCCCCGACGTCGCTCCTATTTTTTTTCTTTTATTTTTAAAATTATTTTTTTAAAAAAACATACTTTAAAGAAATTTAAAGTATTTAAAAACATAACTTCCTGCAATCTTTTTCCTGAAATCTGCTTTGAATTTGGTAAATTAGAAGAGTCTGTTCGGATTGAGATGAATCCGAAGGATCGGGATAAAATTGCTATTCCTACTGCCTACTTATCATAGCATTGTTTTTATACTACACACTGCAATCAAATAGAAATTAAATAACTGACGAGAAGGAGCAAGGGATTTAGCCAAATATCGTAGCGGAACAACTATAACGGACGTTACCTGCAAGCCAGAGGCAGTTCCTCCGGCCTTGGAGGTTCCGGCGCCATCAAAAAGGACAAGGTGTCCCTCCAATTAGCCGCTGGCGCCTGGTACAGATCGAAATTGCTATTGAACAGCACCTTTCTCGCCGAGTCCCTGGTGTAGTATTCTCTTTTCACCTCGGCCGGCTCCTCGTTAAACCTCCGCACCCCTGCAAGCATCTCGTCGAGCACCGCCGCAGGGATGCCGTGGTTGACCACCTGGAAGAACCCCACCGTCTCCGACGCCCGCCTCACCTCGCCCACCACCTCCGCTCGCCGGGCGCCGTCGGACTCGGTGCCTCGGAGGTCAATGACGGGGATTTGGAAGCGAGCGGCGGCGCTGTCACCGTCGGGGGGGTTGGTGCCGTCCAGGGGGTCGGGAGAGCGGACGAAGAAGGGAGGGATCTTGGTGAGGCCGGCGTCAACGAGGCCCTTCACGCCGGCTTTCGTCTCGTCGAATGCTTTGATCTCAGCGGCCCGGTCGTAGCCGATGGACATGGCGGCAATTTTGAGTCAACTGCTATGTGCGATGAGAATGGAAGGAGGGTGGACAAGGGCAGCGATGTTAGTTTTTCCTTCCAGAATTTAGAATTGGTATCGTGGAGCTGGTGGAAAAGGGGTAAACGTTGGAGCCGGCGGACTGCAAGTTGGAGGAGTTCGAGCGTGGAAAAGGGTTCGAAAGTAACATGGGGTGGGCATGGGGATGGGTGGGCGGGGATAAAAAATGCGGCACCCGGCTAGAGCCGGACCTGGTTCGGTGAGAATTTCTAAAGATTCTCGGTGCGGTCGGCGGTGCGTGTATAAAAAAAAGAAATACATCACACCATGTAACGCCATCTGAATTCCAACCTACACTTTTAAAAAAATAATTTTCATCAAAAATATGAATATATAAAAAATATATTTATAAATATAATATCTATGATGAAATATAAATTTTTTTGAGCCGCGTACCTATTTCTCTTAAGTTTAGCTTCACTCAAAATTTGGATGAACCTAAAAAAAAATAAGACTTAGCTCAATCCAAATGGTGGAATAGCTGTCTGGGCTCATGCCAGCCCCTAATCACACTAGTGATGTAGAACTAAAATTCATAAAGTATAGTCACAAGTGTTGTAGTTTTCCAATTGAGCACAAAATTATTTTTTCCTCCCCTCTTCTTTGGATTAATTCTTTTAACTTCTTAAATATTATTTATTTATAAAAGAAAAACCTAATTCTGAAGTAAAATAATGTCACTGATTATATTAAAAAGTTAGGCTTCTAAATAGATGAAGTTCACATCTTGAATGGAACGGGTACAGTATGATGTATTGATAAAAAGCATGGATGCTTTTGTCTAAAATTTTCTTTGGCTTGAATTAGTCTCTACACCTATTAAAAATAATAATCTTTATTCTCACCCTTTATAATTGGAGATTTTTTTAATCTCATCCCTACCTAGTGAGAAATAATAAAATCTTGTCTTTGCCATCCTCGTCCTACCCCTAATAACATATATAAATTTTTAATAAAAATTATGAAATTAATAATATAGTTAGAAAAAAGTTCTTCACTAAGCATATTGATAAAAATTGATATTTATTTCTTAAATGCTGACCACTAAAATAACTAAAAATTTAATTTAAACTAAGAACTAAATATTATCCAAATTACAACACCAAATCAAAAGCTCAATGGTAGCTATGATATGGTGTCGTCCTTTTGAAAGTATTTCTTAGTAAAATCCCAATGGGAAGCACAATGAACATATATAATGGATTGGGTTAAATCAAAAATAATTGAGCTAAATAAGGTTAGATCGAATCTTTTCTATCTATCAAGAGATATCCAACTTGGTATAACTTAATATAAGGGAGAGTTAACAATTTTTTAATTATCCAATTTGGGACTAAAAATAAGGAAGAGGAAAATGTTTCGAAGCAAGTAAAATATAAATAGCTAACATGAAATACTTCACATAATTTCTCATGTTACAATAGATACATATCCATATATCTTCAATCCTTTGGATATCATCATTTCAGTAAAATTCAGCATACTAAATTGTTCTTGACTTTTAATCATATCTTGAAATAGTCCAGTGCCGATTGTCCATCTAGTCCTTTCGAGTTGTAGTAGATGACATAATCTTTCACTGATACTTCTTTATACATTGGTCGTTCATTGGATAATAATTCCTTGATAGGGCCATAAATCTTTGTAGATGGATCAAGATCTGTTCTAAAGAAGCATGCTACTGAAATTCTAGGAGGAACACTCTGATTTGCAAGCACCCTGTGCTCCACGCTTTTAAGTCTATCATTGGAGATCAGCTGTAGATCACAGAAATATAAAAGGAAAATAATAAACATTATATATATATATGATGGCATTTATAATTAATAATCTAGCCACGAGAATCTCAATTCCTCGAATATAAAGCTACAGTAAGGCTACTTCAGAGTAAATATTTCCTTTTCTTACTCTCTTTGAATGACTTGATAATGTGGGATAAAAAGATGTGTATCAAAAGTTATCATGTGACTTTGAGATATGCATGAACATCATTCTTAAGGTGACATGTGCCCTCACCATCAAAAATTTGCTACTGAGTTGATGAGAAATTAATTCTAAGATTCCACAAAGCCATCCAAAATTTGCAAATAGTAATTTTTAAGATTTCTCTTCAGAACTTCGCTAAACTGCATGTTTTGATTGATAATAGAAAAGACAGAAAGGAAAAGAAAGTGGACACTATATTCCAATTATAATTAGATCTCTCTACCTATAGAGAAAGCTGCACCTCTTCTAATAGTCACATCTTTTCAGAATGAATATATTATTTAAATTTGAACCATCAGATATTAAAAGTTTTGGATTGTTGATGACTGTTTCAGATAGACACACCTCTTCAATCAACCACTAAAAGAAAAACGAAAGGAGAAAAAAATACGAAGTCACAAGTGCCATTTTCCTCCGCAATTTTCCACTACCAAAGTCAATGCATACTTCATGAAAGTTTTGTAAACCTTTTATATCTGACAAACACGACTCACAGCTTTTCACTTTTAATACTACAATCTATCCATCGAATCTTAACATGACACTATGTTAAAGAAAATCATGTAACAAAGAATCAAAATAATATTTCTGTACCTAACGAAAATATACCTGTAATAAGTCACCAATGTTCACAATTAAAGCTCCTGGCAAAGAAGGCACATCGATCCATTGATTACGATACAAAACTTGCAGGCCACCGATCTGGTCTTGTAGAAGAATGGTTAGGAAAGATGGATCAGAATGTTTGGTAGCTCCAAAAGTAAGATGCGGCTCTGGGCAAGGTGGATAGTAGTGGCCAGCAACAGCAACTCCTTTGGCACATTCCATCTCATTTAGATGATCATGGTTAAGGCCAAGTGCCTCAGAAAGCAGCTCAAAAAGAAAGATTCCCAGTCTTTGAACATAATTTGCAAACTGAAAGATTATTTCTCTACATTTGAAAGATGTGGATCATATCATTAAGAAATTTTAAACACTTTTAGGAAACATAAACAAGAAAAAAGTCATTAAGATTAACTTGTTTATGCTAAGCTTAATTATTCGGATCATATCATTATTTTATGTGGTAGCTCATAATTATGCAGACCCCATAAATATATAAGATAACATTTGCAAATATTATGGGTCTTCATGATAACGACAGGCATGCGTTGCTTCTGGACATATCATTTGGAGTCTCGCATTATTTTAAGAAATCTTTCGTAGTACTTTTTTTTTCTTTTTTTTTTTACTCTTTTGGATGCATTTAACACATCGAATTAGAAGAACATTAGAATTTTTTAAAATTTTTTAAAATTTATTTTTTTAAAAATAAAATTTTATCATATAAGATACCTAATTTTATTGAATAAGGAATAACAAGATAACTAATCCCGTTAAATAAAGGATAACTTACTCTAGCTTTTACTTTATTTTTTTTTTGATCTACTTTATCCTTTAGTATTGATTATTATTTTTATAAGATATAATTATTTTTTTAATTTATTATTTTATTCTTCATCAAATTTTTGATAAGATAACTTCCACCGTATCTTATTATTTATTCTGTCCTATTTTTTTTTATTCTACGTACATAACAAACGCAACCTTTGAGTTCAAGTGCATTGGATGATAAAAAATTTGACAGAAACCTACAAATCTAACTATATATATTACTAATTTAATTCAATCAAATTATTTTTTATTTTTTAAATAAAATAATATAGAACTGTAGATCGTTGGATTCATTGATTGCAGTCTATCGGAGGCGCTTATGTCGCTTCAATTTTCGAACTATGTAATTTGCCGCTCGTATAAAAAAAATTAGAATTTTAATTATTTTAAAGGAACGTGAACCATGGAAGCCAGTCGATTTTGAGTGGTTCTTCGACGTTACTATAACATTGTTTTTATATTAAAAACTGCAATCAAACGAGTATAACGGACGTTACCTGCAAGCCAGCGGCAGTTCCTCCGGTCTTGGGGGCTCCGGCGCCATCAAACAGAACATGGTATCCCTCCAATTCGCCGCCGGCGCCTGGTACAGATCGAAATTACTATTGAACAGCACCTTCCTCGCCGAGTCCCTGGTGTAGTATTCCCTCTTCACCTCCGCCGGCTCCTCGTTAAACCTCCGCACCCCCGCAAGCATCTCGTCGAGCACCGCCGCAGGGATGCCGTGGTTGACCACCTGGAAGAACCCCACCGTCTCCGACGCCCGCCTCACCTCTTCCACCACCTCCGCTCGCCGGGCGCTGTCGGACTCGGCGCCTCGGAGGTCGACGACGGGGATTTGGAAGCGAGCGCTGGCGCTGTCACCGTTGTGGGGGTTGATGGCGTCGAAGGGGTCGGGAGCGTGGACGAAGAAGGGAGGGATCTTGGTGATGCCGGCGTCGACGAGGCCCCTCACGCCGGCTTTCGTCTCGTCGAATGCTTTGATCTCACCGGCCCGGTCGTAGTCGGTGGACATGGTGGCTGTTTTGAGTACACAGATGTGTGCGCGCTCTGAGAATTGGGAGGCTTTTCCTGTGGCTGTGGACGAGGGCTGTGGGGCGGGGTCGAGCGTAGAAAATGGGCGGCTCTCACCGTCGGAAGTAACGTGGAGTTATAACTATCGCATGCGAGCAAGATCACACTTATGATGGAGAATTGAAATTGCCATCAACAAAGTACAGCCACAAATTGCTTCATTATGGGTTGCAGATTTCCAATTGAGCACGAAATCGTTTTTTCCTCTTCTTCCTTTCCGTTTAATTCTTCTAACTTCTGAAATATTATTTATTTTATATTTTTTAGAAATCCATAGGCTTTATAATTATCAAAGACTCCGGTACCTTAGGATGGATTAAAAAAAAAAAAAAAAAAGCCCACCACATCTAATTACGAGGCAAAGGAATATCATCAATTATATAGAAAAGTTAGGCTTTCAAATAGTTGAAGTTCACATCTGAGTAGAATATTTAGAGTATGATGTATTAATAAAAAATTTGAATGCTTTCGCATCTTTTTCTTTTTTCAATCTGAACTTAGTCACAATTTCAAGAGATTTGCCATAAAATTGGTAGGTGATTTATTAGAGATGTTTCATAACAATATAGGATGGTGTAATCACCCTATATATTAGCTTTCTTTTAATTATATTGCAAATCTCATCGTAGCTTAACATTAAAAAATGATATAGAAACATTTCATAATTATAATTGATCATTTCTTGATTCATGAACTTATTATCATATTATAAATAAAATGAGATTAGAATTAACATTGGATAAAAATAAATAAAAAGTCAGCCTTCGGAAGACTGAGAAATATGCATCTTAGGCTAAGATTTCATCGATTTTATTCATGAACACTTCTTTCTCAATTTATCTTTTTTGAGCAACTCTTCAAATGCTCAAAACCTCCTTAATTATTAATTAATATTAGCTAATAATTTTTGGCAACACATTTTGATTTTTTTAATCATAATGAAGAATCTAATTTAATTTTCAATAAATTTTGAGAAGTGATCATATGGAGATTCAAATTATTTCACCATTAAAAAAAGTTCTTAATAAAAAGTGAAGGGTTTGTAATTTAACATAGCTATCTTATACCTTTTAGAATTCACCTCTCAAATAAGTTTTAAAGGAGTGGTTCATAATTGTGATAAAGCTAATTTCATCAAACATTCAATGAATGAAGGAAGCGCCCTTTGCATAATTTTTTTGGATTTTACAAATAGCCTATGATCTTAGGGCATAGTCAATTATGCATTTTCTTTGATGGTCAATGAATTTCATGATATGAATGAAGTTGATTTTTTTTAGATAGAAATGTTATTGATAGTTTTTAACTTTAAAAATAGAACATCAATTTGAAATACTTATACCATTATTTAAATCTATCATCTAACTTCTTTTTTTCTTTTATGATAATAGCTTGCTTCAAACTTGATTTTGATGCTAAATTTTGTACATTCTTTTAATACAAAAGAGATGAACAGTGAGGGTAGGAAGGAGGCCATAAGTTTAAAAGGTTTTATTCTCTTTTTCTTATACCCTAGCACCTATGGCTTTTAAGATGGCCAAGTATACAACAACAAAAAAAAAAAAAAAAAAAAGTGTCATGTCTATCATTTACACTAGTTGTCTATCTAGCAACTATTAATATATATTTAGAAGGAAAAAGATAGCTAGTCACTTTTTAAATAATATAAAAAAAAGTCATACATAAAGATAAAGAAAAGGTCCATCCAAAAAAAAAAAGACAAAAGTAAAGTCTTTTCTCCTTATTGTATATGGCACCCCATGAGATAGATACTAATTTGTTATTGCTGAAGAATAAGGTAAGTGCTTAGTTGAATGATCTTAAAGATCTAACTTTAACAAATCTTATGGTATTTTTAATAAATTTTATGGTATTATCTAAAATGATGACTAATCTTTGTTTAAACCATGCAAGGAAAAAATGGAGCTCCTTTAGTAAGTATAAAAAAAGAGGAAGAAAATAGCTAGGATTCTTTGGAGCAATATTAGGCATGAAAAATCTAAGCTTGGTTATTTCTCAAAAATAATTTTTTCAACAATATAAAAGCATCTTACTATTTTAATTTTTTAATTCTAAAAATAATTATAATAAGATAGAATGTTCTCAACTTTGAGAATAAGAAAAGAAGCAAGGGCAATATTTATAAACAAATCCATTTATTCCAACTAATATACCAACAAGGGGGTTAGAAGAAATTTGATTTAACAAGATAAATAATTTCAAAAACTTCAAAAAAATATATCTTACAATATCTAAACCCTAAGAACTTTGAAGGGTGAAGGAAAGAAATGTTTTTGAACTTTAAGGTGAGATAAATACAACAGCAAAGAATTAATTATAAATTAATTCTTTTCAAGTTTTAGATTGAAGATTTTCATTAGATTACTCAAAATGTAAAACTTTAAAAGTCACATGTGCACATACATGATAACTAGTTAAATAAAATAACACCTAAAACTAATAAATAATAAAGTTGATCAAAGAAGATAGAGATGAATCTATTTAACACAATCAATAGAATTTTTCGAGTATAATACCTTATCTTTTATCAAGACAAATTATAGTTCAAAGTAGTCAAGTAACCTGACTAATAGAAAGTTTTTTTTTTTTTTTTAAAGATGGTCAAAATAAGAAAAAAAAGGGTCTTTTTGGTGGCTAAAAAAGATGTATTTCATCCCTTTTCTAGGGTGAGTGACATTGTGGTTTGCTTTGCAACTGGCTTAATGGGAGTCTTATATTCTATGTCTGTTAGGATCTAAAAATTAGACACAAATGACACTTGAAGTCAAAACTAAAAAGAAAAAATAATTTTTAATGATTAAAAAAGAGCTATTGCACCATCTAGCTAGGGAGAGTGCCATCATCCCTTGGACTGGATAGATGTCTAAAGCATTGTATATTATATGGTTTTATAATTTTTTTCTTAGATAACAAGTATATGACTCACTATAATTTTCTTGTTAATACGTGGAATGCCTTTCATACAAATTCGATAATCCAATCTAATATATGAACCTTTCACAATAAAACTATCCACCACTCTATAAATTAATAGCTTAACACCTCATTAACATGATGTAGTAATTGGTGCCAATTCACATACAGAATAAATGAAAAATTAAAGACATTTTGCAAAAATGGCTATTTTTACTTTTTATATTTTTTCAAATTTGTAGAAAAAGTCACTTTAGAATTTTTTAAATAGAAATATCCATCATCATATCATCATAGAATATCAGTGTAAGATAAAAGGAGAGGGATGAAAATATATGGTATAAATATGTGAAATAATAATTGAAAAAAAGGTAACTTGATTATGAAAAATGAGAGAGAAAGAGAATCCTATTCTCTCTCATCATCGATCATGTATCATCTCACTACTATTCATCACCATCGATGATTGCTACCACCTTTCGCTTTCATTAGTAATATTTATCGTAGATCATCATTGTAATCAATTTCTACAATTACCTTTAATCTCTATCATCACCCACCATTAATAGCAATTTGAGCAGAAATGAAGAATGATCAACTAATAATTTCATGACCATCCATTATTATTAATAGTCACTATTATTACTTATAACCATGACTAATAATTTTTACTACCATCCATTACTACAAATACGATTTGAATCTCTCCTAACCTCTTTTACGTACCGCCTATCCAACTCGCGGCAAATCCTATCCATCTAATCATATACTACTAAATACTTAGGCTTCTACCTTAGCCTAGCCCTTCTTACTCTACTCCTCGTTACCTTCTTTGCCATGTCCACCCCACCTTTGCTACCATCATCTATCGCTTCCTTCTCTCTTCTCCTCTCTTTCGAACAACTAATTCTTTCCTTTCTTACTCAACACCATTGTTTACTTTGATCATCTCAAAATCACTTGATCCCTAAGTCATGAGAGTGATGGATAAAGTTTCTAAAAGAATGTAAGATGGAGGTGTGGCTACTCAAGGAGGAGAGGAGAATAAAGAAGAGATGGGAGTGCTACATAGATATAAATTAAAAATATGTTTAGCTTCTTTTTTAAGAATGATAATTTTAATTCATAATACGGTAATTCATTTTGTTTCACTCAAAATAATTTTTTTTTTGATCTTTTACGAAAAAAAAAAAAAAAAAATTTCACCTCGATTGGTGGATGACGACGGAGCGTGGAGTGGGATAAGGATATCCCCCGGACCACATCTAAGCTTAAGATGAAATCCACGTTGATCACTACAGTCCGTACTGATTACTGTTACGAAAAAAATATATATATCGACGATGGCGGCAGCGAAGCAGCCGTTGAGTTGTGAGGGCCGCTTTACCAAAGTGCATGCTTACCGTTACGCTCTTGATCCCCTCCGACCGTTTCCCATTCAGCCCGGAGGAAAGCCATGTCCACCGACTACGACCGGGCCCGGGAGATCAAAGCCTTCGACGAGACCAAAGCCGGCGTCAAGGGTCTTGTCGACGCCGGCATCACCAAGATCCCTCCCTTCTTCTTCCAACCTCCAGACCGCTTCGATGACATCAATCCCCCCGATGCTCGCCTGCAAATCCAAATCCCCGTCATCGACCTCCGAGGCGTCGACTCCGACGGAGCCCGGCGGGAGGAGGTGGTCGGCGAGGTGAGGCGGGCGGCGGAAACGCTGGGGTTCTTCCAGGTGGTGAACCATGGCATCCCCTCGGCTGTGCTCGACGAAATGCTGGCAGGGGTGCGGAGGTTCAACGAGGAGAAGGCCGAGGTGAAGAGGGAGTACTACTCCCGGGATTCGAAGAGGAAGGTGAGCTTCTATAGTAATTTCGATCTTTATCAGGCCCCGGCGGCGAATTGGAGGGACTCCATGTTCTGCTGGATGGCGCCGGAGCCTCCAGAACCGGAGGAGTTGCCCGTTGCTTGCAGGTATTCAGTCTATTTCTTGCTTGATGAGACTGAAAACATTTCTATCAGATTGCTGATTTTATTGAAATGCTGCCGACTAAGTAAAAATTGAGACTGTTGCATCCGTTGTTAAATTCCTTGCCTAGTTTCTTTACAAAACCATGGCCAACATAGATCTGTATCTATTTCCTTTACTGGTTTCCAAGCTATACTAGATGCCCAGAATCTTCCTCTAAATTACTACTGTGAGCTTACATAGTGACACACTAAAATTTCTTCCACAAGTTTGTAGGACACCCTTATTTTGGACCATGGAGAAAGTCTCCATATTATCCAGATCTTTCTAAATTTCTTCATTTTTTTTAATTTAGAAAAAGTAGATCTTCCTAAATTTCTTTCTTGTAAATCCAGTTTTTTTCTAATTGGATTATAACAAGGAGACTTCACTGAAATTGCTCATTTTTGGCCATGCGCTTGGTTAGGCCTGCCAATGGGTCATAATCTGAATGTCAGACTCTGAATGTAGTGATACTTCTAAGAATAAGCAGCCCATCCTCTTTCCTTATCATTGGCAATGGAACAGATAAAATTTCAATTCATACTCATCTTGTCTGTATATGGTATCTCATATAAATTTGGCAAGATCCTAATATCATTTTTCATAATGAAATCTTTCATTCTAGATTCCTGTACACCTAGACTATTTTTTACGCAATGCGTTTGTAATTCTTGGGTCATCCTGGTGTGTCACCTTATGCAACAATCTTTACTTGCTGTCACATACATTCCATCTCCAGCACACTACTTCGGACCAGTGCACTGGTTTGAGATAGTTCTTCATACCAATTTTCTTTGCTAAATAGCAGCCATTTCGTGGTTCACTGTTATGGAGCTCTCTATCAGATGCATATAACTCTCATAGTTCTGGTTTCTACATTGTTTACACTGGATTGCTCTTGGGCAGCTTTCTCAGTGACTAACTCTGTTTGCATAATTGCTAACCTTGTTTTATCGAGGCTCAGTTTGACAACTTATTTAGAAAGTGATTTTATCGAAGTGACTAAAGCGGTGTTGTTGAAGGGAAGGTGTGCCTAAGAAGTGCCTACAACGCAAGGTGCAATGTACTAAAAGTTAGACGTTTCTTATATCCAAAGGTACATCTACAGTTATAGGCACTAGGTGCCAAGCGTTAAGCCCTTTTTATGTCCTAAGAGAGGTGATTTCATCTAGGCATACATTACACAAAAAAGATGCATACTTTGATCTGATTTGAAGTATAAGAAAATCATGCCTTTCTTACTAAGCTATATTTCTATTTTTTTTAAAGTCTATTATATTTATTAGACTATGTTGACTTTATCATGCTTCATTTCATACACAATTATTTTTCTTACTCTAAAAAAAGACTAAAAATTGAAAGATAAAAAGATGAAACACAAAAAATTATACTATCATCTAAAAAGAGGGAAAAAGATATTAAAAGAATTTAGGTTTCAATTGAGAAAGAGGAGGCTTTCCATCGAGCTAATAGGCTTATTATAATTTTTTTAGCTTTTTTCTATTATATGTCATAAATTTTACTTATATAAATTATTTTACTATTTATTTCAAAAATATGTGCATCACTTTGCTTAGGTACATGCCTGCACTTTGCGTCTTGTGCTTAGGTTCTAAGGGCCCTTTGCGCTTAAGCACACCTACTGCTAGCAACACCGGATGAAAGGGATGTTATAATTGTCTTTTGATTTATTCAAGATGAATTTTTGGCACTTGATCTTCATCTCATTACTATCCTCTTGGGAATGCACAAAACAACCTTCATATCGAATGCAACTGCAAGTGGCTTTCCTTGGATCAGGGCTATTTTGCTTGCTTTTGAATACAGCTCTGCTTCCTTATTGGGAAACTACTGAAGGAGAACACTAAAACTTCTATGCTCAATTCTGCCAATTCCAACTGCTATGCCGAAGCACTTCAGGTTACTTCACATTTCATTGGATATTTGGATCTTTACGTTCCTCACAGAACTAAAATTCACTGCAGATTTTTGAACTGAAAGGATGCAAGAAATAAATGAAATAACAACAATAATTATGAAGATCATGGTGATTTGTGATGGTAATAATTTTAGTGGTATCAATAGCTGCAGGAGGAGGAAGAATAATCAGATGAAGAAGGTAGTTTCTATTGAATCTACCCTCCTTAACAACTATCTTCATTGCATCACTGGGTGAAATTCATATCAAAATTCATATCGATGTCCTTTTATGGACAAGGAAACTGCATAAAAATTTTAATGGATAAAATTATATGGTGATTCTTAATGTTTACCTTTTTTTCATTACATCTTGGAGTTAATTTACCGACCATGTCGTATGTCTGTTTTTCTCATGTTATACCTATTTATAAGGATAAGTCATAAGTCTGCAGAAACAGTGATCGATAACCTTTCTTTTCAAAATGGTCCAAGAGAAAAAGAAAAGAAGTGCGTTACTCCTTAGAAAGGGAGTGCTTAACTGGCCCAAAGACAAAATAGGTCAAAAACTATTACGCTCAGTCTCAACTATTGGTCTCTATCAAGAATGGTTGAAGCATATCGAACCAGATGATTCGGGGCGAACCATACTGAATCAGTACGGTATGCCCCATGTCGAATCATACCAGTTTGATATCGAAACGGTATCGATTTCTGGTATGACAAACCTTGATTTGTATGCTTGAGTCTTAACCAAAGGCCACAGTTGCTTTCTGATCCCTGCACTTGTTGACATTTGGTTGAGGGAGTATGTTTCAGGGTGCAGTCTTTGTTTTGAACCTAAACAACCAAGCAGTTGACTGCTTCCTTTGTTTTTTCACTTGATCATGGATGGGATATGGTGATTGATCCTCTGAAAGTTTAATAGAGAAGTAAACAACACAAAATGAGGTATATAATTAAGGTTTCACTAAACATGACTGTAATTATCTCAAAGGGAATTTTCTTTCTATCTTGTAAAGTTCCAGAAACCTTATCCATAAACTAATTTTCATTCTCCAAAATATGGGTGATTTCTACCATGTTTTCAAGAGATCCAAATGGTGTACCCTAAGAATCAGAAGCAAATTTGCTGTCTTGAGTTCCTTTTGAAATATGTATAGTAATGCATAAGTTATAGTAGTTCTTTTTTGGTAGGAAGTTATTGTAGATCTATAATTTATAATGTCATTCTCTAAGAATTTGCCTGTCACATGCAAATCAATATTATGAATACCATTATTCTTGTTGTGACTTCATTTTTAAATTGAAAGCAGTACCGTTCGAAAACTGATTAATTTTGTCCATCCTGTCTGAGTTTGTAGACAAATAACCTTCGAGCTTTCAGATCATGTCAAGAGACTGGGAAATGTTGTGTTTGAAATCTTATCAGAAGCCCTTGGCCTTCCCTCCAACTACCTGAAAGAGATGGAGTGTGCTAAAGGACATGCTCTTGTTTCAAACTATTACCCACCATGTCCAGAGCCACACCTCACTCTTGGAACTAGCAAGCATTCTGATCCAGACTTCCTTACCATCCTTCTACAAGACCATGTTGGTGGTCTGCAAGTACTTCATCAGCAACACTGGGTGGATGTACCCCCGGTGGCAGGGGCTTTGGTGGTTAACATAGGTGACCTTCTACAGGTATATTTCCATCAAGACAACTTGTTTGCTTGTATCAGGGACACTGATGCCAAATGTCTTATGAGATGCATGACATTCACAATTTGAAATATTCTTTTTAGTGACACTACTGTTTAAAAGTCACAGATTAAGCTTCTGTAGGCTTTTATGATTCATTTTGTAAAATCTCCATCTTTGAATGTTTCTTGCTGTTTTATTCTGTATGCAGTTGATCTCCAACGACAGGTTCAAAAGCGTGGAGCACAGAGTGCTTGCAAACAATGTAGGCCCCAGAGTTTCAGTTGCATGCTTCTTTACGATGCATCTCTGCCCATCATCGAGGCTCTATGGTCCAATCAAAGAGTTGCTATCTAATGAAAGCCCGCCTTTGTACAGAGAGATCCTACTAAGTGATTTTATCTCATACTACGACTCAAAAGGACTCGATGGACAATCAGCTTTAAGTTATTTTAAGCTGTGATAAGGAGCGGAACAAAACATTTGTATTGTATTTACAAAATGTGTTTGCTGGAAATTTGAGAGAATAATTAAGCTAATGTACAGTAATCTTCTGCTCATGAAGCATCTATGAGTTAGCTGTAAATATTTGCTTTTTTCCATTTTTTGAGGGCTACAAAATGTTGTTCTACTGACTTACTTATGGTCGAACGAAACACGTCTTTTTCTATTTTTCGTATCTTTGAATTTATCGTCTGTTTTTACAGTAAGACTGTAAATGGATCAGATTGACCCATGATCTGACTCAGTTTCGATTCAATCCATATTTAGAAACCGATAAGTTGGATCGGATTTAAAAATTGAATTCAATTTAAATTTTCAAACAGAATTTTTATATATAAATCTTAATTATATTAATTTTATTTTTTTACTTCAATTACCTTTATAAATTCATTGTATAGACTCTAATTTAAACTAATTTTTCTTTTCATCTTAATAACTTATTTTCCTCCCATCTTTTTTCTCTAATTATATCTAAATATTTATATTTTATTATTTATTTTGATGGATTCTTATTTATAATATCTTTAAATTATATTAATAACTATTTTAAATATCATTATTATAAATTTAAGAATAATAATTTATTTAGATAGAATTAAGAGTTTTTGAATTAAAATTTAAGTTTAAATTGATTCTTTTTAGTCTCATTTAAATTTTAAATAGATCTATATTTGATTATCAATTACTAGATTTTAGTAATAAAATAATAGTTAAATGCTTGACTTAAATATAATATTTTAGGTTGGAGATAAGTAGATCCGAATGGTTTGTTGGATCTAAAATTTTTTTCTTCGATTCAATTTGATCAACAGATAAGATGGATTTAAGTTTAAAATCAAAACTTGAATATAAAATTGAATGAATTAGAATTAAGCAAAGATCCAATCTGACTTGATTTGTTTGCAAGCTGGTAAGCCTGCAGCAAGGAAAACCAATCCGGTGGATTGCTTGTGAAATCAGTAAACCAGGCAAAAGTTCAAGTGCTTCTTAAATTGCATGTCAATAACTGCATCACCCTCCATAATCTAATTGATCACTTTATAATCTTTCTAATTATTCTCTCCCCGATGGAACGTCCATCCATTAAATCAAATCACATGCTAACTTTAGATTTTTGTTTTCTTTCCCCATTTTATAGTTGCAGCATTGCAGGATGACTGCTAGGAGAGCTTGTAACCTCTTACGTTAGCCAGACCACATAACTAAACAGAATCCTTATAAAAACGTTTCTAGGCCGTGCCCAAAAAACTTTATGGCCATTATTTTTTGTTGGGCAGAAGGGTGGAGACTTTACTGTCATTATATAGCATCAGAATTAAGAACCATGCTCTAAGGAGGGAAAAATAGATAATATAAAAATTAGTAAGAGAATGCAAATGAGTTGACGACCGAAGTCTCAATTGGGCCTATCCTTTTGTTCAGTCCAGTATCCTCATAATTAGGTAAGGTTTTTCTTTTTCTGAGAAAAAAAATTATGAAGATAACTTGAAGTATCATATGCATGATATCTGACACATATTCAATATTTCATAAAGTTAGGGTCTGCATTTCATTGGGATAAGCTTGAAGTACATAGCATTGCGGAATGTTAAAGATAATGCCAAAGTCTTTCCAGATTTGAGTCCATCTAGAATTTGAGAGTTTGGTTTGATGTTGAAAGATGCTATCTATTAGAATCTTTCTTTAGGGCCTTTTTGGGAGACGAGTTTGGAGGAGAAAGAAGATGAACATAAACCCATCCATTAAAAATCAAATTACCTATTATAAATACCATTGTAAACCCATCCACAGGATCATAAGAGTGAACAGTATTCTATTACATTTCTTCTCCAACTTTGTGAATCCATTTCTTCTATGCGAGAGCTTGGTCCATTATTTTCTTGCATTTGAGATGTAAGTTTCTTTTTTATATTTTTTTATATGTAAGTCTTATACACTCTAATTGATGTATAGCAATGTGATAGTATTGATCCTAGCAAATCACTATAACACATTGGAATCTTCGCTATCAACAACTGCTAGTGTAAGATTTTAAATTTACAATGAGCTGTCATTGATTATATATTTTTATGTTTACAAAATTAGAGGTTAAATATTATTCAGATTAAATGGTTGGTATACACTTAAATAAATTATATGATGCATAAACAATTAAGCTAGATTCATCTTAGTAATTTGTATATGTATGTATTTAATATCAAAATGTAGGGCTGGGTTATTTAGGCTCCTTAACCCAATAGCAGTTTTATTTTTATGATCTGGTTCTGATGCAACACGATGCAGGTAAAGAGGATGCTGGGATTTACCAGATTAATTATGATTTTTTAACTAAAATGCAGTTGGCTAATGATCCCAAAAAAAAGAACTCTTAGAGAAAAAAAAACTGAGCTAGATTAGACAGACTAGACAGGCATGAAAGCAACAATACGAGAGATAAAACTTTTAAGATAACCAAGACGGTCAGGATCATGGAAGTTGAGAAATTTTCGGTTAGAACATGCTCTACTTTTTCATTAAATCAGAACTTAAGAGGAGAGGGATGGTAACTTACCAGACGATGATTCTCTCGAAAGGCTGTCGATGAGATCCCTCAGCTAGAGATCGAAATCTGGATGACGAAGCTAAATTTTGCGGGAAGGTATCCTGATCTCAATTCTGGAGGCAAGGGCGGCTAAGGTTTGGGATTTGGGAAAGATTAGAGAAGATGAAAGGAAACAATAAGGGCTTCACATCCACTCCTTCCCGGAGTACTAGAGCCTTCACAACAATGGAAAAGAACTTCAGAAATTTTCTCATTAATTGTTTCTCCCCAATTTATAAGAGAAAGGTCTTTTTATAACCCTTTCATGTCAATACAAGTTAAATCATTCATTTTAAGTACATTGTTGACATGGATTGTAATGTATGACATGTGATTCTTCTTGGGGAGGCAGGGATCTCTGCTTGCTTCATCTGGGACGGCCAAAAAGAGAGAGTGGCTGTAATTTCCAAGCTTGTAAAGGAGGGAGACCACTTGAAAGAGGGAAAGAGTGGGCGCCCTTTGATTCCTTCTGCCATCTTTGACTGGGCGGCAACCTTTTTCCATCTGGGGTGCATGAAGATCTTCCAATTAAAGAGGGGGCAGCCAATTTCTTCCATCCTTCTGCCATCTTTGATTGGGCGGCAACCTTTTTCCATTTGGGGCGTATAAAGATCTTCTAATTAGAGAGGGGGCAGCCAATTTTTTCCATAGATGCTTGCCAGGGGACCACATGATAAGTATGGAAGTCAATGTGCCCTCAAAAGCTTTCATATAAGGGTGGGCGGCATGAAGAAATGAGGAAGGAGGGTATTGGCGCCTAGATTCCTTTCTAAATTGATGTGGGCCGGCTCCTTGCTCTACTCTGGTGATGCCATGTGTCCTGGAGTGGTCCAAGACATGTGTCATTGCATGGTTAATGGGTTTTCTCTTGGGTCTTCTCTTGGGCCTTCAAGGTGAACCTTCTCTTGATTTATTACAGGACTCAATAAAAGAAAATAACACTTGACACTTGACTAACTCCTGAATTCCAACAATGAACCAGGCTAACTAATACAACTGGACTCGATAAGGACTCTAAGAATAAAGAAAAGGACTCTCATAAATCAGAAATCCATAAGGAACCCTGAAACCTCTGTCTCAATTTGGTGTATGCACCAATTCTCCTGGGTTGGGAGGAACTCAACCCCGTCGAGTAAGGATTAGTTTGACTTTGGTACTTCTCTAGGAGGTCTGGGTCTATATGTTGCAGATCTTCTCGAGTAATCCACGAGTCCTTTGATTCCGGTCGACCTTGTCAACGAATCAAATATCTTTGGTAACCTTTATTGCAGGTTGTGATAGCTTGGTCATCCAGAATTTGCTCAATCTTACCTTTCTTCTCGGGCCAATTTGTGGGTGGACATTCAGGTGAGGGTTCACTCTTAAAGGAACGGTCAGGTCCAAAAACTCGTTGGGTACCATTACTGGGTCCCTATATTCTACTAAGTCTGAGGTAGTGAAAATAGAGCTAATGCTTAACCATGGAGGTAACTTTAACACACAGGCATTGGTTCCTACCTTCTTTAACATTTTAAAAGGACCAGCTCCACGAGCATATAACTTTCTAACATGACATAGTTTTCCCTTAACAAAATCCTTGACTCGATTCTGGGGATTAGCCAACTTATTATCAATATTCAAGTGAATGCTAATGTCATGATGCAGGTGCTGTGCAATTGACTCTGAGACTCGTATATAGTTGGACAAGTTGAATGGGCAGGTGAACTTAGTAGAATGCGACAAAAGTCCTTATTACTAAGACTTGGATTGACACTTAACTGAAATGCAGACTTACTAAGGCATTCTTATGGAAAGAAATTTTATTGGACTCTCTGGACCTAAACCTAGCAGACTACAGACTCTCTAGGTTTGACCCTGGGTTGGTGGATGGCATGGATTCTTAAGAGGTTCCATAGGGTCTTCTGAAAGTATGTGGCAAATCGAACAGGGACTAAATTTAAGAGGTGTAGGATATCCCTAAGTAGTGGAAGGTGACTAGATATTCTTTTTGAAAACACCTTATAAAATTTTCTTAAAATCTCCACTACTACCTCTTGGATGTAATCGTGAATTTTTCTAGTCTAAATTGATGACCCCTTACTGATGTCTTGTTCTAAACCCTTAGCAAAAATTACATAAATCTCTTGCTCTAATTCCTTCATGAATTCCACTATTTCTAAAGGTTGCTCTATAGAGCTTAGCTTTTGGACTTCAGCTTTCTCAAGTTGACCATTTTGCTCCTCCATAATCTTTTTAGCTACAAGCAATGGTTCATGTTCAACTAGGATGGTATCAATTTCTTTAGACTTAACCCTTAGATCAGACTCAGTTCTATAGACTTCTCTTTCTATATCTCTAATAGGTATAGTTTTTTCTTCCTCTAACATGTCACTGGGCTCAAGTTCAATCTCCTTTCCCTTAGATTCATCAATAGGCTTAGTGGCTTCTTCTCCTAATGGACTAATGGACTCACAAATGTCTACCTTTACATGACTAAGGGACTCGGGACTATCAACCTCTAAATGATTATTGGGCTCAACCTCTTCGTCCTTAAAGCCTTCAATGTGTTCTTCCTCATCCTCTTTGTATTCATCAACTAAACTTGTGTCAGTCTCATATACCTCTTCGATACAACTTATAAGGAGTTCTTGATCTCTCTCCTCATCAGAGTTAATAGGTTCAGGGTTTTCTAGATTGTCAATTTGAGTAGGATCCTGAACAACTATGCCTAGGCTGGCCATATCTAACTTTTCCTCCTGTGTTCAATTATGGTGATAGGAATGGGTTGAGCAAACTGATAGATAGGAATGGCCGGATAGTAGGAGTGGGTGGGGCAAGTGGGAGAATAGGAGTGGGTCGACTCATGGGAATAAACGGGGTGGTAGGGAAGGGTGGACTCTGGTGAACACATGGGGCAATAGGGATGGACTGGCTAAATGAGCCTAGATTAGGACTTGACTTATTTACAGGGATATTAGTCCTATTAAGTGTGGCCTAATGGGTGATGGGCTCCTTATGCCTATAGGATATGGGTAGGTATTTCTCCCTAAGTCTAATCTTCATGGCTCTCCATGTTCTAATGAGCATCTTCCTCTTTTGACAACATGCGTGCTCAACATTTTCCCAATATATCCTAGCATGTCGGGTTAGTTTAAGCCTAACAAATTTTACCTTCCCTTCTTCTGACATTTCTTTCCGATCGAAATACTCATCCATCCTCCTTTCTCAATCAATGTAATCCTCTAGCTCTAGATCACCACCAAAAGTGGGTGCATAGGGCCGAGTGCTCCTAATGGATCTTTCCTCTGAGTCCACTAAGTATGGGTATGAGCTTCTAGGATGATACTCAGGGGTAAAATCATAGTGATAGGCTCTCCTAAGGTCAGGATGTGGGGTAGGTAGACGAGGGTTTAACTTAGGCTCAGTTATGGTCTTACGACTTTCTTTTAGGGAGCTCACTTGATCATTTAATTAGGTCAATCGTTTATTAATGGTCCTAAGCATAGCTCCAATGTCATCGTCCATGGGTGGGTCGGATGGGGACTGACTCTGACCGGGTTGGTATGGGCTCCGGACCGGGTTGGCATGTAGGTAAGCATACAAAAAGAAAAAAGAACGGCTATTGACTCCTAGACCTAGAGCTCAAATAAAGTGTGTCAACTAAATGCTAATCAATCACCAAGTACTCTGTAGCTGGCCAGGTAGCAGGTGGGAGGGGGGAGGTTCTTCCTACTTAACGCAGGGGCTTAATTAAAGTAACCACGTCACTCCGCTTAAGCCGTTTGACATTTAACCTCCAGCCTTAGACACCAGGTTCCAGTCGTAAATGGAGAAAGACTCACACCAGTTTTGACAAAATATGTGAACCCAACTGTGGGTGTCCCTAATGCTCAATTATATCTACTGAATTTTAAAATTGGGAGGTTTGGACTCGTATGCAGGTTGATGGTTTTCTGGGCCCAAGAAGGGTGATGAAATCCCCACCTGATCTGAGATAGCGGTGCCCTTAAGTCAATTTAATACAGAGATGATGGAACACTAAAGACTTAAGTTAACAAGTTGGGTCTCTAATCAAAAGGATGCAGCAATACAGAAATTTTTTTTTTTAAATTTTTAGTTATAAAACTAATTAATAGCAGTAATTAAAATGTTTTAATTTTTTTTTTCTATGTGTGTCACTTAAGGCCTTGCCTCAAGTCAGCCTTTTTTGCGACGGCTATGCACAGCTCTCTTGGTAGCCTACGGCACTCCCGGAACATAGGTAGTTGGGTCAAACGTACCAAGGTACTACCGATAGCCTTCCTTATTGGTACGTCCCTGATATCCCTACCAAACGCCCGTTGGATCAAATAGCCCGGGGTACTACCTCTAGCCTTCCCCTTTGGACTATCCCTAAATGAGTACAGTAGAGACCAAGATATGCCCTTTTTTTAAATTTTTTTTTTATATGCAAGAAAAATAAGCAAATATGGGAGGTATGCAGAAATTTTAGCAAGCTGAAATTTTCAGCACCTATGCAAAATTACTTTCCTAATATGATGCAAGAACAAGTCCTAACAACCTGCTCTGATACCAAAAATTGATGCAGCACGATGCAGGTAGAGAGGATGCTGGGATTTAGCAAATTAATTATGTTTTTTTAACTAAATTGCAGTTGGCTAATGATCCCAAAAAAAGAACTCTCAGAGAAAAAAAAACTAAGCTAGACTAAACAGACTAGACAGGCATGAAAGCAACAATACGAGAGATAGCACTTTTAAGATAACCAAGACGGTTAAGATCGTGGAAGTTGAGAAACTTCCGGTTAGAACATGCTCTACTCTTTCATTAAATTAGAACTTAAGAGGAGAGGGATGGTAACTTATCAGATGATGATTCTCTCGAAAGGCTGTCGATGAGATCCCTCAGCTAGAGATCGGAATTTGGATGACGAAGCTAACTTTCGCGGGAAGATATCCTGATCTCGATTCTGGAGGCAAGGGCGGCTAGGGTTTGGGATTTGGGGAAGATTAGAGAAGATGAAAGGAAACAATAAGAGCTTCACACCCACTCCTTCCCAGAGTACCAAAGCCTTCACAGCAATGGAAAAGAACTTCAGAAATTTTCTCATTAATTGTTTCTCCCTAATTTACAAGAGAAAGGTCTTTTTATAACCCTTTCATGTCAATACAAGTTAAATCATTCATTTTAAGTATATTGTTGATATGGATTGTAATGTATGGCATGTAATTCTTCTTGGGGAGGCAGGGATCTCTGCTTGCTTCATCTGGGATGGCCAAAAAGAGAGAGTGGCTATAATTTCCAAGCTTATAAAGGAGGGAAACTACTTAAAAGAGGGAAAGAGTGGGCGCCCTTTGATTCCTTCTGCCATCTTTGACTGGGCGGCAACCTTCTTCCATCTGGGGTGCATGAAGATCTTCCAATTAAAGAGGGGGCAGCCAATTTCTTCCATCTTTGATTGAGCGGCAACATTTTTCCATCTAAAGCGCATGAAGATCTTCCAATTAGAGAGGGGGTAGCCAATTTCTTCCATAGATGCTTGCCAGGGGACTACATGATAAGTGTGGAAGTCAATGGGCCCCCAAAAGCTTCCATATAAGGGTGGGCGGCATGAAGAAATGAGGAAGGAGGGTATTGGCGCCTAGATTCCTTCCTAAATTGATGTGGACCGGCTCCTTGCTCTGCTCTGGTGATGCTATGTGTCCTGGAGTGGTCTAAGACATGTGTCATTGCATGGTTAATGGGTTTTCTCTTGGGTCTTCTCTTGGGCCTTCAAGGTGAACCTTCTCTTGATTTATTATAGGACTCAATAAAAGAAAATAACACTTGACACTTGACCAACTCCTGGATTCCAATAATGAACCAGGCTAACTAACACAACTGGACTTGACAAGGACTCTAAGAATAAAGAAAAGGACTCTCATAAATCAGAGATCCATAAGGAACCCTGAAACCTCTGTCTCAATCTGGTGCCTGCATCAGGTTCCTACTTCGATTCGAATCTAACTCTAATTTTTATTAGTCCTTTACATAAAGAGTTAGAGAGTTGTAGCCTATGACAACATAAAATAAGATAAAAGAAAGAAAGAATCGGTGCAGGAGTACTCTGTACAACTTTTACATGAATCTAAGATAGCATAAATAGACATGACATTGAATTTTAATTATTATTTGATGTTCTAAATTTCACATATGCAATTCTAAAATTTTGTATATGGTATCAGATCCAATTTTCTGTTGTTTTGTGTTGATTTATGTTTTTTGAATGAATTTCCTAGCCCTATCTCTAAAGATAGTTTCCATGCTTTATAGGTCCCTTGCAAGTTTAGGAATTTAATTTAATATGATAAGCGAGAAATATTTTTTCTCTTTCCTTGATATTATTTGGAGCCTTCCCTTCTCTCTTTTCCTAATTTCTGCCTTAAATTTTGGTTCAATCTATCATGGGTATGGATATAATTACATCTAGGTTTGTCTACTTCACAATACCTAATTTTTCATGTTTTCTAGATGTTTTTAGGATCTAGGTTTGTCTACCTCACAATAACTATTTTTTCATGTTTTCTAGATGTTTTTGGGTGTGTTTGATGAAAACTTAATCTGGTTTTAATCAACATCTTTTTTTTTAATTTTTTTTTAAAATTAAACTTTAATTTTATCCATTCAGAGCTTTTGTTCGATGCTATCAGCTCTTTTGCCACTCCCTTACGCCCTTGAATTTTTTTTTTTTTTTATTTACATTATCACCCACATAGCCCTCCTTTTGTTTTAATGTTGGGCGGTCAAGTTAGGTTCGAGAAGAGCAGTATTTGTTTCTCGTGACCTCTTGAGTTGCGGGTGTGATGGACGTGAAATGAATCCCGTGACTCCTTTGTTGTCTTGAGTTGTCTTTTTTTTTTTTTTTTTTTTTAATTTGCGCCGGTGACGCCCGTGTCCGACCGCTGATGAGACGTTTAATTGGAAACGAACAGCTTTAATTCAACGAGGTTTTGTAATCGAGCGGGGGATCAGGAGCAGCGAGAAACGACGCATTCATGGGGATGGTTTGTCCAGGAGCAACCATACTCCTGAGGAGCTGACGGACGGAGTCCTTATTTTGAGCTTGGCCGGGCGGTGGGATTCCTTGTAGAAAATTTTGAAGGGTCTTGGGTCGCGGCATGACGGTGGCGATTGTCTCAGGTATGTAGAAAAGAGAGCAGAACGTTTATATATATATATATATATATATATATATATATATATCGGCTGATAGAATCCTTCAATTTTTTTAAAAAAGAAAAGAACAGTTAAGGCATTTGATTTTCTCTTGTAGAGAAATACTCCAGAATTCTTTGATCTGAAAGGAAATAATTTTACTGAAGTTTAATCTCTTATAGCTGTAGGAATTCTACTGAAGAAATAATTCGGTTAGAATAGGTTACTCTGGCTTCAAATGTATGTTGGTTGGTGTGGATCGACAGAAACGAAAGGAATTTCTTCACCGAGGACAGCGGCTGAACTTTGGATAATATTTACCCAGTTAGAGAGTAGACTAGAAGTTCTTCCGACAAGCTCAAAAGAAATCTGAATCTTTTGTTTCAATGGCTACTAAAGATTTAAAGGATCAGAGTTTCTCATTTTATTTTGTGTAATTACTTTAACCATCTAAACTGTTTGTTCCTTTTCTTAATTTGTGATCCTGTAATGCCCCAAGTCTATCTGTTGGTCCAATTAATCTATTAGCGAATAGAAACAACGTGACCCAAAAATTCAAATAAAAATTAATGGATAATAAATGAACTTGAGTTATAAGCGCAGGATTAATTTTGGGGTATTATAATTTTTTCTTCTTATAATTTTTAGGGTGTTACAATCTCATACTTAGATTGGCTCTGATACCATTTGTAAGACTCTAAACCCATCTAATGACCCAATTAACCTATTAGCAAATCGAAACCATGTGACACAAAAACTTCAATGAAAATTAATGGGTAGTAAGTGGATTTGAATTATAAGCATATAATACTTTCTTTTCCATTCGATACGGACTATTTTTTTAGGTATTATAGATTTTTTCTCTTAAACTTATTTGCTTCATAAAAGTGATTAGACCACCACAATCTCTCCCTTGAAAAAAGGGCTTTCTTTATTTATTTATTTTTATCGTTTCAAGCTAATACCGGCTCGAAATCTAATGCATTCAAGATTGTTACCTGCAAGTTCTATCAAGAGCAACAACTTGGGCCTTGTAGCTACTATTGTCCAACATTGATACCTACCAGTTCTAGCAAATAGGACTTAGCTTTGCCCCCTAATTAAATAAAGGCTAATTCTTTGTGCACCGTGTGCGGTGCAGCAAAATTTGCACCACACGCGATGATTCATTCACAGTGGAGCGCGATGTCTGAAAAGGAACGGAAGAAAAAGGCATAATTAACTTTTTTTCGTTTCTTTCATTCCGCATGAACGAATCACCGCGTGCAGTGCAGATTTATTGCCTTGTTTCGTCATCATTTTCCTTTTCTTTTTATCAGTCCGTATGATTGTACTCGTAGATCAACCAGCCAAGAGAAGACTTACTTACAAATATATTTCTCCTAATATACATATTTACAGTTTTATCACATTAAGCTGGAGACACTATGTAAATTTATCATGTTAAATTGGAGACATCTCCACGTAAACTTAATATATTGAGCTCAAGACTCCTCTATGCAAACTAACCATCCTGATCTGGATACATCTCCATACAAACTTATCTTCTGTATATATACAATGAAATACAGATAGAAATACAGAGCTTATCTTTTTCCTCAATTTTTGTTTAAAAATATGTATACATATGTATGCATGTATATATGTCCATGTATGTATGTACGCTTTGAATTGACTAAGCCGGTGGTCGGCGACACATTCGGTGGCCTTGCCGACTGGGATGCTAGCTACCACTGACTACTGTGGTGCCTGGGCCGGCATCGCCTATAACATCCTCCCCACCATCGTTGCTTGCCTCTGCTCCCTCTTCCATCTCTTCACTGTTGCCAATCAGCTCTCCAGCTCCATCTAGCTGGAGCTCTCTCCCTCTCTTCCAAGCCTCGAGAGCTCCCCACCCTCCACCTCAGAAGCAACTTCTTCCTCTAGAGCCATCCCACTAGAGTATGGCTATTGAGAGACTCGAGTGCCCTGTCATCTCTCGCAAAAGACTCGATAGCCCCATCTTGTCATTGTTTGGCAACCTCACCATCTTTTTTGAGCTCTACATCGTCTAATTCAACAGTTATCTGGGCCCTCGGCAGCCATTAACAAATCATTGCCTTCATCCACCTCGACGCCACCCATCATGGGCTAGAGATTTATAATCTCTAGAGCGTTGACATCCCCTTCTTCCGGGAGAACAGCCTCTCTAGCAATATTGTGCTGAAGCTCGATAAGTTTCGGAGCTTTAAATATGTAATATTTTAAATATAATATTATATTAAATAAAAAAATATATATATTATATACTTATAATTTAAGTTTATTTACTATCTATTAATTTTCATTTAAATTTTTGGATCATATGATTTCAGCACGTTAATGGGATTAATTGGATCAGATTGACTCGATGTGTTACCAATAGTATCAGAGCCGATATAAGTATGCAAAAGTTGATGAGTATCAGGAAAGGATTATTTATGAAACAGTGATGAAGTATCGTCATGATGTAAAGCCATCATAGTTTCGTCATGACGTAAAGCCTTTATATCACCAACGATGTCGCATTATAGGGGAATAAGAAAATGTTATATGCTTATAACTCAAGTTCACTTTCTATCTATCAATTTTTGCTTAAATTTTTGAGTTATACTGTTTTGATATACTAATAAAATTAATTAAGTTAGTAGATAGACTTAAGGGGCACGAAGACTTAGAGCTCTGGTAGGCTTAACTTATGAGGTCTCTGGCGGAGCCGGGTCCTTTGCCTCGGCTTCTATTTTGAGTCGTGGAAGAGTAGTCCTGGTTCTTGTTACAAAATTTCCGATCGTTGGAAGAAAGGTACGTGATTTGATTTCAATGCGATACGTGTTTCCCAACATTGGTATTATAGAGTAACCGTTGCGAGTTGACTTTCATGATTAAAAAAAAGTAAAAAAAAAAAAAAAAAAAGAGCCTTGTGGAATGCCGTTGCCTATTACCACCGCTAGATCGGGCCACATTCCTCTAATTGATGGCTAAGCTGTGTTAACCGACCACCGGAGGTTGACATGAGGCGGGCCTCGAGCCCGCAAGCCGTCGACAACCCCTCCTTGGGCGTCGTAAAAGCATCTTTGAACCGGCACTTCAATCCTTGACATAGACCCATTTTGTCGGAAATTGATGCCGAAATTAGGCTCTTCGGCCATCAATGATGCCAGGGAGGGAGTCCCGCAGCCACCGACAGCTAGGAGGGCCTCTAATCGTGGCCTCAAGATGACGCTTCCATGGCCATCCTCTGGGAAAAGAACGGATGAGACCGCTTAGAAAATTATTTGAACGTCTCGCCCATTTTCAAAATGAGCCATTGCCATGTCAGTCAAGTTATGATGATGTGTCATGATGATGTCATCGATGACGCGGCCTTTATGCTGACATGGCCATGCGCCACGTGGCCTATGACATGGCAATGGGCGTTGATGTGGCGGATGATGTAATCACGAAAAGCTGCAGAGACTTATATGTAAATTAGCATAGTTCCGGGGACCTAATGTTAATTTTCCCATCATTTGGAATTAATTTTTTCTGGAAACTTACATATAAGTCCAGAATATTTCTGATTTTATAGAAAAGGACAAGATGTTTGTGTACTCTTCTAAATATTCATAGAAAATTATAGAAAAGTTCGATTTACATGATTTTTGTATTGTTTTTCTCCTAAAATCATGTATATTGCATTGGTTCATGCATATTATAAAAATATTGACTATTAATTATTAATTTTTGCTTAGAAATGGATTGAGATCTAAATTATGATAGTATATGCATTTTGATTTTACTGATTATAAAATGGATCTACTCCAAACCATGCAAGAGCACATTGATAAACTAAATAAGAGATTTATGAGGCTTTATAGGAGAGGCCTTGAGGTTCAGCTAGATATTAGAAGTGAGATTCTATTATATTCCTTACTAGATAAAAGGAAACTTGCAGTACAGACTATTAAAGAAAAACTTTTATTATTACGAGGATCAACATATTAAAAATGGAATCACACAACCCTTTGCATTATCTTAATTCCTAAATCTGAGAAATGCAAGGCTTATGGGCTTTGGCATTGGCAAGAGAGAGCCTGTTATTAGTGTCCCTAATACTAGTGTTGAACGCAATGTAACGATATTGATTAGATCATGTGAAAGATATTGATAAATCTTATTTTGAGTGAAAGTTCTAAGATTGGTAGAATTCAAAGGAATGCTCACTTAGAGTTAAGAGTCTTGTGCAATAAAACTATATTTATGATAATTAAACATTGGAATTACGGAAGATGATTAGGAATATAGTGAACTTTTGAATCTATATCATATGTTAGATTATCATCAATTTAGTTTATATTGTTGTAAAAATCATTAGTAATTATACTAATTATTAATTAAACTTTATCAGATAGATGTTAATACTATATTTCTTAATAAAAAACTAGATGAGAGGATCTATAGGAATCGACTTATTGATTTTATAGTTGAAGGAGTGCAAAGTATGCAAGCTCCATCAATCTATTTATGACCTTAAGCAAACATCCAAACAATGGAACCTTAGGTTTCATCACATCATCTTAGCATATGAATTTACGATGATGGAAAAGGACCATTATATATATGTCAAACGATCCGTAGGTAGTTTTTGTGATCCTTTTATTTATATGTAGATGACATTCTATTGGCTAGAAGTGATAAGGAGTTGATAAATGCCACAAAGAAGTGTTTTTTCTTGAATTTTGAAATGAAGGATATGGGTGAAGTCAATTATATACTAGTTGTCAAAATCATAGGGGATCAATTTAAAAAACTTCTTAATTTATCTCAAGAGCCTTATATCAAGAAGATGAGACTTATATTAAGAAGATGCTTGAGCGATATCTGATCTATAACTGTAAACCCATAAATACTTTTGTCAAGAAAAATCCGAGCCTGAGTCTTGATATAGATTCTAAGACTTCAGAAGAAGTACACACGATGTCCAAAGTTCCCTACTCCAGCACAGTCAAAAACTTTATGTACGTAATGATGTATCCATGGCCCAACATGTACCATGCTATTGGGCTCAGTAATCATTATCAAGCAAACCTAGGAATTGCGTATTGAAAAGTAATTAAAAGAATATTGAGGTACCTTAGAGGAATATTTAATTTTATGCTATATTGAAAGGATTTGCGGTCGGTAGGTTACTTTGATGTTGATTAGGGAAGTAACCTAGACAAGCATAAATCAATGTTAGGACATTCGATTTTATGCTATGTTATCAAGGAAAGGATTTGCAGTTGGCAGGTTACTCTGATGCTGATTAGGGAGATGATTTATATGAGCACAAATCAACGTCAGAATATGCTTGTTTTTAATAATGATGCCATATTTTGGAGCAGCAAAAAATAATCTTGTATAGTCCTGTCCATCATGGAAGCTAAATACATAGGATATTCCTTTACAATCCAAGAAACTACTTAGTTTAAGAGATTCTTGTAATCCTTGGTATTGTCACATATGCATCAGACATTGTGATAATTTATTGTGATAGCACAGTTGCATTGGTTTATACTAAAAATCCTAAATATCATGATAAACCAAACGCATCCAAGTAAGATATCATTTCATCAGAGACATTATAGTACAAAAGAAAGTGCTCCTTAATCATATCGCTACGAGCTAGATAGTTGTAGATTCTGAGGACTATCTATAATGTGATCTTGTGACATTAGCCATTGTGAACTCATATATTGTTATTTTTGTCATTAATATACTTGATGGGTTTTATCACCTAGTTTTTCTTGATGCTGATTTCTTTTTGGGCATAATATATAAGTTGCACTTAGCAAAATAAGTAGGTCGATAGGCTAAGATTGGCTCACTCACACAAGAAATCACCTCTAGCACTAAGAGCATGAGCAGAGATGAGATATAATTGAATTGAGGCATTAAGAGAGTGAACTTGATTTAATTTATTAATATGTTATATTAATAAGGATTAAGATGATGTTCTTTGTATTTAAGAGCTGACATAGATGATTCTCCCCATTCATGAAGCCTGAGATTTATTCAGCATTGTTGATAGTGAGCAAATAAAGAACTCAAGTTAGTTATTTAAGATATGACTAAATTATAATCTGTACGGTATTTAAAAGTAAAGACGTATGCTTAAGATATAAAGTAACTCCACCATAGCATGCATCTCATAATGCATGTGCTTAGCAATCCTTTGAGAAGCGAGTGAATGAATTCCTACTTTCTCACTATATGAGTCCCGAAGATTATAACATTAGTCTCAATAGTACCCTGTATGACTTCTAACTATATTATGAAGTAAAGAGTTAGTGTTTGCTACTCTAGTTTGTTGTCTATGGTCATAGATGATGCAGTCTAAAGAGATATTATTGGAAAAGCAGTTAACTTGGATCTTAATGACATTAGGGGAAAGAGAAAATGAATTTGAAATTACATTACTTACTTCTGTTCATCAGTTAGCTAATTATGTCAGTTTGATGAGCTTGAGCATAATTTTGAATATAAATAAAGTTAAAGAGGAGTTAGGTATGGATCTCTTGAGGGATTAAGAGATGCTTGATCTAGTGTAACAAAATGAGATTGGAGTATAGTGATACACCATGTTTTCTTATTTTATTTTATGTTAATGTCTCCATTTTAGCCCTAATAGGTTTCTAGTTGGAACTTACAAGTGTAGGTGTATTCATAGTAGCATGACTCATTTACTTATATGAACTCAAGAACTAGATGCAGCCCATCATATGTCAGTAAGAGATGTTAGAGTTTGGATTCAAGTTGGGCACTCATAATGGGCTAACCCAATTTAACCCAATTAACCAAGCATAAGAAAGCCTAGATACAGCCTCTTTTTAAACTTCCATGATTCAGTTTTTGGGAGTTTAGAAGAGAAAAAATGAACCCGTACAAAAAGGAAAGTACTCGGTTTCTTTAGTGAGAAAATGCACTTAATCTTCCATACTTGTGCAGAGAGAAGAAGAGACAAGATTCAAGGTATTTGAGTTGTAGAAGAATAGTCTTGGTTGTTGTGAGTAAGTCTCCAATCATTGAAAGTCAGAAGGGGTTCATCTGGTGAGGAGCGATTCATGTAATTTGAACCTTAGATCTTAAAGGAAGGCACATGATTTGATTTCAATCTCATGTATGTTTTTCAACAAAAACAAAATAAGAAAAAAAAGATTTAGAAAGAGACCAAAAGGAAGGTAAATGATTTGATTTCAATCTCATGTATGTTTTTCAACAAAAACAAAATGAGAAAAAAAAGAGATTTTGAAAAAGACCATCATGTTATTCTAAAACGACATGATGCATATCAGTTCCTCAAAATTAATAAAGTTTCTGGTATGAAACCTAGTAAGGTGGTTGATGGTACATTTGGGATGGGGTTGAAGGAGACCAGCAAGCACTTGTATAATTTTTTACCCATTTTTTAGGATCTTTGATGTGAAGTTAATTCTTGTGAAAATAATTTTTTTTAATCCCTTTGAAGGAAGTAGGTTAATTAAGGCAAAAATTATTTAGATAATAAAAAATGATTAAAATATTAGAATTAAAAAAAATATTAAATAATTTTATTATAATTATATTAATAATATTTTTAGTTATTTTATATTAATCTGTTTCAAATAAAGCTAACTAATTGTTATATTTGTAATATCTTAACCTTCTTTCACAGGCACGATCAAAATTCTCTGCATCCTTTTCATCGTCATTTTTTTTAATCCCAAGTGAAAAAGGCTTGCGGATGGATGGAGACTGCTCGCCTGCCGTATTATTGCGATCCCCGGAAACGAAAGTGGCTCATTGATAGAAGCAGCTCACGTCCCGCATAAGTGCAGTCCTTCCATGACATGGGCAAGCAAGGAAAAAAAAAAATAAAAAATGCCGTATTAATCGTATCCCAATCTCCTCAGTGTGATCAGCAACCATGACTCATCTTTCAGCTATATAGCACAGCGATGATGAACGATAGAAGTAGAGCCTGGAAAAGTTATCCAAGCCCAAAAGTAGCGGCGATGGCACCACTCCACAAGATATTGGAACAGTGCCGGGTCTCTCCTCCGCCGAACTCGGCGGCCCGGCCCTCGCTCCCCCTGACCTTCTTCGACCTTGTCTTCTTTCGCTTCCACCCGGTGCAACGTCTCCTCTTTTATGAGTCACCCCTTTCCAAGTCTCACTTCCTCAACTCTGAGCTGCCCAAGCTCAAGCAGTCCTTGGCTCTCACTCTCCACCACTTCTACCCTCTAGCTGGCAGCCTAACGCGCCCTTCCGGCGGCCAAAAGCCGGAAATTCTCTGCTCTGATGACGATTTTGTCAGGCTAACCGTGGCGGCGAGCGACGGAGACTTCTACGAGCTCGCGGGAAATCATGCTCAGAATGTGAGGAGGTTCCATTATTTGGTCCCTTTATTGCACTCATCTGGTGACAGGCAGGCCGTGCTGGCGATTCAGGCAACCATATTTCCCAACGCCGGCATTGTCGTCGGCACCACGTTGCACCACGCCGTCGCCGATGGCTCCACCTACGCCAATTTCATGAAGGCATGGGCATCGATGCACAAATTCGGCGGCCAAGCAGCAGAGTTGGCTGGATGGCTTCCATTATATGATCGTAGTGTAATCAAAGACTCCAAAGGCCTGAAAGGAATCTTTCTGAAAGATCTCCAATCACTCGAAGGCGACCGAAGTCTCGAGGCGTGGGATCTGGACGGCAGGCCCAACATAGTGCGAGCTACGTTCACATTCCGCCGAGACCACCTCGAGAGTCTCAAGCGCCGGGTGGCAAGCAAGACGTCGGCACAGTGCTCACCGTATGCGGTGGCATGTGGCTTCGTGTGGGCCGGCCTCGTGCGAGCTCGAGGAGAAACAAGCAAGAAGAAGGAGCATTTTGGTTTCGTGACCGGGTGCAGAGCTCGGCTGGACCCTCCAATACCATCGAACTACTTCGGCAACTGCCTCGGCATTTGCTGTGTCGAGGCAAAGCGGAGCGAACTCATCGGCGACGACGGTGCGCTCATCGCCGCCGACGCTATTTGGAAAGTCATTAAGAGCTTGGAGGAAGGCGCATTTATGGATGCCGAGAATTGGATCAGGAACGTGTATAACTATGCGTCGATGAGATCATTAACGGTGGCGGGGTCGCCGAAGCTGGGAATGTATGAAGTCGACTTTGGATGGGGGAGGCCGAAGAAGGTGGAGGTGATATCGATAGAGAGGACGGGGTCGCTGTCTCTGGCGGAGAGCCGGGAGGACAAGGGAGGGATAGAGGTGGGGTTGGCGCTGCCGAGCCACGAGATGGAGGAGTTTGTCTCATTCTACCTCAATGGGCTATCGGAGCTCGCGTAATCTCGGTGAATAATCTGCAATGATGTTTTCTCTCTCTGTTGTCACTTTCCTTTCAGTAACGGTGATGGTAATTTTAGTTCCCCTTTTTTCTTTTCAAGCTGATCTCTTGGAGTCTGGTCGCATGTGTCTATGATACGCAAATGGAAGAAAAATATTCTATGCGCTTATAATTCAAATTTATTTATTATTTATTAATTTTTATTTAAATTTTTGAATCATATAATTTTAATTTATTAAAAATTAATTGAGCTAACGAATGAACTTAAAGCATTACAAATGGTATCAGAACCAATTCAAGTGTACAAAAATTGATGGGTATAAGAAAAGGACTATCCATAGGTGATAGAGTCTCGCCATGACGTGGATCAATCTTGCAGCACCAATAACCTGATTCGAAGTAGATTCTGACTAGTTTGTGACGTGGCGTGCGATGAAAATATCACATTATAAGATGAAAAGATTGTGATAACTTAAAAGTGTAAGAGAAAAATATGATATGTGCTTATAACTCAAGTTCACTTGCTATCCATTAATTTTTATTTAAATTTTTTAATTATATAATTTTTATTGTTAGAAATTAATTGAGCTATCTGATGGACTTGGGTTGTTACAATTTTTGTCCAAATGTTGCGGGAAAATGGGAGGGGAAGATTCCCTGCCACTCGATGCGGACAAAATGGGAGTTTTCTCAGAAGTTTCAAGTTTTATTCCAATGCTGCATGGTCCTGTACGAAACGGTGTGGGTGGCCCGGCCCGTACGCCTTGGATACCCTGTTACGAGCTTAGTTAAATGGTTTCGAGGACTGGTGCTGGGAAGGAGCAGAGTCACTGTGTACCTCTCATTGAGGAGTTGGAGTTTTCTGTTGTAAGGTAATGAATGACTGAAATCAAGAGGGATGCAGTAGGGCTGTCACTAAAGAAATTCCATTTGGTTAGCGAGAGAGTTGGCCGTACCAAGGGAAAAAAAGAAAAAATCGGAACTGGGGGAGGGAAAGGATTGTTGCTTATTGTAAGGAAGGGAAGCTGTGTGGCGGAAACTTTTCACCTGCTAATTAGACAATGATGTGCAGTAAGAGCTAATCATGCATAATGTTGAATAGTTAAATTTATTTTAAACATTCTATAAGGAATTTGTAGTGATATAAGAGTTACATCAAATGAATAGACTCCTCTTTTTAGTGCAAGTCAACACTCATTCCTAAACAGGTCCTCTGACCATGATGAAAGATGTTAAATTATTAAAACCTTGATCCACATATTTCTATACATTGGGGCATATTTTGGGTTAGGTTCATTGTCTTGGATTTTCAAAGTAGTCATTGGCTTTTAAATTTTTATATTGCGACTCTTAGAATCTTATATTATATCTTTTGGGTTATAATGGTGTATTAATATAAAGGGTATGTGAACGATCATACTGTACGTATATAAACTTTTATAATCAATCATTTTATATATGACTATGATGTGAGTGAAAAATGTTAGTTAATATTTTCTACTACCTTCTTGTACTCTCTACCTTAATATTATATAGTGACTTTGAGTTTTAGTGTGCTTCCACTACCTCCAACATATAAATGGTTAGGCTATTCACTTGGAAAAAGGAAAGTTGATGGTCAATCACTTCATTAAGGAGCATTGCTTCTCCTTTCGGGAGTGTTTTTTCAGGCATAAAAGAAATTTTTTAGAAGCATTAAGATAAATATGGACAATACGTCGGTGCCAATATTCTGTTTTAGGAGAATCAAAACAGCGTGATCAAAGATATATTATGTAAGGAATGAGAATGGTCAGCTTTCAATTTGGCCTAACTTTAGATATGCTTTAAGGAGCAGGATGAGACTTCTAATATATATGGTTAGGATCCTGTGGTATGTGCTCGAGGTATTATAGAGCTGATTCAAACGTCAAAAGGATGATATATTCTTGGATGGTTTTACATCCTAAGAAGAACTCTTCTGTTAAATTATTTATAAGAAGGATAAGAGTGAAAGGATAATTATAGATGTATTGCTTCTTGATGCAAGAGTCTTCTTTCTTTTTTTCTAATGATTTTAACAGAATTCTTTCAGGCACTCGACATGATAAAAATAGATTTTTCCGATTGGATATTATGCATACAAATGTATCTAAATTTATAGCCTTTTAATTTTAAGTAAATTTTTTCTATTCTAAATTTATTGTGACATCATAGTATCTTTTGGATGCATTAAACATATGAAAAATATATATATATATAAGGGCAAGAAGTGGTATAACCTTATTGATTTGATGAAAATTAGATATTCAGTAGAAAGTTGTTGCCAAGTACAGTTGCAGGCATAGTAGCATAACCTATCCTAGCCTCTATATCTCTTTAATTTAACCTCATGTTAAACTAAATTCAGTTTGGGTCGAAGGTCCATATTACTTGGGTTAAATCAAGTTAAATATGAACTTTATAATAGGAGAAAGATTTGGAATGTTTCAATCGAATTGATATTTGATAAAATGAGACTTCAGCCATGAAGGACCAAAGCCTCTCGAAAGTGAAACCCCCACCTCTCATCCAAGGTAAGAGTACTATCATCGAAGCCAACATTAAGCCTACTTTCATTAG
Organism: Metroxylon sagu; assembly: GCA_017589505.3. NCBI lineage: Eukaryota > Viridiplantae > Streptophyta > Magnoliopsida > Arecales > Arecaceae > Metroxylon > Metroxylon sagu. The sequence continues at coordinate 601,048 of JACVBY030000418.1, forward strand.
ATTTTGGGAATTAGGGATATTTGGAGAAATGCCGAGATATATGTGTATCACATGTTTTAGAAAATAAAAGTTGTGAAATGCATGGTCGCCTCTCTCACATCATCTCCTGAGCAAACTAATCCAATTGAACCGGTGCATGCCTAGCCACTGACTCGTTTATCTTATCATTACTTCCATACCAAAGGATTCCTCTCTCCTATCACCACCATGGGCCACAACCCTTCTCTACCCCTTTCTCCCTCGCCATGCATCACAATCAATGAAGCCATTGCCATCCTTACCTCCATTGCCACCAGCTCTGCCTCCTCTCCCACCTCTTCCCAATCCCTAGGCAACTCCTCACCATTAAGTAGCAGGGTCAAGGCAACTCCAGCATCAAGGGGTGGTTAGATGACGGTGTACACAACAACGCCGACTAAAGAGTGAGAGGAGCTCACAAGGGCAACAAAGGTTGGCGGAGGAGAATGGGGATAATGGATATTAGGAGCAGGAATGGACAAGTTGAGTCAGGTTTGGTTCGAGTTGAGCTTAGGCGACGCATGGCCTGAATTAGACTTGCAGTCAACTTGACTGTCACCCACTAAATTAGATGGTGCAAGCTCATTTAGTTTTGGGCTTCACATGAGCTGTTTATTTTTTTGAGCCTGGATTCTCTGTCGTATACCACATGGTGCAGTGCACAACCCATGACGGGCCTCACTACCGAACCAAAAATAAATTCAAACCCTCATCTATACCGAGGTGCTGAAATGTGCGCCATAGAGTGTGATGTACCGCAGAAGATTTGGACTCTTATATTGCACTCTTTTTGAGCTTTTTGTGCTACAAGTTGTCTGGAAACATGTTTTGCACATTCATAATAAATATTCTAATTAATTTATAACAAAGCAAGAGACGTGGTTATATAATCATATATTCCCAAGTAAATATTGCATATGAACCCAAGTCTTAAAACCTTAACCTACCATATCTACTCTTTCTTTAAATTATATGTTATTAATTTGCTAGCTTATTTCACTTATGGCATAATTTATAATGTAAGATAAATGCGCATCATTTCGATGACTTGACGTGTTGAAGGGTCTTGACCTGAACAAACCGCAAAACTATTGAGTTCAATAAAAGGATCCATGACAGGATTGCCATCCTAGTGAATTTGAGAGGGGGAGAGATAGAGGTGAGCATGGCTATGATTTTTAGCTCATAGGATCATCTAAACCTATTTTTTTCTAAAGATATAAGGCATAGGATACGATAACTTTTATATATATATATATATATATATAGTGTATACATTATACATTTATGATATATTATTACAGGTCCAGCTGAGATGAGCTCAAGCCCTTAGATGTTGCTATTGGGCTAGGCTCAGATTAGGTATACTTAATCTAAGATGGGATCCAGCTCAATGACTTAAGCTATCTTTTTTATTTTTTATTTTTTAATTCTTGAACCACCTCAAGCCTAAGCTATGTTCACCCCTAGGAAGAGGTGGACAACATGACGTGATGTTTAAGACTTTGTTGGTGGAGTTGGAACAAGGGTGCAAGTAGGGATGAATGGATCAAAGCGTACAAATAGTTGTCAATAAGAAGGTAAAAATGGTGGCAGACAAGGTTTGCAATCTTGGTTTTGGTGTGATAGTGATATAGTGCTGAAATGCCTATAGGGTTAATTTGGCATTCTAGAATTTGATGTAAACTTAATGTTAAATATCAGTTTGGTATGAACATGGTACAATATGCCTTGTACAATGTGAAGGACATTGATAGTGCAAATCTTTGCCATGATGTTATTAAAGATGGGGACCATAACAAGGATACTCATTATGCATGGAAGAGAGGGGACTTGGACACTGGTCCAATTAGATTAGTCCACCGAAGAGATGAGTTGAAATGTCATGTTGCATTTGGATGAGATATTTTAAAAGGTTATAAAATTTTAAAATACATCATCTTAAAATATAATATTTTAAAAATTTAAAATTTTATAAATTTTTTAATTGAATTATTATTTATAGAAATAAAATTTTATTTGAGAATTATAATTTTTTTTGTAAATATTTTTCTATAATATTTACATAAATATTAATATTTTATTATTAATATTTAAATATTTATTATTAATATTATTATACAAATTAATAATATTTATGTAATATTAATATATATATATATGATATTTTAAAATTTAATTAGATATTGGATAGAAAAAAATATGTTATATGTTTATAACTCAAATTTACTTATTATTCATTAATTTAGTTGAATTTTTGGGTAACATAATTTTGACCTATTAACGAAGTTAATTGAGTTAGTAGATGAGTTTGTGGCCAATCAACTGATGAGAAAAGAAAGAGGTTGGAAAGTAGAGTTATGTTTCATTGGTTGTTCAAATAATTTGAATCACTTAACAAATAATTTACTCGGTCTGCAATAGCTGGCGGCTGGTGGGTCAAGTTAGTAAACCAGCATGGTCTACAAAATGTAATAAAAATCTTACTACACGCTTTTAACTTTTTGATTATGCCAAATGGTAGGTACTCTATCATGCACCCATAACTGATGAAAAACCACTTACAAGACCATATAGAAATAGAAAAATTTTTAGATAGGCTTGGTCTATAACATGTGATGTAAACCAAACCAATTAACGCCATAGTAATAATTTTTACTATACTATGTTACAAATCATTCTAACATTGGTTAAACCAATCACACGTGCAGTCAAAACTTAGTTGCTGAAAATCTAAATGGTAAACCATCAAAATTAAAATAAAAATTGTTGATATCATAATCATTGATTGGCATGGTTTTTGCATGCATGATCGTTGTCACTAAAATCAATTCGATGGAATAGAGATCTATACCATGCTTAGGAATTGAGAATATGCACGTCAGAGATGAGATACATTCCGGCATCGATACCATGCAAATTGTAACATTATGAAGAATGGAAGATGCTTAGTTATGCTATTTATGTCATGTACTAGTGCTACTTGTGCAACCTAAATCAACCACCTAGCGTCCATTCAATTAATTTTATTTTGAAGCACAAGTTTAAGCTCATCTAAAACGAAATACAAGTCTCACGGATCACAAAAATAGGAGGCTAGAGTCAAATTCCCTCAGTCGAAACCTTATAGACCCGGCACCTCTTATTCATTTCCAAAGCCAATCTTATCAGTTTCAGAAGCTAAATATGTTTCACAACCAATACCGTGGTCATTGCTAATACCTTCTCCTTCTCACATCCTGCCACTCATGCCCAATTGGCATAGAATGATCTCTAAAGAGGTCTAACCTCATCATCATTGTCATCATCGAGAACTATTTTTGATAGGATCATCTTATTGATTTATTAGAATAGGAATTAATTTATATTAAAAATTCTGGTTAAAAAGTACTTATCTCTTTAGAGTTGGATCATGATAGTTAATTTGTTACTTTGAGTCATGAGTCCTGAACCAAATTCTAGCAGTGGTCGGAGGATGATTTGCCCAAGTGGTTTTCTTTGTATCCAGCAAGAGCCAAATTGAGCTTGTTCTCAGCTTCCATATTTCTCTTTGAATAAAAAAAAAAAAAAAAAAAAATCTATCCCTCCTCTCTTTTTATTACAAGGTTAAAAGTCACTTGAAGCATGAAATAAAGTATAATATTTCAAAAATAATCTCATATTGAATGAAAAAGAAAGTGTTATGTACTTATAGTTCAAATTAATCTCCTACTAATTAACTTCCACTCGAGTTTTTGAACCACGTAATTTTAATTCGCTAATGGATTAATTGAATCAGCAGGTGGGTTTGAAGCGTTATAAATTGTATCAAAGCCGATCTGAATGTGCAAAAATTAATGAGCATGAGGAAAGAACTATCCATAGTAACTATGGTACGAAGCTACTCTTATAGTACCAACGATTTGACTAGCTTATGGCATATTGAACTTAGGGCTTTTATGAACACCTCTTCCTTTGTGAGAAACCCAGCTCTAGTGCCAACCAAAGTTCCACTGGAATCCAACGTCACGAGAGAATTCTGCTTGCAAATTCTTAGCAGCAGGAATCAAAGCTGAAGTTATTCTTCGAAATGCTCTATGGGTACCATCCTCCACTAGTTTTATTCTTTACCTACACTTTTCTGATTGAAACTGACCCAAACCTTTCCTAGCACGCCGCCAAAAGCACCAGCAATAGGACATGATGCTCTCCATTTGTAGCGATGGAGAATATTATTTGCAGCAAAATTATCCTCTATATCAACTTGTATACATAGATCAGAATGACCACACGCACCTCCTGCAGCCTTTCGCTTGCACAATAACAGTAGCTAGTGACCCATCATTGATAGAATATAGTGGCAAAAAGCAGGGTGGGTTCAGATACTCTCGCAATGCAATGGTCCTAATTAAAGAGACTGCGGAAGCTAGAGGTCTCCACTGGCATTTGAATAAAGTGAGAATGGTAAGTAAATAATGAGAAAAGAAAGTTAATTATATGCATTCTAACATGCTTACTGTCATCATCTAAGTTCAGATACAATAAAACATTGACAAGCTGATCTTCATGTTAGTAAAGTTCAAGAATTTCAAGCTAGATATACAACCATGAGAAAGTCCAGTAGCTTCAAGTGATGTTCAGAATTTAGGTTGACGCCGAACATAAAAATATGCCTAATTATAAAATATTTTTTTTCTATTTGAAGAAAAGATTGGGCACATGTCTAATTACTTCCATAAAAGTAAAATAGATACAAGGAGTTCCAGGGAAAAGAAGGTACCAAAGAAAAGGAAAAAGAAAGCAAGAATATTAACAGACCACCATAACAGTCACTATGGAACTTTCAACATATTAGAGGAAGAAGCCTCCTTCTGACTCTTTGAAACTGATCTGGTCCAATCTTTGACGGGGAAGTAGATACTCTCTAGTACTTTAATCTCATCCAACTTAGCACTTTAATCTCAATGCATCACACCCAATGAGGGAAAAAATGAACGGTTTAGTGGAGATTGTGCATAGAAGATAGTGAATTAACAGGGATGCCACAGTTTTCTTGCACAACATCCTGATCGGTATAACAACTACATACAAGCAGATTTTGATGGTTTGAAGGCTTAGAGAAATCAAGCAAGTAGAAATCTCCTAGAACCTCACACCAAAAAACTTCAATAAATGAACAGTCCACATAAGAAAATCATGTTGCTTCAGCTTGCTTAAGCTTTTTGATCAGTCAAGCGTAATTCTAAACATTAGATATAACTCTTGACCAATAGTGTGGTATCCATAAAGTAACAATATAGAACATGCAGTTTAAGAGTATCTCGAACATCATGCAGGAGAATATCTTGCTAGCTTTCATCCATTATCTCTGCTGATTTTTCATTTAGAATACGTTATGTAGGAGAACAAGATACCAGCAACATGCAGGAGGAATCACAAAATGCAAAGAGAGTCATTTCTATTTAAGGATGAATTACTCTGATACCAGTTAGAAACCCGGGCAAGCAAAGGCAATACCTGAATCGCTAGAAAGACAAAGCTCGAGAGCTATGGCACTTGGAAGGCCTCAGATCAGAGGAACATGCAGGAGATTTGAGGCACACTTTCTCATGACTCTGGCTCAGCTTGGATACACAATTCTCTATTTCATCACTGAAGCTTCCTTCAACCAAGGACTGAACCCCCATGTCTACGTAACTTTCCGACATCTTGTTGGTGGCTTGGCCATGTGGCCTTTTGCCTATTTCCTTGAAAGGTGCACTGATTTCATCACTCACAACATTCAACTAATTCTAGCAAACTAAAAACGACGATGCTAAGAAAAATGATCTTTGATTCATGTTGATAGGAGGGAAAGCAACTCTTAGATAAAATAGCATCCCTAATGTTATGCTCACTAGAGTTGCATTAATAAAATAAAAGTGTGATCACTAAGTTCTTTTATTACAAGTAACCATGAGTACTGCTCATACCTTGCCTCTTTTTCCATTTTGCAGAAAATTAAGACCAAAGCTGACATGGGCATTATTTCTAGAATTATGTGTTCTTTCAGTTCTTGGGTAAGACAACAAACATTTTGCAAAGGTGTAAAACCAGAGTTCCAGTACCCGATATGTTTATTAACAATGACCTTTTAATACTTCAGGATCAGCCTAACGTTGAATATGTACTTTTCAAGCTTGAGATACACATCTCCAACCTTTGTTTCCTCTATGCTCAACACCGTTGCTTCCATGACATTTGTCATTGCTCTTCTTCTGAGGTATGTAATCTTTCAGTCTCAGCTTAGTTTTAGTTGCAAAAAGAGTTCTTTTTTCAGTCAGACAAACTTCAAGTACCAATCATTTTAATAATGTGTCCGTGCTTGTTCTTTTAATACTTTTACCATGTTCTAGTAAATTATGCATGTAAGAACTAGATCTCACATTTAAGTGTTATTAATTCAATGATTGCCTCTTAATTTAAGATTGGAGCATCTTGATATTAAAAGCCCTCATGGAGTGGCAAAGGTACTTGGGACCATAGTTTCCTTGGCCGGTGCTACAACCATGTCATTGTATAAAGGAGCAGCAGTCAAGAACTTTTGGAGTGCACTGATTCATATAGAAGGAAACACCACTCATGAAAATTGGTTGAAAGGATCAATTCTCACTGTTGCAAGCTGCATAACATGGTCCCTATGGTATAACATGCAGGTACTCACCTCCTTTCCATATAATGCAGTCTGTTTGACTGGTCATTATGATCTTTTTTTTTTTTTTTTTTTTTTTTTGAGAAAAGTATGAAAGGAAATCTTCAAACAATATGAAATGGTCCTATGTAGTTTTCATGTTCCAGCACAGTAGTTTTCAAGCAGGAAAATTTACAAGCATCCAAAATCCAAATAAATATGCATGCACTAAATTAAGTCTGCCTTAAGAGTTAATGGTCAAATTGCTGAAAAGAAGGAATCAGTTTATCGTTGAAGCCAAAATGCAAGGGTGATTACCAGGTTTGAGGATGAGGAATATAAGAATGATTCTAAGAATCTGACAATAAGTAACATACACAACTATGATTATCTAGACATCACATGCATATGGTTGGTAAAGTCAGAAATATATTGCATATGACAACTGTATAACAACCCTGGCATTGGCTCTCACAAACTGTAAGGTTACTATGACAAAGTAGAAACTAAGGTTGTGTTACAAGTTATCTTTCAAAAGTAGATTTTTTTTTTTTTTTGGCTAAATGACTTGTGAAAATTTTAAATTAAGTATCTTTCACTAATAAAGATGGCATTTTCACTTTAGAATAAGAGAATAACAGGCTACTCTAATCCTTTTATCTTTGCAGGCAATGACACTAAAACGATATCCAGCACGACTTTCACTCACTACATGGTTGAACTTTATTGGGGGCATCCAATCAGCTGTCTTTACTATTGTTGTAGAGCATAAACCAACAGCATGGATGATTGAATTTGACATTAAGCTTTGGAGCATCTTATATTCTGTGAGTACACTTTAGTAATCAATTTGTTCCTCTCTTTTTTTAAAAGATTCCTTTCTATATGAAATATTGTGCTGCAGGGAGTCATATGTTCTGGTTTAATAGTCTTCATTCAATTGTGGTGCACCAAAGAAAAGGGACCAGTTTTCGTGACTATGTTCAATCCCCTTACGACAGTAATGGTGGCACTTCTAGCATACCTTGTTTTTGGTGAAAGATTGTGTATGGGAAGGTACAGATCAAACACTTGGATTCTAGTTTGTGGTGATTTTAAATTTTTACAGGTTTCCAAAGTTGTTTCTATTTGTATGTCTATAACTACATGCAAAAAGATAAAAGCTTGCAACAAGAAAACAAACCATATCAGCATATTCTTGTGCCTCAACTTTCTTGCTTGCTCATCAATGTGCATGCAAACACAAATCAGTTTTAAAATTCTGACTTTATTTCTTTGCTGTATAGAATAATAGGAGGGGTAATTGTCATCGTCGGCCTCTACTTGGTGCTTTGGGGCAAAGAAAGGGATCAAGAACAGCACATGAAATCCGAAGAGCCATCTTATTTGGCTTATAGAAAAGAGGAGGCCAGCCAATATGAGAATGATGGAAAAGGAAGTAATACAGAAAAACCTCAAGAAGTCTAAAACCTTGGAGGCAGATTTTATAAATCATGACAATGTTATTGCTTCAGGATGTGGCAGATTTTAGCAATGAGTAGATTGCAAGGAGAGGAACTGACTCTCATGAAAAGTACAGTCACACATTTCAATCACAAGCACATCACAATTCCAAGCTCAGTTCTTCCAACATGTAATGTCAAAACAAAAGCAGATTGTTGCGCATTTACTGAAGAATATAAACAATTTGAATCTGGATGATATGTTAGGTAGAAAAGCATGAGTTAACACGCACAGTGAAAAAACACTGTTTTGTGCCTTCCTGACCTAGGCATTTCACCTTTGCTTATCTCTTTCTTTTTGTAGTCATTATTTAATACATTTTTACTATTCTTCTTTATATCTTACTCAATTTTAATAACAATTGGTGCCTTCATGGAGCACAGAGGGCTGCTTAATAAATATAATGGTGATGCAAATATAGTGAAGAGAACTCTGACAAACACCACATGAGTAAGACATTGATCCATAGAAAGTAAACATTTTCTTATCATGCTTAGCAAAGAGTGTGCCATGTCCTTGCATTTTTGCTTTGTGCACTCCTATCTTCATGTGTAGAATTATATCATTTGTTGCATAGTCCCTTGACATAAGTAGAGGATATCAAAGCAACATTTTATGGAACTTGTACATAATTCAGCAAAACAGCATTGCAATCCGGCGATTCTGCCGTTGGCAGTCATTAGAAGTTTCACAACTTCATCAGAGTTTTTCTTGCTTAAGGTTGCAGGCTATATAAATCTACTTTGGATGCTAGTGTGATTTATGCACCAGATTTTGACTTACATACCCAATATCTCCTAGTAATTTTCTAGATTAAATTTATTTTCATCATTGTTGCAATGCATCCATTTTATATACATAGAAAAAAATAGGAACATGATAATCTTCATATGATCAACATGAATTCAGATAAAATAATAATATATATCTTTTTAAATTTTGTAGAAGAAAAATCTTTCTTATAAGGTCCTACTAAAAAGTTATGCAAGATTTTTCACAGGGTCACCCTAGCGTAGCACGAAAAATCCTCCTAAATTCATATGCATGCTCTTTTTGCACACAAAACTCTTATCTTTGCTTCAAGCTTAGAATCACATTATATAGAAGTAATGACTTCCTTTTGTATATTGATATTCCATAACCCATAAATATTCTAAACCTCTTGGAGTTTAAGGTGACCTTTAGAATTCCATTAACTCATATAAGTTGAATATTTTGGAATTTCATAACTCATTTATGATTAAGATGGCTCATAGATATAACTCAAATCATAATGAGTTAAATCTTTTGGAATTCTATAACTCGATTAACATGACCCATATAATTCTATAACTCCTAATTTTTTTTGGAGTTTCGTAGCTCCTTTATTATTAAGGTGACATTTAGAATTATATAACTCATCTCTTAATAGATTGAATCTTTTGAAATTATGTAACTCATTTACGATTAAGATGACCCTTAGAATTCTATAACTCACCTCATAATGAATTAAATCATTTATGAGTTATTAAATTCCATACTTCATCTTAATCATAAATGATTTTTGGGCTAACAAGTCTCTCTTCATAGTGAGAGAAAGAGCATGTTGCATGGGAAAAACTCTTTTGTTTTTTTGGTAAGCAACTCTTGATTTAATTAAATTTTAAGATGGCTTGATGGCTACAAACATGCCCATTGACAAACTACAACCTTTACCTAAAAAATGAGATTTTTATGAGCATTCCATGATATAATATTTTACATGATAGTCCCTCTATCAACTAATATTTCATATAAGCCAATAAGATTGGACCACTATAAGCATTACAAATGTCTTAGCTTATATGTGTGTCTCGTTACATTAGTAAACCATTGAAACTTAATCTAAAAAACATTTATATATAACATAAAACCCTTATATATATTAAACTATTTAATAAAATTTCTTTTCTAAATTAATCGATCAGATTTTAGTCTAATACATTAGAGACACAATCTTGAATATTCTCTCTTACTTTAAGAGTGATAGATCCTATTTTAGATATCTACTAATCTTCATGTATCATCCATACAATCCAAGATATCCGTATATAACCTTTTGATCAGCCATCACCGACTGATAATATCAAAGCTATAAAAAATCAACATAAGATTTAGCATTATCCTCAAATCGATAATGACTTTCTATAACTATGATTAGATTAACTCTTTGTTAACAATAGCCGGTCCAAGAGTGTTCTTGTTGGTCACCTTACAAATATGCATGTCATTTACATGATAACCATAATCGAATATGCCGTCTTCTCATATTCTAAAGTTGTGATTAAATTTTAGATTATAAAAAATTATGAGTATCATCACTATCAATTAATAATCTCTATTATTAATATGACCTCTATACAATTAATCTAAAAACAGACATATCATCTAATGCTTGTACCAATTATAATACACCCACAAATATAATATGCATGTTATTTATAATAAAGCTGATTTTATTATAATGAATATTGGCTTTGCAAGGCATACAAATCTTTCAGTATCTACTTGCAGTCTATGATAAAAGCATGAAAGAGAAACATGTTCAATAACTACCATAACGTTCCAATAACCTTGATTTTATCACAAAAAATTAGAGTGCACTGTCACAAAATCATGTGCATGGTATCAAATTAGCACAATCAACATCCACAAACAAGATAATTAAGTAATCTGCTAGTAATGATGGTAAAACTGGTTTTCCTAAAACTGTGTAAGATACTTAACATTTAAATGGATCATGATTTTCTCACTCATTGCTAGAGACTCTGAACATTCTAAAACAAAGTGAGTATATCAGCATAGTAAAATTCTAAGTGTAACTAAAAGGAAGACTTCCAAAAAAATATATCATTCACTAATGAATTTAGGACATTGCAATCAACTACATAATATGACTAAGCCATCGGTGGCCTGAGCTCATGATCTTTTGAAGTATCACGAGCAGAAGGCGGTATCCATTGCCACATAGGTACAGCACCATAACTAGGAAATCCCATCAACTTGTTTACACCAGGGTGGAAAGCTGCTGGAGGCAAGGGTACATATCCAGTGGGTGGCATGGACAGGGCTTTTAATCTCTCTTCCATTCTTTCCTTCTCAGCTCTCAGTAGAGATTTCTCTTCCCGAAGTTCATATTTCTCATCCTGCAATATAATAACTTCAAATTCCCAGTATCTAATTGCAATAAATGCATGCAAAAGAAAACACTGAACAAGGTACTGTTGAGTAGAGAATGCTTGTCTGCACTGTGAAATAAGCACGTGGGCAGTACTGGAACAACAATAAAAGCTAATGAAGCCCCAATAGGGTGTAAAGTGATGCAGAATCAAATAAAATAATTATTTTATGAGCAAAAATAAGAAAGCAAGGGTCTACAAATGAATGATTCAAAATGATCTAGCTAAAGTAGTGGAAAAGGATGTCAGATTATTTGCACTGACTGATGACATGGCCTTTAATAGATATGTAGACAGCCAAAATTACCATGATTTCAAGCATTTTTTTTCCTATCAAGTTCTTTCTTTTCACTGATATCTTTTTTTTCTTATATTCATTTGCAGAATTGATGCATTCTTAGCACAGTTTGTTGGAATTAGTCACGTTATTCAAATAGACTACTTGTTTCCAGATTATGAACAGACCACTTGGTCATATCCAGCAAAATTATGAAAAAAAAAACACCAATGGAAGTACTGATCAAGCAAAGCTTTGTTTGTTAAGCTAATGACTTGATAGGGAGGGTTGCATTTATTAAATAAATAAATAAATCTTCATGAGGTTTTCCTGCCCTTTTAAGTACCAAGAAAGACTTCCAACCCTAATTAATCTGACACTTTCACTTATGCTAAGAAACAAAACAAGCATTTGGAAATTAAACAGGACTGGAGGAATCATGACCATCATATTTAGAGTGGTCACCCAGCATTTATCGTAATCATAATGAGCAAAGCTCATCTAGTATATCTGGAGTCATCCATCATATAGTAGTTTTAAGCTCAAGAATAGAAAGAGGCATCATTTTTTTTTTTTTAGGAAAAGAAAGAAGCATCAGAATCTCAAAAGAATGGTGATAAACAAGCTTTCCGCTCATGCTATGAAACAAAAACAGCATCTGGAAATCTATAAGGACCATGGGAAACTAGGAATCATGGCCATAATATTTAGTGTAATCATCCAGCATCTATCATCACCATAGCCAGCAAAGTTCATCTAGTATATCTGGACTGGAGTAATCCATCATGCAGCAGTTTGGCCTCAAGAATAGAAAGAAACACCCTTCTTTTTATACTTCTTTTGAGCAAAGGACAGCAGCATCAGAATCACAACGAATAGCAAGAAGCAAGCTCACTTTCAATAAGTAACGAGCAGGCACACAAACACACATGGACATGCCACCCATCCCCCTACACGCAGAGACACGCATGCATGCACATGCACACATACACATACAAATACCAGTCTGCTACATGTGAAGACCATATAATGCAAGTGGCATGCCACACATCACTTATATATGGCACCATAATGGAAGACAAACCCACCTTTAAAACTTTTATGTCTTCCTCAAGCTTTTTATTTGCTTCTTTAAGCTCCTGGGCCTCGGCTGTTAGCTCATTTAAAACATGAATGGCATCATTTAGTATTGCACACTTGTCAGTTTTGGCAGGCTTTCCAGGCTCTAAAATTATGCTCAGCTCTGAAAACCTAAGGAAAAAGTGGGATATCTTTAGAAAGCTTCCAGAATCCTGTCTGCTTGGATTAATTCCAAGTCTGACAGCGTACAAAATATATTTTGGGGAAAGTAAATCAGATCAAAGAAAATTGCATGCATAGTAGCAAATAGAAAAGCAAACTGGACAGCCTAGCAATTAACATGACACACACACACACAAAACCAAATTCAAGTTTCTCAAGACAACACTAGCCATTAACATGACAGTGACGGCCTAAAAATCAGCTAGTTTTATTGTTATCATCAAGGCATGATCATCATAAAGCTCACCTGCATATGTGAGTGATGGTTCATACTAGATTACCCGCATTTGTCAGCAACTTTCCACTAGATTACATCCAGAAATGGTCATATTGGAACCAAACCCAATATGATATCCACTAGATTACCTCCTTTTGTCAGGTCTTGTCAAGCTTCCTAGATCCCTGTGTTGTTTCATCTGCCGCCTTCATTTATTTTAATTTACCACAGACTTTTGGGTTCCTTGGTAGACTTTGAAGCTATTTATAAGCTTTAAGAAATTCCTTCTTCCTAGTTAGAAAATACGCAATGTGTCCTCATTCCTCAAAGCTAGATTGATAAGATATATCAAGGGTATGGTCTCTTCCATGGTTGAAAAGGCTTCTGTAATTTCTAATGCAAGGGAAAAAATCATAGACTCTTTAACACATGAATCATGAATGCCTTCTCTTCTCAAAGATACCTGTTGTAAGTGGACAGGATTGGCTCAACCATTGTGCAAATCTTTTGTGTACACACATCATCAGTACCTCAGTGAAGTCTCATAATACACTGTCACACACAAAGGAAGCTACAATAGAAAACTATTTGATATTGTCAGATATTCAACAATAGTCAGTACCATCTGTAAAATCTCCTGACCGCCTACCGTTGCACATGCAGTTGACAATGCAACTTTTGTTGTGTTACTTATTCTAACAGTTCTGCAGTCTCTGATTTTCAGTATAGGCATGAGCTAGAGTCCATGCCTATGTTGATAAGGTTAGAAATCCTTCAAGTTGGCATTCTACTGTTGATTTTCCTTCAACATTCTCTTACCTATTTGAAGAGCAACAAATATGATATTGCTGTGTACTTTGACATCAGAGTTTTCGACAATGGTTTGCATTACTTTGAAGACTGTTTAGTCTTGATATCTCTTCCTTTTAGGTGCACAAAACAAAGTTAAACAAGATCTATCTACAAAATGATAAACAATTAGGAGTTTCTCTAACAATATCATATGGTTAAGATTCTCTAACAAGGAATATCTCTCTATTGCCCTTTCAAATTTTGATTATTGGTGTAAGAAAGTAGAATTTTTTAATTTTCACCTAATTCCTAACATTTATTTTGCTAATCCATCATTTTCATAGATCCAGTCTGCTATGCAATAAATCTAGATGTTTCTGATTTAAAATTCACCACATTTAAACATCCAGACAAGTAACTTTTAAATCAGAAATAATAATTGACATGGATAAGCACCCTAGGAAATTGTTGCTCAGGAAGCACCTTTCATTCATCTTGTCTCTCCTCATTTTCTCTCGGCAAGCCTTGGAATTTTGGCTAACGCATGGTTCATCACGATCCCTGCAAAACAAAAAAAAGGGGTTGTGTTTCACATAACAGATGACAAATGATCTGAGAATTATATCATCAATTGTTGACAAAAATGCCTTCATGTGACTTGTTGTACATGAAATTCATATCATCTTGATGCCACTTGATGCTACTTAAAAAAAGGCAGCCTAGTACATAAGATTACAACCATTGCAAGATCTAGAAAGTGCTAGATGTATGCAGTCTTACCCTTGCATGCTGAGAAGCTACTTTCATGCTTTAAACCCATCACATTCAGGTCTCAATGGAATAACTTTACCATTGTGTCAAGGCTCACCCTCAGGTGATTTTGATGCTATAAATACTTAAATTTAGTATTAAGCTCCAATAAGCATGTTTAAATTATTGTCTACTGCAGTCTATTGACAGCACCGGACTTAACAACTCAAACCAATCAATCAACGCTTGGCCTGAATGTGCATGAATTATTGCCAAGTGCCTTATTCTATTACAAAACATAAGCACTGACAACTATAAAAAAATCTTTCCTGAATTACTTATCCTTTTCATTAACATTTTTGTTTCATCATGCTTGGAGAAATAAGTAGTTGTCCTTTACATATATCAGCTGGTGCACATGAGCATAACTACGGCCCATTCCATACATATGGTGTCAGATTCACACATTGAACCAAAACCCATCATGGTATCATGACAATTTACAACCAAACTTTAACTTGACTTTAACATTCTGATTAGAAACTGAATTCCTGGCTGAGACATCTATAAACAATGGGAACTGACAATATCCTAGAAAACCAATTGATGAGTAGGATAACCTTAAATATCATAAGTTCACTCCTATCAATAATGTTTTCTTCAAAGTTCCCTTAGACCAGGAAAATTCTATGCTTAGAAGGAAGGATTGGTTTGACATAAGGAATTGTATTCTTTCATAACTCTAAGACACAGATTAAGATAAAGACCCAAACTGGAAGCTATTTCAAAATGTCCGTGCAAAATTCTCAGTAAATTGATGGGCATAGTCCAATCACACCAGTATCTTTGTCGGTGCATGATGGGTTGGAAAGTTGAAGCTATATGTAATGAAGCTAGAGGTTGGAGAATAAAGCAGTCTTAAAGTGTCAAAGCAGGTCATAAACATTAAGTTCATGCAACAAGCATTCTATCAATTAGTCAATTAATACTATATAAGAAATATTCAACATATATGAATTGTTTTAGGCATTTGAAACTACATGTTGATCTAAATCAAGTGTGAAATGTCAAATTAAATGGTCCTCTAGGTATTTATGCCAATAAATTAGTAGATCAACTCAATCCTTCTCTTCCCCAAAAGATGGTAATGAAATCTTGGAATGAATGCCTATTGCTTTTCTCCTTTTAATCGCTCCTCTTGGCCTTTTCATATTTTAGTAATAGTGTTAGCCAACTTGATTCATTGCTTCCTCTTAACATTTGTAGTAGAAACAACTACATTTCTCTTCATGATTCTGAAATGACTTGATAGACATAAATATGATTGCTAAGCCATCCCTTGTTCTAGGTGTTGGTTAAAACAACTAAAGTTGACCGAAATTGGGCCCTTTAGAATCAATTTGGATTTCTTCATTTCTTTAAATATACCGGGAAATTAGTATCAAATTTTGGTCATTTCCCTTCTTTATGGGGTTACAGTTCACATATTAGCATTCTTCAATGTAACTTATTCATGTGCATACTTTCTTGTACTTTCTAAGTCTATCAATTATTCACTTTGTATTATACACAAGAATATCTAACTAAATAAATAAATAAATACATATACCCCTAACTTAGAGCAATATAAGATGAAGAAGAAGACTACTTCAATATATCATAGTTGTCTACAAATCACATGTATAGAAGATAAATCGAAAAGGGGGAGAAAAACATGAATTCTACATCTATGTGGTCTTATTCAAAACTATAAGTATGGTATTGAAATAAAATAATTTTTATTCAAGATTTGCACAGTTAATTGCCTAGAAATGCTACCATACCCGATCAGGAACAATAGAATTTAGCATTTTTTTAAAAGAGAGTGGAAGCACTAGGAGCTCATTAATAACAAAACTCAATAGAAAATTAACTTTGATTGATGTAACACACTTTTTGGGATTCCGAGAAGATTTTTTGGAAGAAAGATGAAAACATGATATGCCATACTGATGCATAACACATGTATTAAGCATACTGTATCATACCAGTACCGAACTGAGACTTGATACAACACGTATCGAGTCCTGATACACTGAACCAACCTACATATCGAGTATGCTAACATTATACTGGTGTGGTACTGATACAGGATCTGGCACCAAGATGGCAAATCTTGGATGAAAAGAGTATTTAGAAATAATCAATCCATCCACCTTCGAACATGCAAGATCTAAGCTCAAACATTAAAATCAGTTAAGTAAGCTATACCTGATTAAACCTTTGTTTCCAAACCTCATATATTATAATTTATTATGTCCCTACTTGGTCCTTGATATAATGCAATTGTCATATGAAGTTCGTATTTTTAATGCAATTTCAATTGCTAGCCATAACACTGTAAACAAACATTCAATGATTCCAAACAATGTATTCTAGAATTTTGTGAAAATGTTTCCTTGGCTTGCTCCATGTTCCTTCTTCCTTCTCTTTCAGTAATTAGAACTCAAATAGAATTTGCCAAAATAGTCAAAGGGATTTTTTTTGTTCAACATGCATTATTAGTTTATTGGATTTACTAGACCATGGAGAGAAATCTATGCTCCTTTATCAACTCTTATCAAATGGGAGTAAAGTCAAAGAGAACATCTGATGGACAAGAAAAAAAATTAATGGCTTATCAATTGGGAAAAAAGAGGAAGGGATAGCAAGTGGCCATGAAATAAGTACTCATCTAATGAGATTCAGTAAAAGGGATATCAACTCACTATAAGTCCCTCCAAAATTAGTGTGGTATTCCTGGACATGCTTATTTAAGCAAAAAAGGGGGCATCACATGGAAACTATATGGCCATTTGGCAAGTGACTTATCATTTTTTTATCATCCTGAAGAAACACAACTTCACCTAAGGAGAAGTCACAAGACCAGAGCCTACAAAATGGCACAGTCAAGGATGGTTTTTGGCTAAAGGGAT
This sequence comes from Metroxylon sagu, assembly GCA_017589505.3. Lineage (NCBI taxonomy): Eukaryota > Viridiplantae > Streptophyta > Magnoliopsida > Arecales > Arecaceae > Metroxylon > Metroxylon sagu. Next base: position 618,707 of record JACVBY030000418.1, read on the forward strand.
AGCAAATGATGGTAGACATAAGGGCTATCATAAAAAATGCATTGAGAATCCACTCCATTGACCATGATGTGCATGTCATAAGACAGATCCAAAGTAAAACTGAATGAGCATGGATGCTTCTAAAAAAATCAAAATAGTGTATTACACCATTAAAATTGTTTACTCTGTGTTGACTTATGCATAAGTAGGAGACAGCATAAGCATATGAACTCTTTTTCTTTTTAGGCATTTTACATGTGGACTATGATTGATGATGTGGATCATCAACCTATACGGCCTCTCAATTATTTCAAGCTTGAAGGATTGAAGCTCCAACCCTACCAATAGAATTCTAGATTAACCCTCTCTCCCACTCAGCACACATGCATGAATGTACACAGACATGTATGCACAAAGATATACATGTATACACACACACACACACACACACATATATAAAGAGAGAGAGAGAGAGAGAGAGAGAGAGGGGGGGGGTAGAATTGGCTACATTCGAATGTAGCCAAGTCTATCTCTATATATATATATAACCCATTTTATAGATCTTATAATAAAACAAGAGTTAAATTTTTTCTTCATCATGAACCAGATGTGTTAAACAAGACCAAATTGAAGTGGTAACAGAATAAAATCCACCAGTTAGAGATAATGTGAATGTTGACAAATATGCCACAATGTGCACTAGGATGATGCATGTCCCATATTCCAGTTGTGATGTTGGTGAGCTACATGGTGCAGCATACCTTTTTCTAATTCCATTTGCTTGGGTGATGGCATCTGTAAAAGAAGTTTCAATCTCCGGGCCAGTACTGCAGGTGAAACAATGGTAATAAGAAAACTTGCATACTTCATCAACCTTGATTCTATCCAAAAAAAAAAAACTTCTGCTGAATGAAAATGCAATCTATTCTTTCAAAGATTTTTGATGTTAGAAAAAAGTTAGCAAATCTTTTAGAAGTCTGATATGCAACTCCATAACTACTCTCATGTATTCCATGATTGAGTATAGAGCTTTGCTTTTTTCCCCCTTTTCCTTAAATCAGTGAGCTTATCATAATAAAAACAAAGATATAAGGAATTTCTTTTAAAGTCAAAAGAATGATAAGAATATGAGAACTAATTCCAAGATTAAATAGATTTCTTCATCCCTAATTTGAAAAAGTTAGAACTTGAAGACAGTCGCAATTCTTTCCATCTAATGATATGAATTGTTCATTGCTACACGCTATTTGCTAAGTTCTCATAAAATGAACAAAAAATAAGGGCCACAATTTCATTACATATTTTTAAAGGTTCCCAATAGATTATGTTTTTAATTTTGTATAATTAATAAGCTTGTGCATTATATTGTTTCTTTATATAATCTATAAGCTTGTTCATGTTATACATTTGAGTCCATATTGCCTGGAACCTTCAATTTAGCATATAGTACCTGCACCGAACAGTTAACATGAAATTGATATGACACTCGGACACGGCCATGTATAAAGAAATGTTGAGGTATTGAAAAGAAATGCACTTAAGAAACACCCAGGAACATAGATGTAGGTCTGATAAAAATTTCAAACTCTTTAGCCTCCTGGTTCATTTCTAATTTTAAACATGAAAATGCTCAGCTGTTCAAGGACACCTGAAATCAACCAGTCCATGGTGGGATGGGTGTGAATGACTGTGCATAAGAATTAGTGCTTCCAAGCCTATTCAATCTTAACTCTGGATATGAAAAAAAATTTATCTTCCATTAAAACAAGAGAAAAAAGCAGTTCATATAACATGAACAATAAGAAACCTATATGAAACAATATTTAATTATGAAATGGAACAATATGAGTTTATATGAAGAACCCCCTATCATTCCCATGCCATTTAGAGCATACCAGACTAAACCATGCCAAATTTTCACATGAACCAGTATGAAACTCCGATCGTACACGAGAAAAACCAATCCTTCAGGAATCAAGGCTACTTCTTATTAATTTGGCATTAATCAAACCCATCCAAAACAAGTAGAACTGTCCCATACCATCCTGTACCAAGCATGAATCAACTTTAATCAGATATTTCGAATTCATCATGCAACAAAATCCCATTCTTTTTTTTTGGGGGCCAAAATTCCAGCCTTTTCCTAAATGATAAATATAAATCAATGCCTCTTATCAGCTCGTTCCGCAACCTCAATAAATAAATAAATAAAAAGCTGATCTTTAAAACCAAATTTCCATTCAGATAAACAGAAAAATACAAAATACAATCTTGAAAGCGATCCAGACCAAACGGATATACGGCTCCGAAGAAGTAAAGTTTGCGGTGCTCAACATAATGATCACGAAAAAAACAACGGAGGGATATCCAATCGATCGAATATTCATTCAGTCGAGAAATGGAAATCAGAGGAATCGGCGTACCTTCGGGTATCGTTCAAGTAGATAGCGGTGGAGGTGGATTCGTCGACGAGGCCGCTATAGTAGTCGAGAACCCAGTCGGCGCCCGGTAGTGAATCCATCTCCACCCGAGCTCGATTCCAACCTCAATGCTTCCGGAATTTGGGGATCGCCGAGAACCAGAGAACAAGCACGGCTTCGATTTTGCTTCAGCTCTCCTCTTTTCTCTTTCTTGTCGAGTTACTTTCCAATTGAATCTTGGGCACGGTGGCACATGACCCAAATGTAAGATATATTGGGCTGTTAATTTCCAATCAGATCACGACCTTTGTATTTTCAACTCTGTGGAGCAATCCCACCTTATAAAAAGAGATTTGGAGGAGTCCAAACTTTGACTTATAAAGCTCGATTATATATTTTTATTTTTATTTTTCATTTAAATAATATTTAATAATTTATTAAACTATCATTTAAATCAATTCATATTTTTAATTCAATTCATCTATTTTTACTAAATTATATTTAAATATGTATATTTTTATTTTTTTATAAATTTTTATTTATAATACTTTCAAATATTTCAATATATATTTTAAAAACTATAATTCATAACCTTAAGAAAAGTTCATCTTTTATATAGGATTAAAAGTTTTTGAACAAAAATTAAAATTTAAGTTGATTTTTTTGTAGTTTGTTTAAATTTTTAATGAGTCTATGTTTAATTATTAATTCTTGATATTAATTATCAAACAGCAAGATGTTGTGTTAAATGTAAATCCTACTCAATTGGTATTGGATAATTTAGATTAGATTTATATCATAATCGGCCCCAAAGCGATCTAAATAATCCATTAGACCTAAAATTCTTTCCACCAACCTAACTTAATAAATAAATATGTGAAGTTTGAGTTTAAAATTATGAACTAAATATGAAACTAAGCTGACTTGGGGTTAAGTATGACCCAACCTATTTACAACCTTACTTGTGAGTAACACTTGACATGTCTTTTGAAAATATATGACCTAACCATTTAATCAAGTAATTATTTTTTCTTTAAATAGAGAGATAATTTTGATGACATTGACCAGGGCTAAGCAGAATTAGTCCTTTGAAATCATAATTGTTAATGATTGATATTTGTTAATAAAAAATGTTTGTTACTTGGTAGGAAGATTAAGCATAAAGGTTTTATAAGAATGATACTAACTTATACAACTAGTATTTATTGAAAATTTTAAGTTCTCATTTCAAAAAATTAAAGTTTTAAATTTATAGTTTTTATTTTAAAATAAGTATTTTTTTTTATTTGAATTGCTCAAATTTTAAAGATTAATTAATAGCTTGACATTAGATATTTAAATATAGTAATGCATGCATTTATTAATATTTAACTAATTAATGTTTGAGCTCAGCTTTGAGGACGATGAGTTAATAACCAAGTGCATGCACTCTCGGCCACTAAGGCTGCTATGAAAGGGACATTGAGGTCTTTATGTGCCTCTTCAAACCAATCCCCAAGAATGAACTTTCTTCTTGGGATAATGTTTCCACACACCTAATTTCTTCTCTCCATTATTTACTTTTTTTTTTTTATATATATATATATAAAATTTAAATGACATAAATTAGTAATTTTCAGAAATTATTTTTCAACAATCTAAGAACAAAAAATTTAATTTATCCTCATAAATGATAATTACTAATATTTGCTTTTCAGTCGCATAATAAATTTTAGTTTCATTATAAAGTTTTTTTAATTTTTATTGAAAGGAGGCTTAAATTATTTTAACGATCTTATAAAATTAATTTTAAGACTTTGTTGTTATTGCTATTGCTATAAAAACCAAATAGAATGTAGAGAAGGATTCAAGTAATTGTTCCAAATATATTGTGATTAAAGTTTTATTATTATTGCTATTGCTACCTAAAATTTATAAAAAATAATTATAATTAAATTAAATTATGTACTACCTTGAAAACTGTGCAAATTAATAGTTCAAGTTTTTCTTAAATTCAAGTTTTTTTGAAATTCATGCAAAAATCAAATTAAATTAAAATTAAGTTAAAATTCCTTCTTTAGTACAAAAATTAAAATCGTTTTCAAATTTAAAATAAAAAATTATTGTAATTTTTTTATTTTTAAAATTCAAGCTAAAACTATAGCATATCAAAAAAAAAAAAAAGGGGGGGGTTAATATTAGGTTTTGAGGCGAGTTATGGTACCTTGATAATAAAGTTGCTGCAGACTTACACAAGAGGGATGAATTTTCATTCTTACACGCCTTAATCCAGCCACACCAAAATTCTTTTCTTTAATATTTTCTTTTGAAATATTTTTATTTTCTAAATTTTAAATTACAAAAATTAGTAGTTTAACTATTTTCCAACGGCTTTTTAGTCAATGTAATGACCATTTAGATTAAAAAGACAAAATTGTCATTATCTCCTTTTTTTTTTTTTTTTTTTCAAAAGATATTGTCATTATCTATTCCAATCCATCGAGCTCTTTTCGAGATGGTAAGATTTGTAGCTTGAAGAACCTCCATCACGTCTTAGAAGAGAATTATGCCCACATAACCTAACATCATCAACACAAGGAAAGAAAAAAGTATGGCTCAACTAAAACGTGGCCTTTTTTTCTTTTGTTAAATGGTATCATCTGAGACCAGGAAAAATAATATTTTAAATGCAGGAGAGCAAGAAGATGAGGCAGCTGAGTCAACACAAGGAAAAAAAAAAAGAAGTATGGGTCAATTAAAACGTGGCCTTTTTTTTTTCTTTTGTTGAATGGTATCATCTGAGACCAGAAAAAATAATATTTTAAATGCACCGGAGCAGGAAGATAAGGCAGCTGAGACTCTCGGTAGCTCTCTGGGAAGCCTGGTTTGATCCAGCCTTCAGAAAGCTAGGCTACGCTAACTGCACCCCGGGAGGTCTACTGCTTGTTGCGAAATCCATTTCCTGGCTTCTGTTGTCAAGAGGAGAGAGGTTTCAAAATCAATCTCAGCCGTTCTATCTCATTTTATTTTAACTATAATATATTATCGTAGCACTTTTGAATAGATTTAATTTATAATAAAAATATAATTTTTAAAATTTAAATATATTTAAAAATTAAATAAAATATTAAAAAAATTTTAATTATTTAAAAAAAAATATTCCAATCAAATATCAAAACACCTGGTCGAATCAGAGTTAAGAATGATTGTTCCACCATCATTCCCATGTTTCAATCGACAGAGTTTTAACATTGAAACATCTCATCCATAGGGCAGTGATGTATCTCCTTTGATAAAAAATTGAAACAGTTCAACCAACCTTGATTATAATACCTCCTAAAAATCCTACACCGGAACCCATAATCCTTCCATGGCAAGGAAAGAAATTGTGCAACGAACATATTCAAGTCAAACAGGAGTGTGAGACTATCAATTCAACAAAACTTTGAGTTGATTGTCATCATTTAAGAAAAAAATTACATTAGAGGAGAAATTACTATTCAAGAAGAACTAAAAGTTATCAGGGTGGTGGAGATCATTTCAGGTCCCCTGCTTTATTTGAATAAGTATCATACCATCACCAAAACTTACACAGTCAATATTTGAAATTCCTAATTTTCCAATCATGAACAACTGTGATTTTTTGCTTGTGACCGTGTGGGGCAAGGCAAAACTGAATCAGTTGCAGCAGTGAACTCCTATCGGTCATGATTTCTGCTCACCGAAATACTGATTACAAGACACGAGCTTCGTTCTTCAACTTGTCAACGAGCTCATCCACGGAGGAAACGATAACACCAGCTTTCCTTTTAGGAGGTTCAGCGACTTGAACCACTTCTAGGTCTGACTTAATCTCCACTTCTAGCTCTTCAGGAGTAACCTTCTTGATGACCTTTGATTTGGCTTTCATTATGTTGGGGAGTGTCGCGTATCTTGGCTGATTTAACCTCAAGTCCGTGCTGCAACAAAAATAAAACCATGTCTAAAAATCAACTGAGAAATGAACCTGATAAAAAAGATACTGGCTAGGTACCAGTCAAATACTAGGTATTTGGTAGGACAAGTCAAAGCAAAGTGAAATCTTTTGCACTAATTTTTCTTGAAGCTGGATTATGCCTGGTTTCAAATTCAAATACTCATTAGTAGTGTGACATGCAGTAAAGCCAATCTCTAAGCAAATATAAGATATAATCTGATAACGAGTATCTTAACCTGGCCATGATTAGAACATGGTGGAAAATGGAAATTATGCCTGCAAAGCTCAAGAATCAACATCATGTACTACTGTACTAATGTTCTTATTTATCTTAGCATAGAAATATGGTGTTGATTTAATAAGATGAGATAGACTTATCTAACATAGATGATCAAAATGCAGTCTAGGCAAGTGATGCTTGGTTGTTGGGAGGCCATCATTGATACTTCAGTATAGTCAATTTTTTTCCCCCTTTTCAGCATGACAGGGAGGCCACCTTTCATGAATTAAATACAGGACCTCTCTCCAGTCATGGGCTGGCAAAAGCAGTGCTAACACATGGACTCAAGTCCATCGCAAATCAGTACTATAAATCTATAGTCACTTGAAATCCTTGAGAGGACGTACGTAATCTCATTAATAAACTTCAGGTTAACAGGTTTCTGACATTTATGAAGATGCCAACTGATGTACTAACTGGTAGGCCAACAAAGGGGATCTGCAGGGGACTGTCACATGACTGGGGAACTCTCTGACAACCTATTGTACTTCGTGCCCCATGATGTTAGTGGATGTTATTACAAACATGAGCTGTAATTATCCTGATACCTGAGAAGCATGTTAAAGGACCAGTCAATTGGGCCCAAGCAAGGAGTAGTAGTTCAATTTCGCTATTTTGTTGCACTGGTGGCTGACAATTCAAATCCAGAAGGCAAAAAAAAAAAAAAAAAAAAAGAAAAAAAGGAAAAAAAAAAATCACACAGACAGGTAAAAAAAATCAAATAAGAGCATTACGTGATGACTGCGGGCAAATCTAGACAGAGAGTCTCAAGACCACCATCCACTTCTCTTTCCACTGTTGCCACTTGTTTTTCCTTGTCCAATACAACCTACTAGGAAGGCAGCAAATGGTATTAATATACATGAATTTGATTTTGCCCTACAGAAAGAATTCCAAGGTACAGCAGATTAAGTAGATGAATAAATTCTATGCCCTTGAATCTTCCTTTTTAAGGTATCTATCAAATGCAAACCTAAAATAATTGAAAAAATTGACTAACATGAGAACATAAGCTTGTTAGTCACAGTAACAGAAGACTTCATCCCAAGAAAAAGAAGAAAAGAAAAGAAAAGAAAAGTTGACTTAAGACACCTATTAGTGCATCAATGGATGGCAAGGATCACTTCTTTCTAGATTGCATGATGATGATTTATGCCAGGTATTATGGATCAATCTGTCATTTATATCAAAATAACGTTAAATAATGAGGATGAATGTATCAGTAAACAAATTAAGAACTTTTGTCTTAACAAAATTTCAAAAACCAAAGAAAGGATAATGTTTATGAATGTCATATGCACTTAATTAATTTTACAACTTTAATTACTACTGATGATTTTTGGTTCCTAAACCTCTTTTTTCTAGGTGAATAGCTGACAGAAAAGAGGTGTCAGTGAGCAAAAATTGTTCCTAGATGCACGATGCAAATTCAGAGTCTTTATTTGATATGGCCTGAGCAAAATCTGAATATATAGAAGGATTTTGCAATATTTTACTCCATGCTCACCATGACTGCAAAGTGACAATAGAAAAAAAAAATAGAAGCCAGAAAATATTTGGCAGAAAAAAAAAAAATGTATGGTGATTTGCTCAAAGTGAGAATGAGTTGGGAGAAATAACTTGACAATGATTATCTTTTCATGGTGATTTGATGCTTTTAAGTATCAACATTAGTATAAGAAATGGACATAATTAAGGTACAATATTTTCTTATACTATTCAAGAGGCAAAAAATAAGATCTTTCCATTGCTAGTTACATGTATTTTGTGCAGTGACAACTAAAGTGCATGGGCATCCGCTAAAGACCAGATGTGTTTTATGGTTCGAATTATCCAAACTCAAGTAACATACATACATTAACAGACACATGTTTATTTATTTTTTCCAGTGAAAGAAATTTCAGCATATTCTAGAAGTTCCTCTTATGGGCACTAAGCTGAACAGAACATGTTAATAATCAGTCTGTAAACAGCTGCACAACTCTGTTTAACATAACATCAGAAATAATTTTCTTTGACAAGTAACAGAAATTTAAAAGGCTAACACAAGAAAATATTTGAAAGAACACCATATATGTTGGACTCAAATGAAAAAGTCCTCCAATATTCAACCGTCTTCGCTTCACGCATCTATGACATATCAGCTTCCATGCATGGTTCAATCCTCTTCCTTCCACAACATATCTAGCCTTTCTGTTTCATTTTATTTAACACTTAGAACAAATTGAAGACCCTTCTTTCTATTACAGATGTCTTTGGCTTAGACACAGCCAATCTGTCATAAATAGTTTCCCCACAACAAATCCCATATTTCTCCTACTTTGAATATTCCTCTCATGTACTTTTTTATGGCTCTTCTTTCACAGTTTCACCTCACAGCAAAGACATCCACCTCAACATCCTAAATTTATCAGCAGTCACCTTAAGCTTCTATACACTTCTCCATACCTATGTATGTCTATGTATGCATGTACAAGCATATATCTATGTAGGGTCAGAAGGCCTCTATACTTTTCCTTTTAATCATAATGGCATCAGATGACAGGGGAACGTTACCAATGCCCATCTTCACTCGATCTACCCTGCCTTAATGTAATTGAGATATTCCCATCTCTCCCAATCAACACATTACCATAACCAATCTTCAACTCATCTTCTTGCATTTGCAGCTGAGACATCTCCATCTCTCTCAACAAACTTGTAGAGTATCCTTTAGGTATCCTAATCTGTCAATATAATTTACCTCAACAAATTGGAAATTAGTAAAGTGACAAACTAATAGAAGAAATCTATCATGTATGGAAAAGTCATTCTAATCTTTCAATATATGCCTTGTTATAGATGGCTAAAATTGCTGTATTTGAACTAATAGTTCAGAGAGCTATTACAATAAGCTATTGTAAAACTTATATAAGCAAAGCCAAGAAATATCATGAATTTTAAAATCAATAAATGAGAAACTCCTTTGTTTAAAGAGATCCTCAATATGATCTCAAGTTTTCTAAGTCTTTGTTCTTTCTCACAAGGAGCAGTGAAACATCTTCATTCATCCATTGCCTATATTTAAATCAAAAAAAAAAAAAAATAGTAGCATATAATCAATATGTAATCAAAACAGCCATTTTGCTGTTTACATACAGAGAGTAGTTTAAGACTAAATGGGCAATTGGGTGCACATTATGGTTTCTGGAGATATATTTATCCGCACAACAGACTTAGAAATAAATACTGTAGTCCAGTATCTCTAGTGAAAGTCAATGTTGAGACTCCTCTTTTGTTATTCTGCATGAAGTCTCACTTGACTGTGTGCGGATAGACTGAAACAAGGCATTTAGATTGTTAAATTAGATGGCATAAAGTTGTGAGTTTTGAAACAGCAAAATTACTTAGATACACTTGTCTATAATGTCTTACCTTTGAAGCAAAGGTTCCTTGTGGCCATTTCAGCAGTCCAGCTACCATCTGTCCTGTTTGGTTGCAGTCATCATCAATAGCCTAAGGAAACAGGACAACTAAAGAATAAGCTCCAGCCAATGAAACACCCAAAATAAGCATTGAAAGAACAAGTTCCTGCCTACAATAATGAACAAATAAGATGATGTCCAGGCCAACAAATTCATACAATGAAATATCACATCAGATATAATTCAAAAAAAATTGATTTTACAGGACAGATCCATACTCAGAAATTTTAAACAATAAAACGATGTCAACTGAACCAGATTAACCATTCAAACTTCTATTATAAAACAAGCAGCCCAGATAAGAAATGACATTGGCAATTCAGAACAAGGTATGGAGTTGCATCTGTTATGCAACTCAGCATACAACTTTGCAGAAATTAAGCTGATGGAGATAGATTAGAAAGAAGACAATGGAGAATGAAATGGATGACGAGGATTAGCCTAAAATCAACCAAAGGAGAGGACAAACCTGGAGGTAATTTATATAGCCTACCAAATGATTCCAAAATTTGGCAACCTGCTTGCGCCATGACTAAGAATACCTAAGGTAGCCTAATTGGCATTACTGATAACAAGATCACTTCTGCAAACTATTCATAAAAGATTTAAGGATCCTCCTTCATGACACATATCCTCAAAATAAACTGGCATGCTATAGCCAACATTTGTTTGTTAAGAGGAATATACTACGCTTGTGTCCTGCCTTAAGCTGAGGCTTTTGTGGAATGTGTAAGGCTCTTGAGGTAAGGCACAAGTATTATGGAGAGTTCCTACAAGGATCACTGCCACTTCCTAATATGATTGTACAGGAGGTGGATGCATTAGGAAATGATTTTTCCACAGCCAATAAATGAAAGGAAAAGATGTATTTTGTATTATTGAATGATAACACTGCATTTGAACTATCATGTTAAAAGTATAGTGAAGTATGAGACTCAATGCTAACCACTAAGATTTGTGCACATTTGTTATAGTTGAAATGTGTGAACCTTTCCAAAGCCCGTCACCAAGTCCAAACATCATTCATAAATTTTACCTTATTTTTCTTCACATTATTTCCTAAGTTCTTATTTTTTTTAGAACAAATAGAAAAATCCATGAGGATTACCCCTTAAATCATGCTTTTTTCAAAAATATTGCATGATACAACAAAATAACTAGATGATTAGCTCTACTTCTTGATATATTAACTAAATTTTTATATATAAAGAAGCCAACTTTATGTCCCTATTTATTTGCCTTAACCAACAGATGGCCCATAAGATTATGAAACATGGTCAGTTTCCAACCAGATTCAACTCAGACTAAGCTTAGATAGAAATTGACCTATTATTATTAGTGCCTCACTTGAAATTAAATTAATCCACTTCATGCGTGAGATCTTGGCTCAAGGTCTGACAAATATTCTTTCACATGCATCATATGATCTCAAACCTGAATGTGGATGCACACACAATGCAGTGTAAAAAGATAACTAGATTGTAAAGGATATTCCTCAAGCCTTTTTCCTTACATGGATCAAATACTAGACAAGCAAGATGATGTATTGGTGATCCAGAAGAAACTATAGACTGAACAGATCTCCGTAGTTCATAGACATAGTTATGATCACCTAAGGGAAGTGAGACCTACTCTTAAACATAAACATTGACAGTAAAAACATTTGGCATTTAGTCCCTGACAGTTGGACATTATGAATCATCAGGTTCTAATCCTCTAGATCTTCACAGTTCTCTTTTCCCAGATTATCAAAATTAGGATCAAAAGAATAAAGATCTTTTCTGTCTCAGTTGATTGACTAGTGGAACTAAGAAGGATTGTTTTCATTCTCCTGTCATTGCATCAATCTCATATGAATGAAGTTTCAGTTTGACTACCTATTCACTTCATGAAAAGTTTCCACTGGCCCCAATAACGTCATCATCTTGGGAGGGGTAAAATTGGGATTTTCAAAACTAATCTGGTGCAACCCGAAATAAATTTCTGTGACAGAGATGCTGATGAACCTATATATTTGAAAGATGAAAAAATGAGAAAGATTGAAAAGTACCTGGACTGAAATCTACCAACTAGAAAATGACCTTCACAAAATATTTATTAGATATTGCAAAACAAATTGCAAAGATATATACGGATATAAACACCAGTGCAAAATAAATCATAATGACATTAGGACCATGAAATCCATAATAAAACTGATGTTTACATTTCTAAGCGCCATAACAAATAGCAAGTTAAAGTAACCACTTCCTAAACCAGTAGAGCTGTCTCTAGATACACCAGGACTTCAACATCGTTAACAACTTAGCAGCTAACCTTGTGCTCTTTATATGTTATCCACATAATAAAGTTAAAAGAATTTTGAAAAAAAAGGATAATGAGGAGCAAAATTGGGTTATCAGCATGCACTTGCCTATGTAATGTCTAGATGAAAACGTACATAAAAGCCCTTTGGATAAAATATAGATTGAAGGACTTTCAAGATTTAACCTAACATATTAGTCAGTGATCACTGATTTCAAATGAGCACATCAGGTTTAATTGAACAATTCAACTGTGGTCTAGTCTTGATCAGTTTTGTAGAAAATAAGCAAAAATATTTTGTTCCAACCATGCCCCATGTTATTGAAGATTCTTCTACATAATGGTATGGTATCTACAACTGTTTCACATTTGCCACTAATTTTCCCCAAAATCCAATCTTTAATTCAGAGAGGAGAGAGAGTGAAGCGATTCCTTTTACCTGCTTGCCCAAAATCAAGAGTCCAGGCTGCTCCGCTTGGATGAGGGCCCTGAGAATCTTAGCGACGGCAAGCGGAAGCACGGGGGCGGCCCCAGCGTCGACGTGGACGGCGCGGTCGGCGCCCATGGCGAGGGCGGTGCGGAGGGTGTCGGCACACTGGGCGGGGCCTACGGAAACGGCGACGACCTCTTCGGCGGCGCCGGACTCCCGGATGCGGAGGGCCTCCTCGAGCGCGATCTCGCAGAAGGGGTTCATCGACATCTTCACGTTGCTCGTCTCCACTCCGCTCTGATCGCCATCGCCGGACCATCAATGACGACCGTCAGATGACTGATGGACGGTGATGATTGGGGAAACAGGAGGGTAGGTTACCTTGTCGGGCTTGACGCGGACCTTGACGGCGTAGTCGACGACCCGCTTGACGGCGACCAGGATCTTCATCGCTGCTACACCCTTCCGTTCTCCGGCGGTTACTCTGTAGCCTTCTCGCTGATGACCTTTCTTTTACGCGGAGAGCTCTCCCTTCTGAGCGGATGGATGGATGGATGGATCGGCCCACACGCAACTTGCTATCATCTTTTTTTTTTCAGTTATTTCTTTTTATTAAAGGAGAAAAAAAAAAAAATCTAGAAGGCTGTAACGTTCCCTAAATTTAAATTTCAAGATGGAATTATTCCTTAAAAACAAAACTAAAGAAAGCATGATGGTAAAATTGCTAGGTTTTGTAAAATTACTTGAAGAAATTATTTGTATCTCTTTCTCTCTCTCCCTCATATACATAGTTTGCTTTACATATTTGTAATTTATTTTACATATTCATGCAAACAGCTAATACTATTCCTCCTGTATAAAACACCATCTAAAGAAGTGAGCATTAGCATTAATAGATAAGCTATTTTTTTGTTTATAGCCTCACTCGCTAGTAATGAACTCAAGCTAGTTAATCATTAATCCAAGCTTGACCTGGCTAAGATTATCGAGTGCTAGTTAGTAAAACCTAAACATATTATATGATTTAATTATAAATTTACTTTAATTTTTACATGAATCAAATATATTTGTTTGTTTAAATATATTTTTTATTTTTTTATCTATTTGGGCTGCATATTTTAACATCCATGCTCTATGTATATTGCCTAAAACATCATGAACTTAAAATTTAAGTCTTCCATTTTTGGGACCATCCATGGTGAATGAACTAAAAGATTTATGCAATATATGCTTAATATTACTCTAACTGTTAAAAGATAAATATTATTTCAAAAAGCATTAGGTTGTTTACCGTGTGAAATATGTTTGTAATGGTTATAATGCTTCAATTCTCATAAGTTATATCATTTGCATGTCGTTTTAATTGATTAAAACAATGACATAAAGTTTTTTTTTTGGTGAGCAAACCTATTTGGAAGCCAAGCCCATGCAAGAGTAAAGGAAACTGAACTACAACTCAAATCATCATGTGTAGAGTTAGTTCCCTTTTTACAGATTCCAGTCCACTTTTCCATTGCATTAGGCCTCTTGAAGCAGCAGCTTCGCTTAGCTGTGCCAACTCCTCTACTTCCTAATTCCAAATTAAATCATAAGGCTATGAATATAAGACTATTTATCCTATAAGGGACAAGTGTTGATGGAGGTGAAAATTGAACCATCTAGAGCGATACAACTCCCAACCAATCCAATTCAAGAGGATATACAATGAATCAGAAAATAGTATTTAGTATTTCAGCATCATAGTGATTCCCCTCTCCCTCTATAGTCTTATATTTTAAACCACCTGATTCACTTCAAAATGCCCATTGCCTGGAACACTTAGAACTCACTTTTGATGACTCAATTAAACTCTGCTATGGACTAGTACTGACTATTGGTTATTACCATGATGGGTGGTTGTAGTAAAGGCAACAGGCCTTTCACATGTTTCAGATCAATGCTCATACCATCTAGCTGGGGAAGTAGTTAGCTAGTAATTTTCTTTTTTTCTTTTTGTTGAGTTATTTTCATTCATCCAAAATCTTGTCTTGATGGATGTGCAAGATATATTTGCTTTAGAGTGATTTAGTAAATTATTTTTATTACAAAATAAAAAACTAAAAGATATTCTTAATCTTAACTAAATAATGGGAGTATAAAACAAAGGAAATCCATTTGTCAAGAAAAAACTCCTAAAGAAGCCAGAAAAATCTTTAAAAAAAATAAATAAAATTAATTTAGGTCAGTAATTTTTCTTATATATAATGAAAAGAATGAGATTATCCATCAGCTCATTTCGTGAAGGAATGAAGTTAATAACTTACAGAGTAGCAGGTCACCTGATGAAGCAAGGATTGTAAAATCAAAAAGAAAAATAATAAGAAAATAATAAAAGAGACATAATAGCCAGCCCAACATTAAAACCCTAATGCAGCCTAGCAGTCCATCATGAGTTACTGCAAACTCCAAAGCAGAATTGCCGAGTTACTGGCACGGCATCTGAAATCCAAAACCTAAAATCAATGAGAAGCCAAAGAAAGATATAGAAAACGAATCTTCAGACATTGCTGTTGCCATGCAATCCACAAAAACCAGCAGCCCCAATACATTTTTTCTTAAGAGCCATCCCCATATTTCACATCATGAGAGCTGGAAAATGGATCCGAGACTGTCCAAACAAATATGCAGCTTCCCCCCGAGCAGTATAATATTTGCTGAGCTTGATGTCCATTGTCCTACAATTTCATATGCCAGATAGCTTTGTGAAAGTTTATGTTGGAGAATGTTTAACCATACAACAGTTATGTATTGAAAAGATCCTAAGTGGTTATTTACTTTTTGATCAATCTTTTTTCAGTGAAATCCTAAGCTATTACAAAATGGTATCAGAGCGGATCCAACTCATGAATCATGTACACTAAGGGACCGTAGATAGACTCTATATACTTATGATTAGGTTTGAAAATGGATTTGGACATCAACCCTGAGCCTGGCAAGAATGCTAGTATTTGAATGAAGAGAGTATGTAGGAGCTCATATTAGTAAATATTTAATCATATATCGGTTATGTACTTAAAAGAATCTAGATACTTATTTAGAATGAAAGAGCCTATATAATACTTTTTTGCCAATCTTTTTGGATGAAATTCTGAACTGTTACAGCTTTTATAAGAAAGAGCCTCTCTTAAACTTTGTAGGAGGCGATGCCAAACTCATTCAGTACAAACATAAATCATACAAGCATCCTTGAGAAAGGCTAAAAAATCTTCTGCAAATTTACATGACGCACAAGCAGACCATCTAGCCATGTGAAGACAAAATTTCAATGTAAATCCTCTCCACTAGTTTAAGACTCCACGAAATTTTCTTCTTTTCCTCTCAAGCCATATTTTCTTCCATAATGCCATTATCAGGAGATTCCATCCAGCTCTCCTTCTTTTCACCAGATTTGGTATTTCCAATCTGTCCAGGGATCAACTAGTGAAGACCATTTGGCAATAGTACTCAGTTTACTCAGGTAAGACTCCAGAATTTTTTCTTTTTTTCTTTTTTTCTTTTTTCTGAAGACTCCAAAATATCCTTGGAAAATTTGAACTCCGAAAAACAATTGGAACCCAGTCTCGCCTTAAGCATCACACATAAAACAAAATGAATTATGTGGCCAATGTCATTTCTAAAGATTATCAGCAGTCAGTACTTCTCCTTTGACAACAAACAATAAAAAGATTTTAAGCTTCTCCAGAGCACAAGTTTTGCATATATCCTTCATGCCAACTACCTTCACACCTCCAAAATTCAGAAAACAATAGAACACTTTCACTGAAAGGTCCCAAAGGCATTCCATCTCCAAACCCACTTGTCACTCACTTGAATTTTGGTCATTAGTTGATGCCTTAAAACAAGACGGAAAAATCTCCTTTTTTTTCTTGAACATACAAGGACATTCTCTGGCTAATAGGAACTCTACATTGCTACAACTTCCTTTGAAACTGGACCATTATTATATCAAACACTAAGAATATTTTTCTCTCAGAAACACACTACAGAATTTTGAATGCACAGCAATGACAGCCTGAAGAATTTAGTTTATAAGAAAGCTGAAGGATGATGAATAGGACTACAGTTATCGTAGTTCTTGTTAAGGAAGCTGAACAACAGTTTGGAACACCACCAATTACTAACGCAAAGCTAAAATCATGGGGTTCTCATGGGGGCAGCAACTTTTCTCTAAAGAAAAACACTACAAAAATGGCACGAAGAATTTAACTAATAAGAACAAAGCTGGAGGACGCAGAGTAGAACTAGAATTATTGCAGTTCTAGTGAGGGAAGCTGCACAACTGTAATGAATGCCACCAATTACTAATGCAAAGCTCAAACCATGGGGTTCTTATGGTGGCAGCAGAGGTCACACCATTAACTCAGCTTTTAAGCTGAACTTGCACATGACATTGCAATTTAAGCAAAACAAACATCAGCAACAGACCATCAGTAGTCAGGAATGACTGATGGTCTGGTCTGGTCACACAACCAAACCCAAAGATGAATGGAACAGTGGTGCTCCCTACTTTTGAGTGAAAGAACAGTGAAGTTCGCTTGTCCACTGTCTGGTCTAGCATGATAGGCAAAAACAAGCTAGCATTTGGCATAAGAAGAAAAATATTAAAAGGCAACAATTTGGCAGTTCATGGATATTTTAGTGTAAAATAACTGAGCCAAAATGCCAGAACCATCCAAGAACCATTTGCATGTGATGCTTATGTTCTCTTCAGACTGATGTAAACATACAGGAATGAAAGTTCTCCAGTTACATTTCTAGATGCCGCTTGGGATGATTATTCCATGAAATATGCATTTCAACAAGCACATGGACCATAAGGTGTTTGACATTTCTTTCTCTCCAAAAAAAGAGACATAACAAAAGCCATAAGAAGGGAAAATTAAGAATCAGCCAAGACCTGATACTTCAAGAACATCAACATGCAGATAGAAGATACTGAAACTGAACTGGTGAGTAACATGTTGTGCCACCATAAGTGCCACCGCATACAAAGTTGCATGGAACTGAACCATGACAGTGAAAAAAGTGCTGCATAAGGCAGAGTGTACAATACCTAAGAGATGTTGGCATAAATGACATGTAGAACTGAAAGCCATCTAGAAAGAGAAGTATTCTTTGAAGATATAATGGCAAAAATCGGTGTTGAATGTCAACAGTCTATTATCACTTAGGTGACTACATATGAATGAAATGGTAGGATAACAGATACAACAGTAGAGTTAATCTTCTCATGAAACAAAAATTTTCAAAACCTAATTTTACATGGAAGCGGGACCTCTTTACAAAAAAATACTAAAGAGGTAACCATGGAAGAGAATACCTTTACAGCCACCAAACACTAGTACAGAGCAAGCTTTCTCTAAAGGTTGCTCTCAGTACTATAATCAGCGCCCCCACACACCAAACCCACGCCATAGAAACTGGATAAATATATAACCCAATGGGAGAGAAGAACCATCGTCAGCATCATTGTTAGCAACCACTGCATGAATTTTTTCAAGTAGCAAATGACTGGAAGCTCTTTCCACAGTCCTTCCACTCTTTGCAGGCCTGCTCAGAGAAAACTTGTCTATGCTAATGGCCTCATGAGCTAAAGGATATCAGGTGCATTTTCTTACTGAGCTTCTGCTAGTCTTTGTCGGATCTCTTGTGGACTTGATATCTTGTCGACACTAAATTAAATCAGGTTATCTTCAAAACCAGATTATCTCATGAGCTTCTTATTGAGCTACACGATATTTTTAGGGGGTAGACTTGTGATACCTGTTTTGCACTTCATCTAAAAAACAGGATAAAAGTTAAACTAAATTAAATTATAACTAATCCAAAATAAATCATTAAAGGTAACAGAATTTAGTTTTAAGGATGATTCTTCTGTTGAGATTTGAATTAGCTGTAAAACCCATGGATCTGGACCATTTGGGCAAGCCAGATCCTTCTTTCTTCTTCCTTGTTCTCTCTTCTCTCCCTCCTCCGAGGATGCGGGTGGCGCTAGCAGATGGAGCCGAAAGATGGAGGAGGATGCGGGTGGCGCTAGCAGATGGAACCGAAAGATGGAGGAGGATGCGGGTGGCGCTAGCAGATGGAGCCGAAAGAGGGAGGAAAAGAAGGACCGGCGTTGGAGCTCGGCTGAGGAGAAGGAGATGCTGGTGGGGAAGAAACAGGGAGCGAAGATCGGGTTTTGGGAGGTGACAGCGCGGGGATATCCCATGCTGAAGGAGATAAAGGAAGGGAGGTGCGGCGACGACAACCACAGCACTGGCAGTGGTGCTAGGGGATCTTCTCGCCGGAGCAGAAGAAGAAAAGATGGGGGACGATTGTGGGTAATGGCAGCGGCTACAGCGGCAACGTGATGGGAAAGAAGGGATGTGACGGCAACATCAAAGCGGAGGAGGAGGAGGAGGGAGAAGCCGTGGTGGTCGGCGGCATGGTCGTCGGCAAGGACAAGGCTGAGCAAGGATTGACGGCGAAGAGTAAAAGGTAACCGCCTCAATAATTTGATTTTTGGGTCATTACTGTTTTGAAGGTAATAATTATCATGTTTTAAAGTCATTATGTCCTTAGCCATTGGAGTTACTTAGTTTATAAATAGATTCAAAGATCTAAAATTCTAAGTATTTTAATCCAAAAAATCATCTTCTCTCCCATCAAGACTTTTTCTGAGATTCTGTTGTGACAAGAAATCGTTGAGTTGCATCTCTATGCGATCGTGCTCGTACTAGAAGATTCGGATCGAACCGAATCATTATATCTTGGGGACAGATCATCTACAACTTGCATGAAGGAACGAAAACGAAAACTAGTTCCTAGGACAGTGTCTAACATGCCTCGTTTCAAGCACGGTTCTTTATCTTCTTTTGATTTTAATTTATTGTATTTAAATTTTTTAAATTAGAATTTCTAGCAATTTCTAAACAGCTTTTCAAAAGCAATGTCATTATTCCTCCAACTAGTTTTCTTCTTCATTAGAAATTGCTAGAATTTTTTTTATTATAATTTACTGATAAAAAATAAAAAATAAAAAAATCTATTTTGAAGGAAAAAAAAGGGTTTTTTTTTTGTTTTGAAATCCATGCAAAAGTCTTAAAAATTATCTTCTTTTTTTTTAAAAAAAAAAGAGGTCTTGAATTTATTTATTTTCAAATTTAAAATTTAAAATTCAAATTTTTGAAATTTAAAATTTAAAATTCAAATTTTTGAAATTTGAAATTTAAAATTCAAATTTTGAAATTTAAAATTTGAAATTTAAAATTTGAAATTTAAATTTTAAAAAATCTTAAAAAATTCAATATTTTGAAACTCAAATTCAAATTTAAAATTAATTGAGTTAATTTTTGCTTAGTTGTTACTTTATTTATTGCAAGTAGTTTATAAATTTAAATTTTTGAATTTAAATTCAAAATCTATAAATTATCTGGAAAACCACTAATTTAAAAACTCAAACTATAGGGTTGAACCTTCAATTTTTGTTATGCAGAACCAATTAAACAACCAACACTCTCATAAAATGGGTTCAGATGACCTTAGTGTAATCAAATCCGAAAAGTTTAATGGGTTATTCTTTAAGAGGTGGCAAAGCCAAGTGAAATACTGGCTTACCACTTTAGGATTATTTTCTGCCATAGAATTTTCAAACCCCGAATCCACTTCTCAACCAAGTTCTTCTAGTCCAGTTGAAACTTTCTCTTTCTCAACATCAAAAATACCCCAAAAAATAGATTTTCATTGTAAACATAGAATTTTAAGTGCTCTTTCTCATAACCTTTATGATGTTTACCTTCCTACTAAAACTGCTAAGGAACTATGGGATGCACTTGAGGCTGAATATGGGATGGATGATGCTGGTCTAAATCGATTCATTATCTCAAAATTTCGAAGGTATGTAATGGTAGATTCTAAACCTATTAGTGTTCAAATACATGAGTTCTAAGATCTTCTTAGAAAGGCTGAGTTAATTGACTGTAGTTTTTCTGAAAGCTATAAGGTCCAAGCTTTAGCAGATGCCGTTCCATCTTCTTGGTCAACCTTTTCGCAAGAGCTAAGCCACAAGAAAGGTGACTTGACCTTAATAGAAGTGATTAACTCTATTAGGATTGAAGAAGAATATCGGCTTAAGCTCAAGCAGAAACCTGATTTTGGACCTAAGATCCATCTGACTGAGTCAAATTCAACCCAAGATCAATTCAAAACTAGAGGAAAGAATTTTAAGAAGAAGAAATTTCAAACTAGATCCAAACTTCCTCAAATCGGCCAAACAAGAACCGATCGAACCAGAAGTCAAAGAATAATAAAGAAATATTCTGCTTCGTGTGCAGAAGGTCTAATCATGTGGCGAAGAACTACTACCACCGAAAGACTGAACCACTGAGGAAATCATCCAAACCTCAAGTTAACATGGTCGAAAGTGGTGCCGAGCCTTCTGTCAGGTCGGTAAATTAGAAACCCTTAATTAACTTAACCCAATTTTCTTGTGATTGGTGGCTTGATTCAGGAGCTAATGTTCATGTTTGTTTTGATCGCTCTTGGTTCTCCACTTTTCAGGAATCAAGTGGAGGAGGTGTAACACTTGGGAATAATTCTTCAGCACAAGTGCTTGGAAAAGGTCGAGTGGACCTAAGGTTGATCTCTGAGAAGATCCTGATCCTTCACGAAGTGCTGTTCATCCCTGGTGTTAGAAGAAATTTGATTAGTGGATCTGTCCTCATATCTAGGGGATATAAAATTGTTCTAAAGTCAAATAAAGTTGTAATTACTTGTAATAATGAGTTTGTTAGAAAAAACTTTGTTTCTAAAGGTCTTTTCAAATTAAATGTAGTCTCCAAGTTATCTAATAAAAGTTCTCTTGTTTTTAATATTGAATCTTTAAATGTTTGGCATGGTAGACTTGGTCATGTGAATTTTGATCGTATTCATCACATGACAAATCTTAATCTAATGCCTAAAGTTTATGTTGATCAAAAGATCAAGTGTGAGATTTGTATTCAAGCCAAAATGCCTAGAAAACCTTTTAAATCAGTAAATAGAAGCTCAACTCTTCTTGAATTGGTCCATAACGATGTGTGTGACTTTACCAAGTTACCTACACGGGGAGGAAGTCGTTACTTTGTAACATTTATTGATGACTTCTTACGGTATTGTCACACATATTTAATAAAATCTAAGGATGAAGTCTTAGATAAGTTTAAGATTTATAAGGCAGAAGTTGAAAGACAAACAGAGAAAAACCTTAAGAAACTTAGGTCTGATAGAGGTGGTAAATATACCTCAAATGAAATGACTCTATTTTGCCAAGAATATGGGGTTATTCATGAGGTTACACCACCATACTCTCCTTAGTCTAATGGTGTAGCTGAACGAAAAAATCATACCTTAATAGATATGGTTAACACAATATTAATCAATTCAGGCGCACCCGAAAACTTGTAGGGGAAGCTCTTTTAGTTGCATGCTATATCCTAAATAGGATACCCTTTAAGGATAATACTAAAACACCTTTTGAGCTTTGGAAAGGTAAAACACTCGGCTAGATTACCTTAAAGTGTGGGGGTGCCTAGCTAAGGTAGAATACCTGAACCCAAAAGAAGAAAGATAGGACCTAAAACCATAAATGCTATCTTTATAGGTTATTCTTTGGATAGCAGTACCAATAGGTTCCTTATGATAAACTCTGAAATAAATGACATCTCAAATAATACTCTTATTGAATCAAGAGATGTTACTTATTTTGAAAATGTATTTCCTTTTAAGAACCAAGTTCCAAGTCAAGTCTGTTCTAATTCTTTCTTGGTTCATGATTCTTTTGAGTCTGGGTCCTCCAATGAGCCAAGGAAAAGGAAAAAATCCAACTCTGAAAGTGGACCTTCTGAACTTAGAAAAAGTTCAAGGATAAGGAAGGAAAAAGACCTTGGTGAAGGTTTCTTTACTTTCTTAGTCGAAAGCGAACCTTCCTCTTTTTCAGAGGCGATGTCTTCACCTAATGCTTCTTTTTGAAAGGAAGTCATTCATTCTAAATTTAATTCAATCTTACAAAATCAAACTTAGATCTTGTCTGATATAACCCCTGGTAGCAAACCTTTAGGATGTAAGTAGATATTTAAGAAAAAATTTAGACCTGATAGTTCAATTGAAAAGTATAAGACTATATTAGTAGCCAAAGGGTATAACCAAAAGAAAGGGTTAGATTTCTTTGATACCTATTCTCCTGTAGCTAGAATAACAACCCTTAGATCTCTTCTTGCCATTGCATCCATACATAAGTTGATCATTCATCAAATGGATGCGAAGACTGCGTTCCTTAATGGAGATCTCGAGGAGATCTATATGGAACAACCTGAAGGTTTTGTTATAAAGGGACAAGAAAACAAGGTTTGTAAACTTGTTAAGTCCCTATATGGTCTTAAACAGGTTTCAAAACAATGGCATGAAAAGTTTGATCAAATCATCCTATCCTTTGGATTTCAAATCAATAATCATGACAAATGTATCTATTCTAAGATCATCGACGATGATTGTGTAATCCTTTGCTTATATGTCGATGATATCTTAATTTTTGGAACAACTCTTGAAATTGTTTGAAGTATTAAATCCTTCCTTTCTTCTAAGTTTGATATGAAAGATTTAGGTGAAGCAGATGTAATCCTAGGGATGAAGCTTATCAAATCTCATGAAGGGATAGCTCTTTCTCTTTCTCACTCTATAGAAAAAATGATCAAGAAATTTGGTTATTCTGATCTTAAACTAATTTCTACTCTATATGATCCTAGCTTTCACCTAAAGAAAAATTTAGGTGACCCAATTGATCAATTAAAATATTCTTAAATCATAGGATCTCTCTTATATGTGGCAAATAGAACAAGACCGGATATTGCCTATACTGTAGGAAGACTTAACAGATATAATCAAAATCCTAATCAATCTCATTGCATAGCTTTAGAAAGAATGTTTCAATATCTAAAGGAAACACTTAATCTCTCTTTGATGTTCACTGAATACCCTGAGGTGGTTGAGGGGTACAGTGATGCTAATTGGGTCATCGATTCTCATGATCTTAAATCGACCACTGGATATCTTTTTCTTTTTTGCGGTGCTGCTATTGCTTGGGGATTAACTAGGCAAACTATCATATCTAGAAGCACCATGGAGGCCGAGTTGATAGCTCTGGATACCACCTGTAATGAGGCAGAGTGAATTAAAAATCTAGTATCAGAGCTACCTTTAGTACCTAAGCCAGTTCCGGCTATATCAATCCATTGTGATAATAAGGCCGTAATCGAACTAACTAATCAAAAGAGTACCAATAAAAAGATGAACCGTCGTATACGGCTTCGTCATAAATCTATAAGACAACATAAGAAAAATAATGTTGTCTCCTTGGAATTTGTTAAGTCTGAGAAGAATTTGGCAGATCAATTAGCCAAGGGACTATCTAGGAGTAGAGTCCTAGAATTATCGAGGGGGATGGGGCTTAAGCCTATTATTTGGTCACCAGCAGTGGATACCCAACCTTTGTAATTGAAGATCCCATGAAAGAGGTTCAATGTGGTAGAAACAAAGCTGATTGAGTGATCGTGTTAGAGCACATTTTTTGAAGAAATTTCTCATCCCATCCCTATGATGAGCGCTCTTATAAAGTGACAAAATAAATCTGTGTAAGGTTGAGTTATACTCTTAATGGATCCAAGATAGGTTATCTACAGGGTATTAGTCACAAATACCCTTGGAAGATTCACCTATATGAGAATTGTCATATTAGACCGTAACTAAAAGTTTGGGCTAACCTTAAGAAATTCTCATGAAAAATCAAGGTACTAAGCGCAAGGCCTTTAATATGCGCTAACCACTTAAATCCAATTGATCCATACTGTGTGTGATTAGTAGAAATTTGAGTCAAGGACCTAGTTCAAGGTATAATCCACTATGGTTCCTTCAGATGTATACAATCAACACTAAGTGGGGTTCAAGTCCACAGGACACCTCACCTATTGCGCAGCATAAGATGCCCTAAAATTTATATTATTTTATTTTTTTTAATTTTAAAAACTTTTGTGGAGGATTGTTAACCTTTTTTTATATTTTAAAAAAGAAAAAAAAAGTTTTTAAACCAAAAAAAAAGGAATCATGAGCGGACGTTCGCGTGAACTCACGCGAGTGTTTGCTCGCGTGAGCGGCGCTCGTGAGCGGAACGCTCGCGACGCCCATTCCGCTTGCATGAGGCACGAGCGTTCGCGAACGTTGGGCGTGCGTTCGCACGCCAACGTTCATGAACGGTCAGAAACAGCCTAAATAATTTGATTTTTGGGCCGTTACTGACGTGATTTGGGGGGTAACGGTTATCAGGCCTTTAAGGCCATTATGGGCTTCGCACGCCCAACGTTCGCGAACGGCCAGAAACGATCTAAATAATTTGATTTTTGGGCCATTACTGACATGATTTGGGGTAACGGTTATCAGGCCTTTAAGGCCATTATGGGCTTAGCCGTTGGAGTTACTTGGACCGAGTCTATAAATAGGCTCAAGGATCTAAGGTTCTGAGTGCATTCCAATCCAAAAAATCCTCTTCTCCTCCATCAAGACTTTTTCTGAGATTTTGTTGTGAGAAGAAAGCGGAGTCATTGGGTTGCACCTTTACGCGATCGTGCTCGTAGTAAGAGGTTCGGATCGAGCCGGATCGTTGTACCTTGGGGACAGATCGCCTACAACCTGTACGAAGGGACGAAAACTAGTCCTTAGGGTAGTGTCTAACATGCCTCGGTTTAGATACGGTTCTTTATCTTCTTTTGATTTTAATTTATTATATTTAAATTTTTTAAATTAGAATTTTTAGCAGTTTCTAAACAGCTTTTCAAAAGCAATATCATTATTCCTCCAACAGAGAGAAGGAAGAGAGACGACGTTGGAGAAGAGGGAGAGAACAAAGAACAGGAAAGAAGAAGGAAGGATCTGGCTTGCTTAAATGGTTTAAATCAATGGGTTTTATAATTAATTTCCTCTACTCCATCAGTGTAATAAAATTATATTAAAAAAATTAAATCTTAACAAAAAAATTATTCTTAAAATTAAATTTTATTATCCTTTTAATAATTTATTTTGAATTAATTATAATTTAATTTAATTGAATTCTTAACCTAGTTTTTAAGATGCAAATATTCTATTTGCAAAATAGGGTATCACCATGAACTTCTGTTAGTACAATGAACTTCTGCTAGTCGTTCTTGAATCTCGTGTGGACTTTTATATATCTTGTTGACACTGAAGAAATAAATCAATGATATAAATTAATATTGGCTTGCAACAACACAGGCTCCTCTTTTGCCTTTGTTTTGAGAAAAAGGTTGGGCAAAAGTCCAATGCACTTGATTGAGGTAATGTACGAAGGTACAAAGGGGATATATGGATGGAACAGCCTCCAAGAGAAGTATAATTTGTTCACATATAGCAGATTTCACTGCACAGGTTCAGGACGATCACTTTGGCAAGAAGGATAGGTTCAGAATAATCACTTTGGCATGGACTTGTTCTGCTTAATGATAACTTGCACTGGATAATTTATGGTACAATTCATCACATACAAATGTGACCGTGATGGTGAAATCCTTTCAGTTGGCCATCTGAAATTGGTTATCAATTATGATGTCCTCAACAAAACTGATACTAATGGTAAAATGGATCACCTACCATAAAAAAGTTCCCTTGCACTACAAACTACAAAGGGCATAGTGCAGAGCAATAAAAAAATAAAATAAAAACATCTAAGCATGCATGAACTCACCAGCAAAGAATGTCTCCACTGGATGCTGTCTTTTCCCAAATCCAATCTGGAACTAGTTCTAATAGCAATTTCAACTGTTCTTCAATTTCAACTGCAAATTCAGAAGTTCTATATTTCCAGCTTTAAACTAGAGTGCTGCAAATTAGATCTTTAAACCAATCTTAATCAGCAATACCTCTATCCACTATTTTACAATGACTTGCAATTATCTTGTAAATAAGCTCTTGCTTTGTCATTAAAGATCGGTTAGCTGACTGAAGTCTAAGTAAAATCATGCCAAATGTGCTGGGCAAGCATGCTATTAACTTTTGTCATCTCATTGCATTGGCAACACCAGCCTCTTTCTCCTCCAATGCTTTCTTCTCCTTCTCTCTTTTCTGTAAAGAACCATTGGGTTAAACCTTCACCCTAATTCTAGAATGGTGCGTTTAAAATAAGTTCACAGGCTAAGATTATCCAGAAGAAATTAGCAAATTAAGAGATTGATCACATATGCATGTGTGTAAATAAACATAATTTCTTATATTTTTGGGAGCAATGCAAAGAGGAATATCTGAATCAATTCACCTATGAAACACTGAACTATTGCTTGGTTTTTTTTTTAAGCCAGGCTATCCAACAAATTTTACCTGAAAAATTTCCATTACAAATTAAAGTAACAGGCATGAAGAAAACTGTTTGCTAAATGAAAGACTTTAACTGAAAGAGCATTAACAATATATAATGCGGGAATCAAATGCATTTCAAAGGATTGCAAGGGGTACATGGACAAAAATATATCTAAACAAAAAAGGATATACACTGATACTGCACAATATAAAAATAATTGAGAAAAGATTAAAAAAATCATGTTCTAGTAAATGCATTGGTGCATCCCATGCAAATGAATCTCTTACAAGGAACTTTTTGAAGGCTTACAGATTGCAGTAGAGTCTCTGGAAGAAAACTGACGACACTATCATCAGTGGACGAACTTCCACTTCTATTATCCTCATCCAATGCTTTTGTACTCTTTGTTGGAGTTGTAAAAACTTGGTCCGTGTTGACCGTTTCGCTGACTTCTTGGCTGGTGGGGTATCATAACCCACGGTTGGGCCAGATCTCTTTGATGCTTGGCGTGGTAGTCAGTTTATTAAGGCTAGGGAATAGTGGTTGATGGCGTGGATAAGGGAAACTAGCTCGGAATTTATTAAGGATGGTGAGCAAAAGGAGAATCTAGGTGGAACTTGCTGAAGAAGGTGGAGTTGGTGATGGATGAGGAGAATACCATGCTTCTTAACAAGAAAACTAGCAGCCAAAGATGGTGACAATGAAGTCTAAAAGGAGGACGATGGCTTAAGCATAGCAGTGGAAAGATGATGAGGAGAGCATCCATTAGCGGTTCTCGATGGTTTTTTTGGTTGAAAAAGAAACAAGGCTATATAAAGCAGTGGAGAGGAGATTTTGAGGTTTTTTTTTTAAGGAAAAAAAAAAAAAAAAAAAACCTTAAACAGCGACAAGGGACAAGGCTATGTAAAGCAATGGAGAGGAGATTTTGAGGTTTCTTGTCTTCCTTTTTTTTAAAAAAAAAAATAAAAAACTTAAACAGTGATAAGGAGATTGATGTTTTCTTTTTTAAGATGATGAGGAGAATTTTGTAGCAAAGGGTTTAAGGGGAAGATGGAAGATGTGCAGAGTTTTATGATTCCTGCGGATAGTGATTTTTTTTTTTTTTTTTTACACTATAGCAGATGCTAAACTTAATTAGGAAAAAGGTGAATAAGGTTTCATAGGAGGAGAAAAAATAGAAGAGATATGCAAAAGCAATGAAATAATGTAAGCAAGTTTGCATGAAAGTTTGACTATTGATTTTATGCCAACTACTTAAGGATCTTCAATCTTACACCTTCATATACATCATGATAAGAAAAAAATCACTTAAGAAATATAAGAAATTATTGATAATTATTTGATAATAATAGAGTACGACTAAAGCATAAATATATTTGACAATGAAAGAGTATAACTAAAGCATAAATATGGAGTGTAAGTTGAGATAATTCTTAATAATGGAATAAATCTTTAAGCCTATTTATAGGCTTCTTAATTAGATTTGAATTTTTTAAAAATCATTCTCTAGATTTTTTTTAATATTTTTTCTTCCTCAATGGTGTATCAAGAAGATGGTTTCTTTAAGAATTTTTTGCCAACGACTTTATAAAAGTTAATTTAAAGCTTTTAAGTGCTTATGCAAAAATAAGTAATATTTAAAATAATTACTCCTAATCACTCAAGAATAAAATAGAAATCTCGAATTAGTTAATTCTCAAGTTTTTTTTTAAAAAAATGCTATGGCATGAAGGTTTTGTTTGGAAATTAGGAAGATCATGCCTATGAAGTGAATTCTAGCGCTATAAAGTAGGATTCTCAAATTATATTTGGTTGGCAATAGAAAAAAAGCTCGGAGAATATTATTTTTTGAGTTTCTCATATTTAGTTTGCAACCTATTTTTTTGGAAAGTGAGTGAAAAATATCATTTTTGCTTGTAGACATGAGATACAAGTTTCTGAAACATGAGTCTTTGCTATCCTTAGGCAATAATAATTAAAACATGTTATGGAATTAGTATTGACCAAAAAAGATAAGTAAATATAGAGAAATCTTGTCATGAATTCGACAAAACTTTTTATTTTTATTTTTTAGGATCAAAAGTACTTTTGTTATTTGTAAAGAGAAGACAATCTTTTTCTTCATGAAAAAGTGACTTTTTTATTTCTATATGATTTTTTTACTTTCCATATGAATGTAAAAATAATTTTTTCAAGATAAACTACATTTTATTGACCAGTTTGGATCCTCCAATCAAATAAAGGCTAATTTTTTATATTTCTTAAAAAACCTCTTTCTTATGAATAATTCTTGTAAACCCAACGAGGTCACGAAGCTGTTTTATTATAATTGATAAAAAATTTAATATAAAATTTAAAAGATATACTATATTTTAAAATTTTGAGATTGGATTTAGGTTAGGTTCACACTTGATTAAAGACCAACGTTTCAAATCTTTATCTTTAAACTTATGCTTTAGGCATAATCTAGCCCAAAGCAAGCAAAGACCCAAGTTTCACTTAAAATATTTGTGGACTTTAATTCTTAACTCAGATTTGATTTGGATTAATTTGGATCTATCTTGCGGTATGAAACGGCCAGCTTAAGCCAACTTTCAACCCTACTTTCAGCTATAAATAAGAAAATTGCATAACATGTCTTTTATTAATCAAATAGGACACATCACAATCTTCCATGGTTCCTCGTGTGCATTACACATGTAAGATGTAAGATCTAATTTAATAAGAATAAAAACAAACAGGCAATTTCGTTTAGATAGATGGATCCTCAACCATCATTATTTTTTTCTTGGTAAAGCACATGGAGATATTAGCTCAAACCCATCGAGTAATCGCTGATTAAATCTCATGGTGGCGAAGATATTTTATTGATTCAAACTTTCTCGATATAAATATAGATTTGATTTAGGATCCGCGCACCGTGATTCCATCCGTAGTCGCATCTTAAAAAAGCCTAAAATTTATGCACCAGCGAATGTATTGGGTGGGAAGAACGTTCCGGTCCGGACCCGGCCTTATCGCAGACCCGCAAACCACCGAGCCTACGTCCTCCCTTGGGGTTTATAAACGGTTTTACGGTTCGGACCCCATACCTAGAAAAGCCCTCGTCCCTCCAGTCCGCCAAGCCATGAGAAGAGCTTCTTCCTCTCTCCTCTTCGCCCTCGCCGAATCCAACCTCTCCTCTCGAAATCTCCTCACCAATCTCTTCGCTCACCTCTCTCCCCGACGCCCATTACTCCTTTCTCCTCCCCTTCTCAACCCCACCTCCAATTCCAACCCTCTCCTCCCCAGCCCCCGGTCCTTCCCGAAATGCCCCCCACATCGCGCCGCCCAAACCTTTTCCCTAACCTCCCTTCCTCTCCCCTCCCCCCGTCCAGAGCTCGGAGCCAAATCCAGTCCCCAAGAAGCCCTCGAATGCGCCACTACGTCAGAGGAACTCCTTGCCGCCTTCGAAGCCATGGAGTCCTCTCTCGATGAAAGCGACGAGAGGCTCGGCGCGGCCTGCCTGATGGTGGGCGAGCGTCTGGACTCCCCAGGCTTCGAGGACGCCGATAAGGCTCTCGACTTTGCCCTTAGAGCTCTGAAGATTTTCGAGAAGAGGGATGGGGGGTGGTCGATTTCGGTCGCGAAAGCCCTTCGCTTGATGGGCTCCATCGCTTGCAAGCTGAAGAGGTTCGACGATAGCTTGGAGTCACTGAACGCAGCTGATGAGATTCTTGGTAGGCTGGAATTTGGAAGTTGCAGCGATTTAGAATTTAGGTTGGTGAGCATCGCCGTCCAGCTCCAGCTTGCGAGCACGAAGACGGCAATGGGCCGAAGAAGGGAAGCATTGCTCAACCTACGAAGGTCTCTGGAGCTTAAAAATTCGATCTTGGAGCATAATAGTCGGGAATTGGGCACTGCCTATAAGGAATTGGCGGAGGCTTGCACCACAGTTTTGGATTTTAATGAGGCCTTGCCACTGTGTTTGAAGGCGCTGGAGATATATGAGGCCCAATTTGGGGTGGATTCTGCAGAGGTGGTCCAGGTTCGGCAGCTTCTTGGGGTCATCTATACTGGTATGGGAAAGAATGAGGAAGTGTTGGAGCAGAACGAGCTCTCCAGAAGGGTCTTGGAGGGATTAGGATTGGACACTGAATTGCTTGAGGTGGAAATCAACGCGGCCAATATTCAAATTGCATTGGGTAGGGTGGATGAGGCAATCAACACTCTTAAAAGAGTGATTCAGCGGTCTGAAAAGGAGAGTGCGACTCGGGCATTCGGTTTTGTCTCGTTGGCAAAAGCCCTGTGTTGTCAAGACAAGTTTGGGGACTCAAGGAGGTGTTTGGAGATTGCTTGTGGTATTTTTGACAAGACAGAGTCAGCCTTTCCTGCAAAGATTGCCGAGGCGTATGCAGAGATATCTATGTTGTATGAGATGATGAATGAATTCGAGACTGCTCTATCTTTAATGAAACGGACTCTTGCGATGGTTGAGAAGCTTCCACAGGAGCAGCACCTAGAGGGGAGCATCATGGCAAGGATGGGGTGGTTGCTTCTTGTGACGAAAAGAGTGGCCCACGCTGTTCCATATTTGGAAAGTGCAATTGAGAAGCTGAAGAACTGCTTTGGTCCAAAACATTTTGGATTGGGTTTTGTCTATAAGCATTTGGGACAGGCGTACTTGGAGATGGACCAACCAGAGTCAGCTGTGAAGATGCTAGCACTTGCAAAGGACATCATTGATTTCTCATTCGGACCTTACCATGAGGATTCAATAGACATTTGCCAATGCCTTGCAAATGCATATGGAGCCATGGGAAGGTACATATTCATCTCATTGTTGTAACTTAATACTGACATATCTTTTTTTATTTTTTGGATTTTATGCTAGTTTTATAGTAGCCATACGCTATTATGATTTTGAAACTAAGGTTTATGGTTGACTTTGAGGTATCTAGCTACATGAAATTCGGTTGTCTTAAAGGTACATGTGGAATCCTTAATGGTTAACTTCAACCACAAAATTAGTTTATATATTCATTTAACAAATCTTTATATCTGACCTCCCACATATGTTCTTAACTGCAACTACGACAAACTAGGTAAAGAATCTTGCATAAGCTAAAAATATTTAAATGCCATACTGGCGTTTTCAGACCTCAAACAGCATGCAGTTTTAGGTTAAAGATTTGGTAGGAAACACAATTTTTCAGTTGTAATGATTGTTTTTAACCTTTTCTTTAATGTTTAGGATGGGTGCCATCCAATATAGATTATATGAGGCTTTATGGTCAGTGTCAGGGGTAGAGCCATGAATTTTATATCGGAGGCACCATCATCACTATATGCATGATTACCCAACCTTGATTACAATTTTGCTTCAACATAGACAAAACATAGCATATGAAAATCTTAAAATGTCTCAAAAGATTTACGGATCACATTTCATTGAGCTAGCATGCCATTTCTTACGTAAAGGTACAAACAAGTTACAGTTGCCCTCAACTGGTTCTCATATTTTGGAAGGGCTGATGATTGCTTCATTCAATGCTTTGACCAAAACATCATTCATCGAATGATCACCCATTTGATTGCACTATGGATTCCTCACAATATTCATTGCAGAAAAAGCTCCATCGCAACTGATAGAATCAATGCCAATTTGATAAGTCTATAAACTAGCAGACTCAAAATATCCTTTTTTTTTTTTTTTCAGCAATCTTTTGAGCGATATAACTATTTACCTTTAATTATGAAAAAGCAAGATTAAACAGTGTATCAAATATATGAAGTTGATTATCCAATCAGTTGGGTAAAATTGAGCAAGACAGAACAATCTTTCCTTATCAAAAGCTGAGAATGTGTTACTAGGAGTTAAGCAAGCCACACAAAGAAGTAAATCAGCATTCATTTTTGTGACACAATTGTTATGCTTTAGTAGCTTCATATCAATAACTGTATAGAATAACTCAATGTGATAATGATGCAAAATTTTCATCTCTTGAACTCTACATTGCAGTCATCCTTGAGTAGCTCACATTACATCCTTTTTGGAAGTAAAATATCATGTTTATCACAACCTAGACTTCTGAAAGCAAGGGGTCTCATCCACTGTCTCACATCATTTGCAATATTCTTTGGATATTCTGACTAAAGTCATGGTATTCACAATATCCTATTCCTTCCATTGTAATGCTGGTGATAATTCATTTGTGATTCTCAATACATTTCTCATAATATGTAAGCTGAATACAAAGTCAAAGAATTGCAAAAAATTTAGTAAAGCACATGAAATCTTTTGTTCTGGGATCAAGCTGTCTTCAATCATTATGTCAAGAACATCTATTACTGAAGAGAACATGACAATAAAACTGACGAGCGATCTCAACATGTGCTACCAATGTGTGCAAAACCTGTTTCTTGATTTAAACCTCTTCCCATGTAAAGTTCTTCAATTTGAAGTTCCTGAACAGTTTCAGCAACTCATTTTTCTCAAATTGAATTGCAACATTTGCATGAAGCTCCAACAATATTCAAAATATTAGCAGCCAAATCAAAAAGCAAAACAAACTTAAACATGATGTTTTGCAATGATATTCAAAATATAAGCATAACTATTCTCTTTTGTGAGAAGAGTTTGCAAGCCGTTAAATTTAGCTCATATATTATTAGCCCCATCATGGCCTTGCCCATGCAATCTTGCTATACTTAGTCCATATTTTGGAAATAGTGATCCAGTTGCAGTCTTAAGAGATGGAGCTGTGGTATCCTGAACATGCACAATCCCTAAGAAACATCCAATAACATATCCTTGGTTGGTCACAAAATGCAAAGCTACTGCCATTTGGTCTTTCATTGATACATCATGAGATTCATCACTTAAATTAACAAATAAATCATCTCCTATCTCTTTAATAATTGCATTGATTGTTTCAATTTCTGCAACATTGACAGTATTTTTTTTTTGAATGTCCAGAGTAGTCAATTTAAGATTCTCAGGTGCATTTCCTTGTGTAACATTTTTGATATGTTCATTGTGGTCTGCAAGAAATTGCTACAATTCAATAAAATTGTCTGGATTTTATTTAATTATCAGATTCATTGTGTCCACAAAATGCCAATCCTTGTCTCAAAAGAAACCTAGTATAATCAATTGATACATTTGAACAAGTTCAATAATCACTTAGAGCATGCTCATTCTGCTTGTAAAGTATGGTTTTATTATGCTGCTTTTGCTTCAGTAGATCCTGAAACTTTCTTTGAGCTCGATTATGAGCACTGTTTGGGCCTCCGGCTTGAGTTTCAAATCCTTTTCTTTTCCAGTTTGAAAACCCTTAGCAACAAAATTTTCCCTTGCTTCTTGTCCTTGTTATCTGGTCTGAGAAGGTAATAACATAGATAGTATGCATCATCTTCTGTTATGCTATACTTTGGCCATGTCTCAGTCTCATCAAAACCAAGTTTGATTAAATCCATTTAAGTGATTACTAATCAATATTTGTGGAAAATCATGATTATGAGGTTGACAGGGACCATTTTGCAGATATGTCCTTATCTGGTCATAGCCCAAGATCTGAGGGTAGATTTGCTTTATCAATTTCTGCACTATTTCATTTGGTAACTAGATTTCTCTTCCTTATTTCATCATTTTCTTTTGTAGGAGGTGTCAACTGACTTTGTTATTCTTTTGAAAAGTCTCTCCATATCTAGTTGGAGATTATTAAAAATTTATTCTAGTATGCTTGGTATGTCAATTATAATAAATTATGCAAAAATATGTAATGAGTGATACAAAATTATCCACTAATTACTCATGCTTTTTTTTTCATGTTATCCACTATCATGTTGTGATAGTTACATAAATTATGACTTAACACTGATAATAAAATATAAAACACCATATATGTATCAAAGTTGACAAATTTCTTTGCAGAAATGATTAAGTGAATACAAAGAAAAAAATAATATGTTAAATGCATACCTTAATTATGGGGTCACTCAATGTCTCAATCAATCCGAATATAACTGATGAGTGCTATAGAAGGTTGGGAAGGAGATCTATTCATTTCTGCCAAATTTCTTTACAAACCACAACTACAGAAAATAATAAAAAGTAACAAGATATACAAATAAAAAAATAATAATAATGTCATAATAGACTAAAATACATGTCGCATGAGATACAAGAGTTTAATATTAGAGTGCTAATTGCCTAATCCAAAAATTACTGAATTAAAAAATTATCAAATCATTAATGAACCCATTAGTTGCAATCATACCATAAGCACCAAGTCACTGACGAGATGGGCCTAAACTATTCTCTTAACCT